>OY997264.1:332183011-332808011 GCA_963921465.1 Triticum timopheevii
GACATTTGATGTAATAAGTATGTGATTGCTACTCTGTTATAAATCCTTCAAGTATTGTGCGTGTCATCATTACCGATCCATGGATGACACTGATGCACAGAGATCAGACTGTTCGAGGTCTAGTCGCTACAGCGTGTGTCGATGGGGGAGTGATGAGACCCATAGGAGATGGTACGGATGGCGACTTGGCGCATATCTAGTTGTTGCCTGCTGAAGAGCAGGTGGATGAGCAGCCAACGGACATGGTTACTACAGCCAAAGCTTCTGATGCTAGGCAGAGTAAGTAGAGAAGAGGAGAAATGAATGTTGGATATGTCTGTTTCATTACTTGCATAGTAGCATACCACCATATATAGTCATAGTCTAGGTTTGGATTCAGACCAGCTATAGGAGCACGTCTCTCTTTTTTCTAAAACTCAGCAACGTCTCTTTACTAGTACACTAGCTTATTCTGTACGCCTTCTCAAGTCTTTGATTTTCTTTCTTTTTTTGCGAGGAAGGAAGGAGGACAAAATTGAGAGTTCCTGGGACTCGAACCCAAGACCTCTCGGTTGAAAACCAAGGGTGCTAGTCACTTATGTGGCGAACATTCCCTAGGAGCACGGCGGCATACAAACGCAAATTCCTCGCAGTTTTAGTTGCAACGCAAGATCGAACGGTCGCAATTTCGGGAATGTTATCAGGCGAACGAGCCCAGTTTTCCTTTTCTTCCTATATATAAAATAGTATGGTACTTGGTGTCGACTTAGTTAACAAACGATTGTGACAATCTTGACTGTTGGATTGGCATTCAACGTCTGTCGTGTTTCTTCAGTCTCTTCTTCCTCCAGCCGCCAAAGCCAAACTAGCGCCAGCGGGACCGCCTGCTCCCCCCTCCCATGGCTGGTGGTGCTGCCGCGCATCTTCCTCGGCTCCTGTTCGTTCCCGTCCGAGGCCTCACCATCGTCCTCCGCCTTGGTTCGCTCACCGTGGTGCCGCCCTCCGGTGTTGTCAACATGGTCAACAACCGAGAGGAATAAGGAGATGACTGTACATGGTGAGGATGGCAGTAGGGACCCAGCAGCGCATAGTAATTTTGTATTTTCGGGATGGAGAAGGGCATCAACTGCACTGTGCGGGAGCTGTGGCCATTCTAGCCCAGGCTTTTATTTCGTATGTTTACCACATGACTAGCCCAGTTTGTTTTTTTCCTTTCTGAAAATGGCTAGCCCAACTATTTTGATTTTTGTAGAATAACCAACATAGGCCTACTTGCTTTTCTACGCCCTGCTAGGCCGGAAATCTTTCAAGACGGGGAGGGATGCATTCGGGCTTGCCCAAAAAATGGGCTATAAGTAATAAGAAATGGGCTATAAGTAATAATAAATGGGCTATAAAATGAAAAAATACAGCAAACAGGCAATTAGTTCCAAAATACTTTTTTCTTTTGGATTTTGATATTTTAAATTTCATAGTTTTTGTGCGGGTAAAATTTCATTGGATTTAAATTAAGGTATGTTTAGTTTTTAAAATTTGAATCTGGCTAGAACTTTTGGGTTGTGTGCCGTTTGGGACAGATTTGGAGGCTGACTTGTGGGTCTACTAGGTTGACGTATACGAAAGGCTTTGTTAACTTAGTCCACAAATGATTCTAGCAGCAGTGACTGTTGGATGTCAATCCAACAGCCGTGCTGCTTCTTCAATAACCGATCTTCTTACTCCAGCCGCCCAAACCAGCACAGGTGGGACTGCCAGCTCCCGCGTCCCGTGGCCGGCTATGCTTCCGCATAGCCCTACCCTACTCCATCGCTGGCCAGACCATTCCTCTACTCATCCACACCTCCTGTTATTTTTTAGTGACGGCAACCAAACCAGTCAACCTTCATACTCCCCACCACGTGGGCAACCACTGTCGAGTCTTCCCCAGCTCCGTGTCGTTCCCTTCCTAGGCCTCGCCATCATACATCGCCCTGGTGCTCTTGGCGCAGCATGGTCAATGAATGACATCCATCGGAAGTGGACTATACGTGGAGAGGCTAACAGTTGGGTCCATGGCCGCACACAAGGAAATGCCTCCTTATTACGCGCAAAATAATGGTTCCTCCACTTGACATCTGGGACCCACCGGAAGGGCCTCTGTATTTTGCGAAAAAATGTTCCCCCCGCTATCAGCTCGGACCCACCAGCTATATCTTCGCATGCAAGGAAGTGCCTCCTTATTATGCACAAAAAATGAATACCCCCCCTGCGAGCTGGGACCCACCATAGTGGGAGGGTGACTTGTGGGCCTACTAGGTTTACAGGGACGGAGGGCTTTGTCAACTTAGTCAATATGAATGATTCAACCTCCAGTGACCGTATGATGTCCATCCAACGGCCATAGTGCTTCTTCAACCTCTGGTCTTCTTGCTCCAGCCGCCTAAACCAGCACCGGTCGTGCCGCCTGCTCCTGCTTCCTGTGGTCGATTGTTCTGCCGCTGAGGCCTCACCGCCCCCTACTACTCTCACTGCTGGCCAGGCCATCCCTCTACTCACCCACAGACCCTGTTATTCTGCGGCGACGGCAGCCTCACACCACAGCTGAACCAGTGAACCCTCGTACTCCTCTCTACATGGGCATCCACTACCACGTCGTCCACGGCTCCGCTTTGTCCCCTTCCTAGGCCTCGCCATCGTCTACCGCCTTGGTGCTCTCGGCGCGGCATGGTCAATGTGGTCAATGAACGACTTCCATTGGAAGAGTACTATACGTGGAGAGGCTGACAGCTAGGTCCACGGTCGCAGCAAGGAAGTACCTCCTGATTATGCTCAAAATAATGATTCCTCCACCTGACAACAGCGACCCACCGAACGGGCCACCGTATTTCGTGAAAAAAATGTTTCCTCCCTGACTGCTGGGACCCACCAGCTACATCTTCGCACGCAAGGAAGTGCCTCCTTATCCTCCCTAACAGTCGGGACCCACTTGGTCGAAGTGTACGTAGCGTTGCCATTCTGGTCACGAACGTGTACGTACATACTGGTCGATCGGTCTGTCTGCAGGCTGCAGCAATGAACCGTGGCCGAGTAAGGAAGTGTACGTGTCATAGTAGAGGCACACACGTAGCATGTACACGTACATACAACCAGGGTGCAAGAAAGTAAATACGGCCACGTACGTACATACGGGTGGGGTCTCGAACGCCTACTCGCGCATAAGTATGGCAAGGGCTCGTGTACATAGTTGGGTCGAAACGGAGAAGCTGCATCATTGTGTTCATCAGGAGGCAATGGAATGCGTCGTGTTCATCGCGAGCCAACCGACTTGGATGGAACAGCCGATCAAAACGAGGCCTGGCCTACCGCAGAACGGAGGAAACGACCTTGTGTTCGACCGCCTATGGTCCAAACGGGATCCTGTTCACCGGGAGGGGTGTGGTGTACCGCAAAACAGAGGAAACAGACTACTCTTCGACCTCCTACGGTCGAAACGGGGTCCTGTTGATCGGTAGGGGTGTGGCATACTGCAAAATGGAGGAAACGAACTTGTTTTGGAGCACTAAGGTCGAAACGGGGGTCCTGTTCATTGGGAAGGGTGTGTCATACCGCAAAACGGGACTCCACGGGCTACAGTTCATCTCCATCGTCGACCTCCTCCAGCCTCCACGGGCTACTGTTCATCCACCATCGACCTCCTCCAGCCTCCACCTGCGACTGTTCATCCACGGGCTCCTGTTCATCCAGCCTCCACCGGCTATTGTTCAACCAGCCCTCTCCACGGGGTCCTGTTCAACGACCCCTCCACGGGATACTGTTCATCCAACCCTCCACCAAATACTATTCAACCAGCCCTCCACAGGGTTGTCCTGTTCATCCAGCCCTCCACGGGGTCGTCCTGTTCATCCAGCGCTCCACGGGGTCCTGTTCATCCACCCCCAACCGGCTCGATCCATCGGGGTCCTGTTCATCCAGAGGCAACACCATGGGGTCCTGTTCATCCAACCCCCACTGGGAACTGTTCATCCAACCCTCCAACAACGCTCACTGTTCATCGAGAGGCAACAGGTTCGATCAGTTTTAGTTAGGAGCAGTAGCGAAGGAATCGCTCGATTGGGTTCAGTTAACAGCCAGGGATCGATCGATCGCTCGAGTTCAGTAGCGCGTAGCCTGCAGTGCAATCGCTTGGGTTCAGTAGGCGAACGCCTCGCTCGGGTTCAGTTAACCCAACGCCTCGCACCCAAGCGCGTACGTGTACGGGAGAAATGCGCATCGCTCGGCCCCGACCACCCACCGTAACAGGGAACTCCCCAATATTTTCCTCCCCCTCGCTTCTACCACGGTTTTTTCCGTCATGGACGGCCCAAAGAATGTCATGCAGTTGCGTCTCCGGCCCGCCCAGGATGAAAAGACCATTTTCTATCATGATTTTTTGTCATATTAGTATGAGCCCACCACATTTATGATGATACCGGGTTTTGTCACAATTATCGTCGTAGAAGTGTCATAAGCATGACAGGAAAAAAAATGTTCAACCCAAAATTTCACGGATGTGTCTTTTTTTTTGTAGTGAATCATACTTATTTAACTAAAAATATTATGAAAATATACCACAATGTAGAGAATTTATCATACCTTATTCTGCAATTTTTTTTAACATTTTATCACATTCTGACTTTTCTAGGGAATTTTTGCAATAGCGACAAACTTTCTGTTTTGAAACAGCAACTCATATACTTGCAAATTGTACATGGTGAAGGCTATCCTTGACACTTTTATTGAAATAAAAGATACAAAATCTTATTCTAAATAGCACAACCAACTATAAATAAAAGAAAATGAAGCTCCAAGCAAAACACGTATCATGCGGTGAATAAAAATATATCCTCAAGTAAGGTTACCGATGAACGAAGACGAAATAGGGGATGCCATCCGGGGTATCCCCAAGCTTAGTTGCTTGGGTATTCCTTGAATATTACCTTGGGGTGCCATGCCCATCCCCAAGCTTAAGACCTTGTCACTCCTTATTCCGTAGTCCATCAAAACTTCACCCAAAACTTGAAAACTTCATAACACAAAACTCAACAAAAAATCTTATGAGCTCCGTTAGTATAAGAAAATAAACCACTACTTAGGTACTATTGTGAACTCATTCTAAATTCATATTTGTGTTATATCTACTGTATTCCAACTTCTCCATGGTTCATACCCTCCGATACTACTTATAGATTCATCAAAATAAGCAAACAACACATAGAAAACATAATCTATCAAAAAACAGAATAGTCTGTAGTAATCTGTAACTCTCGAATACTTCTGTAACTCCAAAAATTCAGCAAAATTAGGACAGCCTGGGAAATTTGTGTACTAATAAGATGCAAAAATAATCTGATCAAAATCACGCATCTGTGAATTATGAAAATTATTTTCCTGGGTGAAAAAGTTTCTTGTTTCTCAGTAAAATCAAAACAACTATCACCGTAAGCCATCCCAAAGGTCTTAGTTGGCACTTTATTGAAACAAAAGCTATAAAACATGATTACTACAGTAGGTTAAACATGTGGACACACCAAAACAGTAGGTAATGGTGTTGGGTTGTCTCCCAACAAGCGCTTTTCTTTAATGCCTTTCTAGCTAGGCATGATGATTTCAATGATGCTCACATAAAAGATAAGAATTGAAACACAAAGAGAGCATCATGAAGAATACGACTAGCACATTTAAGTCTAACCCACTTCCTATGCATAGGGATTTTGTGAGCAAACAACTTATGGGAACAAGAATCAACTAGCATAGGAAGCTAAAACAAGCAAATCTTCAAGATTTTCAACACATAGAGAGGAAACTTGATATTATTGCAATTCCTACAAGCATATGTTCCTCCCTCATAATAATTTTCAATGGCATCACGAATTAATTCAAAAATATAACCACCACATAACACATTCTTTTCATGATATACAAGCATAGAAATTTTACTACTCTCCACATAAGCAAAATTCTTCTCATTCGGAACAGTGAGAGCAAACTCAACAAAATAACAATCATGTGAGGCATAATGCAATTGAAAATTAAAATCAAGATGACAAGTTTCATGGTTATCATTATTATTTATAGCATACATGTCATCACAATAATCATCACAGATAGCTACTTTGTTCTCATAATCAATTGGAACGTCTTCCAAAATAGTGGATCCATCACTATATAAAGTCATGACCTCTCCAAATCCACTTTCATAAATATTATAAGATTCAACATCCTCCAAAATAGTGGGATCATTAATTAAAGTTGACTCTCATCCAAACCCACTTTCATCAACATAATCATCATAAATAGGAGGCATGCTATCATCATAATAAATTTGCTCATCAAAACTTGGGGGACTAAAAATATCATATTCATCGAACATAGCATCCCCAAGCTTGTGGATTTGCATATCATTAGCATCATGTATATTCAAAGAATTCATACTAACAACATTACAATCATGTTCATCATTCAAAGATTTAGTGCCAAACATTTTAATGCATTCTTCTTCTAACACTTTGGCACAATTATCAGAATCCTTATTTTCACGAAAGACATTAAAAAGATTAAGCATATGAGGCAACCTCAATTCCATTTTTTGTAGCTTTATTTTATAGACTAAACTAGTGATAAAACAAGAAACTAAAATATTCAATTGCAAGATCTAAAGATATACCTTCAAGCGATAACCTCCCCGGCAACGGCACCAGAAAAGAGCTTGATGTCTTCTATGCAACCTTCTTCTTGTAGACTCGTGTTGGGCCTCCAAGCGCAGAGTTTTGTAGGACAGTAGCAAATTTCCCTCAAGTGGATGACCTAAGGTTTATCAATCCATGGGAGGCGTAGGATGAGGATGGTCTCTCCCAAACAACCCTGTATCCAAATAACAAAGTGTCTCTTGTGTCCCCAACACACCCAATACAATGGTAAATTGTATAGGTGCACTAGTTCGGCAAAGAGATGGTGATACAAGCATAATATGGATGATAGATATAGGTTTTTGTAATCGGAAATTATAAAAACAGCAAGGTAGCAAGTGATAAAAGTGAGCGAAAATGGTATTGCAATGCTTGGAAACACGGCCTAGGGTTCATACTTTCACTAGTGCAAGTTCTCTCAACAATGATAACATAATTAGATCATATAACAATCCCTTAACATGCAATAAAGAGTCACTCCAAAGTCACTAATAGTGGAGAACAAACGAGGGGATTATTTTAGGGTACGAAACCACCTCAAAGTTATTCTTTCTAATCGATCTATTGGGATATTCCTATAAGTGTCACAAATAGCCCTAGAGTTTGTACTAAAATAACACCTTAAGACACACATCAACCAAAACCCAAATTTCACCTAGATACTCCAATGTCACCACAAGTATCTGCGGGTTTGATTATACAATATGCATCACACAATCTCAGATTCATCTATTCAAACCAACAGAAAGAACTTCAAAGAGTTCCCCAAAGTTTGTGCTGGAGAGTCAAGACGAAAACGTGTGCCAACCCCTATGCATAAGTTAACAAGGTCACAAAACCCGCAAGTTGATCACTAAAACATACATCAAGTAGATCACGTGAATATCCCATTGTCACCACAGATAAGCACATGCAAGACATACATTAAGTGTTCTCAAATCCTTAAAGACTCAATTTGATAACATAACTTCAAAGGGAAAACTCAATCCATTACAAGAAGGTAGAGGGGGACAAACATCATAAGTTCCAACTATAATAGCAAAGCTCACGGTACATCAAGATCATGCTAAATCAAGAACACGAGAGAGAGAGAGAGATCAAACACATAGCTACTCGTACATACCCTCAGCCCCGAGGGTGAACTACTCCCTCCTCATCATGGATGGCGTCAGGATGATGAAGATGGCCACTGGTGATGATTTCCCCCTCCGGCAGGGTGCCGGAACAGGGTCCCGAATTATTTTTGGTGGCTACAGAGGCTTACGGCGGCGGAAGTCCCGACTTAGGTTTCTTTTCGGGGTTTTTAGCATTTATAGGAATTATTGGCGTCGAGAACAAGTCAAGGGGGTCAACGAGGAGCCCACAAGATCGAAGGGCGCACCCTCCACCCTTTGTGGAGGCCTCGTGGCTCTTCTGGCCCAACTCTTTTGCTTCGGGGGCTTCTTCTAGTCCAATTAAAATCACCATAAATTTTTAGGTCATTTGGACTCCGTTTGATATTCCTTTTCTGGAAAACTCAAAGGCAAGGAAAAAACATAAACTGGCACTAGGCTGTAGGTTAATAGGTTAGTCCCAAAAATCATATAAAATAGCATATAAGTGCACTTAAAACATCCAAGATTGATAATATAACACTTATCCCTACAAAATCGTATAGTCTGGCTATACTCAATCTTCATCACACAAAATATTTAAATCATGCACAACCCCGATGACAAGCCAAGCAATTGTTTCATACTTTTGATGTTCTCAAACATTTTCAACTTTCACACTATACATGAGCGTGAGCCATGGACATAACACTATAGGTGGAATAGACTGTGGTTGTGGAGAAGACAAAAAGAGGGACATAATCACATCAACTAGGCGTATCAATGGGCTATGGAGATGCTCATCAATAGATATCAATGTGAGTGAGTAGGGATTGCCATTCAACAGATGCACTAGAGCTATAAGTTTGTGAAAGCTCAAAAAGAAACTAAGTGGGTGTGCATCCAACTCGACTGCATACGAAGACCTAGGGCAATTTGAGGAAGCCCATCATTGGAATATACAAGCCAAGTTCTATAATGAAAAATCCCACCAGTATATTAAAGTGACAATATAGGAGACTCTCTATCATGAAGATCATGGTGCTACTTTGAAGCACCAGTGTGATAAAAGGATAGTAGCATTGCCCCTTCTCTCTTTTCTCTCATTTTTTTGTTTGGGCCTTCTCTCATTTTTTGGCCTCTTTTTTTTCATCTGGAGTCTTATCCTGACTTGTGGGCGAATCATAGTCTCCATCATCCTTTCCTCACATGGGACAATGCTCTAATAATGAAGATCATCACACTTTAATTTACTTACAACTCAAGAATTACAACTCGATACTTAGAACAAAATATGACTCTATATGAATGCCTACGGCGGTGTACCGGGATGTGCAATGAATGAAGAGTGACATGTACGAAAGAATTATGAACGGTGGCTTTGCCACAAATATGATGTCAACTACATGATCATGCAAAGAAATATGAAAATGATGGAGGTGTCATAATAAACGGAACGGTGGAAAGTTGCATGGCAATATATCTCGGAATGGCTATGGAAATGCCATAATAGGTAGGTATGGTGGCTGTTTTTAGGAAGGTATATGGTGGGTTTATGGTACCCGCGAAAGTTGTGCGGCACAAGAGAGGCTAGCAATGGTGGAAGGGTGAGAGTGCGTATAATCCATGGACTCAACATTAATGATAAAGAACTCACATACTTATTGCAAAAATCTACCAGTTATCGAAACGAAGTACTACACGCATGCTCCTAGGGGGCTAGATTGGTAGGAAAAGACCATCGCTCGTCCCCGACCGCCACTCATAAAGGAAGAAAATCAATAAATAAATCATGCTCCGACTTCATCACATAACAGTTCACCATACGTGCATGCTACGGGAATCACAAACTTTAACACAAGTATTTCTCAAATTCACAATTACTTACTAGCATGACTCTAATATCACCATCTTCATATCTCAAAACAATCGTAAGGAATCAAACTTCTAATAGTATTCAATGCACTTTATATGAAAGTTTTTATTATATCCCTCTTGGATGCCTATCCTATTAGGATTACATTTATAACCAAAGAAAATTACCATGTTGTTTAAAGACTCCCAAAATAATATAAGTGAACCATGATAGTTCATAAATTTCTATAAAATAAATCACCGCCGTGCTCTAAAAAGATATAAGTGAAGCACTAGAGCAAAATTGCCTAGCTCAAAAGATATAAGTGAAGCACATAGAGTATTCTAATAAATCACGATTTTCATGTGTGTCTCTCTCAATAGGTGTGTAAAGCAAGGATGATTGTGGAAAACTAAAAAGCAAAGTCTCAAATCATACAATACTCTCCAAGCAAAACACATATCATGTGGTGAATAAAAATATAGCCTCAAGTAAAGTTACCGATAGACGAAGACGAAAGAGGGCATGCCTTCTGGGGCATCCCCTAGCTTAGGCTATTGGTTGTCCTTGAATATTATCTTGGGGTGCCTTGGGCATCCCCAAGATTAGGAGCTTGCCACTCCTTATTCCGTAGTCCATCAAATCCTTACCCAAAACTTGAAAGCTTCACAACACAAAACTCAACAGAAAATCTCATAAGCTCCGTTAGTATAAGAAAATAAATCACCTCTTTATTGTACTGTTGTGAACTCATTTTTTATTTATATTGGTGTATGATAACCCACAAGTGTAGGGGATCGTAACAGCTTTCGAGGGTAAAGTATTGAACCCAAATTTATTGATTCGACACAAGCGGAGCCAAAGTATATTCTTGAGTATTAGCAGTTGAGTTGACAATTCAACCACACCTGGATAACTTAGTATCTGCAGCAAAGTATTTAGTAGAAAAAGTGGTATGATAATAAAGGTAACAGTAGCAAAAGTAAAGATAATTGTTTTTTGGGTTTTTGTAGTAGTTGTAACAGTAGCAA
Source organism: Triticum timopheevii (assembly GCA_963921465.1). Lineage (NCBI taxonomy): Eukaryota > Viridiplantae > Streptophyta > Magnoliopsida > Poales > Poaceae > Triticum > Triticum timopheevii. Next base: position 332,193,672 of record OY997264.1, read on the forward strand.
CGGAAAAGTAAATAAGCGAAGAACAATATATGAAAAGCTCGTACGCAATGGATCAGCGATGGATAATTATGCCGGATGCGATTCCTCATGTAATAGTTATAACATAGGGTGACATAGAACTAGCTCCAGTTCATCAATGTAATGTAGGCATGTATTCCGTAAATAGTCATAAGTGCTTATGGAAAAGAACTTGCATGGCATCTTTTGTCCTACCCTCCCGTGGCAGTGGGGTCCTAGCGGAAACAAATGGATATTAAGGCCTCCTTTTAATAGAGAACCGGAACAAAGCATTAGCACATAGTGAATACATGAACTCCTCAAACTACGGTCATCACCGAGAAGTATCCCGATTATTGTCACTTCGGGGTTGTCGGATCATAACACATAATAGGCGACTATAGACTTGCAAGATAGGATCAAGAACACACATATATTCATGAAAACATAATAGGTTCAGATCTCAAATCATGGCACTCGGGCCCTAGTGACAAGCATTAAGCATAGCAAAGTCATAGCAACATCAATCTCAGAACATAGTGGATACTAGGGATCAAACCCTAACAAAACTAACTTGATTACATGGTAAATCTCATCCAACCCATCACCGTCCAGCAAGCCTACGATGGAATTACTCACGCACGGCGGTGAGCATCATGAAATTGGTGATGGAGGATGGTTGATGATGACGACAGCGACGAATACCCCTCTCCGGAGCCCCGAACGGACTCCAGATCAGCCCTCCCGAGAGAGATTAGGGCTTGGCGGCGGCTCCATGTCGTAAAACGCGATGAAACTTTCTCTCTGGTTTTTTTCTCCCCAAACGTGAATATATGGAGTTGGAGTTGAGGTCGGTGGAGGTCCAGGGGGCCCACGAGATAGGGAGGCGTGCCCTACAGGGGGCGCGCCCCCCTGTCTCGTGGACAGGCCCTGGGCCCCCTGGTGTATTTCTTTCGCCCAGAAATTCTTATTAATTCCAAAAAGTGCGTCCGTGGATTTTCAGGACATTCCGAGAACTTTTCTTTTCTACACATAAAACAACATCATGGCAGTTCTGCTGAAAACAACGTCAGTTCGGGTTAGTTTCATTCAAATCATGCAAGTTAGAGTCCAAAACAAGGGCAAAAGTGTTTGGAAAAGTAGATACATTGGAGACGTATCAACTCCCCCAAGCTTAAACCTTTGCTTGTCCTCAAGCAATTCAGTTGATAAACTGGAAGTGATAAAGAAAAACTTTTACAAACTCTGTTTGCTCTTGTTGTTGTAAACATGAAAAGCCAGCATTCAAGTTTCAGCAAATATTATGAACTAACCATACTCACAATAACACTTAGGTCTCACAATTACTCATATCAATTACATAATCAGCTAGCGAGCCATAATAATAAAACTCGGATGGCAACACTTTCTCAAAATAATCATAACATGATATAACAAAATGGTATCTCGCTAGCCCTTTCTGAGACCGCAAAACATAAATGCAGAGCATCTTTAAAGATCAAAGACTGACTAAACATTGTAATTCATGGTAAAAGAAATCCAGTCAAGTCATAGTCAATATAAACCAATAATAATGAATACAAATGACAGTGTGCTCTCCAGCGGGTGCTTTTTAATAAGAAGGGTGATGACTCAACATAAAAGTAAATAGATAGGCCCTTCGCAGAGGGAAGCAGGGATTTGTAGAGGTGCCAGAGCTCGATTTTGAAATAGAGATTGAATAACATTTTGAGCGGCATACTTTTGCTATCAACGCAATAACTATGAGATGGCTGTATCTTCCATACTACATGCATTATAGGCAGTTCCCAAACAAAATGGTAAAGGTTTATACTCCCCCAACCACCAACAAGCATCAATCCATGGCTTGCTCGAAACAACGAGTGCCTCCAACTAACAATAGCCCTGGGGGATTTTTGTTTAATTATTTTGATTTGCTTTGATCTTTTGGATCATGGGACAGGGCATCCCGGTTACCGGCCCTTTCTCGTGAATGAGGAGCGGAGTCCACTCCTCGTGAGAATAACCCACCTAGCATGGAAGATATAGGCAGCCCTAGTTGTAACATGAGCTGCTCGAGCATACAAAACAGAATTTCATTTGAAGGTTTGGAGTTTGGCACATACAAATTTACTTGGAACGGTAGGTAAATACAGCATATAGGAAGGTATAGTGGACTCATATGGAACAACTTTGGGGTTTAAGGAGTTCGGATGCACAAGCAGTATTCCCGCTTAGTACAGGTGAAGGCTAGCCAAAGACTACGAAGCGACCAACTGAGAGAGCGACAACAGTCATAAACATGCATTAAAATTAATTTACACCAAGTACAAGCATGAGTAGGATATAATCCACCATGAACATAAATATCATGAAGGCTATGTTGATTTGATTCAACTACATGCGTAAACATGTGCCAAGTCGAGTCACTCAATTCATTCAAAGGAGGATACCATCCCATCATATCACATCATAATCATTCTAATAGCATGTTGGCACGTAAGGTAAACCATTATAACTCATAGCTAATCAAGCATGGCACAAGCAACTATAATCTCTAAATGTCATTGCAAATATGTTTACTTCATAATAGCTGACTCAGAAAAGATGAACTCATCATATTTACAAAAACAAGAGAGGTCGAGTTCATACCAGCTTTTCTCATCCCAATAAGTCCATCATATATCGTCATTATTGCCTTTCACTTGCACGACCGAATGATGTGTATAATAATAAGAGTGCACGTGCATTGGATTAAGCTGGAATCTCCAAGCATTCAACTCAACAGAGAAAACAGGGTAATATGGGATCTAAGTTAAATAAACAATCATGCATATAAGAGCCATTAAGCATTTTCAATAGAGTCTTCTCGACCCCCAAAAGAAAGAAAAGAAAATAAAACTATTTGCACGGGAAAGCTCCCAACAAGTAAAAGAAGAACAAGAAATCTTTTTGGGTTTTCATTTTAATTCCACTACAAGCATGGAAATTAAACTAACTAAATTTTTTGGTTTTTTCTTAAAGGTTATCAAAGACACAAGAAGAAAACTAGAAAAAGAAATTTAAACTAGCATGGATAATACAATGAAAGAGTATGAGCACCGACGACTAGTGTGTGAACATGAATGTAAAGTCGGTGAGAAATACGTAATCCCCCACGCTTAGGCTTTTGGCCTAAGTTGGGTTACCAAGGACCGCCGCTACTCTCCCCGGTGTAATGGGAGGTATAATCAGGATACCACCGGCTGGTCATCTCCGGATCCCACTGGACAGATGATGCACGATAAGGGTCTAGCTCACGCTCCGGCTCAGGTTCAGGTTCTGGAGTAAACGCTTGAGCTCGATGATTGTTCACCGCTTCCGGTGTGACAGGAAAGTTTTCTGCAAGCAAATCAAACAACAGAGGCGCAGGCAAAATAATAATCTCAAAGTGTTTCTTATTAAATCTAAGTTTATACAAAAGCATCTTCTCCTCGTTATCAACAATAAACTTGTGTGCTACCATGCTCTTGTAATCTAAAATGTGAGGAGGCAATTTTATCTCCTCCTTCTCATGGTGCCTAATGGGTATCTGAAAATATTTAGCAAGACATGAAGCATAGATACCTCCAAATATGGGGCCTTTTGTACGATTCAGGGCTAGCCGTTTAGCAATGACGACACCCATATTAAAAGTATTATCTCCAAGCAAGGCATGTTGAAGAATGATAATATCAGAAACACTCAAGTTTCCACTATTTCCATGACCAATCAAGCATCTACTAGAAAATATGGCAAAGTAGCGTAAAACAGGAAAGTGTATGCTTGAGACTTTCACCTCGGAGCCCTTCTTTGGCTCCTCTACAACTATAGTGTTAACAAAGCCACCCACATCTTCACGATGGGGTTCCTCTAATTCTCCCTCATAAGGTATCCTACACACCGTGCAAAAATTACGTAAAGACATTTCTTTGAATTCATCATATAAATGAAATGATACTGTAGGCAGTGACTTCTTAGGATAATAATAAAAGTTTTGTATGAAAGTATTGGTGAGTAAGAGATACTGATCGATCCGGTCGTTAATGAAACCGGTGAGGCCTGCAGTCTCGATTAAAGCATAAAAGTCTTCATGAATTCCAGCTTCTTTCAAGAAATCCTCGCATGGCCATTCACACGACATACTTCCGCTAAGAGAGGAAGATTATACTTGGCTTTTTCCTTCTGTTTGGCTTGTTTTTCCTGAGAGCTTTGGCTAGAAGAGCCCATCAAAAGTTTCCTCAACATTTTCTGAAAATTTCTGAAATTTTAGTAAGTTTAAAATAAAAGTGAATAAAACTAAACAAGAATGGTAGCAACTACTCCTACAAGTGCCTAGAGCCTATATCATGCATTGGAATTGCTTGGGACCTCAAAAATTTAACATGCAAGCTCAAGAACATGGTCACCTATGCAGCAAAAATTTGCAATGAATAAAGCACTAGAACAAAAATTAATTGGACCAATGAGGAGTCACATACCAAGCAACAATCTTCCAAAGTAGTTTTGTAAATGGAGCTTTGAGCAAGGAGATCGAAAATCGCAGCAAAACGAGTTAGAACTCGTGCTTGAGCTGGATGGCGATTTTTTTGGGTAGAAGATGAAGTGTGTGGGTGCTGGCATAAGTGAAGGGGGGCCACCAGGGGCCCACGAGACAGGTGGGCGCGCCCTATAGGGGGGGGGGGCGCTCCCTCCACTCTCGTGGCTTGGTGCTTGCCCCTCCTACAGTGATTTTAGTGCCTAAAATCCTCAAATATTCCAGAAAAAAGCATACTAAATTTGCAGGGCATTTGGCGCACTTTTATTTTTGGACTATTTTTTTATTGCACGGATAATTCAGAAAATAGACGGATAATACTATTTTTGCTTTATTTATTCAAAAAAGTAAAAAGTGGGTACATAAGGTTGTGCCTTCTAGTTTCATCCATCTCGTGATCATCAAAATGAATCCACTAACAAGGTTGATCAAGTCTTGTTAACAAACTCATTCCGAATAACACAGAACCAGAGAAATTTCGAATAACACTAAGTTACCTCAACGGGGATATGAAAATCCAAAACAATAAGAATATCATACTTTTTATTGACAGTAGGAAGAGGAAATTCAAAACCTCCAATAAAAATAGTTGGAGCTTTTCCAATAGAGTTGATGCTATGAACTTGAGATTGTTTCCTCGGAAAGTGTACCGTATGCTCATTACCATTAACATGAAAAGTGACATTGCCTTTGTTGCAATCAATAACAGCCCCTGCAGTATTAAGAAAAGGTCTACCAAGGATAATAGACATACTATCGTCCTCGAGAATATCAAGAATAACAAAGTCCGTTAAGATAGTGACATTTGCAACCACAACAGGCACATCCTCACAAATACCGACAGGTATAGCAGTTGATTTATCAGCCATTTGCAAAGACATTTCAGTAGGTGTCAACTTATTCAATTCAAGTCTACGATATAAAGAGAGAGGCATAACACTAACACCGGCTCCAAGATCACATAAAGCAGTTCTAACATAATTTCTTTTAATGGAGCATGGTATAGTTGGTACACCCGGATCTCCAAGTTTCTTTGGTATTCCACCCTTAAAAGTGTAATTAGCAAGCATGGTGGAAATTTCAGCTTCCGCTATCTTTCTTTTATTTGTGATGATATCCTTCATATACTTAGCATAAGGATTTACTTTCAGCATATCAGTTAAGCGCATACGTAAGAAAATAGGTCTAATCATTTCAGCAAAGCACTCAAAATCCTCATCATCCTTTAACTTGGATGGTTTAGGAGGAAAGGGCATGGGTTTCTGAACCCATGGTTCTCTTTCTTTACCGTGCTTCCTAGCAACAAAATCTCTCTTATCATAACATTGATTCTTTGATTGTGGGTTATCAAGATCAACAGCAGGTTCAATCTCTACATCATTGTTTTTGCTAGGTTGAGCATCAACATGAACATTATCATTAACATTATCACTAGGTTCATGTTCATCACCTAATTGTGTTTCAGCATCAGAAATAGAAATATCATTGGGATTCTCAGGTGTATCTACAGTAGGTTCACTAGAAGCATGCAAAGTTCTATCGTTTTTCTTTTTGTTCTTTTTAGAAGAACTAGGTGCCTCTAAATTACTTCTCTGAGAATGTTGCTCGATTCTCTTAGGGTGGCCTTCAGGATACAAAGGTTCCTGAGTCATTCTACCAGTTCTAGTAGCCACTCTAACAGCAAAGTCATTCTTATTATTTAATTCCTCAAGCAAATCATTTTGAGCTTTAAGTACTTGCTCAGCTTGAGTAGCAACCATAGAAGCATATTTGCTAACGAGTTTGAGTTCATCTTTAACTCTAGCTATATTATCGCCTACGCGTCCTATCTCGAAAGCATTATTCTTTAACTCTCTACCAACATAAGCATTAAAAATTTCTTGTCTAGCCATAAAGTCATCAAATTCATCTAAGCATGGGCTATGAAATTTAGTAGAGGGGACTTCAACTTTATCATATCTATAGAGAGAATTTACCTTTACTACCTGTGTCGGGTTATCAAGACAATGTGGTTCTTCAACAGGAAGTATATTAAGACCATGTATTTGTTCAATAGGTGGTAAATTCTTAACATCTTCTGCTTTAATACCTTTTTCTTTCATTGATTTCTTTGCCTCTTGCATATCTTCAGGACTGAGAAATAAAACACCTCTCTTCTTTGGAGTGGGTTTAGGAATAGGCTCAGGAGTTGGCTCAATTGGTTCAGGAATTGCTTCAGGAATTGGCTCAGTAAGAGTCCAATTATTTTCATTAGTCAACATATTATTCAATAGTATTTCAGCTTCACCGACTGTTCTTTCCCTGAAAACACAACCAGCACAACTATCCAAGTAGTCCTTGGAAGCATCGGTTAGTCCATTATAAAATATATCAAGTATTTCATTTTTCTTGAGAGGATGATCAGGCAAAGCATTAAGTAACCGGAGAAGCCTCCCCCAAGCTTGTGGGAGACTCTCTTCTTTGATTTTCACAAAATTATATATTTCTCGCAAGGCAGCTTGTTTCTTATGAGCAGGGAAATATTTAGCAGAGAAGTAATAAATCATATCCTGGGGACTACGCACACAACCAGGAGCAAGAGAATTATACCAAGTCTTAGCATCACCCTTTAATGAGAACGGGAATATCTTAAGGATATAAAAATAGCGAGACTTCTCATCATTAGTAAACAGGGTAGCTATATCATTCAACTTGGTAAGATGTGCCACAACAGTTTCAGATTCAAGGCCATAAAAAGGATCAGATTCAACTAAAGTAATAATTTCAGCATCAACAGAGAATTCATAATCCTTATTAGTAACACAGATAGGTGAAATAGCAAAAGCAGGGTCAGGTTTCATTCTAGCATTAAGAGACTGCTGCTTCCATTTAGCTAATAATTTCTTAAGATCATATCAATCATTGCAAGCAAAAATTTCCCTAGCAGCTTCTTCATTCATAACATAACCCTTAGGAACAACAGGCAATACATAATCATTGGGAGAACCTTCATCATCACTATCATCAATAATAGGTTCTTTAGTAATTTCATTCCCCCTAACTCTAGCAAGTTGTTCATCAAGAAATTCTGCTAATGGCAAAGTAGTATCACGCACAGAAGTAGTTTCATCATGCATAGCCGAAGTGGCATCATCAATAACATGCGACATATAAGAATTCATAGCAGTAGCAGGTTTAGGTGTCGCAGGCCTACTAATAACGGAAGGAGAATCTAGTGCAGAGCTAGATGGCAGTTCCTTACCTCCCCTCGTAGTTGAGGGCAAAATAGTAGTTCGGTCGTCTTTCAAGTTCTTCATACTGATCAACAGATATAAATACCAAGTGACTCAGAGAACAGAGCTATGCTCCCCGGCAACGGCGCCAGAAATTAGTCTTGATAACCCACAAGTGTTGGGGATTACAACAGCTTTCGAGGGTAAAGTATTCAACAAAATTTATTGATTCGACACAAGGGGAGCCAAAGAATATTCTTGAGTATTAGCAGTTGAGTTGTCAATTCAACCACACCTGGATAACTTAGTATCTGCAGCAAAGTATTTAGTAGCAAAAGTGGTATGATAATAAAGGTAACAGTAGCAAAAGTAAAGATAATTGTTTTGGGGTTTTTGTAGTAGTTGTAACAGTAGCAACGGAAAAGTAAATAAGCGAAGAACAATATATGAAAAGCTCGTAGGCAATGGATCGGTGATGGATAATTATGCCGGATGTGATTCCTCATGTAATAGTTATAACATAGGGTGACATAGAACTAGCTCCAGTTCATCAATGTAATGTAGGCATGCATTCCGTAAATAGTCATACATGCCTATGGAAAAGACTTGCATGACATCTTTTGTCCTACCCTCCCGTGGCAGCGGGGTCCTAGCGGAAACGAAGGGATATTAAGGCCTCCTTTTAATAGAGAACTGGAACAAAGCATTAGCACATATTGAATACATGAACTCCTCAAACTACGGTCATCACCGAGAAGTATCCCGAGTATTGTCACTTCGGGGTTGTCGGATCATAACACATAATAGGCAACTATAGACTTGCAAGATAGGATCAAGAACACACATATATTCATGAAAACATAATAGGTTCAGATCTCAAATCATGGCACTCGGGCCCTAGTGACAAGCATTGAGCATAGCAAAGTCATAGCAACATCAATCTCAGAACATAGTGGATACTAGGGATCAAACCCTAACAAAACTAACTTGATTACCTGGTAAATCTCATCCAACACATCACCGTCCAGCAAGCCTATGATGGAATTACTCATGCACGGTGGTGAGCATCATGAAATTGGTGATGGAGGATGGTTGATGATGACGACGGCGACGAATCCCCCTCTCCGGAGCCCCGCACGGACTCCAGATCAGCCCTCCCGAGAGAGATTAGGGCTTGGCGGCGGCTCCGTGTCATAAAATGCGATGAAACTTTCTCTCTGATTTTTTTCTCCCCGAACGTGAATATATGAAGTTGGAGTTGAGGTCGGTGGAGGTCCAGGGGGCCCACGAGATAGGGGGCGTGCCCTACAGGGGGGCGCGCCCCCCTGTCTCGTGGACAGGCCCTGGGCCCCCTGGTGTATTTCTTTCGCCAAGAAATTCTTATTAATTCCAAAAAGTGCCTCCGTGGATTTTCAGGACATTCCGAGAACTTTTCTTTTCTACATATAAAACAACATCATGGCAGTTCTGCTTAAAACAGCGTCAGTCCGGGTTAGTTTCATTTAAATCATGCAAGTTAGAGTCCAAAACAAGGGCAAAAGTGTTTGGAAAAGTAGATACGTTGCAGACGTATCAGTGTAATATCTACTGTATTCCAACTTTTCTATGTTTCATACCCCCTGATACTAGCCATAGATTCATCAAAATAAGCAAACAACACATAGAAAACAAAATCTGTCAAAAACAGAACAGTCTGTAATAATATGTAACTCTCGAATACTTCTGTAACTCCAAAAGTTCTGAAAAATTAGGACGACCTAAAAATTTGTGTACCAATCCAGTGCAAAAATAATCATATCATAAGGACATTTCTGTGAATAACGACAATTATTTTCCTGGGCACAAAAGTTTTTGTTTCTCAGCAAGATCAAAACAACTATCACCATAAGTTCTTCGAAAGGTCTTAATTAGCACAAACACTAATTAAAATACAAAACCATATCTAACCAGAAGCTAGATGAATTATATATTGCAAAACATAACCTAAAAAGCAAAAACAAAAATAAAATTGGGTTGCCTCCCAACAAGCGCTATTGTTTAACGCCCTTAGCTAGGCATCAAAGCACGAATAGATGTAGGTATTATCATCTTTGGTATGCAATCCATAAGTAGCTCTCATAATAGATTCATAAGGCAATTTAATTTTCTTTCTTGGAAAGTGTTCCATGCCCTTCCTTAATGGAAATTCAAATCTAATGTTTCCTACTTTCATACCAATAATTGCACCAATCGTTCGAAGGAAAGGTCTACCAAGAATAATAGGACAAGTAGGATTGTAATCTATATCAAGAACAATAAAATCTACGGGCACATAATTCTTATTTGCAACAATAAGAACATCATTAATACTTCCCATAGGTTTCTTGATAGTGGAATCTGCAAGATGCAAATTTAAAGAACAATCATCAAATTCACGAAAACCTAACACATCACATGAAGTTTTTGGAATTGTGGAAGCACTAGCAGCCAAATCACACAAAGTATGGCACTCATAATCTTTAATCTTAATCTTAATAGTAGGTTCCCACTCATCATAAAGTTTTCTAGGCATAGAAACTTCGGATTCAAGCTTTTCTTCAAAAGATTGCATCATAGCATCAATGATATATTTAGTAAAAACATTGTTTTGATTATAAGCATGAGGAGAATTCAACATTGATTGCAACAGGGAAATACAATCTATTAAAGAACAATTATCATAATTAAATTCCTTGAAATCCAAAATAGTGGCTTCATTGCTACTTAAAGTTTTGACCTCTCCAATCCCCACTTTTATCAATTTTTGCATCAAGATCTAAAAGCTCCAAATCATTGGGACGCCTTTTAACTAAAGTTGTCTTATCTCCAGTCCCATATTGTCGGTGTACTAAAGTAGGGGTACCTTAGTATCCCGAACTTGTGCACGGGCAGTCGCAGCGTCCCGCGGCAAGGCTTGCCGGGCGTCCGCCAAGATCCTCCCCTATTCCTATTACTGCCATTCAAGAACAAAGTGTTTAACTGAGAAGACAGAGCCCCGGCAAGAGGAGCTTGCCGGGAAATACAAGACCCCGGCAAGAGGAGCTTGCCGGGAAGGCCAACCAAGTCATTCCAAGAAACTTGCCGCAACGCATCGCGCGTCCCGGCAAGACCCGGCGAGCGGCAAGCTTGCGGGTGCGACAAGACAGCGACCGCGGCAAGGCGCTTGCCGCGGCGAAGCCACCACTCTGCGCCCATGCTCCAGCACGTCCGACGACGTGTTGCCACAGGATCGTTCCTGGTGCACGTGGCGAGTGGCTGCGCAGCCAAGCGGAGCGAGGTGTCAAGTGGAGATGACTAGGAGACCATCGTGGCGATCGGTGGCGCCCCTAATGGTCGCTTCCTGCACTGTTTGGGCGACCGGACGGGCATTAAATGCCCTTGTCCCCTGTCGTCAGAGCTAGGTAGGGGGCACTGTTGATAGCGGTTATACCAACCCCTCTTTTTACTTTTTTACCCCTCTCTCTGCGTTGCCACATGTCGGTGACCCCTTTAACCTATAAAAAGGAGGCCCATGCGCACGTAGAAGGGGTTCGACTCATTCGAAACTACAACATACCCACGCTCTCGAGCAAGAACAGAATAGAAACACAAAGCAGCAGTAGGAGTTTTATCTCTTCGGAGAGCTCTGAAGCTGGGTAAAATCCCTCGCGTGCTTCGCCTCGATCTGCTCTTCGTGCGCCCTCCGCTCCCTTGCCGGACCGAAAGGGGCCCTGCCGCATAGGTGTTCGTTTCCCACGACATCTTTGGCACGCCAGGTAGGGGAACGTCGAGGTTGCGCGAACCTGATCCGGCGTCTGCGCGCGCTACATCAACTTCTTCATCGACATGCCACCGAAGAAGAAAACTTCGGAGGTGGCTGGCCCGTCCGCGTCTATCCTACCGCCACCGGAGCAAAGGGGCGGTGGGGTGGACGCCGGCGGAGGAGCGGGCGCCGACGGGGGGACTCACATCGTCACCAGGTCCAAGGACAAGGCCCCGCAAGCTTCAGCGTCTGTACATCCACCACACCCCTCCCAGGAGGTGCAGGATCGACAACGCCACGGTGCTCCTAGCACTGTAATCGCGTTAGAACAAGGCCAAGCTGGTGGGTCGCGGGACGCTCAAGGCCAACATACACGTCAACACGCTGGCACGAGCGCGGTACGGTCGCCTGGACGAGATGTTGCTCCTTCTAACACTGTTAGAAGTTTGAGCATATCCCGCACCTCGCGTCGCTCGCCACCGCCACCCAAGACTCCAGAGGAAGCACTGGCCTGAGCCCAGCTGCTTCTAGATTACCCTCCTGCGCCAGACAAGATCGACGACTGGAGGGCCACCATTCAGAGCCTCATCGGCTTCGCCAACGGCGACAAGCCCCGGCAACCGAGCACATCGAAGCCCCGGCAAGACGCCCAGGCGCAAGCCGACGCCAACAAGACCGCTGGGGGTGCCACCACCGTGCACTCCCCGCCCCGAAGGCCAAGATCGCCGACTCGCCGGGCCAACCTCGACACTGACTCCACCGCGTCGTCGGACCCGCGAGCCCGCCGCGATCAACACCAAGTTCTCCAAGAACGACGATACGAAGACGCTCGTACTCGCATCGAGCGCCGAAGAGAAGCGCGGCGTCAGTCAGACCAGCGCGCTGGGCCCACTGTTGATATGCATGCGCCAGGGGAACCAGGCGACTTGCCGTACACGGTAGGTTACCCTGCGTTCACCCGTGAGCTGCGGCAGGTCCAGTGGCCCAGTACCAAGAACTTCAAGCCAGACGTGCCCGAGAAGTACGACGGCAGGATACATCTGACAGAGTTCCTCAGCGTCTACACCATCGCGGTGCAGGCTGCAGGAGGGCGCGACGAGAAGATCCTCGCCAACTAATTTCTGCTGGTGCTCAAGCCCAACGTTAGATCTTGGCTCATGCACTTGCCGGACAACTCCATCTCTTCGTGGGCGGACCTGTGCCATCAGTTTGTCGGCGCCTTCACAGGCGGCCACAAACCCCATGGCTAGGAGAGCGATCTTCATCTGCTCAACCAGAAAGAAGGAGAACCCCTGCGCAAGTACATACAAAGGTTCAGCCAAGTGCAGCGCAACATCCCAGACGTCCACCTTGCCGCGGTTATCAGCGCGTTCCATCAGAACGTGCGTAACCGCAGGATGAGGGCGGAGATGGCGATGTGCAAAATCAGAGATGTCAGCGAGCTATATGCTCTGGCCGACAAATGTGCACGTGCTGAGGAGGGGAGGAAACTCCCCGGAGAGAACGCAAGAGCAGAAGGATCTGACAGTGAGGACGCCGCCCCGGCAAAGAAGAACCGGAGGCGGAATAACAGAAAGAGAAAAGCTAAGGATGTGCTAGTTGTCGAGCAGTCCAGCAACGGAGGTGGCGCCGAGAAGGCCAAAGCTGGTGACTCCGGCGAGGCTGTGGTGGCCGCCGACAAGCAGGACGGCTCTGGCAAGCAGTACTGTAAGATCCACCGCACCAAGGGCCACAACCTCCAGGCCTGCAAGAAGGTTGAGCAGCTCGTGGAGCTACAGAAAGCTGAGTACGAGCGCCGCGACAAGGAGAAGGCCCAGGAAGGTGGGGGAGGATCTGGCAAGAAGCGTCCCGCCCGGGGAGGGCGCCGCGGCAAGGCCAAGCAGCGGCAAGGAGACAGGCCTCCCCGCGGCCGCGACAAGGACGAAGATGAGGACGAAGATGAAGAGATGGATGAGGATGAGGCCGACGAGCAGGAGTTTCAGAAGGCAACAGAGGTTTTGTGCGTTGACGGCGGTGGTTCTCTGCACACCTCGCACTGCCAACTCAAACAATGGGTGCGGGAAGTGAACGCAGCAGAACCGTTCGTTGAGTCGCGCAAACCCCTGAAGTGGTCCAGCACGCCCATCATCTTCGACGTTGAGGATCACCCTGATCGCATAACTGCGGTCGGGTGCTTGCCGATGTTGGTTTCGCCAACAATCCGCAACCTCAAGGTCACGAAGATGCTGGTTGACGGCGGGGCCGGCCTGAATCTGATCTCTTCTGTGGTGCTCAAGAAGCTCCAGATCCCCGACAGCGAGCTCGAAGAGACCGGCACTTTTCAAGGAATTAACCCGGGAAGGAGCAAGCCAAAGGGGAAGATTACACTGCCAGTGACATTTGGGAGCGAGCTGAATTTCAGGATAGAGAGAGTTACCTTTGACGTTGCTGATTTCCCATTACCCTATAATGGGATACTCGGCCGTCCAGTGCTTGCCAAGTTCATGGCAGCTTCTCACTACGCCTATAACGTGCTCAAGATGCCTGGTCCGATAAGTGTTATTTCTGTCCCTGGCGACAAGAAAGATGCACTTATCTGTACCGACAAGATCTACCGGGAAGCAGCAGCCGCAGCAGAACGCAAACCACTTGCTGCTGAAGCTCCCGGGGGAAGAAGAATACCAAGTCCGGCAAGAGTAGCTCTGATGCCCACTCCGGCAAGCGTACCTCTTCGGAGTGCTGCGCTACCGTCGAGGACGCACCATCGAGCTCCACCGGCAAGTACAAGAAGGCAAAGACAGCTTCACCAGAGACCAAGAAAGTGGCCGCCAAGGAGGACGGCACTGGTGGTACCTTCACCATCAGTGCCATGCTTGACCCTAAATAGGAAAGCGCGCTCGTTGCTTTCCTGTGGGCGAATGTCGATGTGTTTGCATGGCAACCGTCTGACATCCCCGGTGTTCCCAGGAAAGTAATTGAGCACCACCTTGCCGTCTGCCCTCACGCGCAGCCCGTCAAGCAGAGAGTCAGGAAGCAAGCGGTGGAACATCAAGAGTTCATTGCAGAAGAGATCAAGAAGTTGGAAGCAGCCGGCCTGGTCCGAGGAGTACTCCATCCAACGTGGTTAGCCAATCCAGTAGTCGTGCGCAAGGCGAACGGGAAGTGGAGGCTTTGTATTGACTTCACTGATGTTAATAAAGCTTGTCCCAAGGATCCATTTCCCTTGCCACGCATTGACCAGATTGTCGACTCCACGGCAGGATGTGATCTGCTTTCATTCCTTGATGCATACTCAGGATATCACCAGATCTTCATGGCAGAAGAGGATGAAGAGAAAATAGCATTCATTACTCCATGTGGCACGTACTGCTTTGTACGGATGCCTTTCGGACTAAAGAATGCTGGTTCAACATTTGCAAGGGTAGTCAGTCATGCTTTTGAGCCACAGCTGCACAGAAATGTAGAAGCTTACATGGATGACATAGTGGTCAAGAGCAAGGACAAAGAAACTCTGATCCAAGATTTGGACGAGACTTTTGCAAATCTGCGCAAGATCAATCTTAAGTTGAACCCCGAGAAGTGCGTGTTTGGAGTTCCTTCCGGCAAGCTTCTCGGGTTCTTTGTGTCCCAGAGGGGGATTGAAGCCAATCCCGACAAGATCAAGGCCATTGAGCAGATCGAAGCACCGAAGCGCGTCAAGGATGTGCGAAGGCTTGCCGGCTGCGTTGCTGCTCTCAGCAGGTTCATTTCCAAGTCTGCTGAACGCGCCCTGCCGTTTTTCAAAATTTTGAAAAAGGCAGGTCCAATGAAATGGAATCCAGAAGCAGAGGCTGCGCTGCAAGACTTGAAGAAATATTTGTCCTCCACTCCAATACTTGTCGCACCTAAGCCACAAGAGAAGTTGCTGCTATACCTAGCGGCAACCAATCAAGTGTTTAGTGCTGCGTTAGTAGCGGAGAGAGAGGCGGATGATGAGCCAGCAACCACGGCAAGCGAGTCCAGCGACAAGCAGGGGGCTTCCTCGGCAAGCTCTGGTCCCGACAAGGATGAATCTGTGCAGCCACAGGAAGAGAAACAAAAGAAGATGGTGCAGCGCCCAGTGTACTTTGTCAGTTCCCTTCTGCAAGGGGCTAGATCAAGGTACTCTGGAGTGCCGAAGTTGCTTTTCGGCCTTCTCATGGCCTCGAGGAAGCTGCGCCATTACTTTCAAGCACACGAGATCACAGTTGTCACTCGCTTTCCGTTGAAGAGGATATTACAGAATACAGAAGCAACAGGCAGGATCGTCAAGTGGGCACTGGAATTGTCAAGCTTTGGCCTCAAGTTTGAGAGTACCTCAACTATCCAGAGCCGAGCATTGGCAGAATTCATAGCAGAATGGACGCCGACACCTGATGAAGAAATTCCGGAGACGAGCATCCCCGTCAAGGAAGCAAGCAAAGAATGGGTCATGTACTTTGATGGTGCCTTCTCGCTGCAAGGTGCCGGTGCGGGCGTACTACTTGTCGCACCCACCGGAGAGCACCTCAAGTACGTGGTCCAGATGCACTTTCCCAAGGAGCAAGCAACAAACAATACTGCAGAGTATGAAGGCTTGCTTGCCGGACTCAGAATCGCCGCGGACCTTGGGATCAAGAAGCTTATTGTCAGGGGTGACTCGCAGCTTGTCGTCCGTCAAGTAAACAAAGATTATCAGAGTCCGTTGATGGAAGCCTACATTGATGAGGTGAGGAAGTTGGAAGAGCATTTTGACGGCCTGCAAATGGAACATGTTCCAAGAGCTCAAAATGACATTGCAGACGGCCTGTAAAAGTGCGCCACACTCAAGTTACCTGTGGAACCAGGAATTTTTGTGCTCAAGCTGACTCAACCATCTGTCACACCATCAACTGGACAGAGCAAGAAGAGGAAGTTGGTTACTGGCGAGTACTTTCCGGCAGAGCTCCCCGAAGCCGCCGTCAAGAAGGTCCCCAAGATCAACACAAAGAGTGCTGAGGAGCGGTCTGCTCCGACAAGCCCTAGGGTTTGTTTCGTTGAAGCAGATGCTCCCGACAAGCTGTGTCCCGACACGCTTGCCGGGGAGCATCACTCTCCGGCCAAATCGCAGATTCTTGCCGTAGAAGCAGATGTTCCCGCAGCAGCATTTGCGCCTTTAGTCCTTGTCGTTGAGCCGCAAGCTCCGGCATGGGCACAGCAGATCGTCCATTTCCTTCAAACAGGAGAACTTCCCGAAGGGCAAGAAGAAGCAGAGAGAGTAGCCCGGCAATCAAGTATGTACCAGTTTGTCGATGACATACTGTACAGAAGAAGATTCAATGGAGTGAAATTGAAGTGCATTTCCCCGGAAGATGGACAGGAGCATTTGGCGGAGATACATGGAGGCATATGTGGCACCACATTGGCGCAAGAGCACTTGCCGGTAAAGCCTTCTGGCAAGGTTTCTTCTGGCCGACAGCCCTCCAGGATGCAACTGCACAAGTAACCAAGTGTGAAGCGTGCCAGTTCCACTCCAAGCAGATACATCAACCAGCTCAAGCCCTCCAAACAATCCCTTTATCCTGGCCATTTTCGGTCTGGGGGCTCGATATCCTCGGCCCCTTTCCCCGAGTTGTTGGGGGCTTTGAGTACTTGTACGTTGCAATCGACAAGTTCACAAAGTGGCCTGAAGTGGAAGCAGTGAGGAAGGTGACAGCACAATCAGCAGTCAAGTTCTTCAGGTCAATTGTTTGCCGTTTCGGAGTCCCTAACAGGATCATCACCGACAATGGCACACAATTCACGAGCCGCACCTTCATGCAGTACGTCCAAGATCTTGGCGCCAAGATCTGCTTCGCTTCTGTTGCTCACCCGAGAAGCAACGGTCAAGCGGAGAGGGCAAACGCTGAAGTGCTACGCGGGCTCAAGACCAGAACTTTCGACAGGCTACGCAAGTGCAGAAGAAACTGGATCGAGGAGCTGCCGGTGGTTCTTTGGTCGATCAGGACGACGCCAAATCGAGCCACTGGCCAGACACCTTTTGCTCTTGTCTACGGAGCGGAGGCAGTTCTCCCCATGGAACTCGTTTACGGATCGCCTCGAGTGCTCGCTTATGATGAGCTTGAGCAAGAGCAGCTGTGACAAGATGACGCGCTGCTCCTCGAGGAAGATCGTCTTCAGGCTGCTGTACGAGCTGCTCGCTACCAGCAAGCTTTGCGTCGCTACCATAGCCGCAAAGTTAATGCCAGAAGCTTCGAGGAAGGCGACCTTGTTCTTCGGCACGTTCAATCCGCCAAGAATTCCAACAAGTTGACGCCAAAGTGGGAAGGCCCTTATCGGGTGAAACGAGTCACTAGGCCTGGCGCTGTCCGCCTTGAGACCGAAGATGGCTTTCCGGTGAGCAACTCCTGGAACATAGAGCATCTTCGTAAGTTTTACCCCTAAGGCGCGATTGCCGGAACCAGCTGTTCCGGCAATCACCTTTTGTACAAGCTTTGCTGCTGTTGCATGTAACCCTTTGTACAAAGCCGGGCGCAGATCCCGTGCATAAATAAAGATCGTATGCTCAGCACATGTTGTCAAATTTCATGCTTTTTTCTTTTTTTGCATGTATTATCTGACACTTTGTGCAGCACTCGCCCCCGGTAAGCAGTAACGAGCCTTAAGGCCCCATATCATTATTTTCTCTTCTTTCTTTTTTCTCAAAAAAGAAGGTTCCTTCGCCCACAAGTTCACGGGGGGGGGGGGGGGGGGGGAGGAGAGGATAAAGGTGTGGACCAGGCGTTGTTCGAAGGAGTCTAGCCTTGCCGGGACACAGACGATAGAAAAGCTAAGTTGCCAAAGTTTGAGCATGATCAGTTTTTAAATTTTAAGTTATCTTCCTTGAACGACCGTACTTTGTATGGAAAACCTGTGCGCGGAGGAACCTCCTAGTAGCTAGTTGCGCCCTTACTTTGTTTTGAGTCCGCTCAACAACTTAAGTGTGCTGCAACTAGTTGCGGCAAGGTTTCTTGCCGGAGCCGGCACCTCCAGCAGGCTGCTGATGTTCCGCACTCAGCACTTGCGGCAAGCGTGCCCGCGCCGGCAAGTTCCCTAAAAGCGTAGAGTAAAAACATACAAAGAAAGGAATCAAGTAAAGGAGATAGCATAGCAGGCATTGCCCAGAATAAAGTTATATTACAAAAGTGACTTGTGGCAGCACTGACTAAATTGTTCTCGTAATTTAAATAACAGCGACAAGGAAGGGAGAAGAAGGGTGGCCTAATCCACGCGCTCGCCGTCAACCCTCCTGACCTCATTCACCTTGTCCACAATGGGTGCGACAATGGCTTTGAGCTCTTCGAGATCAGCGCCCGCCGGCAGCTTCTTGAGGACGCGGGTGAGGTCGAGGCCCAGATTGCGGAAGAGTATCTTCACCAACACCTTCTCCAAGACCTTGGCGCAGATTGCGCGCGACTCGTCCGCCAGCTTCTTTGGGATCCTTTCCCGGAGTTGCTGGAGGGCCGTCACCACACCCTTGAAGAAAAGAGTAAGCTTGGCGTTGGGCTGGAGGTTTTCGTCAGTGGAGTACCCGAAGCCCGCCAAGTCCAGCTCCGCCAGCTCCTCGTCGATGGCTGGAGCGATGTTGACGAGGCCCTCCGTCCAGAGCTCCACCGTAGCCTTGAAGGTGTTCTGAGTCTCGGCGGCCCTCGTCAGCAGCTCCTCATTGCCCTTGATCTCTTTCTTCAAGTCATCCTCGCGCTTCTTGGCGCCATCCAGCGTCTCTGTCAGTGTGGCCAGCTTCAGCTCCAGATCAGCGCTTGAGTCCTTGGCGGCGTTCAATTCCTTGATCTTGTCGGCAAGTTGGACTTGCAGATCGCCATGGGCAAGGGCATCCTTCTCACGTTCGCGCTGGAGTGCGGCAAGCTCCTCATTCTTCCCTTTCATGTCAGCTTCCAGCTGCGTCACCTTCGCTTCCAATTCCTTCTTGGCGGCCTCGGCAGCTGCGGCAGCATTCTTCGCTTCCTTGAGCACCCCGCCAAGTGATTGCTCCCGGGCAGCGAGATCCTCCTCGTGGCTGTCCAAGTTTACCTTTTTTTGCGTCAGCTCACCTTCCCGCCTGGACATCTCCTCGGCGGCGAGCCTCTGCTGCTCTTCGGCTTCAGCCTTTTCAAGGATGAATGCCTTCTTCGCCTCGACGAGCTGCGCCCTCTCCTCAGCAATGGACCGGAGGGCCTCCTGGTTGCGGTTCTGGAGCTCCTCCGCATGCTTCTCTATGTCGACTCCCGCCCGTGCGACAAGCGCTTCCCGGGACTCTAGCTTCGCTTGCCGGGCGCGGTAGAGTGACACCAACTTCCGGAGCAACTGCTCCTCCTCGGACTCGCCGCCGCTGCTGCTTGGCGCGTCAACCACTGCCAGCCTAGCAGAGGCGAGTACTTCCCCGTCAAACTCCTCTCCTTCAACCGGCGCCCTGGAGCTTGACGCCCAGGGAAGCTTGATGTATACGCCCTCGCCGGCCTTCAAGTAGGCGCCTGGCTGGGGCTCCTCGGAGCCCGGTGCTGCATCAGCGGCAGAGGGGTCGGCGGTCGGTGTAGCGGCTTGCGCTCCTGCGCCCTCCGGGTCGTCAGTACGATCGCCGGACCCCTCGCCAGCTCCTGCGCCCGCAGCCTTGGCGGCTTCTTCGTCGGCGGGTTCATCAGCGCCGGCCTCTTCCTTGTCAGCGGCGTCGTCTTCAGTATTGCCGGGTGCACCTTCCTTGCCGGTGGCCTCAGTCTCCATCGGGTCTGCGAGGGGGGGATCTGAAGACAGGAAGAGGAAGAAAAAGTCAAACAAAGATCCAAAAAGAAGATCAGAAGAAAGACCCGAGGGAAGATTCCCGACAAGAAGGGTTACCTGTGTTGGGCTCTGTGACCATGGGCTCCGCCACCGAAGGCTCACTGGTCCCATCCCTTGCCGGGGACCTCTCCCTTGCCGGGGAGCGCTCCCTTGTCGGGGAATCGCCCCTTGGCGGCGTAGTCGAAGCAGAAAACACCTCTGGAGCGGTTTCTGGCTGCTCCTGATGGGCCTGCTCTGCTCCTACACAAGCAAGACAACAATCAAGATATCAGCAAAGAAAAAGAGCACCCATGCGCACCCCACAACAAGAAATGATCAAACACTTACGCTGGGGGCTGTGCTGGGGGCTGCTTCGAGGAGATGGTATCGGGTCCGTCAAGGTAGTCTCGGACGTGTCCTCTACCATCACAGCAGGATCGTCCTCGATGACGACCACGAGGACCTTAGCCCTCTTCGCCGCTCTCTCGGCCAGAGTCCTGAAATGGAACGAGGTTCGGAGGGAAGCAGATCAGATGCAAGATAAGAAGCAACAAAAGTCGAAGAAATACAAGTACAACAAAAAGAAAGTCTTACTCCTCCTCTTCTTCTTCCTCCTTGTCGGAGCTCAGCGCGGAGAGGTCGAAGTCCGGCACCCTCTCAGCGCGACGAGGCGGAGGAGTAGGCTCCCTTGGACACTTGGCTGGAGCTTCGGCAGGATCAGGAGTAGCGGCTCGAGAAGATCCTGCTCCAGTTGCCGGCGCGGCATGAGACGCTCCCACGGCAACGGTGCTTGCCGCGGTAGAGCGTGTCCCGCGGCGCTGCACCTGTTGGCCTGCCCGCCGCCCTGCTGTGTCTCCAGTCTTGCGGAGGCGCCTCCTCGGCTGAGCTGGGGGCTGCGCTGAGGGCTCCGTCTGCGGCAAGCTGCTTGAAGATGGTTGGCCACTTGCGCCCCCGGCAGGCTCGTTTGCCTCGGCTTCGGGCTCCTCCTCACCAGCAACCTCTCCGCCAAGGTCCTCTCGATCGGCAAGGCTGGCCGCCTCGGCCGCCTCTGCCTCTTCCAACGTGAAGCCAAACTCGCCCGCGGCGGCGGCTGCCGCCGCCTCTTCGGCCCTGGTGGCGATGTATAGCATTTCGTCGTCGGTGGTGTCGCGGGTTAGGAGCCTCTGCTCGTCGGCGCGGACCGCTACCTCCGCCAAGCTGTCGAAGAATTGCCGCACGACGTCGTCGGCGGGCTCCATCCAAGTTGGGACAATCCCGTGCGAGTCGCACTCCGGCATCATTGCACGGATGCGATCACGCTGGGAGTTGTTGCATAGTGGGATGACGCCCTACGGCAGCCTAAACCACTCCGGATGGTTGGCGTCATGCTTGAACAGCTCCTTGAGCATCTCGTCAAGCTCCAGAACTGTGAAGTTGAAGTTGAGGCCTGGACGCAGCCTCATGATATCCGCCGGGCCGCCAAACAGCCAGGCAGGCCTCCTCCTCTCCTGCAGAGGGGCGATGCGACGGCGAAGGAAATCCGCGCCAACGGCCCCCACTGTGAGCCCGGCAAGCCTGAGCCGCAGGATTCGGGTGGTGGCGATCTTCAGCTTGGCATCATCCGGCGACAGAGCGCTCTAGTCGCCGCCGCGCACTACTCGAGTCTGGCGCAAACTGGTGAAGGGCTGTGGATCTGCGTCAACGATCCAACACCATTCAGCCCTCCACTTGTCCCATTTGCTGCGGAGCTCCCCCTCCAGATACACCTCCTTCTTGCCGAGCCTTGAGGTCCAGGAGACCCCGCCAGACAAGGGTTCTCCTTTCTCGACCCGGGGAGTGAAATAATGGCGGAAAAGAGCAACGTTGGGTTGGACTCCGACGAAATTCTCGCAAAGATGCGCGAAAACCGCCATTGTCAGAATGGCGTTGGGGGTAAAGTCAAGGATATGGAGCCCGTATGTGTTTATGATATCGTAGAAGAAATTGGAAAAAGGGGGGCATAGCCCGCAATAGAAGAACAAAGGGAAGAAATAGTATTCTCTGGGACACTTTTTCGAAGTAGAAGCTTCGGCGGAGAGTACCTGCGTGCGCGGATGCGCCCGCGTCTCCGTCGACCAGAAGAGGTAGAACTCCTCCTGCAGCGCCTTCGGGGTGAGCTCGGGGGTGAAAAGCGCTCGTTCCTTGCGCAGCGCCTCAAGCCGCAGCGCCTCGGCCGACTTCACGCTCTTCCCGATCTTTGGAGCCATGGCGGAAGCGGTGGAGAAGGTTGGCGGCGACGGCGGCGACGGCGGCGACGGGCGGCGGAGCGCTGCTCTCTTTCGGCTTGGGAAGCGGAGGGGAGCGGCGGAGCTTTCTGAGGAAGAAACCGCAAGTGGCGAAGGTGGGGGAACGGCCCCTGTTTCCTCTGCTTATAAGGGGGAGAGGCGAACGTTACGCCTTTCCTGATTAAAGAATTGCCCATGATCTCTCCCACGACGACGCATTTGACGCGTGCCGTTACGGGAGGGCGCGGCAGATACTGAGTTAGATTTGGTGTGGACCCAGGCCGCATGTGCCCGTGCCCTGTTTTGGGCCTGGCCCAACAACGCTCGGCACCATGTATGACCCAGGCCCGGGGGCTCCTGTCGGTCTACTAAAGTAGGGGTACCTTAGTATCCCAAACTTGTGCACGGGCAGTCGCAACGTCCCGCGGCAAGGCTTGCCGGGCGTCCGCCAAGATCCTCCCCTATTCCTATTACTGCCATTCAAGAACAAAGTGTTTAACTGAGAAGACAGAGCCCCGGCAAGAGGAGCTTGCCGGGAAAGACAAGACCCCGGTAAGAGGAGCTTGCCGGGAAGGCCAACCAAGTCATTCCAAGAAACTTGCCGCGACGCATCGCGCGTCCCGGCAAGACCCGGCGAGCGGCAAGCTTGCGGGTGCGACAAGACAGCGACCGCGGCAAGGCGCTTGCCGCGGCGAAGCCACCACTCTGCGCCCATGCTCCAGCGCGTCCGACGACGTGTCGCCACAGGATCGTTCCTGGTGCACGTGGCGAGTGGCTGCGCAGCCAAGCGGAGCGAGGTGTCAAGTGGAGATGACTAGGAGACCATCGTGGCGATCGGTGGCGCCCCTAAAGGTCGCTTCCTGCACTGTTTGGGCGACCGGACGGGCATTAAATGCCCTTGTCCCCTATCGTCAGAGTTAGGCAGAGGGCACTATTGATAGCGGTTGTACCAACCCCTCTTTTTACTTTTTTACCCCTCTCTCTGCGTTGCCACCTGTCGGTGACCCCTTTAACCTATAAAAAGGAGGCCCATGCGCACGTAGAAGGGGTTCGACTCATTCGAAACTACAACATACCCACGCTCTCGAGCAAGAACAGAATAGAAACACAAAGCAGCAGTAGGAGTTTTATCTCTTCGGAGAGCTCCGAAGCTGGGTAAAATCCCTCGCGTGCTTCGCCTCGATCTGCTCTTCGTGCGCCCTCCGCTCCCTTGTCGGACCGAAAGGGGCCCTGCCCCATAGTTCTTCGTTTCCCACGACACATATTTATCAAGATTTATATTGGAAAACAAAGATTCAATAGGAGTCACATCAATCACTTTAAGATCGTCATTATTTTCACGGAAACTAGAAGAACATGTTTTTACAAACCAATTTTTTTAGCACGCATCTTAGCGGTTCTTTCTTTGCACTCATCAATGGAAATTCTCATAGCTTTGAGAGACTCATTGATATCATCCTTGGGTGGAATATATCTAAGTTTCAAGGAATCAACTTCAAGAGAAATTCTATCCACATTCCTAGCCAAATCATCAATCTTAAGCAATTTTTCTTCAATCAAAGCATTGAAATTCTTTTGCGAACTCATAAATTCTTTAACACTATTCTCAAAATAAGAGGGCATCTTATTATGATTTCCATAATAATTGTTGTAGGAATCACCATAATTATTAGAGGAATTGCTAGGAAACGGCCTAGGATTAAAATTACCTCTATACGCGTTATTACCAAAATTGTTCCTACCAACAAAATTCACATCCATAGATTCATTATTATTCTTAGTCAAAGTAGACAAAGGCATATCATTATGATCAATAGGAGCACTCTTCCTAGCAAAGAATTTCATAAGCTCATCCATCTTTCCACTCAAAATATTAATCTCTTCAATAGCATGCACTTTTTTACTAGTGGAAGATCTTTCGGTATGCCATTGAGAATAGTTAACCATAATATTAATTAGGAGTTTAGTAGATTCTCCGAAAGTGTTCCATAAATGTACTTCCCGCGGTCGAATCTAAAATATTTCTAGAAGCAAAATTCAATTCAGCATAATTTTTTTGTATAATCATCCACGAATTCAAACCATGAGTAGGGAAATTTCATATGATCAGTTTCATCCTCTCCCAAGATTGTGCAACATGTTCATGATCAAGTTGCTTAAAATTCATAATATCGTTCCTAAGGAAGATGATCTTAGCAGGAGGAAAATACTTGGAAATAAAAGCATCTTTACACTTATTCCATGAATCAATACTATTTTTAGGCCAAGGTAAAAACCAAGTTTTAGCACGATCTCGTAGTGAGAACAGAAATAGCTTCAATTTAACAATCTCATTATCCACATCCTTTTTGTTTTGCATATCACACAAATCAATGAAATTGTTTAGATGGGATGCGGCATCGTCACTAGGAAGGCCGGAAAATTGATCTTTCATAACTAGATTTAGCAAAGCAGCATTAAGCAAGATGACATGGTGTAGAGGAATTAACTAAAGCAATATGATTAAAACCCCATCTTTTTATCCTCGATGGCAACAATACAATACATGACTTGCTGCCCCTACTACCACTGGGAAAGGACACTGCAAGATTGAACCCAAAGCTATGCACTTCTCCCACTACAACGAAAGCTAATCTAGTTGGCCAAACCAAACCGATAGTTCACAGAGAATACAAAGATATCAAATCATGCATAAAAGAATTCAGAGAAGATTCAATTAATATTCATAGATAAGTTGACCATAAATCCACAATTCATCGGATCTCAGCAAACACACCGCGAAAAAGGTATTAGATCGAATAGACCTCCAGGAACATCGAGGAGAACATGGTATTGAGAATCAAAGAGAGAGAATAAGCCATCTAGATAATGTATATGGACCCGTAGGTCTATGGTAAACTACTCACGCTTCGTCGAAAAGGCACGGCGGCCAAACTGTCACGCCCAAGATGCGACCCTATCCTAAAGGAACTCGAAGGTCCCACCAAGGATAGAAGCGCATCTTGAAGACGCTTTTGCAAGGTGGATATCATTACATCAACATTACATAAATAGATGGGGATACATACAAGAGGCATACAATGCCACACGAATACAACATCATCATCCATAAGATCAACATCCGACTACGGATGAAACACAAACAGAAGCTCAAATGACATCCACCCTGCTAGCCCAGGCTGCCAACCTGGAACCTATCCCCTGATCGAAGAAGAAGCAGAAGAAGAACTCCAAACAAGCAAACATCGCTCTCGCGTCAAGATCATCACATAACCTGTACCTACAACTGTAGTTGTAGTAATCTGTGAGCCACAAGGACTCAGCAATCCCATTACCATGGGTATCAAGACTAGCAAAGCTTAATGGGAAAGGAAGGGGTAAAGTGGTGAGGTTGCAGCAGCGACTAAGCATATATGGTGGCTAACATACGCAAATAAGAGCAAGAAGAGAGCAAGCGGAACGGTCGTGAAGCTAGCAATGATCAAGAAGTGATGCTGAACACCTACTTACGTCAAACATAACACAGAAACCGTGTTCACTTCCCGGACTCCGCCGAGAAGAGACCATCACGGCTACACACGCGGTTGATGCGTTTTAATTCAGATCAGGTGTCAAGTTATCTACAACCGGATATTAACAAATTCCCATCTGCCACATAACCGTGGGCACGGCTCTCGAAAGTTTATACCCTGCAAGGGTGTCCCAACTTAGCCCATGACAAGCGCTCGCGATCAACGAAGGAATAGACCTTCTCCCAGGAACACCCGATCAGTCTCGGAATCCCGGTTTACAAGACATTTCGACAATGGTAAAACAAGACCAGCAAAGCCGCCCGATGCGCCGACAATCCCGATAGGAGCTGCACATATCTCGTTCTCAGGGCAACACCGGATAAGCGAAGCGTACAGGTACCGACGAATCCAAGTTGCCAAGGAATGGTCCCACACGGTGCTCTAGTTTGGACCAACACTTAGACAAGCATTGGCCCGGGGGGGGCTATAATAAAGATGACCCTTGGGTTAATTACTCCCAAGGGAAAGGTAGGTGGTGGTGAGGCAAATGGTAAAACCAAGGTTGGGCCTTGCTGGAGGAGTTTTATTCAAAGCGAACTGTCAGGGGGGTCCCATAAATCACCCGACCGCGTTAGGAACGCAAAATCCGGGAACATAACACCGGTATGACGGAAACTAGGGCGGCAAGAGTGGAACAAAACACCAGGCATAAGGCCGAGCCTTCCACCCTTTACCAAGTATATATATGCATTAATAATATAAAAGAGATATTGTGATATCCCAACATAAACCCTGTCCACCATGGAGAAATCTTCAACTTCACCTGTAACTAACAATGCTATAAGAGGGGCTAAGCAAAGCGGTAACATAGCCAAACAACGGTTTGCTAGGAAGGGTGTCAAAGGTTAGAGGTTCATGGCAATTTGGGAGGCTTGAAGAGCAAAAGATAGGTAACGCAACATAGCGATAGAACGAAGCAACTAGCATAGCAATGATAGTAGTGAAATCCAGGGTAGCGGTCATCTTGCCTGAAATCCCGCAAGGAAGAAGAATGAGTCCATGAAGAAGATGAAGCCACGAAGATGAACCAAGCGTAGACGAACGAATCCTCACGATCGCAACGAAACGGGAACTATCGAGAAGAAGCACACAACATAGTAAACACACCACACATAGACAAGACATGATGCACAACAAGCATGATGCATGAAAAGTCTACATGAAGCTACTCATGGCAAGATATGATGCAAACAAGAACAATACATTCAAGGCAAGTTTAAATGAGGCCGGAAACAACATATAACAATTCCGGTAAGTCCTCATATGCATATTTCGAAATTGGTCCAGAACTAAATAAACCTTATGTTCAAGTTGTTAAACAGCAAGTTAAGATGCACCAAGATGATCTACACGAAATTCTAGTCAAGTTACATATAAAGTTCATTAGATTCGGAGCTACGGGCTAGAAGATATGAGCAAAACAAGTTAAACATGGCATTGATGCAAAATGCATACAAACATCAAGCAAACACCTCAAAACAAGGATGCAACATGATAATATGAAACTACATGCAAAATCAAGCAAGTTTCATATAGAGCACACTCAAAACGGAGCAACGGTGCAACACATGCACACTATACAAGTCATAGCAACAATCTGTCCAAAACAGAAACTAGGCATATTGCAAGCATCAAATCAATATGCTACAGCACCCCAATATAATAAAAAAAGGCATGGGCATGAAGTACTGGTAAAGCATAACAAAACATGAACACTGAGCTATCTCCAGAAATCACTAGAACATGCTCAAAAAGACATGGTAAGATTGCAAATAATAACAGTTTCAGACTTATCAGGAAATAACATCAGGTTGCAAAGTTCAGAGCTATCAAACGACATGCTACATGAACTTATAATGGAAAACAAAGGCATGGCATGATACTACTAAATGCATAGAACAAAATTCCCTTAGTGACCATGAGCCAAAAAGATCAGAAGATAAGATGGCACCCATGTAAACATGGCAAGTTATATTACAGATTCATACATGGCAGGAACAACAATAAGTAGGCATGTTGGTGAGCTTGAACCACTCACCACAGAGCAACACATGGCATGGCAAGGCAACCAACAGTAAGAAGGCATGTTTATGAAGCTAAGCATGGCAAGAGAAAGGTCATAGGATGCATGGAACACTAGCAAAACACATGGGAACTAGTGAACTTAATGTTAACAGGCTGATAGCAACATTATCAAGCAACTTTGGAGCAAGATAACAACAAGCTACGGCAAGCTATAAATGCAACCAGGTCCATGGATGGGTAGAGGATGACATGTAGATCAAAACATGTTTATAGAACATCTCCAGATTATGCATAGAATGACTAGTAGAAGCATGTTAACATAGCAACAAAATATAACAGATTCAGCCTAGCAAAACAGTAACAGCAAGTACCCCACTTAGCAAGCTCGATGCACTCAGCACACAACTCACAAAAATACATGGATGGCACCCCTGGAAAGATGGAATGGCATAGATCAAAACACATGTAGAGCTCACACTCATAGGATGCACACATCAATCATGGGAAAAATGACAAATGAGCAAGTTATAACAGTTTCAGCAGATTAACATCACTTAGCACTCTTCCAACAGCATTTCAGGCATCAAGATGAGCTCAAATAAAAATGATGAAATGGAATGAAATGAAGTACTCGTCGAGACGAACAATTTGACATATTAACGCACGAAACGGAGCTACGGATGCAGAGATACAATGCGATGAACATGGCATGATTATGTGAAAAATCTGGGACTTAGCAGTTTCGGGGAAGGGGAAAATAAACCTCCAGGCACGGATGCCGAGGCGGCGCGGATCTGGCCGGAGCTAGCTTGGAGGAGTCCGGAGATGTTGGGGATGCCCGAATCCGGTGACGGCGGGGACGGGGGTCGCCGAAGGAGGCGCGGAGGCGGGGCAGGGCGCGGCCAGCGGCGCGGTCGCGGGCGGCGGCCGGGCGCGGCGGCGGAAGCCGGGAGGCGGCGGGGCGCGGGGCACGGGCGGCGTCGGCCTACGGCGATGGGCGGCGCGGGGAGGCGCCTGCGGAGGCGGCGCGGCTGCCGAGATCCGGCGGAGGCAGCGGCGGCGCAGCCCTCCGGTGGCCGGCGGCGAGGGCACCGGAGGCAGCGGCGGCGGCGAGCGGGCGCGAGGCGGCGGGGAGCCTTGGGCGCGGTGCCGAACGGCGGCGGGGTGGCGGGCCTGCGCGGGGCCAGCCATGGGCCCGGGCGGGCCTGCGGCACGGGGCGGCGGCGGCTGCCACGTGGCGGCGCGGGAGTGGCTGCGGCGGCGGGCAGCGATTCGTCCGGAGGCGGCGGACATGTCCGGTGCGGTGGGAGGAGAAAAACTAGGGTTAGGGGTAGGATTCATCCGCGAAAATGGAAGGGGAGGGCATATTTATAGGTAGAGGGAGCTAGGAGAGTCCAAATGAGGAGCGGTTTTCGGCCATGCGATCGTGATCGAACGACCGAGAGCATGGAGGGGAGTTGGATGGGTTTTGGGCCACTTTTAAGGGGTTGTTGGGCTGCAACAAAAGAGGGCTTTACGGTTACCCGGTTAACCGTTGGAGTATCAAACGACCTCCAAATGGCACGAAACTTGACAGGCGGTCTACCGGTGCTATACCAAGGCCTCTTGGCAAACCTCGGGCCATTCCGAGAAAGTTTAATACCCGCTCACAACGAGAGACAAAAGGGGGACGCCGGAGGGCATAGGAGTGCCGGATCACAAAACGGACAATGGGGAAAAAGCTCAGATGCATGAGACGAACATGTATGCAAAATGAGATGCACATGATGACATGATAAAATGCAACACGCAAGTAAATGACATGGCAACCACGGCGAATAACTGGCAAACACCTGGCGCAACGAATCCGGGGCGTTACACAAACCCTCCGCTGGCTCCTGGCTACCCGATCAGGACCAGGCCCGTACGCTGGATGGGCGGCAGCATGGACCTGCTATAAAACAAAAACCCACCTGCGGTAGTTTGGCAGAGGAGCTGGCACAGTAGTTCCACTACCCATATGGTGCACAGGAGCTGACGAGACTTCAAATCACTAGCAAAGCACACGCTGATTCAGTCCCATTTTTCTTTTGACTATTATTTAATTAGTATGAGATAGTCTATGCTTTTTCCTAACCATCTGTCTTTTGGGTACTTCCCGCATGCAAGTACTAGTACTATCACTAGAGATGCATTTGTCCACGTAATAGAAGCAACACACTTGGATTGCTACAGCAATCACCTGGGGACAAAAAACCTCCGAGTACCCATCACACACGGACAATACTAGTCGGGTCTTTCTACCTTAGATTTCAACACCTCAGAACAAGAACATCATGTTTTATCTTTCTAGTTACCTGTACCGTACATACTAAATACGCACTGGATTTTGTTCTGCTAGTTTGCATGATTTCTTCGGTGCAGACCTTTAGCAACCGATTTAAAATTCGGTCCGTCGACGCGTCGGCTTCATCCGTACATAAAGTCACAGGAGGAGATGATCCCCGTGCAATCCTTTTTGGCCACTGTTCCACCATGTCATGGGCGCTAGCACCGGCTTTATCAGCTTCTCAGGGGCGCACGCGCAACAACACACACATGGAGCGGCGGCAGCACATCCGGAGCGACCATATGGAGATGAGGACCTCCGAACACACATCAGGGAGATTTTTTTTTCTTTTCCAACTCCTATTTTGCAATCAGTCAGGGTCATCGCTGCCGAACATGTTTTATTTTTCCTAACCATTCGGTTAGCTCCTAAAATTATTGCACACAGAATATCTTCTGTTGTTTTGCACTGCATTATTTTTGCAGAAATATTTTGTCGAAACTTGTACCTAGCGTTGGTCCGGCCAGCTCGTCCCTGTCACCTGGGCAGGCCGACTTTCGTCGACATCGCCGGGCCACAACACCATCGCGCCGTTGTGCTAGCCTCAGCGCACAGGCCATATTTACCAAACTTTTTCGCTTCACATAAATTAATTATGCACCTTTTTTTCATTATTATTTTTTGGTTTGCACTATTTTACCTGTGCAGGCAATAGACTTAGATCGGGCTGCACTATTGCCTCGGCGCGGTGTCCTTGTCGCCCACCTCCATCGACCGAATTGTGTCGTTGCCTTGGAGCGCTGCCCTGTGTTGGCAACCCCATATCGTCGCTTCATCAACCTACTCAGTCGGAGATTCCAGTGTCACCCGGTGACCTGCTCCATCACCTCGACTAGAACAGGGGCTTCAACTCTTCAGTGTGCCGAGCTCTTCGCTCGGCCACATCGGGCTTGGGGGCTGAGACCTTGTCCCGCACCAAGCTCGGACCGCGTCATCAATGCCGAACACATTAAACAGCTAAGTTGCTTTCATGCTCAAAAACTCCCAGCTTTAAATTTTGTTTGATTCGACCAAGCATTATACTTTTGTAGCAAAAAGTTGCTTGTGAAAAAATTCCTTGTCAAAACTTTGTTTGTGACACACAAATTCAAATACCCCGTTTACTTGGGGGCTTCCTTCATGAAGCCTTTCCTCTTGCATATGATTATACTTGTACGACTTCGTTCCTTGTTCATGTATTACGCCACAATATGCACCATGTTGACTTAAGTGTTCCGCAAGCTGGGTTGCCTTGCTCTGGTGTTTACCCCTATGTTCCCAATTGTTTGGCTAGGGAGTAAAGGGAGCACCTCTGCGATTGTCACGATTGGGTCATTCGAGCTCGGACCTCAGACTGGGTGAAGCCGAAAGCTAGCGCTCTTATTGTTTTCAATTATGGTCGGCACACAACAGAACTCATGAGTACACAAAATCTATTGCACAAGTCTCATAGTAACAATGAGCAACCGAAGAAAGGTATCGGTGGGGTACTATTTTCTTCGAAGATGCTTCTTACACTTCATCAGTAATATAGCATAAGTTCCCTGAGCGCGCTTTGTCTGTTACAGCCTTATGGCCTGATTGCCTGGTTATCAGAAACACCGTCGATATTCTCGACAGGTGGAGTACATAACACTCTTCGGCCCTTGACCGAAGAGGGAGAAGACGATGGTCGGTTAAGACGCGTTTAAAGATTGGGTGAACACAGATATGATATAAGTACTTCTGTACATACAATCATTATACATAAAATTATTTTAACCAAGTCACTTGGGGGCTCTTAAATTTATATGAGTTGTTTTATAGTAAATGTGTTTTCTTCTTGGTCGTTACAAAGTCTTTTTATACCGCTCCTTTTTTGACTTGAGCATATTGTCAATAGCCGGATAGCCTGTCTTCTCTCTAAAAGCTGCTTGGGTGTAGTTCGCTAAACTGGCTTCGGAGAAGTACTCTGCCTTTGGGATAAGGAGCTTGAAGCCGTAGGCTGACCCACGTGAAGTCTTGAGATCGGATGTGTCATGTTGAAGCACGACAGAAGCACAATTTTTTTCCAATTTTCGGATTGGCACCGAACACTTGATCTTGTTCGGGCGTCAAGTTTTTACTGACGTTTTTTGGTTTTCCATGCTTATGGCACTTTTAAACTATTTGTGTGTTTCCAGCATAAGTCCCGCAGTGCAACGCCGGACACCTTTAGAGATTCGGCAAAAACATTCTCGGATATTGCTATATATGCATCAATTTCGAATTGTGTCTTCGGTCAATAGTTGAGTTGCCCGGCTCCTGTGCTTGCCTCCTACGTTCCGCTTTGTTCGGCTAGGTGTGCAACAGGAGAACCACTGCGATTGTGCTTCCAGCTCGCATGGTTAAGCACCTCAGTGGAGAAAGCCAAAAACTGACTGTCACAATAAGCGCAAACTGGTCAGCGATCCGATGATTGTGTTAAATGATGGGCCGTTCATAACATTGGCCGAAGTGTTTACGGCTTGACCTTAGCTGTCGCCGAACACTAACCGGGGGCTCGTAGCTAACTTCCCCAGTTTAAAGCTCCTATGACTAAGTGAAAGTTATAAAACACGGATATCTGATTGCCTTGTTTCCGCTAACACAACCGCCTTCGGGCACCGAGACGTCGGCTAAGGGTTGTCTTGTTATTGCGGAAACGCCCTGCGTAGTATCTACAAAGGGGTAGAAGCCAACGATGGGCCACTTTCAACTAATAAACGATCGCAATGGAGTCAAAGTAAGTATATATCATCAGCGTTTGTATTCATTATACAAGTTGCCTTCCGTAATTATGGTTATATAAAGCCATAAATATGCATCAATTTGACTTAAGATTTTGGCCAAGCCGGGTTGCCTGGCTCCTGTGCTTACCCCTACGTTCCCGATTGTTCGGCTAGGTGGTAAAGGGAGCACCTCTGTGATTGTTACTACCGGGTCATCCGAGTTATTACCTCAGACTGGGTGAAGCCGAAAGCTAGCAGTCTTAAAGGATCACATTGGTCGGCAATGACGGAAGTTAAAATTTTTGGTTCATTAATACCATAGAGTTCGGGAACTTTCTATGAACTAAATCCTCAATATTTTCCTCCCACATTGATTGGAGGTGAGGTTTCATGATCATGATAAGCATGAAGACCGAAAGAAAGGAACTGATAGCGGGACTATTTTCTTTGGAAGATGTTTCTTACGTTAAAAAGTAATATAACATATCTCCCTGCGTACCTTTATTTATAAAACCGTTTGGCCGGATTGGCTTGTTTGTCGTAAATCTTGGCCCTCATAAAGGCTTTATAAAGTAGGACAAACACTCCTCGGCTGCTGGCCGAGGAGGTTGAAGCCGATGGTCGGTCAACAAAGTTTTGTACAATGCGGATCCGAGCATTAATGATGTAGAGTACTTGGATACATAGAATCATTACACATCATTTGTGGTTTTACTCTGGATATCGATCCTTAATTCGGCCACCCGGGCCCATATTAAGGCTCGGGGGATACTATGCTTCATGCTTATAATTTACAAATATTAAAGGGGTACATCGTTCCCCTGATCTGGTGTTGCCACCCGTCCAGTGGCTCGGGGGCTACTGCATTGACAATCCAATGCAGAAAATTTAAAGTGCAATATAGTTTTTTGAGGAGATTATGATCCTCCGGTTGGTCGGCCGCACCCAACCTGAGTCTCGAGGACTTTGCACACCGCTTTTTGTGTCCCGAAGTATTCTGCCGAGCTAGGAGTTGATCCTCAAGCGGATTTTGCGAATCAACCTGAGTCTCAGGGGCTACTGGGATCAGCGGTCTTGTGTCATCCTTTAGGTGCATCTCGGGTTTTAGACCGATACACACCTTGAGGGCTACTGGCTATATATCTCGGCAGAGAACAAATTGCACAAATAAAAAATATTGACAAAAATTTGGCCCGCAGTCGGGGTGGTGCACCACCTTGGAAGTAGTCTGGCATAAAGCTCGGAAGCCAGTTGCCGGCTCCATAGAGGGCATTTCTGGAATTAATCTCGGCTAAACTCCTTCAACTTTTTTGAACTAAGGTGATCTATGAGACCTCGGATACAATATGGCGTTGGGGCTTGGACATAGTCCGGCGTTGGAGCTCGGATATAGTCCGACGCTGGAGCTCGGATGCAGTTTGGCGTTGGAGCTCGGCTGTAATAAGACTCTTTGAATACATTCCGGCGTTGGACCTCGGAAGCGGTTCGACGTTGGTGCTCGGCTGCAAATGATACCTCGAATGCAGTCCGGCGTTGGAGCTTGGAGGCAAGAGGGCACCGCCGCACGGGAACAACTTCAAACCCGAGGTATGGTGTAAAAAATAATAAGGCATTGATAAAGGCCGAGAACTTAAAGGGGCTCCTCGGATACCCGATGTGTAAACTCTTCGGATTCACTTTGGCGATTCTCAAGATCGAAGACGAGAAGATTTGTTGAACCAGTTTTCAAGACCGACGACCGAAGGTGAAGAACAGTTCGGAAGAATCGAGGAGCGTCCCCAACTTGAAGACCGGTTCAGGGGGCTATTGACGGTGTCCTGGACTAGGGGGTAATCACCACGTCCTCTCCTGATCAGTTGGATTGGGCCGAGGAACCCCATGGCCGTATACTAATGGGCCAGTTCGGACAGCCCCAACCGCATACAAGGAAGACTCCACAAGACATGGCGCCCAAGACAGGGACTCTCCGGTGTCTTATATAAACCGAGGCCAGGCTAGTCAATTGATATCTCATATTCATTACTACGATCTCGTGGTAGATACATGTACTCTATATTGCACCCATATGAAAACAATCAAAAGAAGCATGTAGGGTATTATCTCTTTAAGAGAGCCCGAAGCTGGGTAAAACCCCGTGTTCATGTTACCATCGCTCCAAGACGCCTAGCTTAGGACCACTACTACGAGACACGCCGGATATTGAACCGACAGTAGGGCCTTGTGAGTCCTGCGTTGGCTCACGTGTGCCTATATATACCTCCTGCAGTTCTGCCATGCTAGCCACGTGTACGAATGGGGCTGTACACGCCTCGGAGACTCCCTCGAGGGAAATCCCACCCACGCACCAGTGGAAGCCCCATGCTCCGCGCTGGCAGACGACACGGTTGAGGAGCGACTATGCCCATGCACCAATGGAAGCCCCATGCTCCGTGCAAGCGGATGACACGGTCGAGGAGCGGCTATGCCCACGCTAAAGTGGAAGCGCCATGCTCTGCGCTGGTGAATAAACAACTGACGGCATCCTAGCGGATGAAATAACCTCAGGAGGGCCTTTGGGCTTGCTCTTCGGTCCCACCGCACAACTTTCCCTATGGGAGGGCCGCACGAGGGGGCCGAACATGGGGGCTACGGTCAGGCCATGCCTGGCGCACGCTACCTCACCAGGTCTCTCACACCTGGTTTTCTCGCATCCCTCCTAGGTAAAAGCTGGTGAGGAAAGGTATGGGGAACTCAGGATTAACTCAGGTATGGCTCGTGTTCCCTTCATGAGGGTTGTTTGTACATCAAGGGGGACCCTTGAGCATCGCGACTCAGGGGCCTCACTGGTCACGTAGCCCCTCACCCCTTGGCCTCGTCCTAGTAATCCGGATGCCACAATGGCGGTTGAGGTATGCGTGGGTCGGGCCCTCACTACAAAAAAGGACACATCCATGACATTTTGGGCCGAATGAAATTTTTTTATGTCATGCTTATGACACTTCTATGACGATAATTTTGACAAAACCTGGTATCATCATAGATGTGGTGGGCTCCTACTTCTATGACAAGAAATCATGATAGAAAATGGGGATTTCGTCTTGGTCGGGCCGGAGACGCACCTGCATGACATTCTTTCGGCCGTACATGACGGAAAAAATTGTGGTAGAAGCGAGGGCGAGGAAAATTTCGGGGAGTTCCAAGTTACGGTGGGTGGTTGGGGCTGAGCGATGCACAGAGGTTTGTGCGTTTCTCTCATGCACGTACACGCGTGTGTCCGAGGCGTTGCGCTCTAACTGAACTCGAGCGAGGCGTTGTGCTCTAACTGAACCCGAACATTTGCACTAGCTACGTTACTGAACCCCGACCGGCCGCTTGCTGTTAACTAAACCTGAGTGATTCCTTTGCTACTGCTGCTAACTGAAGCCGATCGAAGCTCCCTCTTGATGAACAATTTTCGGTCGGGGTTGAATGAACAATTCCCGGTGGGGGTTGGATGAATAGGATCCTGTGGTAGTAGATGCCGTTACCGCTGGATGAATAGGACCCCGATCGAGAAGGCCAGTGGAGGGTGGATGAACAGGACCCCGTGGAGGCTCCATGAACAGTAGCCGGTGGAGGGTTGATGAACAGGACGCTGTGAAGGCTCCATAAATAGTAGTCGGTGGAGGGTTGATGATTAGGACCCCGTGGAGGGCTGGTTGAACAGTAGCCGGTGGAGGCTGGATGAACAGGATCACCGTGGATGAACAGTAGCTAGTGGAGGCTGGAGGAAGTCTACAATGGATGAACAGTAGCAGGTGGAGGCTGGAGGAAGTCGACCGTGGATGAACAATACCAGGTGGAGGCTGGAGCGAGGCAGTAGACGGTGGATGAACTGGACCCCATTTCGACAGTAGGCGCTCTAAGACAAGTCCGTTTCCTCCGTTTTGTGGTACGCCACACCCCTCCCGATCAACAGGACCCTACTTCGACCGTACACGGTCGAATACAAGTCCGTTTCCTCCATTTTGCGGTACGCCACACCCTTCCCAATGAACAGGACCCCGTTTTGACCGTACACGATCGAACAGAAGGCCCGTTTGCTCCGTTCTGCGGTACGCTAGACCTCGTTTTGACTGTTCCGTCCAAGCCGGTTGGCTCCTTGATGAACATGACGTATACCATTGCCTCCCGATGAACACGACGCATTCCGTTGCCTCCCCATGAACACGATGCAGTTTCTCTATTCTGACTCGGTCGGTTGGCTTCCGATGAACAGGACGCCGTTGCTGCTCTCCGTGGCCTCTACATGTACACGAGCCCTGGCCGTACTTATGCACGAGTACACGGTTGAGAGCCCTCCCGTATGTACATACGTGGCCATATTTTTTGGCATCTGGTTGTACGTACGTGTACACAGTTTTGACTGGACTGCCTGAACTACTACCGCTCCTTACTCGGCCACGGTTCATCATGGCAGACAGACAGATCGACCGCTATGTACATAGACAACGCTACGTATGCTCCGATCGGGTGGGTACCAACTGTCAGGGAGGATAAGGACGCACTTCCTTACGTGCGAAGATATAGCTGGTGGATCCCAACTGTCAGGGGGAAGAATCATTTATTTTGCCTGTAATAAGGACACACTTCCTTGTGTGTGAAGATGTAGCTGGTGGGTCCTAGCTGTCAGGGGGAGAAACATTATTTGTCTGGTAAAAAGGATGTAGTTGCATGCATGCGTCCATGGGCGTGGTGTGTCCCCACGGTTAGCCTCTCCACATACAGTCATCTTCCAATGACTCTCGTTTGTTGACCACATTGACCACACAGTGCAGAGCGCACCAGGCCAGTGGACGACGGCGAGGCCCCAGACTGGAACACCAGGGAGATGGGAAAGATGCGGCAGTGGAGTCGCAGACGGAGAGGAGTGGGAAACTTGACGGGTTTGGGTGCGTGGTGGGCCTGCACTCAGCAGAGAATAACAGGAGGTGCGGAGGAGTGGAGGGATGGCCTGGCCGTTGGCGGGGTAGCGTTTCACTATGAGGCGTGCAAAACAGCGCCACTGGATGCCGGAGGCTGGAGCAGGCTGTCCCGATAGCGCTGGGGGAAGAAGACGAGAGATTGAATAAGAATGGCGGCCGTTGTATGTAAATCCAAAGCCTTGCTTAGGCTTCGACCTTTGTATTTTTATTTTCGTGGAAGTGCTCAGGCTTCGACCTACTGGCCCACATGTCAGCTAGTCCATTTGTTTTTTTAGTCCATTTGGTGGGCTGGGTGAAACAATGTAGCATATATGCAGCACATTTATATATTATGGTACAATTTAAATCCCATTTGCATTTTTCTCGAAATCCACGGACTTGCTAGGCTAGGTGAAAATATCATGTTGGGCTGGACGGAGAAATGTTCTAAAAACATAAACACATGATTGCACGTCTATTACTGCATTGGTTAGTAAAATTTTTGCAAGCTTATGTACGCAATCACTAGGAGTTAATTTTCCAAGTTATATATGAACAATTATTATTATTATTTTGTAAGAACTTTCGGTTTACGAAATAAAATATCATTTTAATTTGATGAGTTAATAGGACGTAGGGTATTAAAAAAAATTACGCTAGACGTGGGACAGTTGAGTTGGTTCTAGGGAAAAGTACTAGGAGAAAACTTAGATTACATAGAAAAAGAAAGTGGGAGAAAATTTAGATTTAGAATTAATGAAAACGAAAAATAAAGGAAGTGGAAAGGTCTATAAAATGGTTGGACGAATGACAGATTGAACGGAACCTTATGTTGTTTCTACTATATATATGTAACGAAATAAGATATAAATATAAATATATATATATATATATATATATATATATATATATATACTATTATAGAAGGGAAAACATAGGTTCTGATTTGCATTCTTACAGAAAAATAGAAATAAGCTATGTGTCATCTTGAAAAAACAAACATAACTTGGGCTGCTGATGTTATAGACAAGCTAGGCTGGGAGTCCTAGAGGCCGCTTGATACCGGTTGGATCCAAAAGAAGTTGAAACATGCCGTGGGCTACCCATGTTAAACAACAAAACCTAGGCCATGGACCTGGTGGGCCCAGGATTGTCAGCCTCTCGACGAACAGTCGTCTCCTGATTCCTCTTGTTTTGCTCACCATGCTGGGAACGACAGACGGCGGCGCCGCGGCGAGAGCACCAAGGCGGAGGACGACGTCTAGACCTTGAACTGAACGAACCGTAGCGAGGGAAGACACAGGCGGAGGGGAGAGCAATGGTTGACTTGTTTGTGTGCAGGGTGGGCCGGTGGAGCTGCCGTCGCCGGACAATGTGTGGGAGTAGAGGGATGGCTTGGCCAACACCATAGGCTATGATGGGTCACCGAGGCGTGCACAGCAGCACAACCAGCTGCTGTATAAGAAGAGGACGAAAGATTGAACAAAATAAAGAAATAAAAATGGATACGTGGTTGGTCCCAGATGTGTGTGTATGAGACTTGTTGGGTCCATCTGAGAAAGGTAATATGTTGGGAGGAAGGAGATTCAAAGCATGGCAACCAAGTGAACTAGTTACATACATAAGCAAATAGCCACTAAAAAAGCAAACAAGTTAATGGGTTCTTAGAAGAAATATTTCGGACAAAACAGATAATTACGACACATAGGCTAATGCATGAAACACTCGGATGATAAAGGTGCTTAAACATATAAAGTACAACATCTAGACCTTCCTGGCATGCTTGATCATGTCGCTGCGGCTGCCCGTGTACTCGTCGGTTACGGGAAGGAGACACGCCCTCATGTCCAAGATCCGCCTGTACATGTCATAGCATGCGTATGCATCCTTGGCCGCATAGGTTATGTAGGCTAGATTCAGAGGTACCTCCCACGTGTTCAGGTCCTTGTATCATTGTCCTATTTCATATTGGTGTAGCAGGGGTCGATGATGGTCTCAGAGAGGTCAACTACAGAGTCCTTCTCCTGCCCGTTGCCGATGATCTTGTATTGCTTCTAGATGTCGACAAGCTTGTTGCACCAGATGGCCGAATCATCGCGTTCTTCCTTCTCTCCACTGTAGAGAAGGTGTAGTCGGCATTGCCGATGAAACGACCAAATGCTCCAGAACCTCTGATGGCCCTACAGTAGTGGTAGACGAGAACCTCGTCCTGCACACATACTGGGCGACGGCGATCCTCTATTCCCTGTTAGGAGATGAATGGATGGGCACAAGGTCTAGTCCTGCGACCTTGTGGTTTCTTGTCCTGTAGGTATTGCTTGAACTCAGCGAGGCAGAGCTTCACCGAGTCCAGATCGTTGGTGTACATCACATTCAACTTGGTGCAGCCATGGGACTGAACAGCGAACTCAAAGGTGAACTCCTTGCTGAAGTCCATATCCAGCAGGCTCACCCCTCGGATCGCCATTGGAGTCTCTTCAAGTGAACGAGTGGGTAGGCGGTAGCAGCAGTTCGTTTTTCAGCTCTTGGGGAACTGGATTCAACAGTAAACTTAATGTGTACAAGCGACAACAGTTACTACCCCTCCCTTGCCTGCTGCACGTCCGGCAGGAAATGCACCCTCGGCGCATTCAAATGCCTCCATTGAGAAACCTATTCCAGCCACACGTCGATTCACGAGCGGGTCTGTATTGGTACTGTAATAACAAGTGTTAGTGGTCACTTCACTTAAATTTAATTAGCTTTAATTAAAATTTATTCTTAAAACAAGCAATGCATTGGCTCATTCAATCAGTGCCACAGGATCAACATGCACAACAATTAGAATTATTATTCTCAGGACGCACACCATCAACACATTTGTCATACTTTCACACAGATAATACTACCAAGTTTGAACTGTTTGTTATGGTTGTTCTCCTCTGCGTCATCATGTCGTATTTCCCCGCTTGCAAGATTCAGAACCAACAAATAAGATTCAAATAAGAAGTACAACAAAGATGCCTACACATCTCATTGATCCCCAACTTGCAAGATTCATAACCAACAAATAAGATTCAAATAATAAGTACAACAAAGATGCCTACACATATCATTGGTTCCCAGCTTGCTAGATTCAGAACCAACCCATTAGAGCCTTTTGATCAAGTGAATCTCGGGATTGAATCCATCTTGGCTAGCCGTCATACAACCCAAGAACTTGGCGAATGCTCTTGACCATCAAAACATCTACAGTTGAGTATTCCTGTTTGCACAACACAGATAAGAAAGAGCATGATTACTATAAAAGTGGCACTAGTTGAATTCAACCGGCAGCTCCACTCATTGATTATATTCATGTAACTTTTTTGCAGTTCATCTAAAATGAAGCAAAGATTGCATGATTTAGCTAGCAAGAAGTACTTGCTCTCGTGAGCTGGCAGGTTCTTCTTTAGTAGTTGCACAAAAATTGAGCAACACTAAGGTTGGATGTCCTGCTCATGTAAGGTGCAACTATAAGTTTCTTATCCATTTGTGCAGTTCCACTAAACTAAAGTGCCATTGAGGTGACAGTGACGGCTCATCTTGCAAAGTCTAATAAAATGTTGCATGAGATTACCAGCAGAATTTGACGGAGATTTTGGAAATCCAATCACCATTTTGTGCAGTCCCACCATAATTGAGAGATGTTGCCCACATGACATTTTAGTTGAACTGCATAAGACACTCATTCGAACAAAAAGTGTTTTGTGCAGTTCACCAAAAGATCACAATAGAAACAAGGTGAAATGGATATCCCTATCCGCACAAAAAGATAGAAAGAAAACAGTTGTTGGTCAATAACAAGATACAAAACATACACAAAATGAAAAGAAGCATCTTAAATATGTTCATGGCAATCACGCAAGGACATTAGAAATTTTAAAAAGTCAGCAATGCTTGATGTTACCGGAAGCATTGCGATCAACAATGACATTCGTCAAATATGGGATTACTTTAATGGTGGCATTGCTTGTTTACCAGATACACTAGATCAACAGTAGCTAAAGAGTTGGTTTAAGGGCATGGGATAGTGGGGACACCAGGACACTGATGCGTCTCTAACGTATCTAGAATTTTTTATTGTTCCATGCTATTATATTACCCGTTTTGGATGTTTATGGCTTTACTTTACACTTTTATATCATTTTTGGGACTAACCTACTAACCGGAGGCCTAACCCGTATTGCTGTTTTTTTGCCTATTTCAGTGTTTCGATGAAGCGGAATATCAAACGGAGTCCAAACGGAATGAAACCTTCGGGAGCGATCTTTTCGGAACAAACGCAATCCAGGAGACTTGGAGTGGACGTCAAGAAGCATCCTAGGCGGCCACGAGGCAGGAGGGCGCGCCCTAGGGGGTGGGCGTGCCCCCCCACCCTTGTGGGCCCCTTGTGGCTCCCCTGACGTACCTCCTTCGCCTATATATACTCCCGTACCCTGAAAACATCCAGGAGCACCACGAAAAACTATTTCCACCACCACAGCCTTCTGTATCGGCAAGATCCCATCTTGGAGCCTTCGCCGGCGCTCCGTCGGAGGGGGAATCGACCACGGTGGGTCTCTACATCATCTCCAAGGCCTCTCCGA
Organism: Triticum timopheevii; assembly: GCA_963921465.1. Classification (NCBI taxonomy): domain Eukaryota; kingdom Viridiplantae; phylum Streptophyta; class Magnoliopsida; order Poales; family Poaceae; genus Triticum; species Triticum timopheevii. The sequence goes on from OY997264.1 coordinate 332,236,389, forward strand.
TGAGTTGTGAGTAGTTTACCACAGACCTTCGGGTCCATAGTTATTAGCTAGATGGCTTCTTCTCTCTCTTTGAATCTCAATACCAAGTTCTCCTCGATCTACTTGGAGATCTATTCAATGTAACTCTTTTTGCGGTGTGTTTGTCGAGACCCGATGAATTGTGGGTTTATGATCAAGTTTATCTATGAGAAATAATTGAATCTTCTCTGAATTCTTTTATGTGTGACTGGTTATCTTTGCAAGTCTCTTCGAATTATCAGTTTGGTTTGGCCTACTAGATTGATCTTTCTTGCAATGGGAGAAGTGCTTAGCTTTGGGTTCAATCTTGCGGTGTCCTTTCCCAGTGACAGCAAGGCACGTGTTGTATTGTTGCCATCGAGGATAAAAAGATGGGGTTTATATCATATTGCTTGAGTTTATCCCTCTACATCATGTCTTCTTGCTTAATGCGTTACTCTGTTCTTATGAACTTAATACTCTAGATGCAGGCAGGAGTCGGTCGATGTGTGGAGTAATAGTAGTAGATGCAGAATCATTTCGATCTACTTGTTAGGGACGTGAAGCCTATATACATGATCATGCCTAGATAATCTCATAACTATGCAATTTTCTATCAATTGCTCGACAGTAATTTGTTCACCCACCGCAATACTTATGCTATCTTGATAGAAGCCACTAGTGAAACCTATGGCCCCCGGGTCTATCTTTTGTCATATAAGTTTCCTATCTATCTTTATTTGCAATCTTTACTTTCCAATCTATATCATAAAAATACCAAAATATTTATCTTCTCTTATTATCTCTATCAGATCTCACTTTTGCAAGTTACCATGAAGGGATTGACAACCCCTTTATCGCGTTGGTTGCGAGGTTCTTGTTTGTTTGTGTAGGTACGAGGGACTGTTGAGGAGCCTCCTACTGGATTCATACCTTGGTTCTCAAAAACTGAGGGAAATACTTACGCTACTTTGCTGCATCACCCTTTCCTCTTCAAGGGAAGACCAACGCAGTGCTCAAGAGGTAGCAAGAAGGATTTCTGGCGCCGTTGCCGGGGAGGTCTTCGCCCAAGTACCCATGACAAACTCATCTCCCTCGCATTACATTATTTGCCATTTGCCTCTCGTTTTCATCTCCCCCACTTTACCCTTGCCGTTTTATTTGCCCTCTCTTTCCCGTTCGCCTCTCTCTTTCGCTTGCCTTTTGTGTGCTTGTGTGTTAGTCCGTTTATCTCGTCGTCATGGCTATTCCTCCTATCATCGTTAATACTCCCGATCATGAAGTTCTTAATTTTAAACAAAGGGAGGGAGAAAATCTGAAAGATGCTTGGCATAGAATTTGCAATGCTCAAAATAGATCTACTAGGAAGCAATGTACTTCCGTTCTTATTCGCAATTTTTATGTAGGCATTACTCCTTCGAATAGATATACCCTTGATACCATTACCGGAGGGAATTTCTTGGGTAGCCATACTTTTGATGCTTATAATGCTATGTTAGATTTGTTTGGTCCACCCCCTCTTTTGGTTAATGCAACTGTTTTAAGTTTGGAACATGTGATGCAAAGGCTTGACATTATTGAAAATAAAGTTGCCACTATCGAGTTAATTGAAAATTTTGATAAAAATATCCACAACCAAATTACCCAATATGGATCTAGGGTTGGAGTTACTTCGAAATTTTTTAAAGAGAAAGAACCTATGGTTAACGAAAGAATAGATCTAGATTCTACAAGAATCGGTAAACTTGTGGATATTATTACCAACTTAGGGTTTGCCTTTTCATCTGTGAAAAATACTCCAACTCCTCCTACCAAAATTGCCAAATTTATGTATGTTCCTAAAAATAAGGGTGAATCTTCAAGTAAGGAAAATGCGGATCTCAAATCAAAAAGTGTTCATCCAATTTTCTCGCTTTCATTAAGGAACCTTTTGCTACAAACGGATCTCTTGATTTCTTGCCAAGGAGTTTAATCATAAAGAAAGAAGACCCTAAGGGTTATAAATGCTCTATTGATGAATTGAATTCCAAAGATGGCAATACTTAGATCTATTCTCGCTTTTATGCCTAGCTAGGGGCGTTAAACGATAGCGCTTGTTAGGAGGCAACCCAATTTTATTTTTGTTTCTTGCTTTTTGCTTCTGTTTAGTAATAAATTTTTCATCTAGCCTCTGTTTAGATGTGTTTTTATGTTTTGATTAGTGTTTGTGCCAAGTAGAACCTATAGGATAACCTATGGTGATAGTTTGATTCTGCTGAAAAACAGAAACTTTTGCGCGCACGAGAATAATTTTAGTAAATCACAGAAACGTTATTTTTAGTTGATTCATTTTAAAGTAGATCATTAGAGAAATTTCCCAGGACTTCCTATTTTGGTAGGATTTTTAGAGTTCCATAAGTATTCGAAAGTTACAGATTGCTACAGACTTTTCTGTTTTTGACAGATTCTTTTTTCGTGTGTCGTTTGCTTATTTTGATGCATTTATGGCTAGTATCGGGCGGTGTGAACCATAGAAATTTGGATTACAGTAGGTTTAACACCAATATAAATAAATAATGAGTTCATTACAGTACCTTAGGTGGTGGTTTTTCTTTCTTGCACTAACGGAGCTCATGAGATTTCCTGTTGAGTTTTGTGTTGTGAAGTTTTCATGTTTTGGGTAAAGATTTGATGGACTATGGAATAAGGAGTGGCAAGAGCCCAAGCTTGGGTATGCCCGTGCCACCCCAAGATATTCAAGGACAACCAAAAGCCTAAGCTTGGGGATGCCCCGGAAGGCATCCCCTCTTTCGTCTTCGTCTATCGGTAACTTTGCTTGGAGCTATATTTTTATTCACCACATGATATGTGTTTTGCTTGGAGCATCTTGTATGATTTGAGTCTTTGCTTTTTAGTTTACCACAATCACCCTTGCTGTACACACCTTTTGGGAGAGACACACATGATTTGGATATTATTAGAATACTCTATGTGCTTCACTTATAACTTTTGAGCTAGATAATTTTGCTCTAGTGCTTCACTTATATCTTTTAGAGCACGGCGGTGGCTTTATTTTGTAGAAATTGTTGATCTCTCATGCTTCACTTATATCATTTTTTAGAGTCTTATAGAACAGCATGGTATTTGCTATGGTTATAAAACTGGTCCTAGAATGATGGGCATCCAAGTTGGGTATAATAAAAACTATCATAGAAAGTGAATTGGATGCTATGATCAATTTGATGCTTGATAATTGTTTTGAGATATGAGGATGGTGATATTAGAGTCATGCTAGTAGAGTAATTATGAATTTGAGGAATACTTTCCCGTAGCATGCATGTATGGTGAACCGCTTTGTGATGAAGTTGGAGCACGATTTATTTATTGATTGTCTTCCTTATGAGTTGCGGTCGGGGACGAGCGATGGTCTTTTCCTACCAATCTATCCCCCTAGGAGCATGCGCGTAGTACTTTGTTTTCAATGACTTGTAGATTTTTGCAATAAATATATGAGTTCTTTATGACTAATGTTGAGTCCATGGATTATACGCACTCTCACCCTTCCACCATTCCTAGCCTCTCTTGTGCCACGCAACATCCGCCGGTACCATACACCCACCATATACCTTCCTCAAAACAGCCACCATACCTACTTATCATGGCATTTCCATAGCCATTCCGAGATATATTGCCATGCAACTTTCCACCGTTCCATTTATTATGACACGCTTCATCATTGTCATATTGCTTTTGCATGATCATGTAGTCGACATCGTATTTGTGGCAAGTCTACCTTCATAATTCTTTCATACATGTCACTCTTGATTCATTGCATATCCCGGTACACCGCCGGAGGCATCCACATAGAGTCATATGTTGTTGTAATTCTTGATTTGTAAGTAAATAAAAGTGTGATGATCTTCATTATTAGAGCATTGTCCCAAGTGAGGAAAGGATGATGGAGACTATGATTCCCCCACAAGTCAGGATGAGACTTCGGACTTCATAAAAATAAAAGAGGCCAAAGAAGCCCAAATAAAAAATGAGAGAAAAAGAGAGAAGGGACAATGTTACTATCCTTGTACCACACTTGTGCTTCAAAGTAGCACCATGATCTTCATGATAGAGAGTCTCCTATGTTGTCACTTTGATATACCAGTGGGGATTTTTCATTATAGAACTTGGCTTGTATATTCCAATGATGGGCTTCCTCAAAATGCCCTAGGTCTTCGTGAGCAAGCAAGTTGGATGCACACCCACTTAGTTTCTTTTGTTGTGCCTTCATACACTTATAGCTCTAGTGCATCCGTTGCATGGCAATCCCTACTCACTCACATTGATATCTATTAATGGGCATCTCCATAGCCCGTTGATACGCCTAGTTGATGTGAGACTATCTTCTCCTTTTTTGTCTTCTCCACAACCACCATTCTATTCCACATATAGTGTTATGTCCATGGCTCACACTCATGTATTGCGTGAAAGTTGAAAAAGTTTGAGAATACTAAAGTATGAAACAATTGCTTGGCTTGTCATCGGGGTTGTGCATGATTAAATACTTTGTGTGATGAAGATAGAGCATAGCAAGACTATATGATTTTGTAGGGATAGCTTTCTTTAGCCATGTTATTTTGAGAAGACATGATTGCTTTGTCAGTATGCTTGAAGTATTATTGTTTTCATGTCAATATGAACTTTTGTCTTGAATCATTTGGATCTGAACATTCATGCCACAATAAACAATATTACATTGAAAAATATGCTAGGTAGCATTCCTCATCAAAAATTCTGTTTTTATCATTTACCTACTCGAGGACGAGCAAGAATTAAGCTTGGGGATGCTTGATAAATCTCCAACGTATCTACAATTTTTTATTCTTCCATGCTATTATATTACCCGTTTTGGATGTTTATGGGCTTTACTTTACACTTTCATATCATTTTTGGGACTAACCTACTAACCGGAGGCCCAACTCGTATTGCTGTTTTTTTGCCTATTTCAGTGTTTCGAAGAAAGGGAATATCAAACGGAGTCCAAACGGAATGAAACCTTTGGGAGCGATCTTTTTGGAACAAACGAAATCCAGGAGACTTGGAGTGGACGTCAATAAGTAGTCAAGGCGGCCACGAGGCAGGAGGGTGCGCCCTAGGGAGGTGGGCGCGCCCCCCACCCTCGTGGGCCCCTCGTGGCTCCCCTGACCTACCTCCTTCGCCTATATATACTCCCGTACCCTAAAAACAACCAGGAGCACCACGAAAAACTATTTCCACCGCCGCAACCTTCTGTATCCGCGAGATCCCATCTTGGAGCCTTCGACGGCGCTCCGCCGGAGGGGGAATCGACCATGGAGGGCCTCTACATGATCTCCAAGGCCTCTCCGATGAGTTGTGAGTAGTTTACCATAGACCTTCGGGTCCATAGTTATTAGCTAGATGGCTTCTTCTCTCTCTTTGAATCTCAATACCAAGTTCTCCTCGATCTTCTTAGAGATCTATTCGATGTAACTCTTTTTGCGGTGTGTTTGTCGAGCTCCGATGAATTGTGGGTTTATGATCAAGTTTATCTATGAGAAATAATTGAATCTTCTCTGAATTATTTTATGTGTGATTGGTTATCTTTGCAAGTCTCTTCGAATTATTACTTTGGTCTGGCCTACTAGATTGATCTTTCTTGCAATGGGAGAAGTGCTTAGATTTGGGTTCAATCTTGCGGTGTCCTTTCCCAGTGACAGCAGGGGCAGCAAGGCACGTATTGTATTGTTGCCATCGAGGGTAAAAAGATGGGGTTTATATCATATTGCTTGATTTTATCCCTCTACATCATGTAATCTTGCTTAATGCATTACTCTGTTCTTATGAACTTAATACTCTAGATGCAAGCAGGAGTTGGTCAATGTGTGGAGTAATAGTAGTAGACGCGGAATCGTTTCGATCTACTTGTTACAGACATGATGCCCCTATACATGATCATGCCTAGATAATCTCATAACTATGCAGTTTTCTATCAATTGTCGATAGTAATTTGTTCACCCACCGCAATACCTATGGCCCCCGGGTCTATCTTTTATCATATAAGTTTCCTATCTATCTTTATTTGCAATCTTTACTTTCCAATCTATATCATAAAAATACCAAAAATATTTGTCTTATCCTATTATCTATATCAGATCTCACTTTCGTAAGTTACCGTGAAGGGATTGACAACCCCTTTATCGCGTTGGTTGCGAGGTTCTTGTTTGTTGGTGTAGGTACGAGGGACTTTTGAGGAGCCTCCTACTGGATTGATAACTTGGTTGTCAAAAACTGAGGGAAATACTTACGCTACTTTGCTGCATCGCCCTTTCCTCTTCAAGGGAAAACCAACGTAGTGCTCAAGAGGTAGCAGACACTCAACAGCGTAAAGAAGCAACTTACTTATCATACTGGGGAAAACAGCAGGAGTACCATTTGTAACACAGTTTAATTGCATCATATCACTGGAGGCATTAGATTAACAATAACACTGGTTAGACATGTCCTTACGGTAACAGCGTGATTGCTTCATTTTACATGCGCCCTTACATTAACAACATCAAAAAGTTGGTATAAGGACATGCGACAGTGGACGCATCAGCACAATGTACCTACAAGGAAGCATAAAGTGGTGATGCCGAGTTTGTTCATACTATGTGAGGGCAGCAAATCTAATCCTGGAGACCTTTTACTATGTGAGGGCAGCAAATCTAATCCAGGGCATACTCGGTTGACTTGTCCACCAGCTGCCACTTTCTATCCTTTTTTCAACCAATAATAGATTTGTTCCTTATCTAGTTTGTACTGCGGTTTCCCTTTATTCCCCTTTTCAACAAAGAGACCGGTCGGGTATTCAGACTCTACTACATTCCCCTTGTTATTTCCTCTTTGAACCAAGTCCTAGATTCATGCTACAACTTTCCCCCCTTTCTTCGTTGTTTGAACCAAGTCCGAGATTTTACTGCATGAAGTAGCTTTACCTCTAATAATACTAAAAATTTAGGTGGCTTTGGAAGAGCTGATGGAAGTAGAAAAAGATGCACATGCAGACATGTGGGGAGCTGGGGCAGTAGAGCAAGGCCGCTTTCGAAGAACTTATACCTGAGGATCGTCGGGATGTCGGCGGCGGCAGGTCGGATCTGCGCACAATACGACAGGGAGGAAGAAGGGTCAGAGGACGTCCCGAGCTGGCGCGGTGTCGGAGAGAACGACACGGGCAGAGGATCAGGACCCGCCGACAGCTGTGGGTTTCCTCCCTTGCCGGTGATGACCGCGTGAGCGATGCACCTAGTCCTCTACACACACCGACCGAAGGGATACGACTGGATCTGTGACCAGCGGTGAGCAGATAGAAAATGTTTCTACCACTATCTTGTTTAGATCTGGAGAGGATGAGAGAATGAAGAGAGCAACCCTAGTAAAGCAAGCGCTCAGGCCCCTGCCTATATATATAGTGGAGTGATTATCGTTTTCTCTCCACAACAAGCGTTTCAATTTGTGTGCATGCACTACAAAAAAAAAGACACATCCATGACATTTTGGGCCGAATGAATTTTTTTACTATCATACTTATGACATTTCTATGACGATAATTGTGACAAAACCCGGTATCATCATAGATGTGGTGGGATCCTACTTCTATGACAAAAAATCATGATAGAAAATGGGCTGTTCATCCTGGGCGGGCCGGAGACGCAGTTGCATGACATTCTTTGGGCCGTCCATGACGGAAAAAACCATGGTAGAAGCGAGGGCGAGGAAAATATCGGGGTGTTCCCGGTTACGGTGGGTGGTCGGGGCCGAGCGATGCATCGAGGTTTGTGTGTTTTTATCGTACACGCACGCGTGTGGGTGCGAGATGTTGGGCTCTAACTGAACCCAAGCGAGGCCTTCGCCTACTGAACCCGAGCGATTGCACTCCAGGCTACACGTTACTGAACCCGAGCGATCGATCGATGGCTGTTAACTGAACCCGATCGAGCGACTCCTTTGCTACTGCTGCTAACCGAAGCCAATCGATGCTGCCTCTGGATGAACAGTGAGCGTTTGTGGGGGGTGGATGAACACTTACTGGTGGCGGTTGGATGAACAGGACCCCGTGGTGTTGCCGCTGGATGAACAGGACCCCGATCGATCGAGCCGGTTGGGCGTGGATGAACAGGACCCCATGGAGGGCTGGATGAACAGAACCACGTGGATGGAAGGTTGAACAGTAGCCGGTGGAGGGCTGGTTGAATAGTAGCCGGTGGAGGGCTGGATGAACAGTAGCCCGTGGAGGGGTGGTTGAACAGGACCCCGTGGAGAGGGCTGGTTAAACAGTAGCCGGTGGAGGAGCGTGCGATGGAGGCTGGATGAACAGGAGCCCGTGGTTGAATAGTAGCCGGTGGAGGGCTGGATGAACAGGACTCCGTTTTGTGGTACGCCACACCCCTCCCGATCAACCTGACCCTGTTTTGACCATAGGAGGTCCAACAGAAGTCCATTTCCTCCATTTTGTTATACGCCAGACCCCTCCCGATGAATAGGATCCTGTTTCGACCATGGCCAGTCGAACACATGGTCGTTTCCTCCGTTCTGCGGTACACAAGGCCTCGTTTCCATCGGCTGTTCCATCCAAGCCCTCCCGATGAACACGACGACACATTCCGTTCTGACCCAGCTGGTTGGCTCCCCATGAACACGACGACGACACAGTTTCTCCGTTCCGACCCAGCCATGTACACGAGCCCTAGCCGTACGTATGCGCGAGTACACGTTCGAGACCCCGCCCGTATGTACGTATGTGGCCGTATTTTCTTTCCTGCACCCTGGCTGTTGTACGTACGTGTACATGCTACGTGCGTGCCTCTACTACGACACGTGCACGCCTCTACATCGACCAGTATGAACTTACATGTTAGCGACTAGAATGACAACGCTACGTATGCTTCGACCAGGTGGATCCCGACTGTCAGGCACTTCCTTGCGTGCGAAGATGTAGCTGGTGGGTCCCAGTAGTCAGGGGACGAATAATATTTTTTGCCTGTAATTTGGACGCACTTCCTTGCATGCGAAGATGTAGCTAGTAGGTCCCAGCAATCAGGGGGGAAACATTTTTTTCACGAAATACTGTGGCCCGTCCGGTGGGTCCCTGCTGTCAGGAGGAGGAATAATTATTTTCCACGTAATAAGGAGGCACTTCCTTGCTACGGCCGCGGACCCAGCTGTCAGCCTCTCCACTGTCTGTGTTCTGGGAACGGGGGTCCCCAGACTTTCCTGCCTGCGGCCTGCGGCGTGGCTCACCAGTGGCCCAGTACGGCCCGTCTTCATCAACCCAAGTTGAAGACCCTCGCGAGGGGCCAAGCCTCGCGGGGCGGACGACACAAGGCCTCCTCAGGGGCAGCCTCACCAGGCAGGCCCGCGAGGAGGTGGAGAGATCAAGGCAAGGGCTACCTCGCGAGGTGCTCATGACGCAAGCCATGACGATCAAGACCAGGCGGGCGCCAGGCGCGGAGTACCGAGGCATCAAGCAAAGGTTTCCATATCAGCGCAACGAGACCAAGACCAGCAGAGCGGCAGGACGGTGGTCACCGTGGAGCCTGATACGTCCATTTTGCATCATGCATTTATATCAATATTTATTGCATTATGGGCTGTTATTACACATTATATCTCAATACTTATGGCCATTCTCTCTTATTTTACAAGTTTACCATGAAGAGGGGGAATGCCGGCAGCTGGAATTCTGGCTGGAAAAAGAGCAAACGTTGGAAACCTATTCTGCACAGCTCCAAAAGTCCTGAGACTCCACGAAACAACTTTTTGGATTTATAAGAATTTATGAGTGAAAGAAATAGGCCAGGGGGCCACACCCTGTCCAGGAGACAGGGGGCGCCCCCCCTATAGGGCGTGCCCCCCAATCTCCTGGGCCCCTTGGTGGGCCTCCGGCGTCCATCTTCTGCTATATCATCACTTTTACCCTGGAAAAAATCGTGGGCAAGCTTATGGGACGAAACTCCGCCACCACGAGGCGGAACCTTGGCGGAATCAATCTAGGGCTCTCGTGGAGCTGTTCTGCCAGGGACACTTCCCTCCGGGAGGGGGAAATCATCACCAATGATCCTCTCATCAGGAGGGGGTCAATCTCCATCAACATCTTCACCAGCACCATCTCCTCTCAAAACCATAGTTCATCTCTTGTATCCAATCTTGTATCAAAACCACAAATTGGTAGCTGTGGGTTGCTAGTAGTGTTGATTACTCCTTGTAGTTGATGCTATTTGGTTTACTTGGTGGAAGATCATATGTTCTCCTTTATGCATATTATTACCCCTCTGATTATGAACATGAATATGCTTTGTGAGTAGTTACGTTTGTTCCTGAGGACATGGGTGAAGTCTTGCTATTAGTAGTCATGTGAATTTGGTATTCATTCGATATTTTGATGAGATGTATGTTGTCTTTTCCTCTAGTGGTGTTATGTGAACGTCGACTACATGACACTTCACCATTATTTGGGCCTAGAGGAAGGCATAGGGAAGTAATAAGTAGATGATGGGTTGCTAGAGTGATAGAAGCTTAAACCCTAGTTTATGCGTTGCTTCGTTAGGGGCTGATATGGATCCATATGCTTAATGTTGCGGTTAGGTTTACCTTAATACCTTCTTTTTGTAGTTGTGGATGCTTGCAATAGGGGTTAATCATAAGTGCGTTGCTTGTCCAAGTTAGGGCAGTACCCAAGTACCGGTCCACCCACATATCAAAATATCAAAGTACCGAACGCGAATCATATGAACGTGATGAAAACTAGCTTGACGATAATTCCAAATGTGTCCTCGTGAGCTCCTTCACCATTATTAGAATTTGTCCAGGCTTATCCTTTGCTACATAAAGGATTGAGTCACCTTGCTGCACTTTACTTACTTTATTTATTTCTTGCTCGTTAGTATTTATTTTATCACAAAACTATCTATCACCTACAATTTCAGTGCTTGCAGAGAAAACCTTACTGAAAACTGCTTATCATTTCCTTCTGCTCCTCGTTGGGTTTGACACTCTTATTTATCAAAAGGACTACGATAGATCCCCTACACTTGTGGGTCATCAGAGCCCAAGATGGCGTCATCACCAGTGCCTTTGGCAGTCGAAGACCACTTTTAGCAGTCAGGATAGCTTGTACTAGCTGTCCCCTTTCGAAATGGCCGTTGTTGGCTCCCTTCCCGCTCAATATTTGGGAAGAGGACCAGGGCCTCTATAAATAGAGATAGTCACCCTAGTAGAAGGATCATCTCATCTAGAGCCAACAAAGACGGATCAATTCCTCTCCAAGCACACCCCCACAAGAACACCTCTCCTCGCGAGGCTGTTCTTCCTCTATACTATTCATCATCAGCCCAAGAGGCAATCCACCACACCACACACAGGAGTAGGGTATTACACCACAACGGTGGCCCGAACCTGTATAAACCTCGTGTCTCTTGTGTTGTTCATCGTGTTATCTTAGAATCGCGGCAATGTTTTGGGTGTGTTTCGGTAGGGAGAAGATCTTCGTGCGCACCCCCGAGTTTGAACCTTAAGGGTTTTGCTGGAACCCGATATCCGACATCCACGTACAGTAATCTTCCAATGGAAGTCGGTCGTTGACCACATTGACCACGCCGCGCTGAGAGCACCAAGGTGGTGGACGACGGCGAGGCCTAGGAAGGGGACGACACGGAGCCGGGGAAGATGTGAAAGTGGATGCCCACGCGGAGAGGAGTACAAGGGTTCACTGGTTCGGCTGCGGTGTGAGGCTGCCGTCGCCGCAGAATAACAGGGGGTGTGGGTGAGTGGAGGGATGGCCTGGCCAGCGGTGGGAGTAGTAGGGGGCGGTGAGGCCTCCGTGGAAGCACAGCCAGCCACGAGAGGCAGGAGCAGGCGGCATGACCGGAACTGCTTTGGGCGGCTAGAGCAAGAAGACCAGAGGTTGAAGAAGCACTTCGGCCATTGGATGGACATCGTACGGTCACTAGAGCTAGAATTGTTCATATTGACTAAGTTGACAAAGCCCTTGGTACGCATCAACTTAGTACGCCCACAGGTCAGCTTCCGAAACGGTGTGCCCCAGATGTCAGGGGGAGGAATCATTTTTTGGGTGGGTGAAGCTAGAATATCTAAGATTGAAGAAGAAGCACGACATCCGTTAGATGGACATCCAACGGCCACATCTCCTAGAACCGTGTGTTGACTATAAGTTGATAAAGCCTTGCATACGAGTCAACTTATTTTTTTTGAGGGGACGCGTCAACTTAGTAGGCCCACAAGTGTGCGGCAGAGAACTTATAGCCCATTTGAGATTTGTAAGAATGTATAACCCTTTTTTGAATTCTAATGGAATTTACTACAACCCATTTATAGTTTGTTAAAACTACAACCCATTTTCTAGCTAGGACAACGATTAATAATTTCAACCAACTGTTCAAAACAGAATTCAATAAATTTCCCACATTTTGATGGGATCCAAAATATTTTTATCCCGAAATTTCCAGTCAGATTAAATACAATTTCAATATAAATTTGTATTACATAAAAATCCAACGAAACATTGTGAGCGCAACAATTAATGAATTTTAAATTTTCAAAATCCAAAAATAATATTTTATAAAGTAATTACGTGTTTGGAGCTTTTTTATAGTTACTGCCTAGTTTTTATAATTACATCCTATTTATTATTTCTTAAAGCCCATTTTCTTGTTAAGCCTAATGCATCCCTCCTAGGAAAGATTTGCAGCCCAGCGGGGCAGAGAACAACAAGTTGACCTTGCCTAGATATTCCTCAAAAAAAGTATAGCTGGGCTAGCCATTTTCAGCTTGAAAAAAATTAATATCTGGGCGCTCCCCCGGAGGTAACGTTGTCCCTGACAACGAGACAAGCCATCGAGCCTCGTAGCAATGACACAGAGGAACTCTCAATTAAAGCACCAATGTCGGTGTCAAAACCGGTGGATCTCGGGTAGGGGGTCCCGATCTGTGCATCTAGGCTGATGGTAACAGGAAGCAAGGGACACAATGTTTACCTAGGTTCGGGCCCTCTCGATGGAGATAAAACTCTACTTCCTGCTTGATTAATATCGATGATACGGGTAGTACAAGAGTAGATCTACCACGAGATCGTAGAGGCTAAACCCTAGAAGCTTGCCTATGATGGTATGATTGTAATTGTGATCGGTCTTCTAAGGACCAACCTCTCCGGTTTATATAGACACCGGAGAGGGCTAGGGTTTACATGGAGTCGGTTACAAGGAAGGAAATATAACATCCGGCTCGCCAAGCTTGCCTTCCACGCCAAGGAGAATCCCATCCGGACATGAGACGGAGTCTTGAGTCTTGTATCTTCACGCTTCAATAGTCCAGACGATGTATATAGTCCGGCTGTCCGGATACCCCTTAATCCAGGACTCCCTCAAGCATGATTATACGATATGCATCACACAATCTCAGATTCATCTATTCAACCAACACAAATAACTTCAAAGAGTGCCCCAAAGTTTCTACCGGAGAGTCAAGACGAAAACGTGTGCCAACCCCTATGCATAAGTTCACAAGGTGAACCCGCAAGTTGATCACCAAAACATACATCAGGTGAATCAATAGAATACCCCATTGTCACCACGGGTATCCCACGCAAGACATACATCAAGTGTTCTCAAATCCTTAAAGACTCAATCCGATAAGATAACTTCAAGGGGAAAACTCAATTCATCACAAGAGAGTAGAGGGGCAGAAACTTCATAAGATCCAACTATAATAGCAAAGCTCGTGACACATCAAGATCGTATCACCGCAAGAACACGAGAGAGAGAGAGAGAGAGAGAGATAGAGAGAGAGAGAGAGATCAAACACGTAGCTATTGGTACATACCCTCAGCCCCGAGGGTGAACTACTCCCTCCTCGTCATGTAGAGTGCCGGGATGATGAAGATGCCACCGGTGAGGGATCCCCCCTCCAGCAGGGTGCCGGAATGGGGTCCCGAGAGGTTTTTGGTGGCTACAGAGGCTTGCGGCGGCGGAACTCCCGATCTATTGTGCTCCCTGATGTTTTTAGGGTATATGAACATTTATAGGCGAAAGAAGTCGGTCAGGGGAGCCACGAGGGGCCCACGAGGGTGGGGGTGCGCCCAGGGGGTAGGGCGCGCCTCCCTGCCTCGTGGCTTCCTCGTTGCTTCCCTTACATACACTCCAAATCTCCTGGATTGCTTCCGTTCCAAAAATAACTCTCCCGAAGGTTTCAGTCCATTTGGACTCCGTTTGATATTCCTTTTCTTCGAAACACTGAAATAGGCAAGAACACAGCAATTTGGGTTGGGCCTCCGGTTAATAGGTTAGTCCCAAAAATAATATAAAAGTGTATAATAAAGCTCATGAACATCCAAAACAGATAATATAATAGCATGAATGCTTCATAAATTATAGATACATTGGAGACGTATCAGCATCCCCAAGCTTAATTCATGCTCGTCCTCGAGTAGGTAAATGATAAAAGAAATAATTTATGAAGTGTGAATGCTAGTAGGTGCACAAGTTTGATCAATGATAATTTCAATCACCTTTTCTAGCATCATTTTATGTCATAACAGCAACTCATCTCATAAAACTTCTCATGATCAAGTAACAAGCTATTCACATGTTAAAGCATAGACTATAAACTTTCTTGAAAACTAGCAAACTATGTTCTCAGTCATCGAACAATTGCAATTCATCTTATCTTCAGGAAGGGTCTATGTAAGAGCTTCGATTTAGCAAATCCCACATACTCAACAATCATATAGTCTTCCATGATTGCTACCACTCAAAGCATATTTTTATAACAAATAGCATCCATCGAACACAAAGAAAGATTGGGGCTTAATGTTTTGCCTCCCAACTTACTTATCATATAGAAAATTGTCAACAATAATAATTCATTATCAAATATATTTGAATGGCCATATATGCTTAGATTTTTCCCCATCACATGATGCTTCCAACTAAAGAGTAGATTGGAATGAGAAGGAATACTATTGAATCTTGCATAAAAGTAAAAGGTAGGCCCTTCGCAGAGGGAAGCATGGATTTGCAGAGGTGCCAGAGCTCGATTTTGAAATAGAGATAAATAATTTTGAGAGGTATGCTTTCATTGTCAACATAACAACCAAGGGTTCCCAGTTTCTTCCATACTAGATACATTATAGGCGGTTCCCACACAGAATGGTAAAGTTTTTACTCCCCCTCCACCAACAATCATCAATCCATGGCTTGACCGAAACAACGGGTGCCTCCAACTAACAACAATCCTGGGGGAGTTTTGTTTGCAATTATTTTGATTGGATTTTGATCTTTTGATCATGGGACTGGGCATCCCAGTTAATGGCGTTCTGGGAACGGGGGTCCCCAGACTTGCCTGCCTGCGGCCTGCAGCATGGCTCACCAGTGGCCCAGTACAGCCCGTATTCATCAACCCAAGTTCAAGACCCTTGCGAGGGGCCAAGCCTCGCGGGGCGGACGACACAAGGCCTCCTCAGGGGCGGCCTCACCAGGTAGGCTCGCGAGGAGGCGGAGAGATCAAGGAAAGGGGTACCTCGCGAGGTGCTCATGATGCAAGCCATGATGATCGAGATTAGGCGGGCGCCAGCCTGCGCAGTGTCCTTGTTTCCTCTTTGGTGCAAAGGAGGCAAGCGCAGGCGCGAAGTACCGAGGCATCAGGCAAACGTTTCCATATCGGTGCAATGAGACCAAGACCAGCAGGACGGCAGGACGGAGGTCATCATGGAGCCCAAGACGGCAAAGTTTCCAGCCAGGGCGAACAGAGACGGATCAATTCCTCTCCTAGCATACCACCACAAGAACACCTCTCGCGAGGCTGTTCTTCCTTTGTACTGTTCATCCTCAGCCCAATAGGCAATCCACCACACCACACACTAGATTGGGGTATTACACCACAATGATGGCCCGAACCAGTATAAACCTCATGTCTCTTGTGTTGTTCATCGTGCTAGCTTAGAATCGAGGCGAGGTTGTGGGCGTGTTTCGGTAGGGAGAAGATCTTCATGCGCACCCCAGAGTTCGAACCTTAAGGGTCTTGCCGGAATCCGATATCCGACATTTGGCGCGCCAGGTAGGGGTGAACCGGAGCTCTCCCTCCGTCGGCTCGCCATCCACCAACACCGCGCTTCGCCCACATGGCGGACAACGCGCCTCCGGCTCCGGAAGACGATGACAGCGCTGGGGCCAGGGGCTCCGAGCCTTGGCCCCCGCCTTGCGGCGGGTGCAGTGGCCGCACAAGTTCAGGCCAGAGATGCCGCCACGCTACAACGGCGCGGCGGATCCGCTCGCTTTCCTGCTGGCATACGAGGAGGCCGTCCTCAAGGCTGGAGGCGATGACAAGGTCATGCCAACTGGTTTCCCATGGCCCTCACCGGCATCCCGCACTTTGGCTGCTCAACCTGCCAACTTCTTCTGTGGCCTCCTGGGAGGAGCCGCGCGACCTCTTCCTCACCCAGTACGCTGCGCCGACGCCCCCGGTCGTCGCAACTCACCTTGGCGGCTCGCAGGCGCCACCCGCAAACTGCCACGCCAAGCCATTCTTCCGTCAGATCGGCGCCACCCTCGCGCGGCAAGGAGCTCCCCCGGGTTGGGCGGCACCGAAGGCCGACCTGACCTTCAACTCGGACGATCACCCCGTCAACACCGTGCAGCTCGCGAGAAGGGATCTGCGTCGTCCTCCTGAGCTCAATCAGACTCCGCCTCACGCTTCACCGGGGCCCAGCGATGGGACGACCCGCTACCACCCTCGAAGTGGGCGCTATGGCGTGGTGGCTGGTCGCGGCCACCGCTGGAGGAGCTGTCGCCGGAGGAGGAGCCACTGAAGCTCGGCGAGCCGCGGTCACCACCGGGAGCGGGTTCGCCCTCTCCCTCGTCACAGCCGTCGCCAAGGCCGAGCACCCCATCACCGTCATCGTCTTCAGGGCAGCACCCAAAACGGCGGCCATCTTCCCCGAACACCCTCACGTAGGGTCGCGTCGGCGTCGTACTTAAAGTGGAGGGTGCACCGCCCGCCGAGGCCGCGCGCGCGGGAAAACGTCTGCCAGCCCCGGGCCAGGTCCACGTCCCCGACTATGGAGATCTCCACCGCGACCCAGGAGGCCCTGCTGTAGCAGCCATCTGCCTGCAGCCAGAGCCCGCCAGGGGCAGCGGCTGGCAGTTCGCTGGCGAAGAAGCGAGGGAGCTGGAGCCAGTTGCCGGCCGGGTTGTCCGACCACACAACAAACTCCAGCAGCACCTCTGCCGAATGAAAGCGCGGCCTGGGAGGCCACGCAGCCACGGCGCGCCTTCCTCCACTGACTGGGCTGCCTACATACGGGCGGCCACCACCGCGTGAAGGGCCACCACCGTGACCTCGAGAAGCCGCGGCAGGAGTCGCGGGATGCTTGCGCGGACGGCCGCGGCCGCGCTTGGGCGGAGGAGAGCCAGGCCCTTCCTGGCGAGCCTTCCCCTTCTCTGTGGCCGAGAACCTCTTCACGGGCGCCATGGGATGCTGCAACCGGAGCGAGAAGGAGGAAGAAGCAGGTAGGACGAGGGGATATGTGCAACAGGGGCGTTCGCCCCTCCCCATTTATAGCCCAAGGGAGGCCAACCGTCGACCTCCACGATCACAGGTAATGATGACTCTTTTTGCATGCAGCAGGGACTTGTCAAATTGGGCAGTTGCCGAGGCAGCATGGGGAAGCGGAGACACCCACGTCCAATCAACTGCCATGCGGCGACCAAGGCCGCAGGCTGTTGGGGCCCGTGGCTCTCCGCACTTGCCCTTTGGCTTCGCTGCTAAGCCAAGTCCGAGCGCGCCTTGGGCCCGGGGGCTACTGTCGGCGTTCTGTGAACGGGGGTCCCCAGACTTGCCTACCTGCGGCCTGCAGCGTGGCTCACCAGCGGCCCAGTATGACACGTCTTCATCGACCCAAGTTCAAAACCCTCGTGAGGGGCCAAGCCTCGCGGGGCGGACGACACAAGGCCTCCTCGGGGGCGGCCTCACCAGGCAGGCTCGCGAGGAGGCGGAGAGATCAAGGCAAAGGGTACCTCGTGAGGTGCTCATGACGCAAGCCATGATGATCGAGACCAGGCGGGCGCCAGGCAGGTACCAGGTGCACGACAGCCTGCGCAGTGTCCTTATTTCCTCTTTGGGTCAAAGGAGGCAAGCGCAGGCATGGAGTACCGAGGCATCAAGCAAAGGTTTCCATATCGGTGCAATGAGACAAAGATCAGCAGGACGGCAGGACGAAGGTCACCGTGGAGCTTAAGACGGTGTCATCACCAGTGCCTTTGGCAGTCGAAGACCACCTTTAGTCAGGATAGCTTGTACTAGTTGTCCCCTTACAAAATGGCCGTTGTTGGCTCCCTTCCCGCTCAATATTTGGGAAGAGGACCAGGGCCTCTGTAAATAGAGATAGCTACCACAGAAGAAGGCATCTCAGCTAGGGCGAACAGAGACGGATCAATTCCTCTCCAAGCATACCACCACAAGAACACCTCTCGCGAGGCTGTTCTTCCTTTGTACTGTTCATCCTCAGCCCAAGAGGCAATCCACCACACCACACACTGGATTAGGGTATTACACCACAACGGTGGCCTGAACCAATATAAACCTCATGTCTCTTGTGTTGTTCATCGTGCTATCTTAGAATCGCGGCGAGGTTGTGGGCGTGTTTCGGTAGGGATAAGATCTTCGTGCGAACCCGAGAGTTCGAACCTTAAGGGTTTTGCCGGAACCCGATATCCGACACCAGTTAGCAGCCATTTTTCTCGTGAATAATGAGCGGAGTCCACTCATCATGGGAATAACCCACCTAGCATGGAAGATACTGACAGCCCCTAGTCGCTACATGAGCGATTCGGGCATACAAAACAGATTATTATTTGAAGGTTTAGAGTTTGGCACATGCAAATTTACTTGGAACGGCGGGTAAATACCGCATATAGGTAGGTATGGTGGACACTCATGGAAGAAACTTGGTTCAAGGAATTGGGATGCACAAGCAGTATTCCTGCTTAGTACAGATATTTTGGCTAGCAAAGGATTCTAAATAGCAAACACCACATGTTGGAGGATCTATAACAACATAACTTCTATAGAAATATACCCAAGCATAACTCATTATGTTGTCTTCCTTATCCAACTTCAACTGATTTGCTCAAGTTTTAAAATAATTAATGGGGCTCACAATCATAGAAGATGTCTAAGATAGTATATTTATATGTGAAATCTCTCTTCCTCCAATATTCTTTAATGAATTGTTCAAGTGACCAATACAATGTTTGCTAACTTTCAATAAATTTACCACCACTACTTCTTAGATTTGAAGTCATTACTCCCCATGGGATAAGCATATGAAACATATATAATTTCAGATTTATGATACTGAAATCATTCAACCATTTACTCATAGAATATAAGTGAAGCACACGAGTAAATGACAAACTACTCCAAAAAGATATAAGTGAAGATCAATGAGTAGTTAAATAATTATGTAGCTATGTGAAGACTCTCTCTCAATTAAGAATTTCAGATCTTGGTATTTTATTCAAACAGCAAGCAAAACAAAATAAAATGACATGCGCTCCAAGCAAAACACATATCATGTGGTGAATAATAATACAGCTCCAAGTAAAGTTACCGATGAACGAAGACGAAAGAGGGGATGCCTCCCGGGGCATCCCCAAGCTTAGGCTCTTGGTTATCCTTGAATATTACCTTGGGGTGCCTTGGCATCCCCAAGCTTAGGCTCTTGCCACTCCTTATTCCATAGTCCATCGAATCTTCACCCAAAACTTGAAAACTTCACAACACAAAACTCAACAGAAAACTCGTAAGCTCCGTTAGTATAAGAAAATAAAACCACCACTTAGGTACTGTTGTGAACTCATTCTAAATTCATATTGGTGTTAAACCTACTGTATTCCAACTTCTCTATGGTTCATACCCTCCGATACTACTCATAGATTCATGAAAATAAGAAAACAACACATAGAAAACAGAATCTTTTAAAAACGGAACAGTATGTAGTAATCTGTATCATTCGAATACTTCTGTAACTCTAAAAATCCTACTAAATTAGGGAAACCTGAGCAATTTGTGTGGCAATCCATAGTAAAAAGAATCAGATCAACATCATGTTTCTGTGAATTATCAAAACTAATTTACTGGGTGCAAAAGTTTCTGGTTTTCAGCAGGATCAACACAACTATCACCGTAAGCTATCCTAAAGGTCTTACTGGGCACTTTATTGAAACAAAAGCTATAAAACATTATTACTACAGTATCATAATCATGTGGACACACAAAAACAGTAAAGGTAAATATTGGGTCGTCTCCCAACAAACGCTTTTCTTTAATGCCTTTCTAGCTAGGCATGATGATGACAATGATGATCACATAAAAGGTAATAATTGAAACATAACGGGAGCATCAGTAAGCATATGACTAGCACATTTAAGTCTAACCCACTTCCTATGCATAGGGATTTTGTGAGCAAACAACTTATGGGAACAAGAATCAATTAGCATAGGAAGGTAAAACAAGCATAGCTTCAAGATTTTCAACACATAGGGAGGAAACTTGATATTATTGCAAATCCTCCAAGCATATGTTCCTCCCTCATAATAATTTTCAGTAGCATCATGAATGAAGTCAACAATATAGCCATCACCTAAAGCATTATTTCCATGATCTACTTCCATAGAAAATTTACTACTCTCCACTTAAGCAAAATTCTTCTCATTCGGAATAGTGGGAGTATCATAAGAGACTCGAATACTATAAATTGTTTCCATATTAAAAGAGTAATGTTCAGAAAAAGGGTAATCATAATCATGACAAGTTTTATAAATATAATCATCACTAATTTTTATAGCATAATTTTCATCACAATAATCATCATAAGTAGCAACTTTGTTCTCATCATAATCAATTGAAACCTCTTCCAAAATAGTGGATTCATCACTAAATAAAGTCATGACCTCTCCAAATCCACTTTCATAGATATTATAAGATTCAACACCCTCCAAAATAGTGGGATCATTACTTCCTAAATTTGACACTCTTCCAAAACCCACTTTCATCAATATAACCATCATAAATAGGAGCATGCTATCATCATAATAAATTTGCTCATCGAAACTTGGGAGGCTAAAAATATCATCTTCATTAAACGTAGCATCCCCAATCTTGGGACAAACATTAATTTCAGCAAATATATTCTCAAACATGTCATTCTCATCAAACATAGCATCCCCAAGCTTAGGCCTTTTCATATCATAAGCATAATCACTCTCATCATTAATAATATGGATAGCACCAATAGTATAGCAATTATCATCATCACAATGAGTAATAGGAGCAACATCATTTGAGGGGGTTACCTTTCTACCTTTGCTTCCCAGTCTCTTCTTTTTCTTCTTCACATCATGTGTGGGTTTAACCCTCTTTTCTGTGCTCCTTATTAATGAGATTGGTTGAATAGAAAGCTCCTCCTCGTTACCTGATTCATCATAAGAAATAATAGGAGGATATTGGGAAGTCTCTTCCCTTTCATTAGTGTTCTCTTCATCTTCTATTTGCTTTCTTTTCTTTATGTAATTGGCAATGTAAGGATTTTCAATGCAATTCACCGCACAATACATATAAATTTCCTCTAGATCAATATCAAGAAATTTCTTAAGGGCAAATTCTGGAAGATTCTTAGTTAAACATTTCATTTCTTCATAACCCAAAAGCAAACTAAGTTCATTATGATGTGCAAGGGAAATCAAATCATCACAATTTTTGGACACGATTCGATTATGAAACAATTTGCATCGGAGATCTAAATGACCACGTTCAATGCAAAGTTCACAAATACAACAAAGAAATTTAAATTTTCAGCACTCACATCTAGCCTTTCTTGCAACCATTTAGTTTCTAAATACTTATGCCTCTTGCAAAATCTATCTTCTCTATTTGGTATGTACTTGCAAACTCTATGCACTCCACAAAAATCGACATGCTTATAAGAGATATTTTCATCATCACTAGTGTAATCATCATTAGTACTGTGGATATTCAAGGAGTTCATACTAACAACATTGCAATCATGCTCATCATTCAAAGATTTAGTACCAAACATTTTATAGACTTCTTCTTCTAGCACTTGAGCACACTTTTCCTTTCCATCATTCTCACGAAAGATATTAAGAAGATGAAGCATATGAGACAAACTTAACTCCATTTTTTTTGTAGTTTTATTTTATAGACTAAAATAGTGATAAAACACGAAACAAAAAGATTCGATTGCAAGATCTAAAGATATACCTTCAAGCACGCACCTCCCCGGCAATGGCGCCAGAAAAGAGCTTGATATCTACTACACAATCTTCTTCTTGTAGACGTTGTTGGGCCTCCAAGTGCAGAGGTTCGTAGGATAGTAGCAAATTTCCCTCAAGAGGATGACCTAAGGTTTATCAATCCATGGGAGGCGTAGGATGAAGATGGTCTCTCTCAAGGAACCCTGCAACCAAATAACAAAGAGGCTCTTGTGTCCCCAACACACCCAATACAATGGTAAATTGTATAGGTGCACTAGTTCGGCAAAGAGATGGTGATACAAGTGCAATATGGATGGTAGATATAGGTTTTTGTAATATGAAAATATAAAAACAGCAAGGTAACTAATGATAAAAGTGAGTGTAAACGGTATTGCAATGCTAGGAAACAAGGCCTAGGGTTCATATTTTCACTAGTGCAAGTTTTCTCAACAATAATAACATAACCGGATCATATAACTATCCCTCAAAATGCAACAAAGAGTCACTCCAATGTCACTAATAGAGGAGAACAAACGAAGAGATTATGGTAGGGTACGAAACCACCTCAAAGTTATCCTTTCTGATCAATCTATTCAAGAGTCCATAGTAAAATAACACGAAGCTATTCTTTTCGTTCGATCTATCATAGAGTTCGTACTAGAATAACACCTTAAGACACAAATCAACCAAAACCCTAATGTCACCTAGATACTCCAATGTCACCTCAAGTATCCGTGGGCATGATTATACGATATGCATCACACAATCTCGGATTCATCTATTCAACCAACACAAAGAACTTCAAAGAGTGCCCCAAAGTTTCTACCAGAGAGTCAAGCCGAAAACGTGCGCCAACCCCTATGCATAAGTTCACAAGGTGAACCCGCAAGTTGATAACCAAAACATACATCAAGTGAATCAGTAGAATACCCCATTGTCACCATGGGTATCCCACGCAAGACATACATCAAGTGTTCCCAAATCCTTAAAGACTCAATCTGATAAGACAACTTCAAGGGGAAAACTCAATTCATCACAAGAGAGTAGAGGGGGAGAAACATCATAAGATCCAACTATAATAGCAAAGCTCGCGATACATCAAGATCTTATCACCTCAAGAACACAAGAGAGAGAGAGAGAGATCAAACACATAGCTACTGGTACATACCCTCAACCCCGAGGGTGAACTACTCCCTCCTCGTCATGGAGAGCGCCGGGATGATGAAGATGGCCACCGGTGAGGGATCCCCCCTCCGGCAGGGTGTCAGAACAGGCTCCCGGGAGGTTTTTGGTAGCTACATAGGCTTGCGGCGGCGGAACTCCCGATCTATTGTGCTCCTCAATGTTTTTAGGGTATATGGACATTTATAGGCGAAAGAAGTTGGTCAGGGTAGCCAGGAGGGGCCCACGAGGGTGGGGGCGCGCCCAGGGGGGTAGGGAGCGCCTCCCTGCCTCGTGGCTTCCTCGTTGCTTCCCTTACGTACACTCCAAGTCTCTTGGATTGCTTCCGTTCCAAAAATAACTCTCCAAAAGGTTTTATTTCATTTGGACTCCGTTTGATATTCCTTTTCTTCGAAACACTGAAATAGGCAAGAAAACAGCAATTTGGGTTGGGCCTCCGGTTAATAGGTTAGTCCCAAAAATAATATAGAAGTGTATAATAAAGCCCATAAACATCCAAAACAAGTAATATAATAGCATGAATGCTTCATAAATTATAGATACGTTGGAGACGTATCAACTATATGAACTCGAACTCGATTTTTTGAATCCACTTTATGTTGATTTCAAATCACAGTACATCTCAAGCTCTAGCTAGATCTTCATAATATAAACCATGTCTCATATGTATAATGTGTTTATCACATAATGTATGGTGCCCCGCCCCCTACGCCTACAAGTATTTAGATGTGAGTTGCAAACACCACACATTACCACAAATTCAAATAAAATGTGAGATTGTTTGATATATAGTATTGTTTATATTGTTTGATATTTAGTTGTAAGCTGCAAACGCCACACATATCACAAATTCAAATAAAACATGAGATTGTTCGACGTATAGTACGGTTTAGCTTGTTCGACATTTAGCTGTGAGTTGCAAATGCCATGCATTATCACATTTTGGTATAACATGTTCAAAACCACAGCACGCATATCACCGCTATATTCATGCATGCATATGTTTATAACACTATGATTTCCTATTCAAATATATGAATCCACTTTCATATCAAATTATGATCTTTGTTAGTCTCTTACACCCACACAATCCTCTAACCTTTGTATCTAGCACTAACTCTCTCTCATGCATGCACACGCCCTCCTTGCCCTCCCCCTCCCTCAACATTCTATCCATCGTGCACATTCATTTTTTTTCTTTAGGTCGTTCTCCCACAGTCTCCACAACTCCTTTCCAACACACACCGATCAATAAACCTCTCCAGCGATGTCTGCCTACAACATACACACGCGCCTTCGATCTCCTCCTTTCTGTGTCCAGGCCTCGTGTCTCTCATACGGTCCCACACACGTATAAACTCTCGCCCCTCTTTTCATCGATCACACAACCGCACACTCCTCCCCCTATCTAGCTAGTAGCTCAGCCTCTCGCACCACCTCCTAGCTCCATTCTCTCTGTCAATCCGTCTCGCTGGGCCTTATTTGCCTCTAACAAATGGATGTACACCGACCGATCTCCCGCTATACATATAGCTAGCTAGGTCCTTATAACTCGTTTTTCCCACGTGTCGATCGATCTACCTCATTAGTTATGTCTCTCCCTTCCTCCGACAAACAACAATTGATCTACCGATCTAGTTAGGTTTGCTTACCAAACACATGGTTCCCCTTCATCATCCATTCTTGCATCCCGACAGATCTATCATGCACAAGCACACACAAAAACACATCCCCACTCTTATTGATAATATTGCAGTTCTACCCTCAGTTTGTCTAGTAGCCTCTCCCACCATCTTCGAGAAGCAACTCCATCACCCATCCAGCAACCTACCCCTCTCCCTCCCACTCCTCTCTCTCTCTCTCTCGATCTCTCTATCCCATCCTATTTCCCGTCCTTCAGTTATGTATGGATGTCGACCGATCTCCCTGAAGACATAGTTGGATCTCTCCTTATCAACACATATACGAGTCGTTCTACCTCTCTAGTTAGTCCCCCCTCCCCCCACCCCCCACCCCAAACACCAATACATCGAGCGCTCTAGTCATGTCTTCCTACCACACACCAACTTGACATGTGCCCTCTGACGTTTCGGTAGGTCAGTCGCCCTATATCTCTGACTTGCACACACACAATTTTGATGGCTCTCTTCATCGATCTTGCACCCACCCACTTCATCCTATCTTCGACTCCATCGATATCTATGACCCCTCCCTCTCTTCTTGTGGATCGCCCGGCCCTCTATATATGATATGGATAGGCCTCCATTTCACACACATTGCATGCAAAATTTTGTTTTAGATGTCATCGACACAGATTCCCACAAATACATTCAAGAAATCACACCCCCGCCAAACAAAAAACACTCACGAATGCACACACCATCTGTCTAGGTTTGTATCTCTCTCACAGACATCCACGTAGGTGGGGGACATGCACGAAGAGAAGAGGTGCACGCACGGCGCACGTACTCCCGTCTCTTTCCCTACCACACCCGCGCGGGTACACGATGGAGCTCATTTCTGTATGAAAAGGCAGCCCATGTGGTAATTTAACACGTGTAATGGTTGTCCATTTGATGGAGGGTCGTCTACCACGGGTGAACAAACAAATTGTGACTTGACGCGTTATGTTAAAAAAGAGGCAAACCATGTGGGGCCTACCTTAGAGGCAAGACTCTATACACTGGAGTACTTTTGATGTGTCCCGTCAATTTGCAGAACGAGGAGAAGCTTGCTTAGTACGCCGTCTGCCCCGCCCACGGGCACGGTGGCTCGCAGGATGAGGTGAAGCTTGCTTACTAGTACGCCTTACGCCCACTCCCTCGCCCACACGTGCGATGGCTTGCGGGACGAGGAGAAAATTTTACTACTCCCTCCGTTTACTCCTCGCCCCTACCTTGGTTAGAGACATTATCATATTGTTTGGAATATATGTCCTTTAGTACTCCCTCCATTTACTTATACAAGGCCACTATAAAAAATTCATTTTGCATATAGACGTATATAGACGTATTTTAGAGTGTAGATTCACTCATTTTGCTCCGTATGTAATCCATATTGAAATGGACATAATAGTACGCACTCTCCCTTGCCCCTTGACCCTCGCCCACGTGGTGGACGTGCAGCAATCCATTCGGTCTCATATAGCCAAAAAGATGTATACCGCAGTACCATTATTGCTCGACTTCCCGAAGAGGCGAAGAGCCAATCGCAAGGTTAATATTTTGGAGATGCCAAGCGCAAGGTTTATAGGAGAACGAGTAGTAGGTGCCGTGTTATTTATTAATAATTTTTTTTTCTTCAGTGGCACGTACACACTATAAATAGGTTCATATGGAGAGAAAAGGAAACAGCTCCACTATATACATAGTCAGGACGAGCCTACAAGGTTGCTTGGTGGGGTTGCTCTCTTCGCACTCTCTCACACAAAATGACTGTGGCCACATTTCTAACATCCCGGTAGATTACGTCCGCCGGGGGAAGGGGTGGATGCTTAGCGTAGATGCGGTCACCGTCGCCGATGGCGAAAACCCACTGTCGGCACGTCCCGGTCAGGGGTCCCCGCCGTTCTCTCTCACAAAGCCGGTGGGTTGCCTTTGTCCCTTGCTTACTGTTGCGACGTGGGCAGTTGCCGCCTCCCGCTGCCCTCCTCTAGGTTGAGCTACATCCCGAAATCCCTCAGGTACAACTCCCTTTACAGCCGGCTTGCACCACTACTACATCTGCCCACATCACTCCATGTGGATATTTCTCTACTTCTTTGCCCCGCACAAACCTCTACTGGCTTCTATGTACTGTATTTGTGATGAGTTTATGTCTCATCAACTAGTCCCAGTAATCTTATTCCAATCACGCTTCTTCAATTTCTTTACCACAGGGATGCTCATCTCGATTTTTGTGAAACCGCACAAAATGATCCGATGGTCAAAGGGTTGCAAACTTCATTTCTTCGGAATCTCCAACATTGCCAGCAAATTGAAGCCTGGTTAGGGTTTACGGTTCAAGGGCTAGGGGCTGCATGGATCATTTTTTTCTTTCGATGTCTCTATTCCAAAATAAGTGTCAACTTTAGTAGTAGTACAATTTTGTACTAAAGTTTGCATAAAGTTGAGACACTTATTTCGGAATGGAGGGAGTACATATTGGCTATGATATGTCAGTCATCAAGATGCAATAGCATGCATGTTAGGCTCCTTTGTATTTGATGAAATGTTGCAACGGGCAACCTTGGACGCAAGATACATGAAACAGAAGCTGGAAGCTTCATAGCATTGTACAAATTTATCTCACTGATAAATTACAGTACGTACTGTACTAGTACAATGTAAAGAGTTAGGTGTCACACGGTGTCCAGAAAATATGGTGATAGTGTGAGGTGGGCCATGTAATCACTGAGCCTGCGTGTTTTCACTGCTCTCGCACTCCTCCGCTGTAAGAATGGAGAAAATTGTAATCTAGTAGTACCTCCTTTCGCCGAAAGTGTGGGACATCCAGCAGTCCTACCACCTCTGTAATAATGATCAATGAGCCGTCAAATCACATAGACCCAGCTGTAAGTTTGACGGATGAAGCAACCATCACTCTTGAATCCGCTTCTCCCTACAACGCAAGCGACAGTGAGAGGTCGCGTCCGTTCTGCCCGGGCATGAATGCGGCACCGATTCTTTGGAGCAACGCTGACCGTTTTGGGCGGGAAGCGCACGCGGGCGATGGAGGGGCTTTGGGTGGGCCAGGCTGGTCAGGAGCGGGCGTGGAAGCTATCCGCCTGTCCCGACCGGACGCCCGGAAACAAGAGGATGCACCGACTCTCGCGGCTAAATCGTACACTACACACCATCTCTCTGTAGGAGTAGGTCGATGTGTCGCTCTCTCTAACACACACATGCTGTTAAATACACACACACACACACACACACAAAAACACACAAGTTCATAGAATAGGAATATCGTGCGAGTGTGAAGCCACAGGAAGTGAGATACAAATGGAGTACGCACAAGAAGAGAAGAGGTGACGAATATTCCATCAAACCTACACTAAGGAGTAGTACTCCCTCTATCTAGGTGTTAAGTCATCTTACAGAAATCAGATATTCCCAAATTGTTTAGGCGTCGTCCATTAACTTCGCATCTCAATCCCCTCCTGGCCTCGTTGCTAGCGAGCGTTGTTACTTAGAGAGCATTTGGATCCTTAGAAAGAACAACTTATAGCCTAGCCGAGCAAGGTTAGGCGTTTGGAACTACTAAAATATGTTAGCTTTTGTGGGCCAGCTAGCTTGGGTGGGCTAGAAAAACACTGCTAGCTCAGGAGAGCCAGATTGGCTCGCTTCTGATGGCAAACTTTGTGTAGTAGTAACATAGACTAGTAACATATGCATGTTACTAGACCAAGTTACTACCTCGACTGTGCGTCCGAAATTTTAAGGCTGATTGTATTTATGGTCTTGCTTTATCGCTACAATTCATTGGCATTACGAAAGTTGATTGGCCAAGCAGTAAAAGCTGACTGCATGCAAGGTGTGGGAGACAGAGCTGCATGCAGGCACGAGTTTTTGGAATGCATGCAAGCGTCTAGTTAATGTTGCAGCCTGTGCATGCGCGGTTTAGCTGTGTGGTGCTCCCTCTTCCATTGGTCCATGCGATTACCGATGGAAAGTAAATTTTGCCTTGATCCTAGTGTTTTGGTCGGGGGGCCTTTTAAACCCGGACAGAGGTAGTACTCACCACTATGACCAGCCTAAGCAATGTAACCAAACGCTCCTTACTCTGCCTTTTTATCTCACCCGGACACCCAATGCATGGAGCACAACTACGCGTTGATCAGTCAAGAAATCAAAGTCGACTTGCATGCGAGTTAAGACGTGGCCCCGCATGGTAGCAAAAACGGCATCTCTTGGTTGTTCGGATTAATTGTTGCGTTTAGAGACAGAAATCAGGGCTTTGATTGGAGGAAGGACCGGTCAAGTTTCTCCTTCTCCTCCAAGCTGCTTGCACCTTGGTCCTGCTGCACCTTCTAACGTGACTTATTACACCTAGACGTAGGGAGTAGTACGAGATACGGTGGCACACTGACTTAGGTCGAATACAAGTGTCCAAAATTGTGTGCACGTTATAATAAAGATTCACTTAAAATAGCACGTGAGCGAACAAAGGGATCAATTGGACAGTGTTCATGAGCAGTAGAGAGATGTGTGAGGTAAGATACACCGCTGGCTCTTTTAATTTTTCTTATTAATTTGTTTGTTTCACCGTCTGACTGGTGGGACCCAACGTACTATGTGGAGAGAGGTAAGGTGACTAAGGCTGCATTATTTCTGTACAACCAACACAGCTTTAAATCCCAAAAGACGTTAGATTAGTCACAATGGATAGTAACTTAGACTAGTAACATGCATATGTTACTAGTCTATGTTACTAACTCTATATTGGGGAGTAACATTGTGTGGTATCTTGCAAGACTTCATTTATTAGATTGTAGACTCATTTTGTATGTGTGATGTTACAGTAACTAGATATGTTACCACATGTCTCTCTTTCCTCATTAATTACTTGCCACATCATCTATTTTGCCTAATATGTGTGATGTTACCACCTATGTTACTCCCACTATGGATATTCTTACCACCAAAGCCACATGACACGATTATGATTTAAATCCAAATGACTCCCACGCAAAAAAACACGGCATGCTTGTCAAACGAATGCAGGAATGTATAAAAGGTTATTTTCCTCTTGTTGAACATAATGGGAGGGTGGTGTAGCTGGTTAGCCTATTTGCTCATCAAACTTGAGGTCTCGGGTTCGATAACTACACTTGAGCATAATTTTGTTTTTGTTCGACTTCTTTCTTACACCCAATGGCAGGTAGACCCTGCATGACAGAGAGAGAAAGTGATCAGGGGCGGTGCCAGGAGGATTCTTTGACTAGTCCAAATGGATGGATATGGAGCTATACAATCTCGTAGTGACCGTATAATCACCTCATCACGTATACGCTGCAGCCTCGGTGCTTGTTTTCTAGGGTTTGCACTGTTCACACTCTCTCTGCACTATATATATATATATACATGCTAGAGCCTCAGCACTTGCAGTTGCTCTCTTCACACTCTCTCACCCTCTCCAGATGTAAACAAGACTTTGTTGGCCTCTCCCTCTCCCCTCACTGCTGGTCAAAGAGCCAACAGGATCCATCTGCCGGGAAGGGAAGGAGGCTTAACGCTTTCGCCATCGGCGAGGGAGGGAATCCACTATCGGCGGAGCTGTTCTCTTTCACCTAGCGGTGGCGCGGGAGGGCTTCTGACCCATTCTTCTTCGACATCGTACATAGTGTGAGTCGAACGGCCTTCGGTCGCCCACCGAACCACACCCCAAGAACCTTAAGGTATAATTTACTTATTCCACATGCATTGCTCTAGCAGCATGTGGGCTTTTTCTGCTTCTGCACTCAAATCTAGGTGTTGGATCAAACAGGAATGTAGTGAGGAAAGTTGTATAGCTTGAATCTAGGACATGGTTCAAAGAGGAAAGGAATGGGGGAAAGTAGTGGGGAAAGTTGTATAGCATTAATCTAGGACGTGGTTCAAAAAGGAAAGGAAGGGGGGAAAGTAGTGGGGAAAGTCGTATAGCATGAATCTAAGACGTGGTTCAAAGAGGAAAGGAATGGGGGAAAGTAGTGCAAAAAGTTGTATAGCATGAATCTAGGATGTGGTTCAAAGAGGAAAGGAAGGGGAAAGTACTAGTACAGACTGGCTATCCAGCACCTACGTTGGTCGAAAAGGGAAAACAATGACAAGCGTAGCGCACACATCTGTAACGAACTGATCTTTTGTTTTGGGGGACAAGGCTATAGAGTTTGAGCAGGACTAGATTTGATGCGCTCACATAGGGAAAGGTGTCTAAAGATAACAAAACTGGGACCAACACAAATATGCTCCTTGGTTGTTTGTTCTTTGTTGCAACATACTATGCGTCACCCCTTCATACATTGGTACATGCACATGGTGCTGGTGCGTCCACTGTCCCGTGCAACTCTTTAGCTATTGTTAATCTAAGGCCATGTTTGGTTAAAAACTCCCTAGTCCCTACTTGCTTGGTTCCAGGGACTAAACATGGACTAGATGTTATTAAATGACATGCTAAAAGGCCATGTTACCCCTAGAAACGAACTAATAGAGACAAGGTGCGATGCGGGGAAGGGGAAACTGTTGGGAAAAGTCCCAAAAAGACTCTCCCTCGGGGTCTTCTTTCTTTAGTCCCAAATGCCCACTTTTAGTCCCTAAAAGTCCCTCCTGTTTGGTTTAGATGGGACTGACACGGAGTTTTTTAGTCCCTACACCAAAATGTCCCTGTAAACAAACACCCTCTAATAATGCCGCTTGAAAATTGATGCAATGTCATAGTTAAAAGCAAATTACATGTTTAACAAATTTTATTATTAATATAATCTCTCTGTTAATATTAATCAATGCCACCATTTGAGAAATGCTACTGTCTTGCTTTCTTTCCCATTTAGATAAGTTAGATGCTTCTTTTTGTTGGCTTCTGTGTCATCCACCATTATTGACCACTACTTGTTTCCTTTGCACCTCTGTGTAAACATGCTTATCTACTTCACTTCGTTGCTATTGTGACCTTTTGTTGCACTGCAAAAAACACTTTTGTTTTAGGAGTGTTTTGTGCAGTTCAACCAAAATGTCACACTGACAATGTTGCTTGATTGCTTGATCTTAGTGGAACTACACAAGAGGAGATCTTACTTCCTATCCGTGTTGGCAAATTTGGTTCAGGTCTTCTTCTTGTGAGTTGTTTGAATTCCGCATCATGAGAGGTCAGTACTAGCCTTCTTTCACATGATTGTGCAGTGTGCTTTCATATGTGGTGATACTTGTACGGTAATGTTGCTTGATTTTAGTGAACTGCACAAATGGAGAAAAGACTTCCAATCTGTATGTGCACTGTAATATCCCATTGAGGTAAAATAAGGATATTTCACAATTGTTGGCCTGTATTTTTCCACTTACATTAGAAAATTAATGTCGTTGTTTAGTGCTATACTTGCGCTCCCTAATTGACATGCCAAATCTTCCATTGAGGGTGAAGCTTGTCTGTTATTGCACCAAGTGATGAAGAGGAAGAACAAGCGGAAGAAAAACAAAAATCAACTCCCAGTGTTGTATTGAAGTACTGGAACTGTGATGATACAAGTAATGATATAGTTTTGCATCTTAATTTATTGCTCTGACTGGAACGAGCAATTGTTCTACCACTGATTTGATGCCACTCTTAATGTAATATGTAATTATCTCTAGTTGTGCAAACAGGGATCTTCTTTGAAGATACCATATATTTTAGTGGAACTGCACAAGAAGATGTTGGAAACATTAAACTAATTGAGGAGTATATAGTAAGCATGGCAACCATAGTAGATAGCAACAGATGGTTCCGGAGAAGTGCTTGATCTGTATGCACTACACAATAAGCCTCCTGAAAAAGGTTGGTACTCGCCCACGGATTTCATCCATATGATTGAGCTTTGTCATCTCTATTGGTGTTGTGCTACTGTTTAGATACTGTCATGATAAAGTGGTATTGTCCTTGAGAAGTGCTTCATCTGTGCTATTTAAAAAATTTCCTTTCCTTTTTTTGAGCAAACAGGGATGCTAGCATTTAGTTGTCCTCTTGTCTTTGCACAACAGGATCATCCTACCTAAAGAAGAATATGGAGTACGTGAAGTGACTAGTTCCGATTATGCCAGGATGAAGTAGCCCTGTCTATCTTCTCATCAGAAGGAACAGTTGAAGGATGCACTACAAAAAAAAAAGACACATCCGTGACATTTTGGGCCGAACGAAAAAAAATTCTGTCATACATATGACACTTCTATGATGATAATTGTGACAAAACCCGGTATCATCATAGATGTGGTGGGCACCTACTTCTATGACAAAAAATCATGACAGAAAATGGGCTTTTCGTCCTTGGCGGGCCGGAGTAGCTACATGACATTCTTTGGGCCGTCCATGACGGAAAAAACCGTGGTAGAAGCGAGGGGGAGGAAAATTTCGGGGAGTTCCCGGTTACGGTGGGAGGTCGGGGGCCGAGCGATGCGTGTTTCTCTCGTACACGTACGCGCGTGTGTGCGAGGCGTTGGCTCTTACTGAACCTGAGCGAGGCGTTGGGCTCTAACTGAACCCTAGCGATTGCACTGCAGGCTACGCGTT
Source organism: Triticum timopheevii (assembly GCA_963921465.1). NCBI lineage: Eukaryota > Viridiplantae > Streptophyta > Magnoliopsida > Poales > Poaceae > Triticum > Triticum timopheevii. Next base: position 332,270,105 of record OY997264.1, read on the forward strand.
ACTGAACCTGAGCGATCGATCGATGGCTGTTTACTGAACCCGATCGAGCGATTCCTTCGCTACTGTTGCTAACTGAAGCCGATCGATTGGATGAACAGTGAGCATTGCAGGGGTGGGGGGTTGGATGAACAGTGAGTGGTGGCATTGCCTTTGGATGAACAGGACCCCATGGTGTGGAGGGCTGGATGAACAGTAGACGGTGGAGGGGTGCCCGTGGAGGGGTGGTTGAACAGGACCCCGTGGTGTGGAGGGCTGGATGAACAGTAGACGATGGAGGGGTGACCATGGAGGGGTGGTTGAATAGTAGCCGGTAGAGTAGCGCGCGGTGGAGGCTGGATGAACAGGAGCCCGTGGAGGCTGGAGGAGGTTGACGGTAGCCCGTGGAGGCTGGAGGAGGTCGACGATGGAGATGAAAAGTATCCCGTGGAGTCCCATTTTGCGGTACGCCACACCCCTCCCGATGAACAGGACCCCCGTTTCGACCGTAGCGCTCCAACACAAGTCCGTTTCGTCCGTTTTGCGGTACACCACACCCCTCCCGATCAACAGGACCCCCGTTTTGACTGTAGGAGGTCCGTTTTGTCCGTTTTGCGGTACGCCACACCCTCCCAATAAACAGGACCCCCGTTTCGACCGTAGGAGGTCCGTTTCCTCCGTTTTGCGGTACGCCACACCCCTCCCGATCAACAGGACCCCCGTTTCGACCGTAGGAGGTCCGTTTCCTCCGTTTTGCGGTACGTCACATCCCTCACGATCAACAGGACCCCATTCCGAATGTAGGAGGTCCATTTCCTCCGTTTTGTGGTACGCCAGGCCTCGTTTCCATCGCCTGTTCTATCCAAGCCCTCCCGATGAACACGACCACACATTCCGTTCTGACCCAGCCGGTTTGCTCCCACGCGTTCCGTTGCCTCGCGATGAACACGACGCATTCCGTTGCCTCCCCATGAACACGACGCATTCCATTGCCTCCCCATGAACATGACGACGATGTTGTTTCTCTGTTCCGACCCAGCCATGTACACGAGCCCTAGCCGTACGTATGCGCGAGTAGGCGTTCGAGACCCCGCCGGTCTGTACACATACATGGTCGTATTTTCTTTCTTGCACCATAGCCGTCGTACGTACATGTACATGCTACATGCACGCCTCTACTACGACACGTGCGTCCCTCTACATCCATCAGTATATATGTACGTACACGTTCGCGACCAGAATGACAATGCTACGTATGCTTCGACCAGGTGGGTCCCGACTGTCAGGTACTTCCTTGCGTGCAAAGATGTAGCTGGTGGGTCCCAGCAGTCAGGGGGGCAAATCATTTTGTTTTTTTGCCCAGACGCACTTCCTTGCGTGCGAAGGTGTAGCTGGTGGGTCCCAGCAGTCAGGGGGGAAACATTTTTTTCGCGAAATACGGTGGCCCGTCCGGTGGGTCCCAGCTGTCAGATGGAGGAATAACTATTTTGCACGTAATAAGGAGGCACTTCCTTGCGGCCGCCGTGGACCTAGCTGTCAGCCTCTCCACGCACAGTACTCTTCTGATGGAAGTCGGTCGTTGACCACATTGACCACGCTGTGCCGAGAGCACCACGGCGGTGGACGATGGCGAGCCCTAAGAAGGGGATGACGTGGAGTCGGGGAAGATGCAGCAGTGGATGCCCACGCGAAGAGGAGTACGAGGGTTCACTGGTTCGGCTGCGGTGTGAGGCTGTCATCGCCGCAGAATAACAGGGGGCGTGGGTGGGTAGAGGGATGGCCTAGCTAGCGGTGGGAGTAGTCGGGGCGGTGAGGCCTCCGCGGTATCACAGCCGGCCACGGGAGGCAGGAGCATGCGGCACGACCGGCGCTGCTTTGGGTGGCTGGAGAACGAAGACCAGAGGTTGAAGAAGCACTACGGCCGTTGGATGGACATCGTACGGTCACTGGAGTATTGACTAAGTTGACAAAGCCCTCCATCCCCGTCAACTTAGTAGGCCCACAAGTTAGCCTGCCACTATACTGGGTCCCAGCTAGCAGGGGCAGTATTAATTTGTTTGCATAATAAGGAGGCACTTCCTTGCGTGCGAAGATATAGCTGGTGGGTCCAAGCTGTCAGCGGTGATAACATTTTTTTCGCGAAATACAGAGGCCCATTCGGTGGGTCCCAGATGTCAGGTGGAGGAATTATTATTTTGCGCGTAATAAGGAGGCATTTCCTTGCGTGCGGCCGTTGACCCAGCTATCAGCCTCTCCACGTATAGTCCACTTCAGATGCTTGTCGGTCATTGACCATGTTGACCAGGCCGCGCCGAGAGCACCAGGGCGGTGGATGACAGCAAGGCCTAGGAAGGGAACGACACAGAGGCAGGGAAGACTCGGCAGTTGTTTCCCACGCGGAGGGGAGTACGACTGTACGAGGGTTTATTGGTTCATCTGCTGTTGCCGGAGAATAACAGCAGGTGTGGGTGAGTAGAGGGATGGCTAGGCCAGCGATGGGAGTACGGTGGGGCGGTGAGGCCTGCGCGGCAGCACAGCCGGCCGCGGGGAGGAGGGAGCAGGCAGTCCTGCCGGCGCTTGTTTGAGCGGCTGGAGCAGGAAGAGCAGAGATTGAAGAAGCACGACAGTCGTTGGATGGACATCCAATAGTCATTGCTTCTGCGTCAACCTTTTTTTACGAAAGCCTCAAATCTGTGGAAAACAGCATACAACGCATCTGCCATTATTTCTAATAATTTACAGCCCATTTGCTAATTCTTAAGGTTTGTTAGCCCATATTCTTTTTGTTAGCATTACAGCCCATATTGTGGCCCTGGTTAAAAAATTATATGAAAGTTTGCATATTTTGGTGCGGTCCGAACTGTTTTTAATCCCAAAATTTCGACTCACATTCAAACTGATTTTAAAAATAAATGTATATCAATATAAAATCCAACAAATTCTCCATGCATAAAAATTAATGTAATTCAAAATCTTGAAATGAAAAAAAGATATTTGAAACTAATTGCCGGTTTGATGTATTTTAAATGTACAACCCATTTCTCATTACTGATGGGCCATTTTCTCGGCCAGCCGAATGAAAGCTCTTCTTGTCTTGAAAGATTTGCAGCCCAACAGGCCTGACAAAGTGACTTACTTGGCAAATCACAAAAAAACTAGGTTGTGGCCATGGACCCAGCTGTCAGCCTCTCCACATACAGTACTCTTCCGATGGAAGTCGTTCCTTGACCATGTTGACCACGCCGCGTGGATAGCACCACGGTGGTGGACGATGGCGAGGCCTAGGAAGGGGACGACGCGGAGCCGGGGAAGACGCGGCAATGGAAGTTCGCGCGGAGAGGAGTACGAGGGTTCACTGGTTCGGCTGCGGTGTGAGGCTGCCGTCACCGCAGGGCCTGGCCAGCGGTGGGAATAGTAGGGGCGGTGAGGCCTCCGCGGCAGCACAGCCGGCCACGGGAGGCAGGAGCATGCGGCACGACCGGCGCTGCTTTGGGCGACTGGAGCAAGAAGACCAGAGGTTGAAGAAGCACTACGGCCGTTGGATGGACATCGTACGGTCACTGGAGCTAGAATCGTTCATATTGACTAAGTTGACAAAGCCCTTTGTCCCCGTCAACTTAGTAAGCCCACAAGTCAGCCTCCCACCACGGTGGGTCCCAGCTAGCCGGGGGAGTATTCATTTTTTTGTGCGTAATAAGGAGGCACTTTCGGTGGGTCCGAGCTGACAGCGGGGGGAATGCTTTTTTCGCGAAATATGGTGGCCCGTCAGGTGGGTCCCAGCAGTCAGGGGGCAAATGTTTTTTTCGCAAAATACGGTGGCCCGTCCAGTGGATCCCTGCTGTCAGTTGGAGGAATCATTATTTTCCACGTAATAAGGAGGCACTTACTTGCTGCGGCCGTGGACCCAGCTGATACTCTCCACGTATGGTATACTTCCGATGGAAGTCGTTCCTTGACCACGTTGACCTCGCCGCGTCCCATTGCATGCATGCGTCCATGGGCGTGGCGCGTCCCCACTGTCAGCCTCTCATGTACAGTCATCTTCCGATGACTCTCGGTTGTTGACCACGTTGACCACACTGTGCCGAGCGCACCCAGACTGAAACGACCCTGAGATGGGGAAGATGGGGCAGTCGAGTCGCAGATGGAGAGGAGTGGGAAACTTCACTGGTTCGGGTGCGTGGTAGCACAGCCGCGGTGCCGCCCACGGGAGACAGGAGCAAGAACAGAGGTTGAAGAAGGAGCACGGCTGTTGGATTAACATCCAACAGTCCAGCTGCTAGAATCATTTGTTGATTAATTTGGCAAAGCCGTGCGCACACATCCGCTTAGTAGGCCCACAAGTCAGTCACCAAATCTGACGGGTCCCAGCTGTCAACGAGATGAATAATTTTTTTCGCAAAACAAGGAGGCACTTCCTTCCGTGCAAAGATACAGCCGGTGGGTCCCATCTGTCAGGTGGAGGAAACATTTTTTCAGCTTAATAAGGAGGAACTTTCCTTGCGTGCGACCATGGACCTCGTGGGTCCTAGCCGTCAGGCTCTCCACGTACAGTCCTCTTCCGATGACTCTCATTTGTTGACCACGCCGCACCGAACGCAATGAGGCGGTGGACGACGGTGAGGCCCCGGACGGGAACGACTCGGAGATAGGAAAACGCGGCAGTGGAGTCGCAGATTGAGAGGAGAAGGGTTATAACTGGTTCTGTTGCGGCGTGGGGCTGTAGTCTATGGAGAATAACAGGAGGTGTCGAGGGGTGGAGGGATTGCCTGGCCGACGGTGGGGTAGCGCTTCGAAGCGATGCATGCTAAGCAGAGCCGCTAGCCGCCGGAGGCTGGACCAGGCGGTCCCGGCGACGCTGGAGGAAGAAGACGAGAGATTGAAGGTGCATGCTGGCTGTTGGATATAAATCCAATGGCTGTGGATGACACAATCGTTTGGTGACCAAGTTGACAACGCCCTGCGTAGGCTTCAACCTATTGGCCCACATGTCAGCCTGCAAAAATGTGGCATATATTTAACCCATGTTTTCTAGAATGTACAGTCCATTTGCTGGGCTGGGTGAACAAATAATTTTGTATCAATCAGGCCCATTTATATTTTCTATGAAATCCCATCCCATTTGCACTTCCTTGAAATACACGTATTAGGTCGGCTCGTTATATATATAATGTTATGTTAGAAGGAGCAATTAATATCAAAGAATAAACCGGAGAGGCACATTATATATATATATATATATATATATATATATATATAATTAACAAATTAGCGAGTTATTACTCAAATAAAAATGAGCGCGTTATTATTAAATTGGTCCTTAAAATCTTCGCAAGCTTTTGTACGCAATCACCAGGATTTTCGTTGCCTGTGAGTCAAAAACAACCAGGATTTTCCTTGCCAACTTCCTTTAAACATTTACTTTTATAAGTTAATAACACGTGGGATGTTTTTATAATGTATATATAAGTCTCTATAAAATATACGATAATAGTAATAATATAAATATATATAATGTGGTTAGAAGGGAAAACATAAATTGGACACAACATTACTTTTATAAGAGACCTGCGTTTTATACCCCACAGTAGGCATACTAACAAGTTCACACACAAATACAATAGAAAAGGTAAACATTCATATCAAACTCAGGTTCACAGAACACGTTCATATTCATAGCCAACATTCACTATCAACAACTCAAAAGATTCATATATACACAAGCTCAGCATATCTATGCATCCAAATGATTGATAGATCACACGACAATATTCATACATAATTCACAAAAAGATTCAGATATACACATGTTCAGTATGTTTATGCACCCAAATGATTGAGGTCACAGCCAATATGATCCATGGATGGACTTTAATTACCTAGGGTACAGACTGGTAAATGGTGTTCAATCGGAGGTACTTCTTGCTAAAATTAGTTCTTGTACGAGTAAACTTTCGAGTACATAAGAGGCAGCACACACAATCTGTACTTTGCTTGTAGGTTTATCCTCAAATAGTGGCCTCGTGCCGAGGGAGGTTTGAGCAACTTGGCCACTACTTTCATCCAACTAGTTTACTGGCTCATCTTGGTCCTGTATCTCGCCAAAATTCTACATTGCAGACGAGAAAGGAGGCGGTTGAGAAAATGAACCACCCAAATTTTTTGTGCAATTCAACTGAAATGGAGCATCCTTGGCGTGCAGACTGATTAAGTGCTAGATGAATATACGCGTCAACCAACTTGTATAGAATCTTTAGACTCCATGCCATATAGTTCGCTACCATATGTGTTGATAACCAAAAGGCACAAGTTGGGACCAAAGACTAGACTGCGTTTTTCTGGGCTATGCACCAAGCAATATTTTTGGCGTTCACTCTCCTAATACTTGGAGTTTGACAATTGGTTGACGCCGGTTGATACTCGAATGAATATAGGCACTTCTTGTCAACATCGATGCTTGTCTGAGTGAACTTTGGAGTACATAGCAGCAGCATAAGTACCTGTCCATCTGATCATTTTGTGCAGTTCTACTGAAATCACCCGATGTAATGATTTGCCTGCGAGTTCAGGCTCCAAATTACTCCTTTATGAAATCGGCAAACAGTAGCACAATACCAAATTACCAATACATATGACAGGCACAATAATCAGGATAAAGACCAGTACCAACCTGTGTGAGGTAGCATATCAATTACTATTTCCTTCGACTAGAAGCCGAGATAAGACAAGCGACTGACAGCAAAGGAAGAAAGCAAGCGGAGATTAGCGACTGACAGGAAAGGACGGAAGCTGTCGAGGCAATGAAGCACCCAAAGTTTTTGTGCAGTTCCACCAAAATCGAGCATCCCTGTTGGCACATATATTGAGAGAATGAGATTACTGTAATAGTGGGACTAGTTGATGAAACATACACTAACAAATAGAAGCACCCTCATTATCTTAATGGGTAAAGTTAGCAACATAGTAGTCTTGCTTAAAGAGAGGTATTAGTTTGTTTAATCAGTGCCAATTAGCTCAACTCAACACTCAAAGCATTGCCATTCATCATAGGTTGCAAAACTTTAATGTGCAAAGATAAAGGAGTTTCTCATGACAGTAGCATGATACAAATAGAGATGACAGCAAACTAATATGGATGAAGGCCTTCGGCCCATATCAACCTGAGAAAAAAGCTTATTCATGTAGTCCCATAAGAGATGATAAAGCACTCACTGGAATCACACAATAGTATATATTTTTATGCACTTCAAATGTATGGTTGAAATCACTCTTGTTTACCAGTGCTGAGATTATATCGAAAGATTATCAAGAACTTCCAGCAGAGTTAAAGCACTGGCTGGGATACAATTCATTGTATTGTCTTGTGTAGTTCCACTAAAATGTATGATTGGCACAACATGATCCCTGTTTGCACAAGTAGGAACAAGGAGAAACCTTCATTACCTTAGTGAGAAAGGATAGGAAGACATTAGCATATTACTCAAACAGTAGCATCAAATTCATGATGGACAATATTCAAAACATTGCCTGATTGAACCAATGGCAATAAATTGACATGCAAAACAATAGCACTATTATGCCATGACACTAATAATATTCCCTCCCTGCTCCACCACATGATTCACCTCCATAGACAAACATACACACATACATGATTCAGCATAGGGTCCTACTAAAGATTTGTTTAAGTCCAACAGGAAAATTAGGCAGTAATAAATTAGTGGTACTTAAGTACTCCTAATTAATTAAGTGAGACAGCAGAAGTGGAAGGGCTCCCTGGAGGATCGTCTCACATGTAAGGTAGTCGTTTCCGGAGCCCTTGAATGGCCTCGACTGAGGCCTCTGGCTTCAGCAAGATCGCCTTGGCACTGTTTATTCTTCTTCTTCTTCCTCTTCATGCTCTCTTTCTCTTTCTCCTCACCAGTTGGTGAAACCAAGTACATGATTGGCCTTCTAATTCAGAATTGGTTTTGTCAGTGAGGGAGTACAAGTGTACTAGTAAAAAACAGCATTATTTTCTCATGGCAGTCGGAAAATAGAGATGAACACATGCATCAAATATCATTCTTACCTAAAGGAAGGTTATGGCGCCAATATGGATGATGAGGATTGGAACACAGATCTCCCTTTGTGCAGTTCCACCAAAATAAACCAACTGTTCCATTCTGATATTCCAGTTAAACAGCACAAAAGTCACTTCTTTTAAGAAGAGTTTTGTGTAGTGCACCAAAAGGTCACAACATCAACCAGGTGAATTGGATATCCCTGTTTGCACAAAAAGGCACAGAGGAAACAGTCAGAGTCTCAAACAATTACAGGCAAAAACATTTGGCTAAACTAGTCATGGCTTATAACAGTGGCATGGCTTCATTTTTACCAGGGACATTAGATTAAGAACAGCTAAGGCTGCGTTCGGTTCACAGGTTTGGTGCAGGATTTTTGTAGGAACACAATTCCTATGGTGTTCTTTCCCTTCCAATCATTTGGAACACGGTAAAGGTGAATAGTGTTTCATAGGAAAGCTGGTCTGGTCGTACTGATTCCATAGGATTAGAAACATCCACGCGCTGCTCATTTTTTGGGCGGAAGCCCGAGGCAGGCGCTCGCTCCTATGCATTCGACTGGTTGCTGTGCTGTGTTTGCCGGAATAAAAAAATCAACCTATGTGTGGTACGTGAGGTGAGGACAAGAGTAGTCACTGTGCAGCTGAATAAACAAATAGCATCTCATACTGCCAAGCATGCTACTCTAAAAAAACAAATCTGTACATTTCGTAGTCCATCCAAACAAATTCTCTTGAGAGTTTCCTCCGGTTCGCTGTTCCATAGTTTTATACCTACCTTACTTTCCTATTCCTCTATTTTCATCAAGACCTATGTTTTCTTCCCCTTTATTCTGAACAGAGCCTAAATATTTGGTATAAGGGCATGGGACAGTGGGTGCACCGGCAGTCCTGTACCATGTACGTAAACAGGGGCATAAAGTGGTGATTCATAGTTTGTTGCCCCGAGAAACAAACATCCAAGAAACATATCTGGGTTGGTCCTATTTTTGTTCACTCTAGCCACCTAATCCTATGTGTGGATAGCAAATCTAGTCCTGGTCATACCACTGTGTACAACGTTACCCCTATATTTCCCTTTTCGACCAAGAGACCAGTTCGATGACCAGTCTGTACTACTTTCACCCCCTTTCCTTCCTGTTTGTACCAAGTCCGATGTACATAGTAAATTCCCCCACCCCCACTTTATTTCTTGTTTGAACCAAGTACTCCCTCCGTCCAGAATTACTTGTCATCAAAACGGATGTGTCTAGAACAAAAATACATCTAGATACATCCATTTCAATGACAAGTATTTTCGGACGGAGGGAGTACAAGATTCGACTCCATGAAGTAGCTTTACCTCTAACAATAGAAAAAAAAGGTGACATTGGACCATCCGATCCAGAGGGGCTGAGAGGTAGAAAATGATGCACATGCAGCGACGTAGCGAGCTAGGGAAGTAGAGCTAAGGCGGTTTCGAACGAAGATATACCTGAAGGTCGTCGGGATGTGGATAGGTGGGCGGCGGGAGGCCGGATCCGCCCACAGGCAACGAATAAGGGATCGGAGGATCTCCCACGCCGGCGCTCGGCCAGAGATAATGGTGCGGCCGGCAGTGGGTCTCCTCCCTCGCTGTCGACGGCGGCCTAAACGCTGCCCCTCCTCCCCTTCACCGGCGGAGGGGGATACGTCCAGATATGTAACCAGCGGTGAGGATAGAAAGACAGTGTGTTTTGAAAGGGAGAAAGACAGTGTTACTACCCCTAGCTATCTTGTTTAGATCTGGAGAGGATGAGAGTGTGTGAATAGAGCAACCCTAGCAAGCAAGCACGGAGGCTCCGGCCTATATATACGTAGTGGGGTAGTTTTCCTTTTTCACTCCATCAAAACAATCATTTAAAATTGTGTACTACTACATGCCAGGTCGCGGTTTTTTTTAGTTGTTGATTGTTTTTGAGATAGCTACCCGCTTGTTCCAAGTGGTGTTATGGTGTGCCAGGTCGCACTTTGTATCGTTCAAGTCTGGTACTACAAGTCCCTCCATTAAATGAACAACCACCCCCTCGTAAAAATTGTGAACAAGCCCACGGCTAAAATTAGCGGAAATGTCGGTTGCCCCAACATGCATTATTATTTATATTTTCTACTCCCTCCGTTCCTAAATATAAGTCTTTTTTATTAGCCACACCTAAGACGAGATTTTTTTTATTAGCAGTGAACCCCACATGTCATAGACACAAAAACTGTGGCAAGATTCCCTTAGGCAAGCCAAAGTATGTCTAACAATTTGAGCAACTCAGGTTAGGCAAGTGTGGCAAGTGTGGGAAAAATAATGTGGCAACATAAGACAAACATGGTCACAATCCAAACAGCCCCGTAATTTTTTGTGACATGCATGAAAATTTGATTAGTTAAATTTATAGTCAAAATTTGGCAAGGTGCATCAAATCAACACATGCAAGTATCAAAAGGAAAGTCACGGCATGCATGCATGTGTTGTACTCCCTCTGTTTCCAAATATAAATCTTTTTAGAGATTGCAACAAGTGACTACATACGAAGCAGAATATGTCTACTCCTACATACAAGTAGCCCATTTGAAATGTGTAAAAAGACTTATATCGAGTGCAGTGCTTTGATGTGTCGCGTTAACTCGTACAAGACCGAGAAATTTGATTACTACAACGCTATCTCCCTCGCGGACTGAGCTCCGGTGCCTTAACTGCACATGCCTTTGGCTGCATGATAGGAGAGCCAACCACCTGTTGGGCCCACCTGTCATAGTCGCAAAGGCAGGAGCAGTAAGTAGAAGCTTTCGCTACACGCTATCCCTCCCGCACGAGGTGGACGAACATGCAGCAGTGGATTCGGTACTGTAGAAGTAGGAGTAACATCATTGTTCATCTTCTCGAAGAGGCGAAGAGCCAAGCGCAACCCGAACATGGCAGTTGCGAACGCTCGCGTGGTGCAGTTCCTTGGAGCACACATATACTAGCCAGGCTCTTGCATGAGACAAAATTGCTATTGTTTAACAATTAAACTCCATTATCCATTGGTTGATACTCATTCTGCATAGGTCCACGTTCTTAGAACCATTTCCTCCTGGGGTCACCAATGTTTATTTGCTAATTAATAGCATTGCATGCAATGAACTAGCCATTGCAAGTCACTAAAAGCATGCATACCTCTCATCTCATATTGGTTGATACGTCAAGAAACAAGAAACAAGGTAGAAGTTAATGCACCGTGCCTAAGTTTCTTGGGACTATTTGGTTTTTGTAAGATGACTTACATACCTAGACGGAAGGAGTAGTATAGCCCTGTAAACTGGAAAGGAGTATTTGCCTTTCTAGAGATTTCAACAAGTGACTAGACTACACCATGTGCAGTACTCCCTCCCTTCCGGTCTATAGGGCTCAAATCTCAAAACTCATGAACGGGGGCATTTTGCGATTGGAGGAATGTATCTCGTACTTTACAAAACTACCCTAATTAAACTCATGCATTAATTACATAGTTCTCTCGTTTTCCTCTCTGCCTTGGTCGCGGTGCACAATATTGAGCACTCCTATATGACTAGCCGCTCTATCTACATGCGGGACATTTCAAAGCATCCGGGCCCGCGTGCCATCCACCAAATCACAACGAGGTGCTACAGTCGAGACTCACCTGTCACCCCGGTGTGGCCGTCATGACCCATCATATCACAAAACCCACACTTTACCAGCAGTGGTAAGGTGGCCTCCAAGTTGGACTGGACGAAGCAACCATCATTTCACTGGAACGCTCGTTCAAGCCCTTTCTTCCCTTTCTTGAAGAAAGCCTCACTCTAGGCTACTCACTTCTGCCATTTTTCTTCTGTACCAACGAAGGAAAGGTGGGCGAATCAGTTATGCTACTATATTATCATTCCAAGAATCTTCTTTTTGCGAAGCACCGACCGATTCTCACATCCTATTCTTTTCCCGTTTTCATTGCGATTGTGGTTTCCTTTCGATTGCTTGTTGTTTGTCAGTTCATTGATGGATCCTGGAGCACTAGGCAAAGAGTTGCCGGCGGACAACCCACTGGAGACAGCGATCTCCAGGAAGCGAGCACCGACCAATGAGTTGACCATGTTGGCGGGCCAACCCATGGAGACAAAGAACTCCAAGAAACAAGCACTGGCCAAAGAGTTGAGGACGTTGGCGGACGAACTCCTCAAATAAAGTTGGAAGAATAGCAAGGGCCCCACCGTGCCTACCCCAGGATCTCTGATTGCCACCTATGTGAGGCTCAAGACCGAGTTTGAGGAGATAGTCGCCGTTGAGAAGCAGTATTCCCCTGGCAAGGTGATGGCCCCCATCGAGGAGGAGGAGATGGCCCCCGGAGGGATGAGATCCCCCGGTGAGCTGCACAAGGTAAAAAAATAAATGGCTTATTACCATAGTTGTGGTTTTTGATTATTTGCAATGTGCTTGCTAATATGTTAGGGTTGTGCAGGTGCCGGTGGACGTCCTTGATGATTCCGATGCCGTGGCCAGTCCTATTGGCATCGCCCCAAAGATCGAATCCGATGTCGCTGTCCATCCTGTGGACATAGCCCCAGAGATCGATTCCGATGTCGCGGTCAGTCCTATGGACATCGCCCCAGAAATCGATTCCCATGCCGCTGTCCGTGCTGTGGTCATTGCCCGAGTGATCGATGACAAGAAATAGTTGGTCGCGCTAATCCTTCAGGGAAGTTTGCATTGCCCTGTGTTTAATTACCAGAACGATGCGTGTTATCAAGCGATCTTAGGGCTAGTGCACTGTCTTGTGTGGGCGGATCTTGCTACTTTTGTTTGATATTGAATCATGCGATGAATCATGCGAACCCTCTCCGAGTTATGGAAACAGATGTATCCTCACCAGCTTTTGATGTAATATATGGCATGCTTAGATGTAAGTTTGAACTATTTATCATATCAGCAGGGCTTGTTTGATGATTCTTGGTGTTAGTAGGCTAGCTACTGTACCAGCTATAGTACTTGCAAAACACTCACCGAAGAGAAACGTTGGGGCTGATGAGCTCGTGGTACGCTTATACTTATCCCTCTCGATCAACCAATAGCCCTAGCTCCTAAAATTGTAGGCTTAGCGATCGATCAGACAATAGTCGACATACATTCAGGCCTCATTTGGTTCATAGGGTAGGAAAATCGTAGCAAAAGTACAGAGAACGTGCAACACAAAATCATAGCAGTGCAGAGACATACTCCCTCCGTTCCAAAATAGATGACCTAGGCGGGCTAGTTTGGCCTAGTGGGTTTCAGTGATATGACGTGGTACAGTGCCATCCAGTCTTCGCGTGTGGTAGTAGTATTGCGGGTACAGTAAGTTTTCTTGAAGAAGCGGAATTCAACGAAGTCATGATGGTTCCTTCGTCCGAACAACTTACAGTGGGGAAGGTTGGGCCTACGATAAGACCGGGGTAGACCAGGATAATTTTGTGCATGGCAGGTGGACCAGGATGGTCGACGTCCCACATGTCGGCGAATGAAAGTATTCTTTCCGATATAGAGGACGAGCAACGAGTATTCATTGTTTATTTTTGATGAAAGCTATTGTCTCCACTGTTACGACGGAGGAGTGTAAAACACGGCAGCCCAGTGAACTTGGCATGTGCACCACTCCCTCCTTCCTCATGTAATGCCCAGGTTACAGCTTTTTCTCACTTTCTCTCTATCTATTTCCTATCAAATGTTTTTTACCTTTCTTTTTTTAAGACACAATTGTTTTTATGCCTTTTTTAGAATTGTTTTTTTGATACCTAGGAGCACGTGTAGAGACGGGCTCTTGCAGAGCCCACTCGTTGACTTTGTCAATGCCTCTCTCTCCTCCACATAAGGAGTACTATTTGCTATGCATGCATGCGGCGGGCAGCTGGCGTCTTGAGGGGCCAGGGCGGTGAGAGCGGGCTCCAGAAGCGGTTCGGACTCCAGCATGGCCCACCTCACATTATCACCATATACTTCTTGGAGTCCGGGAGCGGCGGGCGGGCGATCTCTTCTCCCTCCCCCGTTTCTCTCTTCTCAGCCGACGCCCGCCAAGCAATTAGATTTCGCCTATCGACGGTTTATTCAATTACGGTCCCACATGTCAGTGAAATTGCAAGACAACGTGTGTCCCCTCTGGTGAGCGGCGTGCGAGCTGGACTGTCGGGGTTGCGATGCATACGAGTCATAAGTGTGACACCTTTTCCTTTAGAACTTGCGAAGCGTAACATTTTCATGCGATCGATCGATAGAAATCCAGAACAAAATGACGAGGGCAGTGCTTTCCCGCTTGTTAGGCGGGCTAGTTAGAGTGATATGACGTGCTACAGTGCCGTCCGCTTGCTCCATTTTTATGTAAGCAAGAGTTTACACTCTTATGCGGGAGGAGTGCAAAACAGCGCCAATCTAATTTTGATCGAGGGATAACTGTTCCCTGCCAAATAATGGAGGATTGTTAGCGATTATAGCATGATAGTTAGGGCATTTCCAGTGCTGGCCAACAAATTTACACCGGCATCTGTCCGACGACACTGATGGATGCCTTCCGATGCTGCCCGCATACCTTTCGACAATTATATGAACTAACCGGACGAAATTCTTGCAAACAAAGCAAATTTCAAATTAACCGGATGAAATTCATTACATTTCAAAAACTTTTCCTACAAACTGGACGAAATTCATTACATATTTCGCACAAACCGTACTAAAACCTACTGTAAAGCTAATCTAAACGATCGCCGGCGCCCGGCCACCATGTCCGGCCATGAACCCGAGAAAGCCGACCACAAGGTTCTGAAGATTTCCGCCTCCACGTCACCGCCAAGCGGCTAATCGGCCGCCGATGTTTACCCCACCAAGCTTGGCGTCGACTGAGTGGAGTAGCGGTGGCCTTCCCGGGACCAGAGCGACGGCGACCTACCGTGTACTACTCTTCCTCGCTGCCGGCTGCGCCCGCGCACGCGTGTTGGCTTCGTGGTCGTGGCAGCGGAGGGCGGCCGGGGGGGTGCCGGCGATCTCCTTCGTTTGCTCCTGCGACAGTACATCGAAGAGAGCTTTGGAGCGCGCCCGGAGTGGAGCCGCCGATGTCCCTCGTCTGCTCCTGCGATAGTACGTCCAAGAGAGCTTCGGAGCGCCAGGAGGCCATGGTTGAAGTGGTGCCGACAGAAGGAAGGGACCGGAGGAGAATAGGTGTGGGTCTTTGGCTATGGCTGGGAGCTGGGGCTCAAGTTAATATAGCGGGCGAATGGCAATGAGCCGCGGCAGACGGATGGACAACTGGCGCTAGAGTAGGTTCGTCGGGCGTGAATGCGGACGTTGCTTCACTGACTTAACTGCAGATGCGTTTGGGTTACTGACATGTGGGCCCAACGGGCATCTGGCCCGCATGTCAGTGACACACCAATTGCACCTGCAGTTAAGTCCAGTGAATGCGGCATTGACATTCTGTAGAGACGGTGACCGTTTCAGGCGGGAAGCGCGCGCTAGCGACGGAAGGGGTTTCGGTGTGTAGTGGCACTAAGATCCGTCACTCACGATAGTACATACTCCATACCATACTACCATAGTACCCTCTCTAGCTTAGGCTGTTTTATAGATTGTCGTTGTGATGGACGATATACATGAGCAAGGCGGTCCGAGTATGACCGTTGGTGTTGAGCCAGGTGAATACATGCTCGACGCTCGCGTAGGCCTCCATCAAATGTCTAAACAGTAATGTCAGGCACCGCCGGGGCGCGCAGGTGATGGGCTCGCCGTTTGCGTTGCGTTATGAGCAGGACTTTGATTTAGAGGGTGACGTGCATGCATTAGCATGCTTTGACAGTGTGAGCGTGAGTGTCTGACGTGAAGTAATTCATTTTCATTTGGTTGACGATGGTGCGTTGCAGCGACGAGTCCGTGGTTTGATTCCCCACATATGCATAATTTTGATTTTTACAGTATTTCTTTCTCCATTGAGAGGTAGGCCCACATAGATAGATAAAGAACACGAGCTGATGAGGCGCATGCGGACTGTTTGACTGGTCGACCAGACAAATACGAAGCTATACGCTGAGCCGGTGACCGTATAATCACCATATCTCGTATACAATGATCAAAGTGAGCTATCAAGACAAGTTCATGACCGCCAATGCATTTTACTCGGTAATAAATGACCAGGATTGATGGGGAATCCAAATTTGCTTCGTCTTCTGTCCTTGAGCTCTTAACCAATGCACTATATGGTTGTCCGGCCACTCCACCCCAGAGCTCTCACCAAGCGTCGTTCATGCCACCGCGTCGCACACTAACCGGTAAGGCAGCGATGGCATCCCGCCGCACCGAGTTCCTCGCCGCCCACGACCGCACACAAAATGGTAGGGAAGCGATGGCATCCCGCCGTGCCGAGTTCATCGCCGCTCGCGACCTCACAACTATGTGGGAGGAATTTGAAGATGCCAAGGCCGAATGGGCAGTAGAGCAAGAGGCGGCCAAAGCCGCACAGAGGGAGCGGAAAAGTCAGAAAGCACTCAAGAAAAGAGAGGCCCGCCGATGCAAGAAAGAAAAGGACGCACGCGCTACTGCGGAGAGGTCGGCGGAGATCCAAGCACGGTGGGGTGTCGCTGACAAAGCCGGGAAGGAGAACGACGGCATCTGGCCAGCATGTGAGAAGTAGTAGTGCTAGTAGTTAGTGTGTGTGTCTGTGTCTGAGTATGAGCATGTACCAGTACTACTAGTTACTACTATAGTTTTTAGAGCAAATTACTAGTACATTAGCCTAGACTAAATGGAAAAATTCCTATCCTAAGCATCAAATGGCATCTCTTTCTCTATAAGAATTGAGATGCATGTCATCTCACTTCCTATGATTTTCATATTCCTATCCTATGAACGAAAGGAGGCCTCTCATGGAGTAACTACTGTAGCTAGCAGTACTGCTGGTACAATAGTTTTCTTCAAGAAGCGGAATTCAATGAAGTCATGATGGTTCCTTCGTCTGAGCAACTTCAAAGTGGGAAGTGGGCCGGTGATCTGATGGCTCATTAGTCATTGTTACTGCGGCGTGACGACTTGGGTGACTCTCCCTTGGAGTTCTGCGTGCATGGCAAGTGGACCAGGATGGTCGACGTCCGACATGTTGGCGAACGGAAGTATTCTTTCCGATATCAAGGAGTAAGGAAACCGCGTGGTATAGTATCACTGCTGATTGGTTCGCAAAAAAACTAGTATCACTGGCGATTTATAATTATTTTTTATTTCTGATGAATGCTAGCGTTTCAACTCTTACGATGAAGGGTGCCAAACACGGCACGTGCTGGATGTCCCACACGTCAGCTAAAGGAGTGGGACATGAACAGCGTGGTAGAGCCCAGCGTAAACAAAACAGCGTAGTAGAGCGTCTCCACTTCTTCCACTTCTGGGTCGGAGACCACGCGTAGTACTACTTAGTGGTATGAACGATACAAAGTGCGACCTGGAGAGAAAGACACGTCTAGTTGGAATGTCTCGGGGCATACACGTAAACAAATATAAAAGTTAATATGTGCCTCCAACTAATATAGTAGTAGTAGAGTACTTAGGCACGTACTCCATAACATCACCGTGCATTGCACGTACAATATTTAGTGGTAGTATGTAGTAAGAGACAAATGCCGCCCAAGAGTTCCCTTCTCGACCTACTTTTGGGTGTTTGGTAGAGTGTATGGAGGGTGCATGAGTCCACACTAGTTTAGCGCAAATACACTAGAAGCGCATCAAGAGAGCATGCATGAAGAGGGGTGTTCAGTTGAGCATGCATGAAGAGGGAACAACTATGCTGAGACGAGAATGCAACCAAACACACCATATATGCCACGCATGTTCATACCATTTGTGCCTTTCTACTTCACTTACTGCACTACATTACTCAGGTTCGTACGTCCACTCCTGGGTACATGTCCGTCTCGTAGTTCCAGTCCCATGTGTTCTTCATATAGATGGAATGATCCTTGCATAACACGTGCACCTTGATGCTAGATGTCTCGCGTGTTGGCAAAAGGATGAACAAAGCTCACGTAAAAAAATAGAGTGTAAGAACATAGATTCCGGACGACCGAGAAGGAGCAAGGAACCTCGTGGTGGAGCGTCTGCACTCATAATATTTAATATTATTCAGCGATATAAAATTAACCAATCATCTCCACAGTGGACAGGAAGAGTACGAAACATGGCAGCCCAGTGTAGTTACATCATACTAGTACATGGCTAACCTACGCTATCACCATATTTCTTGGCTTCCGTGCGACACCTATCTCTAGTAATCCAGCAGCCTGTATCGCTTCTCCCTCCTCGTCTCTATCAAAGTTCGGCGGGTTGGCGTTTCTGCCGTCTATTGAGGTCGGTTAACTATCACATGTTAGCGACATGCCAAGAGCATTCTAAAAAAAATTCCTTTCACGTTCCGTTTTCAAAAAGAAAAAAATCCTTTCACGTACGAATTTGCCTGTATGCTTTGAGCAACTTGCGTGTCCTATACTGCTCATGTTTGATACTCTAACTTAGCTAGAGGTTAGACTAACTCATGACTAACCCCGAACTAACTATAGCCAAAGAGGTGTTTGGATGACAGGGTTAGATTGACAACAAATGCACTTCATGGAGAGAGAAAAGTGATTTTTCAGTGGTCCCAATGAGAACTATCTCCAGTTAGCACCTCTTGGGTGGGATAGTTTTTTTTGGTGGGTTCGGTGCAACTTGCTCCAATTTAAACCCTCATGCTTGGATACTTTAGGGCTATTTGAGCCCCAACTAGCTCAAACTAACTCTAACCCATGGATCCAAATAGGGCCTATGGCCAGTCACGACGCGGAGCAGTCGCGTGCGCCGGGAAGCGGCGCTCTCTAGGCCGTCACGCCACTTCAAAGCCGGCGCCAGTGAGAGGTCGCCTCCGCTCTGGCCGGGCATTAATGCGGCACTGACGCTCCAGGGCAATGCTGACCGTTTCACGCGGGAAGCGCGCGCTGGCAAGGGAGTATAGGTTTTGAACCGTTTCAGGTGTTGTACTGGTAGTTTGCAAAACTACTCAATTATTGCACTCAGTTTCCTAAGAAATTGTGGTAAAAAATGTTACTCCACAGCCCGCTTCCCTTCTCCTTCCTCTTCCACCACCCGCGCACGTTCGCGGGAAGCGACCGGTCAACCCTTATATATGAGTGCTAGCACAAAAAGATGCATGCATGACCACTAAAATTTCCATATTAAAGCGTCGCTCCGGCGGGAGTATGGCGTATGTTGTTACCTTCGGCCGGCCCATGGCTACCGGGAGACGGTGACTACAGAAGAGGCGGCGGGAGGGGAATGAATGCAGCTACTGTTTGGGTTCGCCTTCCGGCTTAAATAAATGCGCAGCATCATGTGTACCTGCGGGTGCACAAATTGTAACATACGTGTCTGCTTAACTGGGCGTCACGTAACTGGTGTGTGTGTGTGAGATTCTGAGAGACAGAGTGCGTGTGTGCGACTCTACTCTTCGGACATGTACTCAACCTTTTGCATCGTTATATAAGTATAATGGTATTTACTTTAACTAGTGATTTACGTGGCCATGTTACCGTGGTTGTGTCAAAAGAATGTCACTTCCTGCTCATGATTTGCGTTATATAATTACAAGCAAGATTGTCATGCATTGCACGGAATATCAATATGCATTTTTTTTACAAAACACCTGTTGTGATAGACTCATGCAGGAGTAATCCCATGTGTAAAAACTAATGATATCTCGAGAATTTTATCGGAAAACTGGTATCTCGAGAATGTCATCGAAAAAATGAAAGATGAGAGATAAGGCAAGGAGTGGAGTGTGGTGGTGACTGGTGGTCGGAATGGGCGGAGGCATGGGGATGGATGGCGCCGGCAGGCGGCAGCAGCCACCATGCATGCTAGATTGTTCCAGAGACTTATTCCTTTTTTAATTGTTGAGCAATGAGGTTGCAGGAGATAATGATGTGGATAGAGGTGCGGGTATCTTTTGTAAAATTATCATAGTTTGCTTTCGATCCGTCAGATATAGATCATACGGTCTGTATTAAAAGATGGCAGGCACACCATCATGGCCAAATCGTTTTTTATAAGGGTACAGATGATAAGTTTGCTGACTACTAAAGTAAAGTGGAATTTGTCCATGTTATGCAAGTAAATAAAGGTGATTGTTTATCATACGGGTAAGGTTGGATGAAGGGTGGTAGGAACAAATGCTTCGCCTAGAGCATGTGTGTGTGAGATGGAGTCTTAGTGTGTGTGTGTGGTGTGTGTGTGTGTGTGTGTGTGTGAGTGAGAGAGAGAGAGGGAGATGGAGTCTTAGTTTGTGTGTGTGTGTGTGAGAGAGAGAGAGAGATGGAGTCTTAGTGTGTGTGGGGGGGTGTGCATGCATGTGTGTGTGTGTGTGTGTCGCGGGGTCCTCTACGGTGGATGTAATTTAAGTGTGCATGGCTTCATCATAGAGAGGTGATGTGTATGGCAGAGGCCACCAACGATGGAGTGCGAGAGAGAAAATGCCCGTAGAGAGGGAAGAGAAGGTGTGTGCGCGTGAGAGGAGTCGACATCGAGAGAACGTGTTTGTTCGAGAGACACCGAGGAAGACTATTATATATCGATGGTGCATGTAGGCGGGAATTAAACAAAGGGATGGTCTTATTGGTTTCGGGGATATAGGGGAAGAGTGAGAGGTGGAGGGTAGCTAGAAGGAGATTGTTAAGTGCGAGTGTGTGTTTTATCCATCCAGGCGGAAGTTATGTGCACAAAAGAGGAGAACGATTCGATGTGGCATTAGGATTGAGGGTAATTAACTACGTATGGAGACATAGAGACCTTGAGCGTGCATGTGTGAGAGGTATACATGTATACGTGGGATGTGTGTGTGTGCGCGCGCACATGATCGAGATAAAAGAAAGAAGACATAAGTCATAAGATCAACGGCATGGGAGAGACGGATCGGTATGACAATATGCATGCACGTCAAAATGCAGGGAAGAAGGCCTGACAATTGAGCATGTGTTTTTGTCTTTAAGAGACAGTAGCGTGGGCTGGAGCATGCATCTATGGCGAGCAGAGGGAGTGAGGCGCAACGATTGTGCAAAAGATATCAACCTATAAATGCACATGTATGGAGAGACATATATAGTGTGGGTGATAGGAAGCAAGACTCCGTGTGAGAAAGAAATGTTGACGGAGAAACTACAGATAGATACAGAGATGGAGATGCTAGCTAGAGGGACATCCACTAGTTTGGGTGTTGGAGATGACCGTCGTGTGGTTCAAAGGGTGAAGTTATATATGTGTGTGAGAGGGCACTTGACTGCATGTAGAGAGAAACATATGTAGTGTGCGTGATAGGAATCAAGAGTGAGGGCGAGAAAGAAGGTTGATGGAGAAATAGATGAATAGAAAGATAAAGATGCTATCTAGCGTGCGTTAGAGATAGGAGTCGAGTGGATCAGAAGGCTGGGTTATGTGTGTGGGTGTGAGAGAGATAGAGAGAGGGTGCATGTGAGTCACATACAAACAGATATCAGAGAGAAATGAGATCCAGAGGGGGAGTTTTGTGTCTGTGAGACAGAAAGATATTTCACAACAAGAGTGATAGCTAGAGAGACATATGAGGGAACGCAAGATATCTCTAGGGAGAGAGGGTGTGTGTGAGCGACATACAAGAGAACAATGGAGAAATATGAGACCCTGGGAGGCAGAGTTTGTGTTTGTGTGTGAGAAAGAGATATTGAAGAGGAAGAGTCATAGATTCTCATATCTAAGGAGCGAAAGACATCTCTGTATGAGGGGTGTGCGAGTGGCACACCTGGGAATAGTAGAGAGAAATGAGACCCCGGGAGACAAAGTTTTGTGTTTGTGTGAGAGAAAGAGATTCCACATGGAGAATCATAGTTAGAGACACATAGCAGGGAGCGAGATATACTTAGAGAGAGATAGAGTGATGAAGGTCGAGGGAGAGAGTACCGTCAGTGTGTTACGAAGATAAAAGATCACTGTCGACATACAGGTAGCACGAGAGATACCTGAGAGACGATGAACGCGTATAGGTCCAGAGAGATAGTCCTATATAAGCATGAGTGATAGCTATATGAGACGAATATCTAGATTAAAGGGGATTCAAATATTTAAACTGGAGATCACGACATCGATAATATCATAATGTAAATTGGTGTATCAAACATGCATATTCATTTGAATTTGGGCACACGTGTAATGTTATATAGTTTATCAATATTGGTGATCCATAGATTCTTTAATTACAAACAATGCATGGTTCATATGCAATTAATGTCTAAACGGGATTACACTATATGTTGCGTGTGTGAAACACATTATACATGTTTGAGAAGTAAAAAAACCCGCATGAAACACACAATAATTGGAGACAGTTAGCGAGGAATGCATACATTGGATTTCAACATAAAGTGGTTTCAAACATTTGAAAATCCAAATTGATGGATACAACCTTATGAATCTGAGATCATGCCATTTGTAAACCATATTTATGTATAAATGGTGTTGTGCTTTTGAAAGTATATATAAAAAATGATGTATATAGAATGTAATTCCAATTGAAAATGGATCCCGCCCAGAAAAAAATAGAATACAAACGGGATTCGAATTGAGTTGGCACGGTAAACATGCACTCTGCAAAATTTGAACGAAGCGGAGAAAGTCGCAGTAACCGCCCGAAACCAAAATTTGCGAGATGGAAATCACTACTGCCTATCCCTGCCACGCAAAGCCTATCTGCTGGATTTCTATAGGTTTAAATAGGGGTACGTTTGTAATTTCACGCAAACGTGACGTAACCACCTCTCACCCGGATTCATACACGGTGGGCGCCAAAACACAGTGTGTCCTCGACTGACATGTGGCCCAGATGCCTGTTCGGCCCACGTGTCAGTCAGCCAACTGCACTAGCAGTTAAGTAGAAGAAGCGTCCTTCAACAACATAGCTCTCCGACTCCACGTAGCCGCCAAGAAGCTAATCAGCCGTCAATGGTCAACCCGCCTAGCTTGGCTTCAACCAGAGGGTAGCAGCGGTGGCCTTACTTGGACCCGAGCGGCGGCGACCTACCGTGTTCTATTCTTTCTTGTTTTCTATGTGGCGCAGCCTTGTTGGCAGCGGGGCGGGGCGACGGAGTCGGCGATGTCCTCTGTCTCGTTGCCGGTGGGGTGGCGCCTCAGCGGAGCAGGAGAAATCCTCCCCCTCGTTGCCAACAGGGTGGGGCCTCGGCTAAGTCGGTGATGTCCTCTGCCTTGTTGTTGGCGGGGCGGGGCCTGGGCGAAGTACGGCCTTCGCCTCGGTGCCGGCGGGGCAGAGCCTCGGCGGAGCCGGCGATGTCCTCTATCTCGTTGCCGGCGGGGCAGCACCTTGGCAAAGCGGGGGAAGTCCTCCCACTCGTTGCCGGTAGAGTGGGGCCTCGGCTGAGCCGGCGATGTCCTCTGCCTCATTGTTGGCACCGCGGGCCTCGGCGGAGCAGGGCCTCATCGACGCCAGCGGAGCGGGCACTCGTCGGAGCCGGCATTGTCCTCTGCCTTGTCCTCGGTCTCGGCAAACAGCGCCTCGCCTGCTTCATTGCCCTCTTTGTAGGCAGTCGCAGCCTCCGCCACCCGCATGCGGTACCACCAGCGCTCGAGGCGGCCCTCGTAGGCAGAGTGGTACGAGTCGAACAGCGCCTCCTACTCCGCCCGCTCCGCAGTGATCTGTTCCTCCGCCTGCAGGTGCACCTGGAGGAGATGGTGGTTGTAGGCGGCGTCAGCCTGCACCTCCCGGAACTACTCCTGACGCTTCTGCCTTACCGTGTCCATGTATTTGGCACGGGCCTCGCCGATGGTCATGGTACAATGCACCGGAGAGGATGGAGCGGAGGAGGGGGTTGGCGCCGGATCATCTACTACCATGTTCTCCATTGGGACGTCGTCGTCCTCTGGTTGCCTGTCGGCCAGCCAGTCGGTAGCAATGGCTGCCATCTCCTTGTAGTCCGTCGTCTGCCTGTCCCAAAGAGCGCTGGAGCGCGAGGAAGCCATGGTTGGCAGTAGTGGTGTGGACAGGAGAAAGGGAACGGAGGCGGATGACTGCAGCTATGGCCAGCGCAGCAGTTTATATAGCAATGGTGGGCGGCGGAGGGACGGACGTGTGGCGCCAGACTAGCCACCTCGGTAACCGCGTATTATTAATGTGGGCGGCAGACGGACGGACGGACGACACTTGTATCGTTTGTAGGCGGAGCAATTGCCTGCACCGGGAAGCAGGGCGGGCGGCGCTGATCATTTCGGGAAGAAAGCGCGCGCGAGCGAGGGAGGCAGTTTGGGCGGGCCAGGGCAGTCAGACTCGTGCTTGGCAGCGGGTCGGTCCAGCAGCCGGACATGCTAGCTCGCCAACGAGCTCGCCGAGCTGAGCGACGACAATCAGACGATGGACATAGCTTCCGACCAGCAGCCGGCGCCATTGTCCAAGCCGGTTCATGCCGTATTCACCATAGAGCAGGTGCGGCCGCACTTCGACGCCCTAATGTCAGAAGAGCTACCAGCGCAGGAGGACCTGTGCTGCAACCTCCGTCTCCTCAACAAGCACCGGTGAACAAGCGAACAACGATGTCGTTGCGGACATGTGGCCCTATGATCCTGGCTTCCCGAATGAGCAGCGGGCGCTGTATCATACCATCCGTAGGGCCCGCGAGGCCCTCTCCGTCGTCCTTCGAGTTGTTGCGCTCACCGTGGCGCCACTGTCTCGCGTTGTCAACATTATCAACGACATGAGGAATGAGGAGATGACTTCACTTGGAGAGGATGACAGTGGGGACCCACCAGGGCCATAGCCGCACGTACGCAAGTGCCTCCTTATTATATATAACTGTAATTGTTTTGGCTTCCTCCTGGTTTCCTAACATCACGGTCCCACACCATTTTCAACCAATGTAGTCAACAAACGAGAGAATTGCACAAGGAGCGGCCGACAGCTGGGACCAAGCAGCTCGAGCAGTATTTGTTTTTTTAGGTGTGAGCACTGCAGAGTTTTTCTTGAGCGATGTTTTCGCTGTTGTTCAGAAGAGAGCGGGGTATTAACTGGGCGGGTTGTGGCCCGTCTTGCCCGGGCCAGATATCCAGCCCAGATATTAATTTTTTTCAAGCTGAAAATGGCTAGCCCAGTTATACTTTTTTTAGGAATACCCAGGCAAGGTCAACTTGTTATTCTCCGCCCCGCTGGGCTGCAAATCTTTCCTACAAGGGATGAATTAGTCTTAACAAGAAAATGGGCTTTAAAAAATAATAAATGGGATGTAATTATAAAAACTGGGCTATAACTATAAAAAAATGCACCAAACACGTAATTACTTTATAAAATATTGTTTTTGGATCTTGAAAATTTTAATTTCATTAATTGTTGCGCGCGCAATGTTTCGTTGGATTTTTATGTAATACAAATTTACATTGAAATTGTATTTAATCTAACTAGAAATTTCGGGATAAAAATATTTCGGATCCCATCAAAATGTGGGAAATTTTATTGAATTCTGTTTTGAACGGTTGGTTGAAATTATTAACCGTTGTCCTAGCTAGAAAACGGGTTCTACTTTTAACAAACTGTAAATGGGCTGTAGTAAATTCCATTAGAATTCAAAAATGGGTTGTACATTCTTACAGATCTCAAATGGGCTATAAGTTCTCTACCACACACTTGTGGGCCTACTAAGTTGATCCGTCCCCTAAAAAAAATTAAGTTGACGCGTATGCAAGGCTTTGTCAACTTATATTCAACACACGGTTCTAGCAGCAGTGGTTGTTGGATGTCCATCCAACGGATGTCATGCTTCTTCTTCAATCTCAGATATTCTAGCTTCACCCGCCCAAAAAATGATTCCTCCCCCTGACATTTGGGGCGCACTATTTCGGAAGCTAACCTATGGGCCTACTAAGTTGATGCATACCAAGGGCTTTGTCAACTTAGTTAATATAAACGATTCTAGCTGCAGTGACTGTACGATGTCCATCCAATGGCCATCTTGCTTCTTCAACCTCTCGTCTTCTTGCTCCAACCGCCCAAAGCAGCGCCGGTCGTGCCGCCTGCTCCTGCCTCCCATGGCCTGTTGTGCTGCCGCGGAGGCCTCACCGCCCCCTACTACTCCCACCGCTGGCGAGGCCATCCCTCCACTCACCCACACCCCCTGTTATTCTGCAGCGACGGCAGCCTCACACCGCAGCCGAACCAGTGAACCCTCGTACTCCTCTCTGCGTGGGCATTCACTGTCGCGTCTTCCCTGGCTTCGCGTCGTCCCTTTCCTAGGCCTCTCCGTCGTCCACCGCCTTGGTGCTCTCGGCGTGACGTGGTCAATGTGGTCAACGACCGACTTCCATCAGAAGAGTACTGTACGTGGAGAGGCTGGCAACTGGATTCACGATCGCAGCAAGGAAGTGCCTCCATATTACATAGAAAATAATGATTTCTCCACCAGACAGCAGGGACCCACCGGACGGGCCACCATATTGCACGAAAAAACATTTCCCCCTGACTGCTGGGACCTACCAGCTACATCTTTGCACGCAAGGAAGTGCGTCCATATTACGGGCAAAAAAAATGATTTGCCCTTTGACTGCTGGGACCCACCAGCTACATCTTTGCACGCAAGGATGTGCCTGACAGTCGGGACCCACTTGGTCGAAGCGTACATAGTGTTGTCATTCTGGCCGTGAACGTGTATGTACATACTGGTCGATGTAGAGGCGCGCACGTGTCGTAGTAGAGGCGCGCATGTAGCATGTACACGTACGTACAGCGGACATGGTGCAAGAAAGTAAATATGGCCACGTACGTACATACAGGCAGGGTCTCGAACGCCTACTCGTGCATATGTACGGCCAGGGCTTGTGTACATGGCTGGGTCAAAATGAAGAAACTACATTGTCGCCGTGTTCATGGGGAGCCAACCGGCTGGGTCAGAACAGAATGCGTCGTCGTGTTCATCGGGGGGCTTGGACGAAACAGCCGATGGAAACGAGGCCTAGCGTACCATAGAACGGAGGAAATGGCCTTGTGTTCGACTGGCCAAGGTCAAAACGAGATCCTGTTCGTCGGGAGGGGTCTGGCATACCGCAAAACGAAGGAAACGGACTTCTATTGGACCTCCTACAGTCGAAACGGGGTCATGTTGATCGGGAGGGGTGTGGCGTACTGCAAAACAAAGGAAATGGACTTGTGTTGGAGTGTTACGGTCGAAACGGGGGTCTTGTTCATCAGTAGGGGTGTGGCGTACCGTAAAATGGGACTCCATGGGATACTGTTCATTTCCATCGTCAACCTCCTCCAGCCTCCACGGGCTATTGTTCATCCACCGTCGACCTCCTCCAGCCTCCACCTGTGACTGTTCATCCACGAGCTCCTATTCCTCAAGCCTCCACCACGTGCTCCTCCACCGGCTACTGTTCAACCAGCCCACTCCACGGGGTCCTGTTCAACCACCCCTCCACAGGCTACTGTTCATCTAGGCCTCCACCGGCTACTGTTCAACCAGCCCTCCACCGGCTACTGTTCAACCTTCCCTCCACAGGGTCCTATTATTCCAGCCCTCCAAGGGGTCCTATTCATCCACGCCCAACCGGCTCGATCGATCGGGGTCCTGTTCATCCAGCGGCAACACCACGGGGGCCTGTTCATCCAACCCCCCACTGGAAACTGTTCATCCACCCTCCCCCCCCCCCCCAACAACAACGCTCTCTGTTCATCTAGGGTAGGAGGTAGCAGGTTCGATCGGCTTTAGTTAGCAGTAGTACCGAATGACGGAATCACTCGATCGGGTTCAGTTAACAGCCATCGATTGATCGCTCGGCTTCAATAACGCGTAGCATGCGGTCCAATCGCTCGGGTTCAGTTAGGCGACGCCTTGCTCGGGTTCAATTAGAGCCCAACGCCTCACACCCACGTGCGTACGTGTATGAGAGAAACGTGCATCGCTCGGCCCCTAAACACCCACCGTACCCGAGAAGTCCCCGATATTTTTCTCGCCCTCGCTTCTACCACGGTTCTTTCCGTCATGCACAGCCCAAAGAATGTCATGCAGCTGCGTCTCCGGCCCAGGACGAAAAGCCCATTTTCTATCATGATTTTTTGTCATAGAAGTAGGAGCTCACCACATCTATGATGATACCGGGTTTTGTCACAATTATCGTCATAGAAGTGTCATAAGTATGACAGAAATAATTTTGTTCGGTCCAAAATGTCACGAATGTGTCTTTTTTTTGTAGTGACGTCTCACGCCCTTGCAAGCTCACCCACGACCGCCTCATGATTAAGGAGTAGCATGGCGTCTGTGCTCGGATCCATCCATGTAGCATTGCTAAACCCAAGAGGCTGAGCTCTGGCTCACAGGCCAGTTCCCGTGTACGTCACCTCCCATGGCCCTTGGTGCCTTGTTCTCGCACGAGCTAATCGCGGGTGGACGAGTGAGGGCGCGCGACCCAGTGCCTCATCACCATGGGAGCCGCGCGTTAGTTGTCTTTCTTCAGAACCTTTGCATGAGAAGACTAGTCACGGCGTCTGTGATCGGGTCCGTCCATGTACCATCGATAAACCCAATGGCTGAGCTTTGTCTGGCGGGCCGCCCCGTCCATGTCACCTCCTGGGGTCATTGGTGTTTGGCTTTCTCATGCAATAACCTCAGGAGATTCACTCGGCGCAGGTTGCCTAACCATCTTCCAAGACTGTCACAAGTGTTCCTAATCAAATTCAGGCGCAACCCACCTTGAGGTAAGGCCTCGTGAGTCCCGTGCTGGCTCACGAGTGCCCATACACACCTCCTCTAGCCCTGTCGTGCAAGCCACATGTCAGGGCGGGGTTGTAGATGCCTCAGGGGTTCTCCTCAGAGGGAGCTCCCACCCACATACTAGTGGAAGCACTATGCTCCACACTGGCAATCGACACTGCCGAGGAGCTGTTATGCCCGTGCAAGAGCGGAAGCGCCATGCTCCGCGCTGGTGATAAAGAACTAAGGGCGGCTTCACCAAGATGCAACAAACTCAGGGAGCCTCCGTGCTCAATGTCTAGCCTCACCGCGCTGATTTCCTCGGGAAAGTAGCGCGTGGGGACTGGGCATGGGAGCTACGCTCAGGTCACGCCTGGCGTACGCCACCCTACCAGGTCCCACGGACCTGGTCGTCACGCACCCCTCCTGAGCGACAGCTCGGTGAGGAAAGGTATGATGGTCTGTTTGTATGTCAAGGGGGACTCCTGAGCATCGCGTCTCAGGGGCCTAACTGGCCACATAGCCCCTCACCCCTCGGTCTCGTCCTGGCAATCCGGACGACCCAATGGCAGCTGAGGTAAGCACGGGGACGGGCCCTGCCGACGCAGAACACCAAGGCCTGCTCTCGCACCTCCTTTCCCAAGCTGTTCATACGTCAAGGGCGGCTCCTGAGCATCGCGTCTCAGAAGCCTAACTGACCCTATAGCCCCTCACCCCTTGGTCTTGTCATGGCGATCCGGACGACTCAACGGCGGCTGAGGTATGCACGAGGCCGGGCACTGCCGACACAGAACGCTAAAGCAGATGAAAAAGAGATCGTGAAACTCTAGCAAATTATTACAAAACATATTGTCCCGCAGAAAAACCAAGCATGAGTTCTTATGACTCCGCGAGGCATGATACATGTTGCAAAATAAAACTAGGGGGAAGCACTACCGCCGAGCCTCCTCTTCAGCCTTGGACACCACCGTCGCCCGCCTACAGAGTCCTATCGTCAATGACGTCGACGTCATCCTTGTCGTCGGCCCCGGCCGCAGGACCGACAGCGAGGAACTTCTTAAGTAGGGCCTCCATGTGGCCCTTCACGGCTTCAGCAGTAGCGGTGCAGGACTTTGGGTCCATGGGTTCGAGCAAGGCGCTGAAGTCGAAGTGGGATTCTCGAAGATAGAGATGGCTGAGGAAACGCGTCATGACCGAGGAAGATAGCGCGCGGCCCTCTCCCTCCATCGTGGGGCCCAACTCGATGATGATTCCCTCAAGCGCCGCAATGAGCTGGGGAAGCAGAACAGCGGGACCCTGCTCTGGAGTCACCGCTGGCTCCTGGGGCGCACCCCCGAAGAGCTCCTGCAGCACCTTGTGGGACCTAGCCTCAAGAGATACAAAGGTCATGCGTTCCATGGTGGCTGCTTCCTCAGCCTTGGCGAGGAGCTTTTCCTTGGCCTCCAGCCGAGCCTTCTCGTCGGAGACAAGCTTGAGGGGTGCCTGGGCCGCCTCCACCTCCTCCTTCAACTTCTCTAGGTGGCTGCGCTCTGTGGTCTGCTCCTGGGCTGCCTGCTCCAACTCAGCATCGTGGTCGACAATTGCAGCCTCCTGGGCCTTCAGCTCCTCCTCCCGCACCTTGAACTAATTAGCCTGGGTAGCCTGCTGATCCCGGAGGGTCTTCAGTTCGGCCTCCACCGCACGGCACCGCTCCTGCGCGTCCTTGGCTTCCTTCAGCATCACGTCATGTTCGGTCGTGGCTAAGCCGGCCACCCTCTGTTCGTCCACCGTGGATGCCACGGCTTGACCCCAGGCCGTCCAGACAGATGCATCGGCTCGGAGCCACCCCGAGACCAGCTCTAGGTGCCCCGACGCCCTACACTGGTCTGGACCGTGAAGATCATCCTGGAGCTAGTCCAGCATGGAGCGGGCCTCCTCCAGGGCTCCAGACGCGGCGGAAGCACCACGGCCCGACGGCGTGGTGGATGGAAGAAGAGGCGCTGCCGGCACCAAGACCGGCGGGGCAGCAGCAACAGATAGGATCGGGGGCTCCGAAGGCCTTGGGTCCCCAGCAAGCGAGTCGGGGATAGGCACCTCCGGGGTCAGCTCTGTCGCGGGAGCCATTTCCTCCTAAGGCTGGGCCCCGGAGCTTCAGGAGGGCAGCACCACTGCAGGAGCGACAGGAGATGTTACGCTCCTCTGAGCCGGAGCGGCAGTGACCACAACAGCGTGCTTGACCTTGGCGGCTCTAGTATCCCGCTTCTTCTTCTTCACCACCAGCTGCAGCCTGACACCAAATGAAGATATTAAGCACTACATCAAAATCCAAGAGCAAGGGCAAGGAGGAGCACTTACTGGTCCATGACGACGTAGTTCCTCTTCAGGCCCATAAGCACGAGCTTCACGGGCGCGGGTGGCGCTGCGTTCTTGGGAGCGGGCGAGCACACGGACGGCCCCGTGTTGGATGATGGTGGCGAAGCAGGAGCGCTGCTGAGGGGAATCAGCGCCGACCTGCCCCTCTTCGGGACTCCTCACCTCTACTTCTTCGGAGGGGTCCCCCGGATCTTGTGGTGACCCCGGTAGAATGAGCCGACTCCCTGACTGGGTGCGCATCATCGTCGTCGTCGTCGGAGAGGTCGTGGAGGAGGTCGCTCTCCTGTGGGGAGGAGCTCTCCCCCTCCTCGTCCTCCTCGGTGGCTTCAGAGGAGAGGTCGCCAGAGGACACGTCCACCAGGGGACCCGCTGATACGTCTCCAACGTATCTATAATTTCTTATTGTTCCATTCTATTATATTACCCGCTTTGGATGTTTATGGGCTTTACTCTACACTTCTATATCATTTTTGGGACTAACCTACTAACCGGAGGCCCAGCCCGAATTGCTATTTTTTTTGCCTATTTCAGTGTTTCAAAGGAAAGGAATATCAAACGGAGTCCAAATGGAATGAAACCTTCTGGTGCAATCTTTTTGGAACAAACGCAATCCACAAAACTTGGAGTGGACATCAAGCAACAAACGAGGCGGCCACGAGGTTGCCCGGCACGACCCCTGGGGGTGGGCGCGCCCCCCTCCCTCGTGGGCCCCTCGTTGCTCCACCGACGTACTTCTTCCTCCTATATATATCCACATACCCCGAAAACATCCAGGAGCACCATTAAAAACTATTTCCACTGCCGCAACCTTCTGTATCAGCGAGATCCCATCTTGGAGCCTTCGTCGGTGCTCCGCCGGAGGGGGAATCGACCACGGAGGGCCTCTACATCATCTCCAAGGCCTCTCCAATGAGTTGTGAGTAGTTTACCACAGACCTTCGGGTCCATAGTTATTAGCTAGATGGCTTCTTCTCTCTCTTTGAATCATACAAAGTTCTCCTTGATCTTCTTGGAGATCTATTCGATGTAACTCTTTTTGCGGTGTATTTGTCGAGATCCGATGAGTTGTGGGCTTATGATCAAGTTTATCTATGAGAAATATTTGAATCTCCTCTGAATTCTTTTATGTGTGATTAAGTTATCTTTGCAAGTCTCTTCGAATTATCAGTTTGGTTTGGCCTACTAGATTGATCTTTCTTGCAATGGGAGAAGTGCTTAGCTTTGGGTTCAATCTTGCGGTGTCCTTTCCCAGTGAGAGCAGGGGCAGCAAGGCACGTATTGTATTGTTGACATCGAGGATAAAAAGGTGGGGTTTATGTCATATTGCATGAGTTTATCCCTCTACATCATGTCATCTTTCTTAATGCGTTACTCTGTTCTTCATGAACTTAATACTCTAGATGCAGGCAGGAGTCGGTCGATGTTGGAGTAATAGTAGTAGATGCAGAATTGTTTCGATCTACTTGTCACGGACGTGATGCCTATATACAGGATCATGCCTAGATAATCTCATAACTGTGCGCTTTTCTATCAATTGCTCGACAGTTATTTGTTCACCCACCGTAATACTTATGCTATCTTGGGAGAAGCCACTACTGAAACCTATGGCCCCCAGGTCTATCTTTTATCATATAAGTTTTCCATCTACTTTTATTTGCATCTTTTACTTTCCAATCTGTATCATAAAACTACCAAAAATATTTATCTTATCTTATTATCTCTATCAGATCTCACTTTCGCAAGTTACCGTGAAGGGATTGACAACCCCTTTATCGCGTTGGTTGCGAGGTTCTTGTTTGTTTGTGTAGGTGTGTGGGACTTTTGATGAGCCTCCTACTATGTTGATACCTTGGTTCTCAATAACTGAGGGAAATACTTACGCTAATTTGCTACATCACCCTTTCCTCTTCAAGGGAAAAACCAACGCAAGCTCAAGACATAGCAAGAAGGATTTCTGGATACGTCTCCGTCGTATCTACTTTTCCAAACACTTTTGCCCTTGTTTTGGACTCTAACTTGCATGATTTGAATGGAACTAACCCGGACTGACGCTAATTTCAGCAGAACTGCCATGGTGTTATTTTTGTGCAAAATTAAAAGTTCTCGGAATGACCTGAAAATCCACGGAGCAACTTTTCAGAATTAATAAAAAATACTGGAGAAAGAATTAGCGTCAGGGGGCCCACACCCTGTCCACGAGGGTGGGGGCGCGCCCCCTACCTCATGGGCCCCCTGGACGTCCACCAACCTCAACTCCAACTCCATATATTTGCTTTCGCGGAGAAAAAATCAGAGAGAAAGTTTCATCATGTTTTACGATACGGAGCCGCCGCCAAGCCCTAATCTCTCTCGGGAGGGCTGATTTGGAGTCCGTTCGGGGCTCCGAAGAGGGGGATTCATCGCCGTCGTCATCATCAACCATCCTCCATCACCAATTTTATGATGCCCACTAAGCGAGTCCTGGATTAGGGGGTCCTCGGACAGTCGGACTATATGCTTATGCCGAACTGTTGGACTATGAAGATACAAGACTCAAGACTTCGTCCCATGTCCGGGTGGGACTCTCCTTTTCCTGGAAGGCAAGCTTGGCAATTCGGATATGTAGATTCCCTTCTCTGTTACCGACTCTGTGTAACCCTAGCCCCCTCCGGTGTCTATATAAACCGGATGGTTTAGTCCGTAGGACAAGAACAATCATAATCATAGGCTAGCTTCTAGGATTTAGCCTCTATGATCTCGTGGTAGATCAACTCTTGTAATACTCATATCATCAAGATCAATCAAGCAGGAAGTAGGGTATTACCTCCATAGAGAGGGCCCAAACCTGGGTAAACATTGTGTCCCCCACCTCCTGTTACCATTAGCCTTATACGCACAGTTCGGGACCCCCTACCCGAGATCCGCCGGTTTTGACACCAACATTGGTGCTTTCATTGAGAGTTCCACTGTGTCGTCGCGGTAAGGCTTGATGGCTCCATCAATCACCTACAACGATGCGGTCTAGGGTGAGGTTTCCCTCCCCGGACATATTTTCGTATTCGGCGGCTTCGCACTGTGGGCCAATTCGCTTGGCCATCTGGAGCAGATCGATATCTATGCCCCTGGCCATCAAGTCAGGTTTAGAAACCTGAGATACACTGTCGACATCCGTGGAGACTTGATCTTCGACGGATTCGAGCCCATGATAGGTGCGCCCTACAGTCACGATGAGCATGACTTAGATCTACCATCGGACGGTGTTCAGGAGATCACACCTGCAGTTGTCCCGGCTTTAAATCCAGAGTAGATCGTGCCATCCGAGGATGGGTGGATGGACCCCGCCATGGAGGCCGCACACTCAGCAGCGATAGAGCCGAACACAGATCTCAGTTCCAAGGAGGTCTGTGTCTTCGGACCCTCGGACTCGTCACCGGCCATAGGCTCTGAACTGCATGCATCCGTGCCCATCGAACCTGACTGGGCACCGATCATGGAGTTTAGCTCCACGGATATCTTTCAGGACTCGCCCTTGGGCGACGTGCTAAACTCATTAAAATCTCTCTCCCTGTTAGGAGTCTCTTGGCCGAACTATGTCCGGCTGGAGTGGGAAGCGGACGATGAAGGAATTTGTTACCCACCCACCACCCACTTAACAGCCACTGTCGATGACTTAACCAACATGCTTGATTTCAACTCCGAAGACATCGACGGTATGGACGACGATGCCAGAGAAGAACAGGAACCACCGCCCACAGGGTGCTGGATAGCCACCTCATCATATGATATATATATATGGTGGACGCACCCAAAGAAAACAATGGCAAGGGTCAAAAGGATGCAACAGGGGGTGATCCTCTCGAGAAGCAATCTAAGCGCCGACGTCAGCGGTGCCGCTCTAAACCCCGCCATAGCAAAAATAGCGGTACCGGCGCAAGAGACAATAGCACTCCAGATGATGCCGAAGACGAAAACAATCCCACCCAGCCAAGCTTCGAGCAAGCCGGACGGGAGGATGGGCAAGCTAGCCTTGATGAACAGGCAATGGATGGAGACTCGGACGATGACAATTATATGCCCCTCTCCGAAGACAAGGTGAGCCTCAGCAACGAAGAATTTATCATGCCTGAGGATCCCGTCGAGCAGGAGCTCTTCAAGCGCCGGCTTATAGCCACTGCAAAGAGCCTGAAGAAAAAATAGCAGTAGCTTCAAGTCGATCAAGATCTGCTTATAGACACATGGACTGAGGTCCTGGCAGCCGAGGAATACGGACTCGTGCGCCCAACCAAAAGTTACCCGAGGCGCAGGTTGTTACCTCAATTCGAGGATGAGGCACTAGAGCCTATATTACCAGCGCAGGATGCGGCTGACCGGCCACCTCGTGGCCGACACAAAGCGGCATATCAGCCCAAACACCAGCCCGCACCCCGTTGCCAAACAAATAAAAACACGAAGTCCCGGGGCGACACGCATGACCTGCGAGACGAATTGGAAAGTAGGACAGTCAAGATCAATCTACGGATCACGGGGGTGCGCCCCAACGCGTGATGATGACGCCACGCCAGATATACTAAATACAAATCCGGCCGGGCCGAATACAGCAGACCAGACTCATCTGAACTGCGCTGTGATGTAGCCCGGCATAGAGGCGCCGCACACCCCCTATGCTTCACTGACGAAGTAATGGAGCATGAATTCCCAGAAGGGTTCAAGCCCGTGTACATCGAACCATATGATGGGACAACAGACCCCGCGGCATGGATCGAAGATTTCCTTCTCCACATTCACATGGCCCGCGGTGATGATCTACATGCCATCAAGTACCTCCCACTATAACTCAAGGGACCGGCTTGGCACTGGATGAATAGTCTGCCGACAAACTCCATTGGCAGTTGGGAGAACCTGGAAGACGCATTCCTGGACAACTTCCAGGGCACTTATGTGCGACCACCGGATGTTGATGACTTAAGTCACATAACCCAATAGCCCGGAGAGTCAGCCAGGAAATTCTGGACTAGGTTCTTAACTGAAAAGAACTAAATTGTCGATTGTCCGGATGCCGATGCCCTAGCGGCCTTTCAGCATAACATCCGTGACGAGTGGCTTGCCCGACACTTCGGCCAAGAGAAGCCAAAGTCCATGGCAGCCCTCATGACAGTCATGACCCGGCAAGGATAGCTGGTTGGCTCGTAGCAACAGCACATTAAGAAATCCTGGCACCTCAGATGCCAGAGATAGCAACGGCAAGCCCCGGCACAAGAGACACAAGCGTCGCAATAATGGCGATAACGCCGAAGACCCGGCCGTCAATGCCGGATTCAGTGGCTCCAAGTCCGGTCAGCGGAAAAAGCCATTTAAAAGAAATAATACGGGCCCGTCCAGTCTGGACCGCATACTCGATTGCTCATGTCAAATCCAAGGCACCCCCGATAAACCAGCCAACCACACCAACAGAGAATGTTGGGTATTTAAACAGGCCGGCAAGTTGAATGACAAAAACAAGGAAAAGGGGCCGCACAACGATGACAACGAGGAGCCCCAGGCGCCGAACATAGGAGGATAGAAGAAATTTCCTCCGCAGGTAAAAACGGTAAATATGATATACGCCACCCATATTCCCAAGCGGGAGCGGAAGCATGCACTAAGGGACGTCTACGCGATGGAGCCAGTTGCCCCAAAGTTCAACCCATGGTCCTCCTGTCCGATCACCTTTGATCGCAGGGACCAATCGACAAGTATCCGTCATGGCGGCTCAGCCGCACTGGTCCTTGACCCTATCATTGACGGATTCCACCTCACACGAGTCCTCATGGACGGTGGCAGCAGTCTGAACCTACTCTATCAGGATACAGTGCGCAAAATGGGTATCGATCCCTCAAGGATTAAACCTTCCAAAACCACCTTCAAAGGTGTCATACCAGGTGTAGAGGCATGTTGCACAGGCTCAATCACACTGGAAGTAGTCTTCGGATCTCCGGACAACTTCCGAACCGAGGAGTTAATCTTCGATATCGTCCCCTTCCACAGTGGCTATCATGCACTACTCGGACGAACCGCATTCGCAAGATTCAATGCGGTGCCGCACTATGCCTACCTCAAGCTCAAGATGCGCGGACCTCGCGGGGTTATAATAGTCAATGTGAACACAGAGCGCTCCCTCCGTACGGAGGAGCACACTGTGGCCCTCACAACAGAAGTACAGAGCAGCGTCCTTAGGCAAACCTCCAATTCGGCAATAAAGCCCCCGGACACCGTCAAGCGAGTCCGAAGTACTCTGCAATAGGATCATCCGGCCCGTCCAGAGCTCGCCTAGCAATTCTGTCTCCGTCCAAGTCCCAGCCAAGCGGTGAAATTTGTGCCACGCGTACATAATTACGCACTTAAAATACCATGGGCATAGACGGAGGCACAGCTAGAATGCGGTCCACAATGCGGCTCAACCGCCCCAGGATCCGTATACCTTCACCCTTTTCTTTCTTTCAGGTCCCTATCTTCTTGAGGCTCTTCCGATAACCTGAATTATCAGACCCATCACGGGACGGAAACACCAAGAAGGCAAGGAGCTTTGACATACAAGGGAATCCCCAGGTGGTCTCTGATAACGATCGCTATACCTGTTTTACATACCCACACGCAGCTCGCTCTTGGTTAGGACATTTCAAATTGTCCTATTTTGCTTATCACACTACTCGTATACATACGCCTAGACGTATCATTCAAATAACAATGGAAAATAATGTACAACATCAGCTTATTACTGCATTTATTTTTCTTTTTCCTTGACTGTTTATTTATACAAATCGCACCTGTACATTCTGATACGTTCAGTTGGCCAGGGGCTTCAGTGTACCCCATAACACGGCAGGAAAGTCCGAACACTTTCGATAGTGCGGCACCCCGAACTTATAGCATTATATGCATCAGCTTCGAATCATCTCTTGGGTCAATAGTTGGGTTGCCCGGGCTCCTGTGCTTGCTACCCTACGTTCCGCTATATCGGCTAGGGTAGTAAAGGGAGAACTACTGCGATTGTGTCCCAGTTCTTCTAGACGAGCACCTCAGTAGAGAAAGCCGAAAACTGGTTGTCATGATGCGGCGAGAGCTGGTCGCTGTTCGAGAGGTTTCAAATCCTTAAAGATTTTTTCCGCTTCAGGCGAGGAATCGGTCCTTGTCCGATTTAGGCGTGTATAGCGCCCCAAGTTCAGCCTTCCGAATACCAGGGGCTACGCCAAAATTTAAAATTATAGAACTTCTATGGCTAAGTGAGAGTGATAAAGCTGTATAGTCTGATTACCTTGTTCGTTGCGCTAAACACCACCTTAAAGGACCAAAAATTAGGATGAAGAGTGTCTAGATTTATCCCGAACACCCCTGTACTAGTTACATGGGGGCAGAAGTCGGCGACTGGCCAACTCTCAGATTTTGTAAGCGGCAGCGCAGGAGGTAAAATTTTAAATCAACAAGCGTTATATTGCGCAAATGAACTTGTTTCATATTACAGGATAAAATGAGTGTATTCACTCAAAGATTACATCCTTAGCACATTGCTCCACCACAAGCCGGGAGCCCTTCAGGACACTGTCATATTACTTTTCAGGCCGGTGGTGCTCCTTGCCCTTTGGTGGCCCCTCGGTCATCAGCTTTTCGGCATCCATCTTTGCCCAGTGCACTTTTGCGCGGGCGAAGGCCATTCACGCACCTTCAATGCAAACTGACCGCTTTATGACTTCAAGCCGCGGGCAGGCATTCACAAGTAGCTTCATGAGGCCGAAGTAGCTGTTGGGAATAGGCTCGATAGGCCACAGCCAGACCAAGAGGTCCTTCATAGCCAGTTCGGATGCCTTGTGCAGCTCGACCAGTTGTTTTAGCTGGTCGCTCAAGGGCATCAGATGTTCTGTCCCAAGATATTGAGACCAGAACAACTTCTCTGTCGAGCTCCCTTCTTCGGCTCGGTAGAACTCTGCGGCATCAGATATGTTGCGTGGTAGATCTGCGAACGCTCCTGGAGAGCTCCAAATGTGGGTAAGTAAAAGTAAAGTCTCATTCACATGCTTGCTTTGCAAAATGAATGCCTTACCCGCCGCAATCTTCTTGGCCGCCTGAATCTCCTGGAGGGCCTTCTGGCCTCGGCTTTGGCGTCTTGTGTGCTCTGGAGGGCCTTAGAAAGCTCGGACTCTTGAGTTTTAGAGTCACACTCCAAGGACTTGTATTTCTGGATGAAATCCTGGAGCTCCTGCTGGACCTCGTTGACCCGGGCCTCTTGCTTCTTGCGCTCGGCCGTTCCTTGGCCGCTTTGTCTTTGGCCTCGGTCAGCACCTTCTTAAGGTCCGCCACTTCGGTCGTGACCCCTATTAAAGTTCATGACGCTTCTATTAGCAGAAACTATTTATCCTTTATCAATATATAGATGGGGTATTGCATACCTTGACTTTCCTCGAGCTGCCTCTTCACGAGGCTGAGCTCTCCCTCGGTCCGCTCCAGGTCCTGCTTTAGTCCAGAGACCTCCGCAGTTCGAGCAGCAGCGGCAAGTAGCGACGCCTGCTTATTCACATAAGACATCTTCTGTTAGACTCCTACGAACATTAATTGATCCTCTGTTCGGATTTTCCTTCCAAACACCAAACAGAGCGTCAGGGGCTACTGTCTATACTGTGATATTCTCTTACAATTTTATTACTTACCTCAAAGTTTGTTAGGAGGCTAGCGCAGGCTTTGATCAATCCGCTTTTGGCGGACCGGACCTTCTCAATCACGGTACTCATAATAGTACGGTATCCTTCATCAATGGAAGCGCGTCGAAGCATTTCCAGCAAGTTGTCTGGTGCCTCTGGATGGACAGAGGTCACCGGTGCAGGCGGCTCACCCTCCTTGAAGAGAGGCTACCCGCCTGAATCCGGAACCACTTGGGTTTCCGGAGCCGTATTCGACTGGGGGCCAGACTGGCTGCGGCCCCCATTATCGGAGTCCGTGGGGGTCTTCCCCCCATGTGCCCGGCGATTGGGATTTCGCCTGGGGGTGTCTCCTAAATTGTCTCTCCTTGGCCTGGTATCTTTTGAAACAACACATTGGGGTCATTTGCGGCCCTAGAAGAAGAGGCCGTCGGGAGCAAATCGCTGTTCATCGCCGATGGGTCCAGAGAACCCTCCGAAGAGGAGGATACCTCGACGTGGGATTTGGCCGGATTACAGGTGCATGTTCGGCATAATAAGAAGCGATAAAGCAAACATACCGGAAGTACTATTGTGTCCGGATACTTATGACTTAGCGAGGGGCTTGTCCCTGGGCTCCCACTCCTCGTCGCTGTAGGTGGCTACGGTGGAGTGGTCCGGAAGGAAGGTTTTTCCCTTCTTGGACACCTCGGCCTCCCCATGCTGGGTGGCCTTTCTCTTCTTTCTCCACCCGATAGGGGGGAGAGATTTCTTCCTCCTCCTCCTCGTCTTCGGAGGAGGAGGGCGTCTCGATGTCGTCGGACGTTACGTCCGACGTAACCTTGCGCCAGAGACCTTCTCTGGTCCCCGCGCCCTTCTTCTTGGCCTTCTTCTCCGGCACCTCATAGGGCGTCGGAAATAGCATTTTCGTCAGAAGAGGCGATTCTAGATCTTCAGGTAGCGGGGCTGGACAGTCAATCTGCTCTGTACGCTACCCAGGCCTGTAAAATCGGCATGGAGGTTTAGATACCTCCCACGGATGTGCTGGTAAAGGGCATATCTTGCAAAGTATGAAAACTTACCGGATTGGCTAGGCACTTTGCGCTGAGTCTGCGATCTTTGGTTATGGGCGGTGGTACCTCGATGGCCTTGAAGAGCACCTTCCACGTCTTTGTGCGCCGTGCCGAAGAGCTCTTGCAGCGTCTGGTGTTCGACCGAGTCGAACTCCCACAGATTGCAAATCCGTCTCTGACACGGAAGGATCCGTCGGAGGAGCATAACCTGGACTATGTTGATGAGCTTGATTTTCTTGCTTATCATATTCTGGACGCAGGTCTGAAGTCCGGTCAGCTCTTCTGCTGAGCCCCAGGCTAAGCCCTTCTCTTTCGAGGAGGTGAGCCGCATGGGGACGCCGGATCGAAATTCGCGGGTCGCCGCCCAGTTGATGCCGCGCGGCTCGGTGTTGTAGAACCACCCCGATTGCCACCACTTCACGGTCTCCACAAAGGAGCCTTCCGGCCAGGTGACATTGGGCATCTTTCCCACCATGGCGCCCCCGCACTCCGCTTGTTGGCCGCCCACCACCTTTGGCTTCACGTTGAAGGTCTTCAGCCATAGGCCGAAGTGGGGCGTAATGCAGAGGAAGGCCTCGCACACGACGATGAATGCCGAGATGTTGAGGATGAAGTTGGGTGCCAGATCATGGAAATCCAGCCCGTAGTAGAACATTAGTCCGCGGACGAACGGGTGGAGGGGGAACCCCAGCCCGCGGACGAAGTGAGAAATAAACACTACCCTTTCTTGGGGTTTCGGGGTAGGGATGATCTGCCCTTCGGCCGGAATCCGATGCGCATGTTTACGGATAGGTATCCGGCCTCCCGAAGCTTCATGATGTCCTCCTCCGTAACGGAGGAGGCCATTCACTTGCCTCCTGCTCCGGACATGCTCGGAATGACTTTGCGGAGAAGGTGAAAGCTTGGGCGTCGGAACTCGAGAATAGATGAGCAGAGGAAGAAGAAGGCGTGGGTGAAAAAGGGGAATCCTTATCTCTTTATACAGGCGGTGGAAACTATGTGCCTCCCCACTTGCCCTGTAAACTCGCTTATTCCCCAAGCGTCGTGTTGATGGCGCGGTTGGGTTACCCACACCCGTATTCATGAGAATCCCGTGATAAGGGGACACGATCTCTACTTCGATAAGACATGCCAGTAAAACCGCCTCGCAAAATGTGCGGTAACGGGTCGAGAAAATGGTTCGAATAATGAACGAGCCATGGCGTGATGTCACGCTATGGAAAGTTGTTAGCAGATTAGACTTGTGGAAAATTGTGCTCTCTATGGTGGTATGTGGAATTTGTTTTGCAGAGCCGGACACGATCCTTGTGCTGAAGATCCTCTTTGGAGTATTTCGAGAAGAACCCGCCTTGCAATGCCGAAGACAATCTGGGCGCCAGACTCATCGTCGTTGAAGCCTGGTTCAGTGGCTACTGAGGGAGTCCTGGATTAGGGGGTCCTCGGAAGGTCAGACTATATGCTTATGCCGGACTGTTGGACTATGAAGATACAAGACTGAAGACTTCGTCCCGTGTCCGGGTGGGACTCTCCTTTGCGTGGAAGGCAAGCTTGGCAATTCGGATATGTAGATTCCCTTCTCTGTAACCGACTCTATGTAACCCTAGCCCCCTCTGGTGTCTATATAAACCGGAGGGTTTACTCCGTAGGACAAGAACAATCATAGTCATAGGCTAGCTTCTAGGGTTTAGCCTCTATGATCTCGTGGTAGATCAACTCTTGTAGTACTCATATCATCAAGATCAATCAAGCAGGAAGTAGGATATTACCTCCATAGAGAGGGCCCGAACCTGGGTAAACATTGTGTCCCCCGCCTCCTGTTACCATTAGCCTTAGACGCACAGTTCGGGACCCCCTACCCGAGATCCGCCGGTTTTGACACCGACACTCACCGCCGTGCATGAGTAATTCCATCGCAGGCTTGCTGGACGGTGGTGTGTTGGATGAGATTTACCATGTAATCGAGTTAGTTTTGTTAGGGTTTGATCCCTAGTATCCACTATGTTTTGAGATTGATGTTGCTATGACTTTCCTATGCTTAATGCTTGTCACTAGGGCCCGAGTGCCATGATTTCAGATCTGAACCTATTATGTTTTCATGAATATATGTGAGTTCTTGATCCTATCTTGCAAGTCTATAGTCACCTATTATGTGTTATGATCCAACAACCCCGAAGTGACAATAATCGGGATACTTCTCGGTGATGACCGTAGTTTGAGGAGTTCATGTATTCACTATTTGTTAATGCTTTCGTCCGGTACTCTATTAAAAGGAGGCCTTAATATCCCTTAGTTTCCACTAGGACCCCGCTGCCACGGGAGTGTAGGACAAAAGATGTCATGCAAGTTCTTTTCCATAAGCACGTATGACTATATTTGGAATACATGCCTACATTATATTGATGAACTGGAGCTAGTTTGTGTCACCCTATGTTATAACTATTGCATGAGGGATCGCATCCGACATAATTATACATCACTGATCCAATGCCTACGAGATTTTCACATATTGTGCTTTGCTTATTTACTTTATCGTTGCTACTGTTACAATTACTACAAAAACTGCTACTGTTACTTTCGCTATTGTTATCGTAACTATCATATTACTTTGCTACTAAATACTTTGCTGCAGATACTAAGTTATCCAGGTGTGGTTGAATTGAAAACTCAGCTGCTAATACTTGAGAATATTTTTGGCTCCCCTTGTGTCGAATCAATAAATTTGGGTTGAATATTCTACCCTCAAAAACTGTTGCGACCCCCTATACTTGTGGGTTATCACCCTCCGGCTGGGAAGGCTCCGTCGACACGAGCCCGTGCTCATTGAAGACAGGTATGTGGTGGCTATCCTCTCCCAGTCATCTCAGCGGTACAGCGGGAGGTGGTCATCCGGGAGGCCGCTCTGGTCCTTTCCAAGCAAGGAGTGCATAACTTTGCTCAACTCCTCGTCGGGCAGGCTGTCTGAACGCGGTCGGAGCTTGTCTTCCGCGCCTCCAAGATTCCACAAGGAGCAGGAGTGCTCCTGGAGCGGCACCAGGCACTGTGTCAGGAACTCCCTGGTGATCATGGTCCCCGTCAGCTTCTCCAGCTTCAGGTCAGCCGTCATCTTCTTCAACAGCGTTTGCGCCAAGGGGTCGGTGAGCTTCTCGTGAGACCACCCCTCCCCAGACATCGGGAGCCCAGTTGGCAGCTCCAGCAGGGATTGGGAGTGCTTGGCGTCCTTAAGGATCCACTTGTTCCGGAAGTCCTCTACCTTCTTCCCGGTGCGGGAGGTCGCATTGCTGTCGTTGGCTGCAACAAAGCAAGTGCACCCTGTGCGCTGGTTGCTGTTCACCCGGAGGAAGAAGAAGTGGCGAAGCAGCGCGACAGAGGGCATCACCACAATGAACGCCTCGCAATAGAAGGCGAAGATTGATAGGAGGAGGACGGAATTGGGATGAATATGGAGGGTGTGGATACCATAATGGCGGAGGATGGCGTAGAAGAAGCAGGAGAAAGGAGGGATCAGCCCAGCATAGACGTTGCGCAGGAAGAATGGGTAGAAGGTGCTGCTCAAGGACTCCAGCTTGGCGGAGCCGACCCGAAGCACCGTCCCCCCACCCCCCCCCCCCCCCCCCCCCCCCCGCCCGTCTGCCCTCTCTGTCTCCGCTCGCCGTCAAGAGAAGCACGGTGTGATGCTTCTCTTTGGCGACAGTGGGTGCGCTCAGAGCAGGCTCGAACCAAGCGGCGGAGCCTGCAGCCGAGGCCAGAGCTTTACCGTTGTCGATGGCCATCTGGCGAGAGCTTGGTGGAGAGGGTCGACAGATCTGGAGGATTTATCCGGCATAGGGATAGAAGGGGATCTGGAGTAAGACGAAAGGAAGGCAATGAACGGTTGCCGAGGCAGCGTGGGGAAGCAG
Source organism: Triticum timopheevii (assembly GCA_963921465.1). Taxonomy (NCBI): domain Eukaryota; kingdom Viridiplantae; phylum Streptophyta; class Magnoliopsida; order Poales; family Poaceae; genus Triticum; species Triticum timopheevii. Next base: position 332,314,830 of record OY997264.1, read on the forward strand.
AGATGCCCACGTCCCATCAATAGCCACGCACCATCCAAGGCCACAGGCGGTTAGGGCCCGCGGTGCTCCGCACTTGCCCTTTGGCTTTGCCTAGAAGCCAAGTCCGAGTGCGCCTTGGGCCCGGGGGCTATTGTCGGCGTTCTGGATACGGGGGTACCTAGACTTGCCTGCCTGCGGCCCATGGTGTGGCTCCATTGATGGCCTGGTATGGCCCAGCTTCAACATTAATAACTCAAGACCCTCACGAGGGGCCAAGCCTCGCGAGGCGAATGAAACCAAGACCTCCAAGGGGATCGGCCTCCTCTGGCTGGCTCCTGAGGAGCGGAGATTTCTATGCAAGGCTCACCTCGCGAGGTTCAGATGACGTGAGCCATGACGATCAAGGCCAGGCGAGCGACAGCAGGCGCAGTGTACCTATTTCCTCTTTGGTGCAAGGGCGGCAAGCAGCAGGCGCGGAGTCCCAAGGAATCAACCAAAGGTTTTCATTCCCATGTAATGAGACCAAGACTGCTAGGACGGCAGGACGGAGGTCATCGCCGAGCCCACCGCAGCGTCACAACCAGAGGCTTTTGCAGACGAAGACCACTTTAGTCAGGATAAGATGTACTAGCTGTCTCCCTTCAAATTTGGCCGTTGTGGGATCCCTTCCCGCCTACATTTGGGAAGAGGACCAAGGCACTATAAATAGGACCTAGGCACCATAAAGGAGAGGGATCGAGGGGATCGAATCCATTCCACCCTCACCAGCTCACCAGCTCACTTGAGCCCAAGAACACGCCTCCTGAGGTTGTTCTCCACTGTACTAGTTCTTCCTCAGCCCCTCGAGGCAAATCCACCACAAACCAGGAGTTGGCTTTTACACCGCAAGGTGGCCCAAACCTGGGTAAACTATTGTGTCTTTCTTTCCCTTCGAGCTCGACGCATTAGGCTATGAGATTAGCGAGTCGGCAGCCTGGGTAGGTTGAGATCTCCGCACGCACCCCAAAGTTTGAACCTCTAAAGGGTTTGCAGAACCCGAAATCTGACAAGCGCCGAGAGGTCGCAGCTTGCATCACAACATGATCGATGGTGCACCACAAAGCAGGCTAGGCGCATCCACACTGATAGGCTGCGGCTCGCTGCACAGCGAGACCGTTGGAGCGCCCAGAGTGAGAGGTGTGGCGCGCTGCACAGCAAGAGCGGATCCATTGGCACTTGCCTGCTATCGACAGGGCGTCGCAGCTGGGTACACGGCCTGTGAGTATCCCCATTCCTCACCAGGAGTGGGAAGAGGCCGTCTGGCCATACTTGTGACGCATGCCCAACACACCGTTCACATGGGTCACGCCCTTTGCCTTGTCTATGGCCCACTCGATGCTAACGCGCCACTCGCCTTGTCCACCTAGGCGCAGTAGAGGAACATGGCCGTCGCATCCTTGAGGTTGTGATCTCCAATGAAATAGCCAACTTGGAGCTCAAGATTGCGCTCTAGATGTACTGCGACCATGTCAACCGCTTGGACGAACGCCTGCACGAGTTTAGGCAAAGCCAAGAGTTACTGTAGGCAAGGGCTGCTGGTCCTGGACGCGTTTTATTTTGTTGAGTCATTTCGACGTGGATCGCTCTGTATTCACAACAATCATAATATTGCTTTGTTTCAATGTGTGTACTCTATTTTCCATTCTTATATATTGTTATGTTTCAATATGTATATATATGCTTTCCATTATGTATATCTGGATGATAACAACTAGATACAAATTAGTATACAAAACCAGATAGAAAAATGGAATTCATAATATATATTAATTGTTCATTAGTCACTGGTATAGCGAGCTTCTATACAAACGGTTTTTAACCCCTTTCTGCGACGGCATTCTGAACCATCGCCAAGTGAGTGTGTGCGATAGGGGAGGTCCTTCCCACATGACCCAGAAACCGTCGGGGAAAGGCCCTCCGGTCACACACGCTGGGCAAAATGAGATCATGTGCGACGGGCGAGTGATCAAATACAATTATACAGGCCCAATTGGTTCCGGTCGTAAGTACATCCCACACAGTCAGTCCGAGACGAATGTTTCCGTTTGTTGTGTACATTCCACACAGATAATCCAATGAATATGTTTCCATTCTTATGTACGTCCCACACAGTCAATCTAAGTATGTTTATGTTCATATGTACATTCCACACAGTCAATCGAGGGAAAAGGTTTCTGTTCGTATATACATTCCACGCAGTTTTATGTATAGCCTCGTGTGTGATAGGTGTAACAATCACACACACTCGGCTACTTTTAACCGTTTGCTTTTATTCAACTACATCACACACGATTTGATGAAGAAAATTGTATGGCGTTGGGCTATCCATCCCAACCGCTTTTACTACTAGAACCGTTTGCAATGACCCATTTAGTAGGTTTATTAGTTTACAATTAATAATTCCAGTATTATGCAAATTCACACTTTATATCGAACAGTTGTTTGCCAATTTCATATCAGGCACATAAATATATTTTAACATCACAGTGTGATGGCTACCTCAAAACAACACAGTACATCATATAGCTAGTTCACCTTCATAAGGACAATATTAGAACAATATATTCATTTCCCTAATTGAGATTATCGAGGCTCGTCTTATCCACCTCTGCTTTCAGTTTAGTAAGAACCTATTTTCCACCAACCAACTAGGAAAGTGCCTCCTCCTTCACCAACAACATCTTAGCAAAGTCTAATTTAAAAAATCTAAGTTCATTCTCCATCTTCCTCTATTTTTTCCCACATCTTGAAATATCTTCAGCGTTGACAACACTTTCTCTAAGCCTACCTCTGTTCTCTTCCTCATAAATGCTCGAGAGCTTTGCTAGGCACATCTTCAAATACTATGGCCACTCTTGATCAACCCACTCCAGGTAGGAACGCTTCCGTTCATCCTATAATATTTAAAACTAGATCAGTAACAATTGTAGGGGAAATGGGTTGCTAGCAACATAGAAAATCAACAAATACATATTTTGAGAAACTAAAGAAACATGTTAATCATGACATATCTTCTCAAAAAGATCAATGTGCAAATGAATTAATTGCTACTGGGACAACAACCAAATTCCGAGACATCAAAAGATATAATTAACTAGAATGACGCTACAAGTTCTTAGTCATGTACTATAAATAACAAATTGAACATTTTATGAGGAAGCTAAATATAACTGCAACAGCATAGCGATAGTGCTTGGATGACATCAATTGATAGTAACAGGTGTGTACATGCACAAATTTAGTAACATAGAACTAATAGCACTAAGGTCGTCCACCATGTATGCCAAAACCGGTGTCAAGACAACTGTTGCTACATTTGGCACCAGTGCCCTGCACTGGTGAGCCGATACAACGAATAAAAGTTAGGGAACCGGACTCCGGAGCATCTAGTTGCTTCGATGCCCAGTTCCTCGTGCCATAAAGATTTAGTATTTTACTGCTTGTCTGCTCGAATGTGTGGACCTAAGTTGGCTGCACAAACTGCTGAAGCGGTGCCAAATAATTTTCTAATGGCACCGTTGATGAGATGGCAACATTTTTAGATACTAGGTACAAACTGTGACACTGTCTTAACATCTAGAATAACATAGCACAATGACGATGTCTGAATCACATCTAACAAATGATTTGTAACAACGGAAGTGGGGCTAACCTTCTCTTCACATGCTAGAAACTTCCTCCCACTGTCCACAGATTCAAACACAACTAACTTCACGCATGGAGATTGATGGTGACAACGAGCAGTTAGATCTTCAGCCACCCCGCTCCACTCATTGCAATTGATGGTCCTAGGGAGATACAAGAGGAAGAAATGACTCAAATCGACTGTCGGGATAAAATCCTTCATTCCAAGTCATACCCCAAGAGAGAGAAGAGAGGCATACCCGGGTGGTGAAAGATTCGTCAAAGGAGGAGGAACCACTAGAGAGGTCATTGAAAAAGACCATGGCGACCCCGGCGGTAGGACACGAGACGGCGAGAGTGAGGAAGCAAGCGAGGAAGTGGGTAGATATTTTGGCGGTAGGCCAAGAATTTCGAAATGTGGAGGGAAACTTTGCGCGCGGTGCTGCTAGACACCATTCACTTTGAATGATTGTGTGCAGCGCAAACGATTCTTCTGCTTTATGCGCATGGGGTGAGTTTGATAATTCAAATTTTGGTGGAAATTTCCCTAGGTACTGTCCTCATCTACGTCATTGCATAATTTAACATCACTTACTAATTTGGGCACACAAAAGAGCGTACAGCACACATACCACACTTACTGAATCGAGCAATTTTAGTAACTAAACAGGGCCAATTGACCTAAACATTGCTCTAACAAAAGACCAGCATTATAATGAAAGCCTAAGTATGCATAATTTTAACAAAGCCGCCGCCGCGCCTGCCTATGCATCACCGGTGTGAGATGAGACGTCGATGACTTGTCTTGGAGACATGCCTCCGTTGGTCGACTCCGCGTCCCCCTGCTGAAGTTGACTGTGTCCTCGTCCTCGTCCTTGGCGCCGCCCTCAACGTTGTAGAACTCGTAGTAGTGGTTGCGCAAGAGCTCGCATTGGTACTCCACTGCCGATTACTCAATGGACAGACTCTTCTCTACCTCAAACTCGGCCACGCATGACTCCTTCTCCCGACGCACCTCGATCTCCGCCTCCTCCTGCATCTCCAGCTCCCGCTCGGCTTCCTCATGAGGAAGCAGGTCCTCTATTGCCACCGCCGCCTTTTTGGATATGGGTTGCCTGATGGATTCCGACGTGGCGTGGAATATCTTGGTGTGTGCATCCTCGATCTTGGCATGGATGGCCTCGACCCGGGCCAGGGCGACGGACGGCAGCTCGAGCGCTCCCGGCGTTTGCAGCCGCCGTCGCAGCAACTGATGCAGCCGTCTCGGCTGCTGCAGCTGCCCTGTCAGCTGCCGCAGACACCCTCTCGGTGGATGCGGCCTCGCTCCATGTGGATGCGGCCGCGCTCCCAACGTAGGCGGCCGCGCTCTCGGCATAGGCAATGGTGCTCAGGTAGGACGTGCTCGCCATACAGGCCCTCAGGAAGTGTTTCCATGACGTCATCTTTGCAAGAAGGGGTTGCAGGAACGGGGATCAGGATTCGTGGATCCGGGGGTTGCCGGCACTAGAGCAGCCGAAGCCGACGAAGCTTAAGGAGGACGACTTAAATAGACCCATGAATTTTCAACGCAAACGGTTCCTACAAAAAAAGTTGTGTGTGATGTTGTTGATATTTTTTGTTAGTTGTGGAAGACGAATTTGGAGTAAAGTGGCAACTGATGGTGTTTTAAATGTATGAGAAATTTGTAGTACTAATAAAACTGTCATGTCAAAATTTGGAAAATTTTCAGGGGTCATTTGACCTTTTAAGACATTTAAGTGATTTTCTAGCCATTTAATGACCATAATTCAAATTTGAACTACATATACATGCAACAACTAACCATAACGATTTGAAAAGTCATAATTGTGTACTTGTGTACGAGTTAATTCCATGTCCAGTAAATTGGAAGGAATTTTCAAACATATTGGTCTCGTGGCTATGACACAAAGCATGGAGTGTTGTGGCATTTAAATTCCAAAAAATTAAGAAAAATGATCAGAAACACATGAAACCTTGCTTGACGTAATGCCATGGCAACAAGATGGTGTGGTAAAGAAATTGGCCTGTTTGACGAAAGTTTGGACACACACACCTCACAAACCGGAGCAACTCACTAGAAGGCTCGTGGTTTTCGAGAGGGAGCAATGCCTGTTTGATGACGAACGGGCAATAGGTTCCTCTTATGGCCTTCAAAAAAATTCAACAGTTAACATGCACTAATACAACTGTCATGTGAAAATTTGGAAAATTACAGGGGTCATTTCACCTTTTTAAGTCATTTAAGTGATTTTCTAGCCATTTAATGACCGTAATTCAAATTTCAATTACATCTACATGCAATCTAGCCATAACGATTTGAAAAAACATATTTGTGTACTTGTGTGCGAGTTAATTCCATGTGTAGTAAATTGGAAAATATTTCAAATATATTGGTGTCACGGCCTGGACACATGCATGGAGTGCCATAGCATTTAATTTCCAAAATATTAAAAAAAATCAAAAACACCTAAAACCCTGCTTGATGTAATGTCATGCCACCAAGATGATGTGGTAAAAATTTGGCATGTTTGACGAAAGTTTGGACACACACCCCTCACAAACCGGAGCAACTCACTAGAAGGCTTGTGGTTCCGAGAGGGAACAATGCATGTTTGATGACGAATGGGCGATAGCTTCCTCTTATGGCCTTAAAAAATTTTCTATAGTTAACGTGCACTAAAACAACTGCCATGTGAAAAATTGAAAATTCCAGGGGTCATTTGACCTTTTAAAGACATTTAAGTGATTTTCTAGCCATTTAATGACCGTAATTCAAATTTGAACTACATCTACATGCAATGGCTAAGCATAACGGTTTGAAAATTCATATTTGTGTACTTGTGTGCAAGTTAATTCTATGTGCAGTAAATTGGAAGTAATTTTCAAACATATTTCTCTCACGGCCTGGACACATGCATGGAGTGCCATGGCATTTAAATTCCAAAAGAAATGATCAAAAACACTTGAAACCTTGCTTGATGTTATGTCATGACACCAAGATGATGTGGTAAAAAAATTGGCAAGTTTGACGAAAGTTTGGACACACACCCCTCACAAACCAAAGCAACTCACTAGAAGGCTCGTGGTCCCGAGAGGGAACAATGCATGTTTGATGACGAACTGGCGATAGCTTCCTCTTATGGCCTTTAAAGTTTTTCTATAGTTAACTGATGACCCACAAGTATAGGGGATCAATCGTAGTCCTTTCAATAAGTAAGAGTGTCGAACCCAACGAGGAGCAGAAGGAAATGACAAGTGGTTTTCAGCAAGGTAATGTCTGCAAGCGCTAAAATTGTAAGTAACAAATAATTTGACAGCAAGATGATTTGTAACGAGCACGTAACAGTAACGGTAAATAATATGCAGCAAGATAGCCCAATCCTTTTGTAGCAAAGGACAGGCCAAAACGGTTTCTTATAATAAGCAAAGTGTTCTTGAGGCCGCGTGGTAATTTCATCTAGTCACTTTCACCATGTTGGCTTGATTTGTGTTCACTACTTTGGTAATTTGATATGTGGGTGGATCGGTGCTTAGGTGTTGTTCTTACTTGAACAAACCTCCTAGTTATGATTAATCCCCTCGCAAGCATCTGTAACTATGAGAAAAGTATTAAGATAAAATCTAACCATAGCATTAAACTTTTGGACCCAAATTGGTCCCTTGTGAAGTAGCGCATAAACTAGGGTTTAAGCTTCTGTCACTCTAGCAACCCATCATCTAACAACTACTCCACAATGCACTCCCTTAGGCCCAAACATGGTGAAGTGTCATGTAGTCAACATTCGCATGACACCAATAAGGGAATCACAACATACATATCATCAAAATATCAAACACATATCAAGTTCACATGATTACTTGCAACATGATTTCTCTCGTGACCTCAAGAACAAAAGTAACTACTCACAAGTGATAAAATGTCCATGATCATAGGGGTGTTAAATAGCATAATGGATCTAAACATATAATCTTCCACCAAATAAACTATATAGTGATCAACTACAAGATGTAATCAACACTACTAGTCACCCACAGGTACCAATCTGAGGTTCGGTATAAAGATTGAACATAAGAGATGAACTAGGGTTTGATTGGAGATGGTGCTAGTGAAGATGTTTATGAAGACTGGCCTCCCCAAGATCAGAGGGTTGTTGGTGATGATGGTGACGATGATTTCCCCCTTCGGGAGGGAAGTTCCCCCGGCAGAATCGCTCCACCGGAGGGCAAAAGTGCTCCTGCCCAAGTTCCGCCTCGAGACGCCGGTGTTTCACCCTGAAAGTCCCCTCCTCATTTTTCTAGGTCAAAATGGCTTATATACCAGAAGAGGGGCACCGAAGGTGGGCTGGGTTGAGCACAACCCACTAGGGTGCGCCTAGGGGGGCGTGGCGCGCCCTGGTTTTTTTGTGCTCACAAGGTGACCCCCCTCTGGTAGTTATTTGCTCCAGTATTTCTTATTTATTCCATAAAAATTCCTCGTGAAGTTTCAGCTCATTTCGAGTTGTGCAGAATAGGTAGCCTGACGTAGCTTTTTCAGGTCCAGATTTCCAACTGCCAGAATTCTCCCACTTTGTGTGAACCTTGCTTATTATGAGAGAAAAGGCATTAAAATTACTCCAAAAAGCATTATTATGCATAAAGACATTATAAATAACAATAATAAAACATGATGCAAAATGGACGTATCGTCTCCCCCAAGCTTACACCTGCTTGTCCTCCAGCGAAAACCGAAATCGAAAAACATGTCCACATGCTTAGGGAGAGAGGTGTCGATAAAAACAAAATACAGACATAGAAGCATCATGTAAATTATTATAACAACAACAAACTTTAACATAAAACTTCTATCATAGAACTTTACCATAGACTTTTCATGAATAAGTAACAATTCATCACAACATCGAAGTATAAAGCATAAGCTCTATTGGAAACCAACAAACTATGTTCTCAGTCAACTTTGCAGCTACAATTCATCAACTTTTCAGGAAGGGTCATGTATCGGAGGCTTTAGGCAAGTCCACACACTCAACCATCATATAGTCTTCTATGATTGCTAACACTCACTGCATACACATGAGCAAAACGTTTCAACCGGAGATAGGGGCTTATAATTTCGCCTCCCAACATACTCACCTCAAGGATGATGTCAACAATAATAACTCATGCTACCCATATACAACTGGATATATGTGCCTAGATCTTTCCTCACCACATGATGCTTGCCAAAATAGAAAATAAAAAGGAATAGAGAGAAGAACTTTGAATCTTACATAAAAAGTAAATACATAAAAGTAAAAGATAGGCCCTTCGCAGAGGGAAGCAGAGGTTGCCGTGCGCTTTTGTTTGTATGCTCAATACCTTAGTGTAAAAGAGTGTCACATTATATTACCCCTTATGATAGCAACCTTTATTATGCAGTCTGTCGCTTTTATTCTTTTCCATCACAAGTTCGTACAACGCTCAATTTTTTCTTACACTAAACGATCTAACACTTTTAGAAGCAATTTTTATTGCCTTATTGCATCGATCACAACTTACTTGAAGGATCTTACTCAATCCTTAGGTAGTAATATGGTGGACTCTTGAAAATAAGATTTGGGTTTAAGGGTTTTTGGATGCACAAGTAGTATCTCTATTTAGTGCGGAATTTTTGGCTAGCAAAGATAGGGGGCAAGCACCACATGCTAAAGGATCTATGACAATATAACTTCTATGTGAATATGAACAAACATAAATCATTACGTTGTCTTCCTTGTCAAACATCAACAACTTTGGCATATAATATTTTGATGGGGGCTCACAATCACAAAAGATTTCCAAGATAGTGTATTTGCATGTGAATCTTCTCTTCCCTTATTAATTATTTCATGAATTGCATCATTGACCAATGCTATGTTTATCAATCTCCAATAAAATTTTCTACTTATACTCTTCCTTATGTGATTTCATTACTTACCATAAGATTAGCATATGATCTTTTTCATTTATTTCCTTTCTTTTTTGTTGAACATGAAAGTAAAGAAAATAAAAGTCAAACTAAACTTTATTATATATCTCGCACACGATTACAAATATAGATCACTAACAAAACTCTCGAAAAGAAAGGATCGAACTAAATTTTTATTCATCTAAAGCAAAATATAACTTTGGATCGAACTAAGACAAATAAGGCAAAAGAAAGTGGAGGTGATACGATACCAGGGCACCTCCCCCAAGCTTGACGCAAGCCAAGGGGAGTGCCCATACCCGACACTCAATTTTCTTTTGGTGATGAAGAAGGAGGTGGTGGTGATGAAGTGGTAGCGATCTTGTCCTTCATGATCAAGAGATTCTCCAATGACGCTCCGGAGGGCGATGATGTGCTCTTGCAATAGAATATTTTCACGGGAGAGATATTTATTTTGTACACGAACTGTTTCGATGATCTGGAAGGCTTCAATCTCGGTGGGGGTGAGATGATCATAGTAAGGTTTAGGGATATCTTCTTCTTCCTTGGCAGGCCAGGCCTGCTCAACCACCGGGGCTTGATCTCCGGTAGCCTCCTTGCTCTTGTTTCCTTGGACGGATTCTACGGGTTCTTCTCTCTTCAGCTCGATCTTCATCAACCAAGCATCCTCTTCCATGTTGTTGGAGGAAGAAGACATGATGCCTGGCTCAACAGATCTGACAAAAAACAGCGAGAAGAAAACATAAGATTTCTCCCTGATACAGTGGTCGATAGGTTTGGTGGGTATATAAAGATTTTTTTCTTGGGAAACAAGCAAACGGAAGGAAAACGGAGTCTGGGAGGTACCCGAGGTGGGCACAACCCACCTGGGCGTGGCAAGCCAGGCGCGCCCTGGTGTCTTGACCAGGGGTGCCTTCCTGGTTGTTTATTATTTTCCTAATTTTTGTTATATTCCAAAACGGACAGAAAATACTTTTGCGGGTTTTTCGGAGTCCGTTTACTTATTATACCACATACCTCCTTTTTTCACTATTTTGGAGTGTTCCGGAAGGTTTCTTTTATGTGTTCTTCCGGTGTCATAGTTTGGATAATATTGCTTTTAACATTAATGGTCGTACTTGAGATACAATGTTTTATTCGTTGCCCATTAACAACCTTCGGGTTAGTACCTTTGCCATTATTTATTTTGATAGCTCCAAATCGATAAACCTCCTCAATAACATAAGGTACTGTAACATCCCAAATTTTCAATTTGGAATGCTATACATAGATCATCATTGCATATCATATTTTTGTTGCATTGTTGGCTTGATCCTAGAAATTCTACGCAACTCAAGGACCCACGGAGAGAGTTGGGGATTTCGTTATTTTCTTATTTGAGTTTTCTCAAATTTTGAAAATAGGATCATTGATTTTATTTACTTTATCTTCAATTATTTCTACTACCAAAATTTCAGAGAGCGAATAAAATGACTTTCCCAAAATAAAGAAATAATGAAGATTTAATAAAAAAATCAAATAAGATTTATTTTGGAGTTTTTTGCCTTTTTATTTGGATTTAGGAAAATGCGCGTTCTTCAACATTGCATTTAGGCCCCAAATAAATGTTCATCTAGTCCGGCTTGATTTTAGAAGCCGGGTAAAATTTATTTCGGGATTTTTGGAGTCCGTTTAGTATTTCTTTTTATTTTTCTTCTGCGCGGAATTATTTAAAAACAAACGCGAACCGCCTCTGGGCCGTGCCCGAGCGGGACTCCGCTCGGGGGGCACTATATAAGTGCAGCCCCGCCGCCAGATCCGCCGCCGCCGCCGCCAGCCGCCGTCGCCGCCGCCATCGCCGGACTCCGCCGCCGCCGCCGGAGCCTCGCCGGACTTCGCCGCCGCCGCCACCGAGGTTCGCCGCCGCTTCGATCCGCGTGCCGTCGGTTTTTTGTTAGAAAACCGAGCGGATTTTTCTTCGGGTTTTTTTCGGTTTTTCGTTAGATCGGTTTTTTTCGGTTCGGTTAATTAGCTAGCGTTCGCTCATTCGTTCGTTTTAACGAACGTGTTCGTCAGATTAGTTTAGTTAACGAACATTTGTTCATTGACCCGTTCATCATTTTTCTTTTTCTCGGATTTAATCCGCGATTTTTCTGATCGCGATTCCTGATCCGATTTTCGTTTTAGTATAACTTTTCGCTCGTTTATCGGAATCTGGCGATTCAAGCGCCTGGAGTTTCGTCTCGAAACCCTCTTTCCGAATAATCAACTTAAATAAGTTTTTGCTTCTGTAAAATTTGACCTAGATCCAGATTAGTAAAACGGAGCTGTTTTCTTTCGCCGTTTGACTTTCATTGCTTTGTTTGATTTGATTCTTTTTGCAAACCGGAGTTCTTAAGTTGAACTTTCAGGTTAGATCTTTTATTCGAGTTTTACCTGTGCATTAGATGAGTACTTATTGTATGTTTGTTGTTTGTTTGTCTATGATAGAATACCCGGAGTGCGCCGCCTGTTACTTCGAGTCTCTAGGTTTCGCGGATCATCAGCAAGGCAAGTAACACTTTGATCATACCTTTTCTCATACCCAGTTTTATGCATTAGATTTATCCTCAAACATTGCATGATTAGGATCTAATTAAATTGTGGGTTATGGGAAGTAGATGAGGTAGTACCTATTACCTGTTTTATTATCAATCCTTTGAGAGTTACTTCTACGGTTGCTTATTATGCCATGCTATCCTAGTAGACGTGGATTGGGCGAGTGTATCCATGATAGATGTGAGATTGTTAAATTAATGGTTTATTTAAGGTGGCAACTTGAACACACATCTGGGTGGATTGAGGCACCTGGTTTCTATCAGGACTTGCCTGTATTTCTTCGGACCGCCACCCAAGCTCAAAGGGATCATGAGATTATTCAAACTAGAAACTTACGTGTGCAGCCACAAGCCATTATGGGCTCTGGCATAGTTGATTAAGTCGTGCGAAATCTTATGGGTAGACTAGCAGATGTAGGGGAAAGTAGGTGTACCGGTCTACCCTATGTAAGGTGCTAGCGCTTCCGAAAGACTATGTCTCGGTCATCCGTTTCTCAAACATCATGTAGTGCGAGAAATCCAATGGAGGCGATCGAGTCTTGTGGGGAAAGTGCGCAAACCTCTGCAGAGTGTATAAACTAATCATGGTTAGCCGTGTCCTCGGTTATGGACGTTTTGAGTATCTAGTACTTGGATATCATGTGAATCTCAACATGTTACTCTAATTTAATATTGTTGGGTTTAATGAGTACTTTTAATTGGGATTGTGGATGCTATCAACCATTCTCAATGTTTAACAACCACCATGATAGTTAAATAAATTTATTCCTTTGTAGTAGGGAAAAGTTGGCTTTATGCAAAACTGTAACCATAGAGCTTTCCACCAGCCAAATATGCATGTAGTATAGTTTATTCCATTGTCATTCTCTATGTGTTACATTGCCAGCATATTCCATGTGCTGACCCATTTTTGGGCTGCAACGTTTCATGTTGTAGACTTTTCAGACGACGAGTAAGATGCTTTTAGGTCGTGGTTCTATACTCAGTGATGCCGTTGGAGTTGATGGACTCGCTTATCTTCCAAGTCTTCCACTGTTATCGATTTTAGATGGCCTTAAGCCATTTTTATTTCAATAAGTTCTCTCTTGAGACATTCGATGTAATAAGTGTGTGATTGCTACTCTGTTATAAATCCTCCAAGTACTGTGTGGTGTCAGCATTACTGATCCAGGGATGACACTGAGCATAGAGATCAGACTGTTTGAGGTCTGGTCGCTACAAGGTGGTATCAGAGCTAGGTTGACTGTAGGACATGGCCACTAAGCTTAAGCCCTAGATCACTACTCTTTCTTCTCATTTTTTGACTCCTCATCTTTTCTATTCTTTAGGATGGCGGATGCAAGGATCAAGTTCACACAACCAGATGAAAACTCACCTTTTGGATATCACTTGAAGGAAGCCACTAGATACCTGAACATAGGAGTACCAAGTTTCACCGGGACCTTCAACGCCACTTTACCCGAAGAGGAGCGCTGGAGGATTCAAGTCTACATTCTAGGAAGGACATTTGCACCAGCCACTGAGCCAATAGAGTTTACCTTTGATGCACCAACATGGAGCCTAGGAAAGAGCATGGCAGCTCACATCGCCATGGGACGAATTGGAGAAGTTTACCACAACGATCTCAAGAATACTATCTACCAGATTTGTGGGCGTCGAGATGAGCATTGGGAGATGATCACCACCAGGAAGGACAGATCAGTCGCAGCTTATATTCAGGAGTTAAACCAACACATCCGACGCCAGGAGAATCAGATGTGCGCAGATATGGAGGAGCTACAGAAGGCTATGACCAAGATCAAGGAGCTAGAAGAAGAACTCAAGGCTACGCGTAAAGACTATATGGAAGAAATCGTCGCTCTAGTAAGACAGAACGGCGACCTTAAGGAGAATATTGGAGTATTCATGGGAGGATCAGCACCCAGAGGAGAAGAGGATGAACCTACTTGTCCAGATAATTATATCATCATCGACGACACCGACTCGGATCCCGACGACAGCAATGATGACTATGTTGATGAAGCTGGAGCAGATATCATGGAATCTGCATCGGAGCAGTTTTTCTAGTTGACCACCATAACAGTAGTAGAATTTTCCACCATTTAGTTAGTTTTAGTCCAAGCACTTTTGTAACGATAGTTAGACCGTTGTATGCCCTTGCTTGAACTGATTGGAGTGATATTGTGTGCTTTTGTCTCATGTGCATATGGGTAGTGTTATCTCACTAGATCTCATTCTATTCTTAACTCTCCTCTCCTCTTTAAACCTGAGATGCCTCCGAGACGCGACCCCGAGTTTGTTTTTCCGCCAGAGATCACTCAGTTGATTCAGCAGCAGAATACCTTGATTCAAACATTGGTACAGAACCAAGGCAACAACAACAACAACCCACCACCACCACCACCCGTTGACCATCTCGCACGTTTCTTAAGGCTAAATCTGTCGGTGTTTTCCAGTAGCACCGAGCCGATAGTAGCAGATGATTGGCTCCGTAAGATAGGGAGGGAGTTGACCACAGCAGGATGCACAGATGGAGAAAAGGTGAAGTTTGCCGCACATCAGCTTGACAGACCCACAGCAGCATGGTGGGAGAATTTTACAGCCACTTACCCTGTAGACACTGTCACATGGAATCAGTTTCAGCAAGCTTTTCGAACTGCCCATGTTTCAGCAGGAGCTATGGCCATGAAGAAGCGTGAGTTTCGCAACTTACGCCAAGGAGGACGGACAGCTGGCCAGTATGTGGATGATTTCAGTAAGCTAGCACGTTATGCCCCAGATGACGTTGCTACGGATGCAGCTAAGCAGGAGAAGTTTCTAGAAGGACTAAATGATGAGCTAAGCATGCAGTTGATGGTAGACACTTTCAATAACTACCAGGAGTTAGTAGATCGTGCTCTTATGATTGAGGGAAAGCAGCAGCAGATTGATAATCGTAAGAGGAAGTATGGACAGGGGAAGTACAATGCTGGAGCTCAGCAGAAGCTACGCTTTACCCCGAAGTCAGGAGGACACTTTCAGCATACACACGGAGGGGGTAGCTCGCACAATCATAATGGCACAAAGAATGGAAACGGGAATGGAGGAAGCAATGGACAAAGCTGCACCAACCCGTCAACACCATCCAAGGTAGACCTGAGTCATATCACTTGTTATAAGTGCCGTAAGACTGGGCATTATGCAAATGATTGCGTAGAAGCCCAAAATGGAAATGGCAATGGAAGCTCAGGAAAGAAGCCGAACCCTTTCAACAGGGGGCAAGTGAACCACGTTACCGTGGAGGAGGTTGAAGCTCAGCCAGACGCAGTAATAGGTAAGTTTTTGGTTAAGGCATTTACTGCAGTTGTTCTTTTCGATACTGGTGCATCGCATTCATACATATCAAGGGGATTTGTGGATAAGTTTAGCCTGCCCACTAAGACTCTTAAGACACCCATGCTAGTAAGTTCACCAGGAGCTGAGTTTATGGTCAGTCAAGGATGCTTTCAGGTGCCATTAAGTATAGGAAGGCATGTTTTCCCAACGGATTTAATTATATTGGAATCCCAAGGTTTGGATGTAATTCTTGGTATGGATTGGCTGTCGATGTATGGAGGAAACATTGATTGCGCCAGTAAGACAATTTTTCTTATGACACCAGAAGGAATAAGAATCAAGTATGTATCACGGCATGAGCCGAGAAGAGCACATGTAAATTCCTTATCAGGAGTTGTGCAGGAGGAAGTACCAGTGGTAAGGGATTTCACCGATGTATTTCTAGAAGAGTTGCCAGGCATGCCACCGAATAGAGACATTGAGTTCCTAATTGAACTACTTCCAGGCATTGGGCCGATATCCAAGAGACCGTACAGGATGCCAGCCCAAGATTGGGAGGAAATTAAGAAGCAGATTAAGGAGTTGTTGGACAAAGGTTTTATTCGCCCAAGTTCTTCGCCTTGGGGATCGCCAGTACTTCTGGTGGAGAAGAAGGATGGATCGTTAAGAATGGTTGTTGATTATCGTGGATTGAATGAAGTAACAATCAAGAACAAGTACCCACTACTAATGATCAATGATCTGTTTGATCGGTTGCAAGGAGCTATGGTGTTTTCCAAGATCGATTTGCGATCAGGGTACCATCAGTTGAAGATTCAGGAGCAGGATATACCGAAGACGGCTTTTACCACCAGGTACGGGATGTATGAGTATACCGTTATGTCATTTGGTTTGACTAACGCCCCAGCCTATTTTATGAACATGATGAACAAAGTGTTTATGGAGTTTTTGGATAAGTTCGTCGTGGTGTTCATTGATGATATTTTGGTTTACTCGAAGAATGAAGAGGAACATAAGGAGCACTTGCGTTTAGTACTCGAGAAGCTCAGAGAACATCAGCTATACGCCAAGTTCAGCAAGTGTGAGTTTTGGTTGAAGGAAGTTGGATTTCTCGGACATGTTATATCCGAAGAAGGTATCGCAGTAGACCGCACTAAAGTTGTCACTGTGACAAACTGGGAAGCACCAACCACAGTTGGAGAGATCAGGAGTTTCCTTGGACTCGCAGGATACTACCGGAGATTTATCGAAAATTTCTCGAAGATTGCGAAGCCTATGACAGAATTGTTGAAGAAGGATACTAAGTTCATTTGGACTGAGGAGTGTGAGGCTAGTTTCCAAGAGTTGAAGAAACGTTTGGTTACCTCACCAGTATTAATTCTGCCAGATCAGACCAAGGATTATGAAGTGTATTGCAACGCTTCACGTCGAGGACTTGGAGCAGTGCTTATGCAGGAGGGAAGAGTTGTTTCGTATGCTTCACGACAGTTTAAGCCTCATGAGTTGAATTATGCTACTCATGATTTGGAGTTAGCAGCCGTAGTGCACGCACTAAAAACGTGGAGACATTTTCTCATTGGAAATCATTGTGAGGTGTACACGGATCACAAGAGTTTGAAGTACATCTTCACGCAGAAGGAGTTAAATCTCAAGCAGAGGAGATGGTTGGAGTATGATATGAGATTGCATTATCACCCCGGGAAGGCTAACATTGTAGCAGACGCGTTGAGCCATAAGAGCCATGTCAATACACTAATTACGGGAGAAATACCCAAGGAGTTAGCCGAGGATCTTCATGAGCTATGTTTGGAAATAGTTCCGAGAGGCTATGTAGCAGCAATGGAGATTCAGTCTACATTGATGGATAAAATCAGAGAAGCTCAAAAGATAGATAAGGAAGTTGCCTCTATAAAGGAGAAAATGAGCGAAGGGGAGGCTAAGGGATTTTGTGAGGATGAGTACGATACCCTACGATTTGAGGACCGTGTTTATGTGCCCAATGACCCGGAGATCAGGAAGTTGATTCTGCAAGAGGCACATGATTCACCATATTCGATTCACCCCGGAAATACCAAGATGTATTTGGATTTGAAGGAAACTTTCTAGTGGACTGGAATGAAGAAGGATATTGCAGAGTATGTAGCAGTTTGCGATGTATGTCAGAGGGTGAAAGCAGAACATCAGAAGCCAGCAGAATTGTTGCAGCCATTGCCTATACCTGAATGGAAGTGGGACAAACTAGGCATGGATTTCATCACAGGATTGCCCAGGACTCGTTCAGGCTATGACTCAATTTGGGTTGTAGTCGATCGTTTGATGAAGGTAGCTCATTTCATCCCAGTAAAGACTACCTACAGCAGTGCCAAATTGGCTAAGATATATATGACAAGGATTGTATGTTTGCATGGAGTTCCGAGGAGTATCGTATCAGATAGAGGAACCCAATTCACCTCAAAGTTCTGGAAGCAGTTGCACGAAACATTGGGAACCAGGCTGGAGTTTAGCACAGCTTTCCATCCACAGACAGATGGACAGACCGAGAGAGTCAATCAGATTTTGGAGGATATGCTTAGAGCTTGTGTTTTGGATTATGGATCAAGTTGGGATGACAACTTGCCATATGCGGAGTTTTCTTACAACAACAGTTATCAATCCAGTTTGAAGATGGCCCCTTTCGAAGCCTTGTACGGAAGGAGGTGCAGAACCCCGTTGTTGTGGGATGAGGTTGGAGACCGCCAGTTGTTTGGACCGGATTTGATTAAGGAGTCTGAACAGAAAGTAAAGTTGATCCGCGACAGGCTCAAGGTAGCTCAGTCAAGGCAGAAGAGCTATGCAGATTCAAAACGCAAGGAGACAGAATACAAAGTCGGAGAAAGAATTTATCTTTGAGTATCTCCGCTTCGAGGAGTTAAGCGTTTTGGAGTTAAAGGAAAGTTAGCGCCACATTTTGTGGGGCCATACAAAGTTTTGGAACGCATGGGAGAAGTAGCGTACAAGTTGGAATTACCCGAGGGATTGTCAGGTGTTCACGATGTGTTCCATGTTTCACAGTGGAAGAAGTGTCACGCCGAGATGGTTGATATACCACTGAGAGATACAGTGCCTCTGGAAGCGATTCAGTTGAAAGATGATTTGACTTATGAAGAGAAACCAGTTAAGATTCTTGAATATGCCAGCCGAGTTACCCGCAGAAAGGTTATAAAGTTTTGCAAAGTACAGTGGAGCCACCACACCGAGGAGGAAGCCACCTGGGAGCGAGAGGAAGATCTGCTCAAGGCCCACCCTCACCTATTTGCTGGCCAGCCTGAATCTCGAGGGCGAGATTCATCTTAAGGGGGGTAGGTTTGTAACATCCCAAATTTTCAATTTGGAATGCTATACATAGATCATCATTGCATATCATATTTTTGTTGCATTGTTGGCTTGATCCTAGAAATTCTTCGCAACTCAAGGACCCACGGAGAGAGTTGGGGATTTCGTTATTTTCTTATTTGAGTTTTCTCAAATTTTGAAAATAGGATCATTGATTTTATTTATTTTATCTTAATTATTTCTACTACCAAAATTTCAGAGAGGGAATAAAATGACTTTCCCAAAATAAAGAAATAATGAAGATTTAATAAAAAATCAAATAAGATTTATTTTGGAGTTTTTCGCCTTTTTATTTGGATTTAGGAAAAATGCGCGTTTTTCAAAATTGCATTTAGGCCCCAAATAAATGTTCATCTAGTCCGGCATGATTTTAGAAGCCGGGCAAAATTTATTTCAGGATTTTTGGAGTCCGTTTAGTATTTATTTTTATTTTTCTTCTGCGTGGAATTATTTAAAAAAACGCGAACCGCCTCTAGGCCGTGCCCGAGCAGGACTCCGCTCGGGGGGCACTATATAAGCGCAGCCCCGGCGCCCGCCCCCCCCCCCCCCCCAGGCCCGTCAGCCCCGCGCCGCTGCCAGCCCACTCCGCCGCCGCCGGCCCACACTGCCCGAACCCTAACCCTAATCGTCGCCGCCGCCAGATCCGCCGCCGCCGCCGCCAGCCGCCGTCGCCGCCGCCGTCGCCGGACTCCGCCGCCGCCACTGGAGCCTCGCCGGACTTCGCCGCCGCCGCCGCCGAGGTTCGCCGCCGCTTCGATCCGCGTGCCGTCGGTTTTTTGTTAGAAAACCGAGCGGATTTTTCTTCGGTTTTTTTTCGATTTTTCGTTAGATCGGTTTTTTTGGTTCGGTTAATTAGCAAGCGTTCGTTCGTTTTAACGAATGTGTTCGTCAGATTAGTTTAGTTAATGAACGTTCGTTCGTTGACCCGTTCGTCGTTTTTCTTTTCCTCGGATTTAATCCGCGATTTTTCTGATCGCGATTCCTGATCCGATTTTCGTTTTAGTATAACTTTTCGCTCGTTTATCGGAATCAGGCGATTCAAGCGCCTGGAGTTTCGTCTCGAAACCCTCTTTCCGAATAATTAACTTAAACAAGTTTTTGCTTCTGTAAAATTTGACTTAGATCCAGATTAGTAAAACAAAGCTGTTTTCTTTCGCCGTTTGACTTTCGTTACTTTGTTTGATTTGATTCTTTTTGCAAACCGGAGTTCTTAAGTTGAACTTTCAGGTTAGATCTTTTATTCGAGTTTTACCTGTGCATTAGATGAGTACTTATTGTATGTTTGTTGTTTGTTTGTCTGCGATAGAATACCCGGAGTGCGCCGCATGTTACTTCGAGTCTCTAGGTTTCGCGGATCATCAGCAAGGCAAGTAACACTTTGATCATACCTTTTCTCATACCCAGTTTTATGCATTAGATCTATCCTCAAACATTGCATGATTAGGATCTAATTAAATTGTGGGTTATGGGAAGTAGATGCGGTAGTACCTATTACCTGTTTTATTATCAAACCTTTGGGAGTTACTTCTACGTTTGCTTATTATTCCATGCTATGCTAGTAGACGTGGATTGGGCGAGTGTATCCATGACAGATGTGAGATTGTTAAATTAATGGTTTATTCAAGGTGGCAACTTGAACACACATCTGGGTGGATTGAGGCACCTGGTTTCTATCAGGACTTGCCTATATTTCTTCGGACCGCCACCCAGGCTCAAAGGGATCATGATATTATTCAAACTAGAAACTTACGTGTGCAGCCACAAGCCATTATGGGCTCTGGCATAGTTGATTAAGTCGTGCGAACTCTTACGGGTAGACTAGCAGATGTAGGGGAAAGTAGGTGTACCGGTCTATCCTATGTAAGGTGCTAGCGCTTCCGAAAGACTATGTCTCGGTCATCCGTTTCTCAAACATCATGTAGTGCGAGAAATCCAACGGAGTCGATCGAGTCTTGTGGGGAAAAGTGCGCAAACCTCTGCAGAGTGTATAAACTAATCATGGTTAGCCGTGTCCCCGGTTATGGACGTTTTGAGTATCTAGTACTTGGATATCATGTGAATCTCAACATGTTACTCTAATTTAATATTGTTGGGTTTAATGAGTACTTTTAATTGGGATTGTGGATGCTATCAACCATTCTCAATGTTTAACAACCACCATGATAGTTAAATAAATTTATTCCTTTGTAGTAGGGAAAAGTTGGCTTTATGCAAAACTGTAACCATAGAGCTTTCCACCAGCCAAATATGCATGTAGTATAGTTTATTCCATTGTCATTCTCTATGTGTTACATTGCCAGCATATTCCATGTGCTGACCCATTTTTGGGCTGCAACGTTTCATGTTGTAGACTTTTCAGACGACGAGTAAGATGCTTTTAGGTCGTGGTTCTATACTCAGTGATGCCGTTGGAGTTGATGGACTCGCTTATCTTCCAAGTCTTCCGCTGTTATCGATTTTAGATGGCCTTAAGCCATTTTTATTTCAATAAGTTCTCTCTTGAGACATTCGATGTAATAAGTGTGTGATTGCTACTCTGTTATAAATCCTCCAAGTACTATGTGGTGTCAGCATTACTGATCCAGGGATGACACTGAGCACAGAGATTAGACTGTTTGAGGTCTGGTCGCTACAGGTATTTCCCATTTGAAGAGGAGTTTTCCTGCAAAGAATCTGAATTGTACAAAAGAACATATTCTCCAACTTTGAACTCATGTTTTGGATTCTTTTATCCTGCAATCTTTTAACCTTTTTTCAATAACTTGGATTTTCATAAGCTTGGGTTCTCCATTCATCTAATGAGCTAATACCAAATAACCTCTTATCACCAGCAAGTTTGAAATCATAGTTGAGTTCTTTAATTGCCCAATAAGCTTTATGTTCTCACTCATGAGGCAAATGACAAGCTTTTCCATAAACCATTTATAAGGAGACATACCCATAGGATTTTTATATGTTGTTCAATAAGCCCGAAGTGCATCATGTAACTTCTTAGACCAATTCTTCCGGGACCTATTGAAAGTATTTTGTAGAATTAATTTTATTTCTCTATTGCTAAGTTCAACTTGACCACTAGACTGAGGATGATAGGGTGATGCAATTCTATGGTTAACATCATATTTAGCAAGAATTTTACGGAAAGCATCATGAATAAAGTGTGAACCACCATCAATCATTAAATATCTAGGGACTCCAAACCTTGGGAAAATGACTTCCTTAAGCATTTTAATAGTGGTGTTGTGATTAGCACTACTAGTTGGAATAGCTTCTACCCACTTAGTAACATAATCAACTGCAACCAAAATAAGAGTATACCCATTAGAGGAAGGAAAAGGTCCCATGTAATCAAATCCCCAAACATCAAATGGTTCAACAGCAAGTGAATAATTCATAGGCATTTCTTGACGCTTACCAATATTACCTATTCTTTGGCATTCATCACAAGATAAAACGAACTTACGAGCATCCTTGAAGAGAGTAGGCCAATAGAACCTAGATTGCAATACCTTGTGAGCAGTTCTGTCTCCCGCATGATGTCCCCATAAGCTTCGAAGTGACATTTCCATAGGATTTATTCCTGTTCATGGTCAGGTACACAACGTCTAATAATACCATCTACTCCTTTATAAAGATGTGGGTCATCCCAAAAGTGTACTATTTTCTTTTGTTGGTAAGTGAAGCTAGGGGGTATGTATTTAGCAACAATATAATTAGCATAGTCAGCATACCAAGGTGTACTATTAGAAACATTTATTTCAGCTAATTTCTCATCAGGAAAACTATCATCAATAGGTAGTGGGTCATAAAGAACATTCTCTAACCTAGACAGGTTATCAGCTACGGGGTTCTCCGCTCCTTTTCTATCAGTGATATGCAAATCAAATTCTTGTAGCAAGAGAACCCATCGGATAAGACGAGGTTTGGCATCCTTCTTTTTCATAAGATACTTTATTGCAGCTTGATCAGTGTGAACAATTACTTTTGAGTCTACAATATAGGATCTAAATTTGTCACAAGCAAACACCACTGCTAGAAATTCTTTTTCAGTAGTAGCATAATCTCTTTGTGCTCTGTCTAGAGTTTTACTTGCGTAGTGAATAACATTCAATTTCTTATCAACTCTTTGTCCTAGAATAGCACCAACAGCACAATCACTAGCATCACACATAATTTCAAAAGGCACGTACCAATCAAGTGGTTGAACAATAGGTGCAGAAATTAATGCTTTCTTGAGTGTTTCGAAGGCTTCTAAACAATCATCATCAAAAACAAAAGGAATATCCTTTTGCAAAAGATTTGTAAGAGGCCTAGAAATTTTAGAAAAACTCTTTGAGAAAATCTCCTATAGAAACCAACATGACCAAGGAGACTATGAATACCTTTGATATCTTTAGGACATGGCATTTTCTCAATTGCATCAATGTTAGCTTTGTCCACCTCAATACCTCTTTCAGAAATTTTATGGCCCAAAACAATACCTTTGTTAACAATAAAGTGGCACTTCTCCCAATCCAAGACAAGATTTGTTTGCTCACATCTCTACAAAACTCGATCAAGATTGCTTAAACAATCATCAAAAGACTTCCCATAAACAGAAATGTCATCCATGAAAACCTCGACAATCTTTTCACAAAAATCAGAGAATATAGCAGTCATACATCTTTGAAAGGTAGTAGGTGCATTGCATACACCAAAAGGCATACATCTATAAGCATAAGTTCCAAAAGGACAAATAAAAGTGGTCTTTTCTTGATCAGGTTGAGACACAGGTATTTGTGAAAAAATAGAATATCCATCAAGGAAGCAAAAATGTGTGTGCTAGATAATCTTTCTAGCATTTGATCAATAAAAGGCAGAGGGTAATGATCTTTTCTAGTTGCTTTGTTTAATTTTCTAAAATTAGTTAGCATTCTATAGCCTGTAACAATTCTTTGTGGAATAAGTTCATTCTTATCATTAGGAACAACAGTAATACCTCCTTTCTTAGGGACACAATGGAAAGGACTTACCCATCTTCTATCAGCTATAGGATAGATTATACCTGCTGCCAGAAGTTTTAATATTTCCGTTCTTACCACTTCTTTCATCTTCGGATTTAATCAACATTGGTGATCCACAACGGGTTTAGCATCAGGTTCCATATTAATCTTGTGCTGACATAGAGTGGGACTGATGCCCTTAAGATCATCAAGAGTATATCCAATAGCAGCTCGATGCTTCCTTAGAACTTTCAATGATCTTTCTTCTTCATGTTCTGAAAGGTTAGCACTAATAATAACATGATATATCTCTTTCTCATCGACATAAGCATACTTCAAAGTGTCAGGTAACTGTGTTAATTCAAACATAGGATCACCTTTAGGTGGAGGAGAACCTCCTAGAGTTTCAATAGGCAAATTGTGCTTAAGCAGAGGTTGTTGTTTGAACAAGATTCTATCTATTTCATTTCTTTTGTGCATATGCAAATCATTTTCATGGTCTAGCAGATATTGTTCTAAAGGATCAGTAGGAGGTAAAGCAATAGAAGCAAGACCAATAATTTCATCCTTACTAGGCAATTATTTTTTATGATGCTTTCTACTAAACTTGAAAAAATCAAAATCATGAGACTCATCACCAAAGCTAACACATACAGTTTGTTTCTCACAATCTATTTTAGCATTAACGGTGTTTAAGAAAGGTCTCCCAAAGATAATGGGACAAAAGTCATCCTGTGGGGAACCAAGAACAAGAAAATCAGTAGGGTATTTTATTTTCCCACACAAGACTTCAACATCTCTAACAATCCCAAGAGGTGTGATGGTGTCTCTATTAGCAAGTTTAATAGTAACATCTATGTCTTCTATCTCAGGGGGTGCTATGTCATTCATAATTTCTTGATATAAAGTAAAAGGAATAGCACTCACACTAGCACCTATGTCACATAAACCATGATAATAGTGATCTCCTATCTTAACTGAGACAACAGGCATGCCAACAACAGGTCTATGTTCATCTTTTTCATCGGGTTTAGCAATTCTAGCAGCTTCATTAGAGAAGTAAATAACATGCATCTACATTTTCAACCAGGAGATCCTTAACCACAGCAACACTAGGTTCTACTTTGATTTGTTCAGCTGGTTTAGGTGTTCTAATATAACTTCTATTGACCACAGTTGAAACTTTAGCATGCTCCTTCATCCTAATAGGGAAAGGTGGTTTTTCAATATAAGTAGTAGGAACAACTGGATCAACATTGTAGATGATTGTCGAGGAAACACCTATGGGATCACAAGGATCACTTCTACAGCTGGGGGGAGCAGGAATGCACAAAGAGCGGGTCTGGAAATCAGCACGAGGGATTTTTCCCAGGTTTGGGCCGCTGAGGAGCGTAAAACCCTAGTCTTGCTTTGAGTGTATATTTGAGGTTCTTGAACCTTAGCTAGCTGCTATGCGTGCCTGGTTCCAAAGTTCGAATCCTCCTCCAGTACGCCTCGGACCTCCTTTTATATGTCCAAAGGGGTTGCCACAGCGGCACACAGGAGGTGTAAAGTAGCTATAGTGTACATGCTTATCACTGACGTTGTAGGACAAACACATTAAATGCACCGCTTACGTGCCCTCCAAATTTATCGGGGACGATAATAGAGCTCGTCCCGTCTGTCGCCGCCTCATCCTATCTTGACACGCGTCTAGGCTGACGAGGCATCCAGCACAAAGTTGGCTGGCTAGCCATTGTGCTGGTGTGGTGGCAGGGCCTTCACCAAGATCTGCATACCACGACACAGGTGCTTGCTTAGTTGGCAGCCTGGTCGCCGTGCTGGAACGACTGTGAGGTGGCGAAACCTTGTGAGGTGCAGGACTAGCTGTGGCCCTGCAGTTGTCCCTGGCAAGGGTCTTGCCGGGGCTTCGCAGTCGTCCCCAGCAAGGGCCTTGTCGAGGGTCTTCGTCTTATGGTCTCCATGATGACCTGCATGCCACTAGTCTTCACAAAGATCTGCATGCTACTATGCATGTGCCCTTGAGTGAGTCCTAGTCCTGACGTTTGTCGATGGTGTTAGAGCTCTCAGTCACAAGGGTGGTGGCCTTGCTGGTGCTTCGCAAGCTATCCCGGCAAGGATCTTGTTGGGGCTATGCAAGCCGCCCCGGCAAGGGTGTTGCCGAGGGAGGCCTATCTTCTCTTCTACTCTCAGGTTACTGGCTTGAATGTTGCCTTGGTAGTCTTGCATCTTGCCTTCTACTGCCCTGTCATGCCTTGTCATAGGTGTGGTTGCGACTGCCCGTGCACAAGTAAGGGGTACAGAAGGGGCCCAGACTTATGTACACCGACAAGAGCCCCCAAGCCTGGGCCACACACGAGTGCAAAGCGTCTTTGGGCCAGGCCCAAAACAGTGCGGAGGCACGCGTGGCAGGGATTAACTATTGTAATCTTCTTGTCACTTGTGCTTCCCGACGGTCCGCATTGAGTGTGCGATGTGGGGGTCGTGTGTGGAACGGTCACATCACACATGCGATGCCTCACATTGAATAGTAAAGAGGCAGCCCGTGCCTTCCCCATAAAAAGAGGAATCTGCAGGGGCATTGCTCATTTACGAAGAAGGCTCCGGTTGGGGCCTGCGTGGCGCTTGCACCCCATGATCACGGGGTGGAAAACGGCTGTCCCACTTGTCTTTATGCTACTGGTTCGTCCGCCACGTGTCCTTCATGCCCTAGCAAGGGTAGGCAGTGGATGCGGAGGCCATGGGCATTAACGTAAAGGCGGGAAATTGGGCGTCGCTGGTTGGAGCAGAGGGTCGGTCTAATTCCCTGCGCCTGTGGAGGCTGTATTGGTCGAGCGGGGCGGCCACCCTTGGGGTGAGAGGCCAGGCCCCGTCCCTGTCCTCCTATAAAAAGGGGAGGGACTGTGCCTCTCCACACGCACTTCCTTCTTCTTCTTCCTGCTTGGTAACCTTCCTCCGCTCACCATGGTGAGAGAGCGTGCTCGTGCTCCAACGGCGGCAATGAGGGCTTTTGCTTGATAGCACGTCCCTCCTCCTCCGAAGTTCAAGGCGGCGGAGCCCGTTGTGAGAGGGAGAGGGGAGCGAGGCTGAGGTCATCACGGCGCTTGGGGAAGAGGAGGGCGGGGCGGCATACCAGCTGCGTCCCCGCTGATAGACCCTTCCTCAATAGAAGGCCATGTCGGAGACCAGTCCCGTGAGTTCTTCATCTGGCTGTACAAGCCCGTGTGCGGTCATCTCTGCCTCCTTAATCCGTTTGCTCGGGTAATGGAGCTTGACCCGCCGCACGCCTTGAGGCTGCATATGAGGGGCTGTGGGAACGGTAGCATGTGGTTCGACGTCGACTTCCCCGCTCCTCACGTCATGCACTTTCGCCATGGGTGGAAAACCTTTCCCCGCGCCCATAGCTTGTGGGCGGGGCACATTCTCTAGTTCAAATTAATGCAGAGCGGCCTAATTTCCATCAAGGTCTTTGGGCGCTTGGGAATCCTCTTAGGGTGCTGCGAGGAGAGCTCCACTGACAACGAAAGCTCCTCCTCGAGCGACAGTGACGAGGAGGGCCGCGACAGCAACGACGACGGTAGCGGGCGGGAGGACTACGACTCTGACTCCGGCTGACCATCAGTGGCAGCACCATCATCTGCACTGCCCCTCCCGGCAACACGTCTTGCCGGGGGCCGTGCCCTGCTGGCTCTGGTGTTGATGGTCAACGGGTCACCTCCGCCATGCTCTCCATTGATGCGTACCCCCGTATCTCCTTTGCCTTCACCTGCCGTGGCTGGGAGGAGAGGGGCAAGAAGGGGGATTATGGGACATCTTATCTCAATTTTAAACTTGTAGGCACTTGCCAAATCTTAATTTAAATAATGCAATCTCTTGATCCCATGCTTGTGTTCTGTAACATTTGCACTTGCATCAACATGTCAATGAAAAAGGTGAGCCTTGCTGGGAACCCATGCATGTATATGTCCATGCAGAGGCAAAACGCCTCTTTAATGCAAATAAACGACTTTTGTCGGCATCTTGCCGGCACCCTTTTTGTCTGCCAGAGAATCACATCTGCCGGGTTAAAGACAAAAAGGTCCAGCCCCCTTGTCAATCTCTTTTTATCAAAGGCTACTGCGGCCTTTCTGACCAAAGCAACGTTCAAGTCAGGGATGGGAGCACCTAAGTCTAAAAAAGAGTTGCGAGGTTTTCTAATGCACAAGTCATAAGTTATAGACATGAATGGACAAGAGGTAAACTTTATCTGTTTGGTTTGCCGGGGATCGCAGTGCCGGTCAGTCTCCTTAACCTCTTGCCGAAGCCAGGTCTATGACAGGAACACCGGAAACGAGCATCTTCACTGTGGCTAGAAAGAAGAGAAGATAGGAGCATGGAACCTTGGCGGTTCATCAGTATCTGCTGGAAAAAAGGAAGTACTATGTCCTGGACAAGCATGCATATATGTATATAAATAAACATGGAAATCAATAGGAACTGTACATACTGAAAGTTATTCGACTGGCGCACAGGGTCTGTGCCTGGCTCTGTACATAGGGTTACATGCCTTGCCGGCAAGGCTAGTACAAAAGGGGGTTGCCGGGGGTCCCGGCAACCATGCCTCATGGGTAAAACTTGCGAAGATGTTTGATATTCCAAGAGTTTCTCACTGGAATACCATCTTCGGTCTCCAGGCAGACTGCACCGGGACTGGTGACTCGTATTACCCGATAAGGGCCTTCCTACTTTGGTGTCAACTTGTTTGAATTCTTGACGGATTGGATATGCCGAAGAACAAGGTCGCCTTCCTCAAGGCTTTGGGCATGAACCTTGCTGCTATGGTAGCGGCGCAAGGCTTGCTGGTAGCACGCGGCTCGCACAGCAGCCTAAAGACAATCTTCCTCAAGGAGCGTAGCATCATCTTGGTGCAACTTCTCTTGCTCAGGCTCATCATAAGCGAGCACTCGGGGTGACTCGTATATGAGTTATGTGGGAGAACTGCTTCTGCCCCGTATACAAAGGAGAAGGGTGTCTGGCCAGTGGCTCGATTTTGGTGTCGTTTTAATTGACCAAAGAACCGTTGGCAACTCATCAATCCAGTGTCTCCCGCACTTGTGCAGCCTGTCGAAAGTTCTTGTTTTGAGGCCCCGCAACACTTCAGCATTTGCCCTTTCTGCCTGGTCGTTGCTTCTTGGATGAGCAACAGAAGCAAAGCAAACTTTGCTGCCGAGGTCTTGGATATATTGCATGAAGGTGCGGCTCGTGAACTGCATGTCGTTGTCGGTGATGACTCTGTTTGGCACACAAAAAAGGCAAACTAGTCCTTTGAAGAAATTGACGGCTGATTGTGTTGTCACCTTTCTCCCTGGCTCCACTTCTGGCAACTTTGAGAACTTGTCGATTGCGACGTACAAGTACTCAAAGCCCCCGACAGCACGGGGAAAGGGGCCCAGTATGTTGAGCCCCCAGACTGAAAATGTCCAGGAAAGAGGGATCGTCTAAAGAGCTTGAGCTGGTTGATGAAGCTTCTTTGAATGGAACTAGCACACTTCACACTTGGTTACTAATGCAGTTGCATCCTGGAGAGCAGTGGGCCAAAAGAAACCTTGCCGGAATGCTTGGCCAACAAGGGCCCTTGACCCTATGTGGGAGCCACATATGCCTCCATGTATCTCTGCCAACAGCTCCAATCCGTCCTCCTGAGGAATGCACTTCAATTTCACGTTGTTCGGTCTCCTCCTGTATAAGACATCGTCCACAAACTGGTACATGCTGGACCGACGGGCTACTTTCTCTGCCTCTTCCTGTTCCTCAGGGAGTTCCCCTCTTTGGAGGAACCGAATGGTGTGTTGCACCCATGCCGGAGCCTGAGGCTCGACGGCAAGGACTAAAGGCACGTCTTCTGCCATGGGGGCAGCTGTCTCCATGGCAAGGACTTGAGGCCCTGCCGGAGCCTGCTGCTCCCCGGCAAGCCTGGGGTTCTCGGCAACTTCCTTGCCAGTGGCTCCTGGAAGCTCAGCGGGAAAGTACTTGCCGAGGCCCGCCTTCCTTCGCTTATTTTGTCCTGCCGATGGTTCAATGGATGGATGAGTCAATTGGAGAACAACATTCCCTAGTTCCACGGCCAACTTGAGGGCAGCGCGTTTTGACAAGTCATCGGCAATGATGTTCTCTTCTCGAGGAACATGCTCTGCTTGTAGACTGTCCAAACGCTCCTCCAACTTCCTCACTTCATCTATATAGGCTTCCATCAATGGGCTCTGGTAATCTTTATTAACTTGCTTGACGACAAGCTGTGAATCACCTCTGATGATGAGCTTCCTGATTCCGAGGTCTGCCGCGATCCTGAGACCGGCAAGCAGTCCCTCATACTCTGCAGTGTTGTTCGTTGATTTCTCCTAGGGAAAGTGCATCTGGATTACGTACTTGAGGAGATCTCAGGTGGGTGCGACAAGTAGCACACCAGCGCCGGCGCCTTGTAGCGAGAAAGCCCTGTCAAAGTACATAATCCAATCATGGCTCGTTTCCTTGCCGGGAAGAGTGGTCTCTTGAATTTCTTCGTCAGGC
Source organism: Triticum timopheevii (assembly GCA_963921465.1). Classification (NCBI taxonomy): domain Eukaryota; kingdom Viridiplantae; phylum Streptophyta; class Magnoliopsida; order Poales; family Poaceae; genus Triticum; species Triticum timopheevii. Next base: position 332,345,225 of record OY997264.1, read on the forward strand.
GTTGAGGTCCATTCTGCTATGAACTCTGCCAAGGCTCTGCTCTGAATTGTCGAAGTACTTTCAAACCTAACACCAAAGCTTGATAGTTCCAACGCCCACTCCACGATCCTCCCAGTTGCATCTGGTTCGTGCAAGATCAGTTGCAATGGAAAGCGAGTGACGATGATAATCTCATGTGCCTGAAAATAGTGATGCAGCTTTCTTGAGGCCATAAGAAGGCCGAAGAGCAGCTTCTGCACACCAGAATATCTTGATCTAGCCCCCTGCAAGAGGGAGCTGACAAAGTAGACTGGTGCGGCATCATCTTCTTCTTGTGTTTCACTTCGCCCACTTGCGCAGGTCCTGTCTCGCTAGGGACAGGCTCTGCTGGGGGTCCTGCCTTGCCAGCATCAGGCCCTACCAGGGGAGGCCTTGGCTCATCATCTGACGGCCTCACCACTACTGCTACTTCTCCCTCAACTTCTCTCTGCGCCACTAGTGCAGCACTGACCAGTTGATTCGTCGCCGCTAGATATAGCAGCAACGGATCTTGCGGTTTAGGTGCGACTAGTATTGGCGTGGAGGAGAGGTACCTCTTCAAATCTTGCAACGCTACCTCCACTTCTGCAGTCCATTTCATTAGACCTACCTTTTTCAAAAAATTTGAAAAAGGGCAGGACGTGCTCAGCAGACTTGGAGATGAACTTACTCAGAGTAGCAACGCAGCCAGCAAGCCTTCGTATGTCCTTGACTCGTCTCGGCGCCTCAATCTACTCAATCACCTTGATCTTGTCGGGATTTGCTTCGATTCCGCGTTGAGATACAAAGAACCCGAGAAGTTTGCTGGATGGGACACCGAACACACACTTCTCAGGGTTGAGCTTGAGGTTGATCTTGCGCAAATTTGCAAATGTTTCTTCCAGATCTTGCACCAGCATTGCTTTGTCCTTGGTTTTGACCACTATATCATCCATACATGCTTCCATATTTCTATGTTGCTGGGGCTTAAAACCAATTTGGACCGCTCGGGCAAATGTCGAACCAATGCTTTTGAACCCGAAAGGCATTCGTACAAAATAGTACATACCACATGGGGTGATGAACGCGGTCTTCTCTTCATCTTCCTTTGTCATGAAGATTTGGTGGTATCCAGAGTAGGCATCGAGGAACGACAGCAGGTCGCACCCGGCAGTGGACTCCACTATTTGGTCAATGGGCGGCAAACGGAAAAGGATCCTTTGGACAGGCTAAGATATATGTATAGTCAATACACAACCTCCATTTCCCATTTTCCTTGCGCACCACCACTGGATTGGCCAACCACGTTGGGTGGAGCACTCCTCTGACCAAGCCTGCCACTTCCAACTTCCTGATCTCTTCAATTATGAACTCTTGCCACTTCAAATCTTGCTTCCTGACCTTTTGCTTGACGGTGCTCAATCACCTCCCTGGGAACAACGAGGATGTCAGATGCTTGCCATGCAAACACATTGACATTCGCCCGCAGGAAGGCGATGAGCGCACTTTCCTATTTGTTGTCAAGGGTGGAGCTTATGGTAAAAGCTCCACCCATGCCATCCTCCTTGATGGGTACCTTCTTGGTTTCCGATGGTGCTGCCTTGGACTTCTTGTTCTTGCCCGTGGAGCTCTCTGGCACGTCTTCATCGGGAACGCAACACTCCAAGGAAGCGCGTTTGCCAGAGTGGGTGCAAGAGGCCTTGCCGGGGCCAGAAGTCTTGCCGGTGGTTGAGGTCTTGCCGGTCTTCTTCCACTTGGGAGCTCCAGTGGCAGGAGCAAGTGTTTTGGTGGCAGGTGCTGCAACTTCCTCTCGACAGAGTTGGTCGGCACAAATGAGCGCATCTCTTTTGTCGCAGCCGACAATGATGATGCTCATTGGGCCGGGCATCTTCAACTTGTTGTATGCGTAGTGTGACGCCGCCATAAAATTGGCCAGTGTTGGACGACCAACGATCCCGTTATACGACGACAGGATCTTGGCTACATAAAAAACGATCTTCTCTGTCCTGTAGTTCAGGTCGCCACCAAATGTGACTGGTAGTGTGACCTTCCCTTTAGGTCGGCTTCTCCTTGGATTGATCCCTTGAAACGTATGATACGTCTCCAACGTATCTATAATTTATGAAGCATTCATGCTATATTACTATGTGTTTTGAGTGATTATGGGCTTTATTATACACTTTTATATTACTTTTGGGACTAACCTATTAACCGGAGGCCCAACCCATATTGTTGTTTTATTGCCTGTTTCAGTATTTCGAGGAAAAGGAATATCAAACGGAGTCCAAACGGAATGAAACCTTCGGCAGCGTGATTTTTTGGAAGAATATGATCCTGGAGACTTGGAGTCCACGTCGGAAGATCCTCGAGGAGGCCACGAGATAGGAGGACGCGCCCCCCTTACAGGGGCGTGCCCCCTATCTCGTGGGCCCCTCGAGCACCCCCCGACCAACTTCTTTCTCCTATATGTACCTACGTACCCTAAAACCATCAAAAATCAAGATAGATCGGGAGTTTCGCCGCCGCAAGCCTCTGTAGCCACCAAAAACCTCTCGGGAGCCCGTTCCGGCACCCTGCCGGAGGGGGAACCACCGGTGGCCATCTTCATCATCCATGACGAGGAGGGAGTAGTTCACCCTCGGGGCTGAGGGTATGTACCAGTAGCTATGTGTTTGATCTCTCTCTCGTGTTCTCTCTATGGCATGATCTTGATGCATTGCGAGCTTTGCTATTATAGTTGGATCTTATGATGTTTCTCCCCCTCTACTCTCTTGTGATGAATTGAGTTTCCCTCCTGAAGTTATCTTATCGGATTGAGTCTTTATTTGAGAACACTTGATGTATGTCTTGTCGTGTTTATCTGTGGTGACAATGGGATATCACGTGCCACTTGATGTATGTTTTGGTGACCAACTTGCGGGTTCCTCCCATGAACCTATGCATAGGGGTTGGCACACGTTTCCTTGACTCTCCGGTAGAAACTTTGGGGCACTCTTTGAAGTACTTTGTGTTGGTTTGATGAATTTGAGATTGTGTGACGCATATCGTATAATCATGCCCACGGATACTTGAGGTGACAATGGAGTATCTAGGTGACATTAGGGTTTTGGTTGATTTGTGTCTTAAGGTGTTATTCTAGTACGAACTCTTTTATAGATCGATCCGAAAGAATAACTTTGAAGTGGTTTCGTACCCTACCATAATCTCTACGTTTGTTCTCCGCTATTAGTGGCTTTGGAGTGACTCTTTATTGCATGTTGAGGGATTTTTATATGATCTATCTATGTTATTATTGTTGAGAGAACTTGCACTAGCGAAAGTATGAACCCTAGGCCTTGTTTCTTATCATTGCAATACCGTTTACGCTCAATTTTATCATTAGTTACCTTGCTGTTTTTATATTTTCAGATTACAAAAACCTATATCTACTATCCATATTGCACTTGTATCACCATCTATTCGCAGAACTAGTGCACCTATACAATTTGCCATTGTATTGGGTGTGTTGGGGACACAAGAGACTCTTTGTTATTTGGTTGCAGGGTTGTTTGAGAGAGACCATCTTCATCCTACGCCTCCTACGGATTGATAAACCTTAGGTCATCCACTTGAGGGAAACTTGCTACGGTCCTACAAACCTGTGCACTTGCAGGCCCAACAACGTCTACAAGAAGAAGGTTGTGTAGTAGACATCAACGTACCTATCTCTTCGAGATCTTTATCAGGAATCTACAACCTCTTGATCACGTTGGGCGAGATCAAGTTCACACCAGCCCCACCGTCAACTAGCATTTTTGTCACCTTGAGGTTGCGGATTGTTGGCGAAACCAACAATGGCAAACATCCGACCGTGGTTGTGCGATCAGGGTGATCCTCAGCGTAAAAAATGATAGGCGTGTTGGACCATTTCAATGGCTTCTGGGCGTCAATCATCGGCTCTGTCACATTGATCTCACGCGCCCACTGTTTAAGTTGACGGTGGGAAGAATGTAAGGATGCGCCTCCATCAACACACATAACCTTTGTAGCCTTCTAAAACTCGTGCTCGCTGGACTCGTCGTTATCGTCATGATCATCATCACCCTCTTTCTTGTCGCGGCCTCGAGCAGGCCTCTCTTGTTGCTTGTCCTTGCTGCGGAGACCTCCTCGGCCACCGTGCTTCTTGCCGGATCCCTCGGCACCGTCGTTGCCCTTATCTTTATCTCGCCTTTCATACTCAGCCCTCTGCTTCTCCATCAGCTGCTCAACTTGATGACAGTTTTGGAGGTCATGGCCTTTGGTGCGATGAATCTTGCAGTATTGCTTGTCGGAGCCCTCTGGCTTTTTAGTAGCATCCAAGGCCCGGCAGGCGTTGTACCCGACAATCTCCTTGTCGGGGTCATCGACCTTGGCCTTCTTGGCAGTGCTGGGGTTGCCAGATTCCTCGGCGGCAAGCATGGTCTTGCTCTTTCGCTTCATGTTGCGTCGTCGGCCCTTCTTTGCCAAGGCGACGACGTCTTCATCTCCAGAGTCACTTTCCATGCCGGCATCTTCACCAGGGTACTTTCTTCCTTCTTCAGCTCGAACACACCTGTTAGCCAGAACATAAAGCTCGGCAACATCCGTAACCTTGTTCATCGCCAGCTCTTCATGCATTTTACGATTGTGCACATTCTGATGGAATGCGCTGATGACAGTGGCGGGATGAACATCTGGGATGTTGTACTGCACACGGCTGAACCTTTGTATGTAGTTTGCGCAAGCATTCGCCATCCCTCTGGGGGATCACATGCAAATCAATTGCCTGGCCAGGAGCTACATGGCCGTCAGTAAAGGCGCTAACAAACTCGGGGCATAAATCCGAACAAGAGGAGATGGAATCTATCGGCAGGTGCATCAACCATGACCTGACTTTGGGCTTGAGTACCAACGGGAAGTAGTTGGCGAGTACCTTGCCGTCTCGAGCACCGGCAGCTTGCATCGTGATGGTGTAAACGCTCAGGAACTCAGACGGATGAGTCTTGCCGTCGTACTTCTCCGAGACCACTAGCTTGAACGTGCGGGTAGTGGGCCATTGGAACTACCATAGCTCACGGGTAAACGCCAGGAAATTCATTGCATAAGGCAAGTCGCCAGAATCCTTCGGCGCAGGCCTGTATGCAGTGGGCCCTGCATGCCTATCAGATTGGTGGCGCGCTTCCCGTCGCCGCTCGATGGTAGTCCGAGCGTCCTCCTTGAGCCGTTCCGGAGAACTTGACGTTGGTCGCGACGTGCTCGTGGATCGGACGATGCTGTGGACACGTCGTCACGGGCTTCGACCCGGCGAGCTGGCGACCGCCGCGATCACAGTGGAGGGGAATGCACCATGGTTGCGGTGCCTCCAACCCTTCCACTGTCAATGCGCGCCGGCTCAGTGGTCCGGCACCGCGAAGGACTTGCCTCCTGGTGGGCATCCCTATTGGTGTGGCCGATAAGGCTTTGGATAGCAGCCCTCCACTCTTCTTGCTTCTCCACAGCAAGAGGAAAGTCGAGGAGTAGTTGTGCTCATGCCAATGCTTCTACTCGCATCGGTGGAAGTGACAAGCACGGGGAACGGGAGGTGCTCGGACTTCTAACTTCGTTAGAAGGAGCCCCATTATGGTTCTGCGGCTGTGCGCCTTTTTCACCAGCATCTTGGCGTGCATGTCGGCCCTGTGCATCTCGAGAATGATGCTGAGGGCTCTTGCCACGACGACGCCCGGGATCACCAATGTCATGGCACTGCTCGTCGTGCACGACTTGGGAGGGCTGCAGTGTGTGCATCGGCGGGGTTGTCTTCCTACACTTGGAGGTCCCCGCATCGCCCGTAGGCTGCATGGCTCCGTCCTTGGATGCAGCGGTGCGCGGATTGTCAGCGTGGCTACGAACGATGCCGCTCGCCAGGTTGCTGGCACCAGAATGATGTGGATGGTCTTGATCTCCTCCACCACCAGCGCCTACCACGTCGCACGTTCGTGTCGGCACGGCAGATCGGCTCCACACAAACCTATCGTCGTGATTGTATTCTTCTTCGGTGCCATGGGGACGAAGAAACTAACGTACTAACTACCGGACCGGATTTGCACAACCAGTCTTCCCTACCTGGCGTGCCAAAGATGTCAGGGAAACGACACCTATGGGATCACGAGGATCCCTTCTACGGTTGGTGGGGAGCAGGAATGCACAAAGAGCGGGTCTGGTGATCAGCACGAGGGATTTTTTTCCCAGGTTCGGGCCATTGAGGAGCATAAAACCCTAGTCCTGCTTTGAGTGTATATTTGAGGTTCTTGAACCTTAGCTAGCTGCTATGCGTGCCTGGTTCCAAAGTTCGAATCCTCCTCCAGTACGCCTCGGGCCTCCTTTTATACGTCCAAAGGGGTTGCCACAGCGGCACACAGGAGGTGTAAAGTAACTACAGTGTACATGCTTATCACTGACATTGTAGGACAAACGCATTAAATGCGCTGCTTACGTGCCCTCCAACTTTATCAGGGACGGTAATAGAGCCCGTCCCGTCCATCGCCGCCTCACCTATCTTGACACGCGTCCAGGCTGACGAGGCATGCGGCGCCAAGTTGGCTGGCTAGCCGTTGTGTTGACGTGGTGGCAGGGCCTTCACGAAGATCTGCATGCCACCACGCAGGTGCTTGCTTAGTTGGCAGCCTGGTCGCCGCGCTGGAACGGCCGTGACGTGGCAAAACCTTGTCAGGTGCAGGCCTAGCTGTGGCCCTGCAGTTGTCCCCGGCAAGGGTCTTGCCAGGGCCTCGCAGTCGTCCCCGGCAAGGGCCTTGCCGGGGGTTTTCGTCTTCTGGTCTCCATGATGACCTGCATGCCACCAGTCTTCACAAAGATCTGCATGCTACTACACATGTGCCCTTGAGTGAGTCCTGGTCCTAAAGTTTGTCGATGGTGTTAGAGCTCCAAGTCACAAGGGTGGTGGCCTTGCTGGTGCTTCGCAAGTGATCCCGGCTAGGATCTTCTCGGGGCTACGCAAGCCGCTCCGGCAAGGGTGTTGTCGGGGGAGGTCTAGCTTCTCTTCTGCTCTCAGTTTACTGGCTTGAATGTTGCCTTGGTAGTCTTGCATCTTGCCTTCTACTGCCCCGTCAAGCCTTGCCGCAGGTGTGGCTGCGGCTGCCCGTGCACAAGTAAGGGGTACAGAAGGGGCCTAGACTTATGTACACCGACAATGATAGTTTCTTCTTTAGCAACTACTGGTTCTTTAATAGGGGGTGATATTTTAGCCACTTATCTTTAGGGAGGTCAACATGAGTAGCAAAAGATTCACAGAATGAGGCTATTATCTCAGAGTCAAGTCCATATGTAGTGCTAAAGTTTTGAAAAGCATCGGTGTTCATAAAAGATTTAACACAATCAAACTTAAGCTTGATACATGACTCTTTACCTTCGTCGAGTTCCCAATCTTCAGGGTTGCATTTAATCCTTTCTAAAAGATCCCATCGGAATTCAATAGTATTGTTCATAAAGGAACTAGTACAAGAAGTATTGAGCATGGATCGATCATTACGAGAAAGCCGAGCATAAGAATTCTGAGTAATAATTTCTCTTGAGAGCTCATGGTTGGGGCATGAATATAAAATTAACTTAAGCCTCCACCAAGCTAGAACAATACTTTCTCCTTCGCGAGGCCAAAAATTATATATATAATTTCGATCACAATGAACTAGATGCATAGGATAATTTTTTTGATGGAATTCCAATTTCAACTGATTTCAATTCCAAGATCCAATATCAGCGCATAGCCTATACCATGCCAATGCATTTCCCTTCAAAGATAAAGGGAAAACCTTCTTCTTAGCTTCATCTCCGGGTAAACCTGCAAGCTTAAACAATCCACAAATTTCATCCACATATATCAAGTGCATATGAGGATGTTCAGTTCCATCTCCTGCATAAGGATTAGCTAGCAGCTGTTCTATCATACCTGAAGGAATTTCATATTCAATATTTTCAGTAGGTGCAATGGGTTGAGGGGCAAATGATTGTGGTTTCGCTCGAGGTGAAAATACCCCGAACAAACCCCTCAAATGATTGTCTCCATAGTAACAAGTGACAATAAATTTCAGCACGTAGTAATAATTTTTCCTTACCAATTTCCACCTATCAAGAGATCTTCACTCCCCGGCAACAACGCCAGAAAAGAGCCTTGATGACCCACAAGTATAGGGGATCAATCGTAGTACTTTCGATAAGTAAGCATGTCGAACCCAACGAGGAGCAGAAGGAAATGACAAGTGGTTTTCAACAAGGTACAACAAGCACTGAAATTGTAAGTAACAGATAATTTGATAGCAAGATAATTTGTAACGAGCATGTAACAGTAACATTAAATAATATGTAGCAAGATAGCCCAATCCTTTTGTGGCAAAGCACAGACCAAAACGGTTTCTTATAATAAGCAAAGTGTTCTTGAGGGCACACGGGAATTTCATCTAATCACTTTCACCATGTTGGCTTTATTTGTGTTCACTACTTTGATAACTTGATATGTGGATGGACCGGTGCTTAGGTGATGTTCTTACTTGAACAAACCCCCTACTTATGATTAACCCCCTCGCAAGCATCCGCAACTACGACAAAAGTATTAAGATAAAATCTAACCATAGCATTAAACTTTTGGACCCAAATCGGTCCCTTACGAAGTAGCACATAAACTAGGGTTTAAGCTTCTGTCACTCTAGCAACCCATCGTCTAATAACGACTCCACAATGCATTCCCTTAGGGCCAAATATGGTGATGTGTCATGTAGTCGATGTTCACATGGCACCACTAAGGGAATCACAACATACATATCATCAAAATATCGAACACATATCAAGTTCACATGATTACTTGCAACATGATTTCTCCCGTGACCTCAAGAACAAAAGTAACTACTCACAAGTAATAAACATGTTCATGATCAGAGGGGTATTAAATAGCATAATGGATCTGAACATATAATCTTCCACCAAATAAACCATATAGTGATCAACTACAAGATGTAATCAACACTACTAGTCACCCACAGGTACCAATCTGAGGTTCCGGTACAAAGATTGAACACAGGAGATGAACTAGCGTTTGAGAGGAGATGTTGATGGTGAAGATATTGATGAAGATTGGCCTCCCCAGGATGAGAGGGTTGTTGGTGATGATGATGGTAATGATTTCCCCCTTCGGGAGGGAAGTTCCCCTGGCGAAATCGCTCCGCTGGAGGGCAAAAGTGCTCCTGCCCAAGTTCCCCCTCGAGACGGCGGTGTTCCATCCCAAAAGTCCCATCTTTATTTTTTCTAGGTCAAAATGACTTATATGCTAGAAGAGGGGCACCAGAGGTGGGCTGGGCTAAGCACAACCCACCAGGGCGCGCCTAGTGGGCCTTGCGCGCCCTGGTGTCTTGTGCTCACCAGGTGGGCCCCCTCCGGTAGTTATTTTCTCTAGTATTTCTTATTTATTCCATAAAAATTGCTCGTGGAGTTTTAGCTCATTTGGAGTTGTGCAGAATAGGTAGCCTGACATAGCTTTATCAGGTCGAGATTTCCAGCTGCCGGAATTCTCCCTCTTTGTGTGCACCTTGTGTATTATGAGAGAAAAGGCATTAGAATTACTCCAAAAAGAATTATTATGCATAAAACATTATAAATAACAGTAAGAAAACATGATGCAAAATGGACGTATCATTAACATGCACTAATACAACTGTCATGTGATAATTTGTAAAATTCATGGGTCATTTGACCTTTTTAAGTCATTTAAGTGATTTTCTATCCATTTAATGACCATAATTCAAATTTGAACTATATCTACATGCAACGGCTAACATAACGGTTTGAAAAATCAAATTTGTGTACTTGTGTGCGAGTTAATTCCATGTGCGGTCAATTCAAATGGATTTTCAAACATATTGGTGTCACGGCTTGGACACATTCATGGAGTGCCATGGCATTTAAATTCCAAAAAAATAAAAAATTATCAGAAACACATGAAACCTTGCTTGACGTAATGTCATGCCACCAAGATGATGTGGTAAAAAAATGGCCTATTTGACAAAAGTTTGGACACACACACCGCTCACAAACCAGAGCAACTCAATAGAAGGCCCGTGGTTCCGATAGGGAACAATGCATGCTTGATGACAAATCGACGATAGCTTGGACTTATGACCTTCAGAAAATTTCTACAGTTAAGGTGCACTAATACAATTGTCATGCCAAAATTTGGAAACTTTCAGGGGTCATTTGACCTTTTTAAGACATTTAAGTGATTTTCTAGCGGTTTAGTGACCGTAATCCAAATCTGAACTACATCTACATCCAACGGCTAACCATAACGGTTTGAAAAATCATATTTGTGTACTTGTGTGTTAGTTAATTCCATGTGCAGTAAATTCAAATGAATTTTCAAACATATTGGTGTCCCGGCTTGGACACATGCACGGAGTGACATGGCATTTAAATTCCAAAAAATTAAAAAATGATCAGAAACACATTAACCTTGCTTGATGTAATGTCATGCCACCAAGATGATGTGGTAAAAAAATTGGCCTATTTGACAAAAGTTTGGGCACACACCCCTCACAAACCGGAGCAACTCAATAGAAGGCTTGTGGTTCCGAGAGGGAAGAATGCATGTTTGATGATGAACCGACGATAGTTTGCACTTATGGACTTCAAAAAAATTCAACAGTTAACAGGCACTAATACAACTGTCATGTCAAAATTTGGAAAATTTCAGGGGTTAGTTGACCTTTTTAAGACATTTAAGTGATTTTCTAGCCATTTAATGACCGTAGTCCGACTTTGCACTACATCTACGTGCAACGGCTAACCATAGCGGTTTGAAAAATCGTATTTTTGTACTTGTGTGCGAGTTAATTCCATGTGCAATAAATTGGAACAAAATCTCAAATATATTGGTGTCACGGCATGGACACATGCATGGAGTGCCATGGCATTTAAATTCCAAAAAATAAAAAATGATCAAAAAGACATGAAACCTTGATTGGCGTAATGTCATGCCACCAAGATTATGCGGTAAAAAAATTGGCCTGTTTGATGAAAGTTTAGACACACACCCCTCACAAACCATAGCAACTCAATAGAAGGCTCGTGGTTTCGAGAGGGAACAATGCATGTTCGATGACGAATCGACGGTAGCTTCCTCTTATGGCCTTCAAAAAATTTCTACAGTTAACATGCACTAATACAACTGTCATGTGAAGATATGGAAAATTTTAGGGGTCGTTTGACCTTTTTAAGATATTTAAATGATTCTCTAGCCATTTAATGACCGTAATCCAAATTTGAACTACATCTAAATGCAATGGCTAACCATAACGGTTTGAAAAATCATATTTGTGTACTTGTGTGCGAGTTAATTCCATGCACAATAAATTGAAATGAATTTTCAAACATATTGGTGTCACGGCTTGGACACATGCATGGAGTGCCATGGCATTTAAATTCCAAAAAGTTTAAAAATGATCAGATGGTGTAAATATCTGGTGTTCAAAAAAGAAAATGTAAAGATCTGGCAAGACAATCGGGCCCCACACGATTGGCACTCTATTTCGCGCCTCGAGGTTTGGAAGGTGAGTGGCGTGGGTTATTAAGTTCACACACGGCTTTGCTGCAGGAATCGTGTGTAATTCAAACTACAGAACTCGTAAATTTCAGCCACCGATGTGTGTACTATTCCCGTCATCTAGATTCCGGCCGCCAATAAAGACTACCTTGCTCATGTCGTCCCGCCTGCATTCTCATCTACATACTCCCCTCGCTCGCCTCTCTCTCTCTCTCAAATCTCCGTCATGGCGCCGCTGATCTACCCACGCACCGACGAGGAGGCGCTGCCCCCCGAGGATGCTCAATCGAAGAGAGGCAACGAGGAGGACCGCTATGCGCCGCTGGACGAGGTTGCGTCGGACCCCCCCCCCCCAACTTTGGAGTGGTTTTGGGGCCAATACAATCTTTGTTAGTACAGGTTGCTGCCGCCGGCTGAGAATGCCAATAAGTGGCGTTCAAGAAGGAGATGACGGAGGAGGAAGCCAGGTACCAGGCGGCCTGTGAAGCCCGTGATGCCGCCAGGGAAAAGGAGGTGGTGGAGCTTTGGGGGCGGGCGCATCATCGTGCAGAGGAGGTGTACGAAGATGGGTACTTCGCGAGGAAGGTCAAAGGCGCTAGGCACCTCATCACTGCATGGAGGTTGGCTGATAAGCTCTAGCATGCCACCGACGAGGAGCTTTGGTGGGCACCCAATGAAATGGCAAGATCGGCTGTGCTCGTCCGCCAGCAAGAGGCAGATCGGTATGTCAAGCGCTGCGAGGTGGAGAAGGCGGAGTACTACCTCCGCGCTGGGAAGACGCGGCGCACCAGGGAGCTGTTGGCGAGGGGCTGCCAGAATACTGTCCCCATGAGGGATTATTAGTTTTAGTATTGTTCGTCTTCAATTTTACGCATTGTACCTAGTACTTAAGTATCATCACGTATATGTGATGGTATTATATATATTCTGTGATGAACTAATGAACAATTAGTATATATTATGAGTTCCATTTTCTATCTGTTTTCATCCACATATACAGAATGGAATGCATATATACACACATTGAAAAAGCACATATAAGAACGGAAAATAGAGTACACACATCGAAACAGAGCAATAAACAGAGCAATATTATGATTGTTGTGAATACATAGCAATCCACATCGAAATGACTCAATAAAATAAAACATGTCCATGAGACCATGACCAACAGCCTTTGCCTACGGTAGATCTTGGCTCTGCCTGAACTCGTGCAGGCATTCATCCAAGCAGTCGACACGCTCGCAGTACATCTGGAGCGTGATGTCGAGCTCCCAGTTGGCTATTTCATCGGAGATCACCAGCTCGAGGATGCGAAGGCCATGTTCCTCTACTGCGCCCAGATGGACACCTGGGACAAGCAGGCAGTTGAGCCTAGCAAACAACGCATTGCATTGAGCGGGCCGCGGACAAGGCGAAAGGCACGACCCATGCGAATGGCTTGGCGAGCGTCCGGTGAAAGTACAACACGGCCGGCCTCTGGTGCAAGTACGGTGTAGACGACCTCTGCCCACTCCTAGCGAGGAATGGGGGTGCTAACAGGACATGTACCCAACTGCGACACCCTATCAACAGCAGGCAACCATCGATTGATCCGCTCTTGCTATGTGGCGTGCCATGCCTCTCGCTCTGCGGCGCTCCAACGGTCTCGCTGTGCGGCGAGCCACAACCTATCAGCGTGGACGCGCTTAGCTTGCTCTGTGGCGCACCATTGATCATGTTGCTCAGCGAGCTGCTGCCTCTCGGCGCTGACATGCCTATCTTGATCCAAGGTGCTGAAGCACCATGCGCTAAGGGACAACTCAACCCTAGCGATGACGCGCAGCACAGCATCGTCCATCGCATTGCCGGGGAGCGCCTCGGCCTTGATGGGTCGTGTCGCCTTCTTGTTTTCCTCGTTGAGGAGGTTGATAGCAAAGGCAGCGCTTCGGTGGGTTGTCATGCTTGGAAAAGGTGGATGTGCTAGAGGCTACGCTTGCCTCGGTGCACACCCGCCTCGATTTATGTGCAATATCGCTGGCTGGCGGTGGAAACCAGTGAGGAAATGGCAGGAAATTGTGGCGTGGTCATAAAACACCATCAATTAATGGAAACTTAGCATAGAAGGAACATCGAGCTAGCACGACGCGTGCGGGCACATTGCTCGCCCAAGGCTATGATTCATATACTTTTCTGCCCAACAGAGCACACTCTTCACAGTAAATAATACTTTTCCGATTATCCTAGTGGAGCAGTGGCGACAAGCGTCACAAGAAGTAGATGATGATCATATCATCGTTTATCCTAGTTAATTATACATGTAATAGTTTACTTTGGTGTGTGGAAATGTGATGTGTGTACTAGCCACCTATGTAATTTGATGTTTAATTTGGTTGTGCAATCATGTCCTTATTAGTATATATGTTGTTGCTTTGTATGCAATCACATCTCACACGGACTAGACTATGGAACCCGTCGATGATGATTTCATCAATCACTCACAATTGTATACCAGCAATCGTTTGCTCACAACACACACGGCTTGTTAATAGGAATCGTCGGTCGGTCTTCCCACACATTTCTGATTACTTACCTGGTGCCGCGTATCACACACATCTTGTTAAGTTGAACCATTTCTATTATGTTGGCTCAACGCAAACAGTTCATCCGAGTCAACCGTATGCCGTCAATCGCACACACCTTGATCTGGCTGACCGTTTCTGCTGTGTTGCCTAATCACAAACAGTTAATCCGAGTAAATTGTATGCCGTATATCGCACACATTTTCATCTGACTGCCCATTTCTGTTGCTCTGCCTCATCGCAAACAGTTCATTGGAGTGAGCCGTATGCCCCTCATCGCACACATAAGTAAAATCTGAACCGTGTTTGATGTATCTGCCATCGCAAACGTTATGCATATTTTTTGTCGGTTTTTTTACATCACCGTTTGCGACTAATGCATCGCACATAGTTTCATTGAAGGGTCTTTGATTGTAGTGTCACATTAGCAGCATCCTGCGATAGTGAGTTCATCACGGAATATATATAATATCCACACATATACGTGATGATACTTAACTACTATGTACAATGCATAAAATTCAAAATGAACAATACTAAAAGTAATAATCCCTCCTTAAGGGGGCAGTATTCCGGCAGCCGCTCGCCAGCAGCTCCCTGGTGTGTGGCGTCTTCCCAGTGCAGAGGCAGTACTCCGTCTCCTCCGCCTGGTAGCACTTGACGTACTGATCTGCCTCTTGCTGGAGGACGCGCGCGAACGATCTTGCCGTTTTGTTGGGCGCCCACCGGAGCTCCTCATCGGTGGCACACTGGAGCTTATAGGCCCACCTCCACTCAGCGATGAGGCACCTAGCGCCTTTGGCCTTCCTGGCAAAGTACTCGTCTTTGTACACCTCCTCTGCACGACGGCGCGCCTGCCCCCAAAGCTCCACCACCTCCTTTTTCCAGGTGGCCTCACAGGCTTCACAGGCCGCCTGGTACCTGGCTTCCTCCTCCTCCATCTCCTTCTTGGATGCTACTTGCCTGGCTTTCCCAGCCGGTGACGGTGATTTGCACAGACAAAGATTGTACTAGCCCCAAAATCACTTCAAAGTTGGGGGGTCCAGCGCAACCTCGTATGGCGGCGCGTATGGGTCCTCCTTGTTGCTGCTCTTCGATTAAGCGTCCTCGGGGGGTGGCGCCTCCTTGTCGACGTGTACGCAGATCAGCGACGCCATGGCAGAGATTTGTGACAGAGAGAGGGAGAGGGCGAGCGAGGAGAGGATGTAGATGAAAATTCAGACGGGACGACGTGAGCAAGGTAGTATTTATTGGCGACCGGAATCTAGATCGACGGGAACAGTACACACGCCGGTCGCCAGAATTTACAAGTACTGTAGTTTGAATTACACATGATTCTCGCAGCAAAATCCATCTGTGAACTTAATCGCTGACGGTTTCCATTACAGAACCGCCTTTGATTAACAATCCATGCCACTCACCTTCCAAACATTGATGCTTGAAATAGAGTGCCAATCATGTGGGGCCTAGTTGTCTTGCTAGATATTTACATTATCTTTCCTCACATAAGGCAAAAATGCTTATTTTGTGTTACCATGATATTATTGTATAATGTAATGTAATACGTAAATGAATTTTCCAACCCATGATGGTTTGCTGTTGCATGCACATGTGGTTCAAATTAAATTACAGCCATTAAATGGCTAGAAAATCACATAACTGACTTAAAAAGGTTAAATGCCCCCTGAAAATTTCCAAATTTTAAGATGACAGTTGTATTAGTGCATGTTAATGGTATAAAAAGGTTCGAGGCCATATGAGGAAGCTATCGACAGTTCGTCATCAAACATGTATTGTTCCCTCTCGGAACCATGAGCCTTCTCGTGAGTTGCGTCATTTTGTGAGGGGTGTGTGTCCAAACTTTCGTCGAACATCCCAATTTTTCTTACCACAACATCTTGGTGCCATGCCATTACATCAAGCAAGGTTCCATTTACTTCTAGTCATTTTTTGGGAATTTAAAAGCCATGGCACTCGATGTTTCTGTCCAAGGCGTGACACTAATATGTTTGAAAATTCCTTCCAATTTACTGCACATGGCATTAACTCACACACGAGGACACAAATATGATTTTTCAAATAGCTACGGTTAGCTATTGGATGTACATGTAGTTAAAATTTGAATTACGGTCATTAAATGTCTACAAAACCACTTAAATGTCTTAAAAAGGTCAAATGACCGCTGAAAATTTTCCAAATTTTAACATGGCAGTTGCATTAGTGCATGTTAACGGTACAAAAATTTTGAAGGGCATAAGAGGAAGCTATTGTTGGTTCAGCATCAAACATTCATTGTTCCCTCTCGAAACCACGAGCCTTCTAGTGAGTTGCTCCGGTTTGTGAGGGGTGTGTGTCCTAACTTTCGTCAAACAAGCCAATTTTTTTTACCAAAGCATCTTGGTGCCATGCCATTATGTCAAGCAAGATTTCATGTATTTCTGATCATTTTTGATTTTTTTTGGAATTTAAATGCCATGGCACTCTTTGTGTCCAAGCCGTGACACAACCATGTTTGAAAATTCATTCAATTTACTGCACATGGAATTAACTCACACACAAGTACACAAATATGATTTTTTTTCCCAAACCGTTATGGTCAGCTATTGCATGTACATGTAGTTCAAATTTTAATTACGGTTATTAAATGGCTAGAGAATCACTTAAATTAATGTCTTAAGAAGGTCAAATGACCCATGAAATTTTCCAAATTTTGACATGACAGTTGTATTAGTGCACATTAACGGTAGAAAAGTTTGAAGGCCATAAGAGGAAGCTACAGCCGGTTCGTCATCAAACATGCATTGTTCCCTCTCGGAACCACGAGTCTTCTAGTGAGATGCTCCGGTTTGTGAGGAGTGTGTGTCCAAACTTTCGTCAAAGAGGCCAATTTTTAACACATCATCTTGGTGCCATGCCATTACGTCAAACAAGGTTTCATGTATTTTTGATCATTTGGAAATTTTTTGAATTTAAATGCCATGGCACTCAATGCTTGAATATGTTTGAAAATTCCTTCCAATTTACTGCACATGGAATTAACTCTCACACAAGTACACAAACTTGATTTTTAAAACCATTATGGTTAGCTTTTGCATGTACATGTAGTTCAAATTTGAATTGTGATCATTAAATGTCTAGAAAATCACTTAAATGTCTTAAAAAGGTCAAATGACCCTTGAGTTTTTTTTAAAATATGACATGACAGTTGTTTTAGTGCACGTTAATGGCAAAAAAAGTTTGAAGGCCATAAGAGGAAGCTACCACCGGTTCGTCATCAAACATGTATTGTTCCCTCTCGGAACGAGTCTTCTAGTGAGATGCTCTGGTTTATGACGGGTGTGTGTCCAAACTTTCGTCAAAGATGCCAACTTTTTTTTACCACGGCATCTTGGTGCCATGCCGTTAATTCAAGCAAGGTTTCATGTATTTCTAAACATTTTTTTATTTTTTTTAATTTAAAAGCCATGGTACTCAATATTTGTGTCCAAGCCATGACAGCATCATGTTTGAAAATTCCTTCCAATTTACTGCACATGAAATTAACTGACACATAAGTACACAAATATGATTTTCCACCCCATGATGGTTTGTTGTTGCATGTACATGCAGTTCAAATTTGAATTACGATCATTAAATGGCTAGAAACTCACTTAATTTCTTAAAAAGGTCAAATGACCCTTATAATTTCCAAATTTTAACATGACAGATATATTAGTACATCTTAATGGTACAAAATTTTCTCATACATTTAAAACACCATCCGTTGCCACTGTACTCCAAATTCGTTTTCCACAGCTAATACAAAAAATCAACAACATCACACATAGTTTGTTGTAGAACCGTTTGCGATGAAAATTCGTGGGTTTATTTCAGTCTTCCTCCATAAGCTTCTCCAGCTTCGTCTGCTCTAGTACTGCTCACCCCCGAATCCACAAATCCTCGATCCCCTTTCCCCAAGTCCTTGCAAAAAATGACGCTGTGGAGACGCTTCGCGAGGCCCCGTACGGTGGTCGCGTCCTCCCCAAGCGCCGCCGCATCCGCGTTGACCGTGACCGCATCCACCGAGAGAGCCTCTGCGGCAGTCGACAGGGCAGCTGCAGTAGCCGAGACGGCTACAACAACTGCTGCGAAGGCGGTGCAAACACCGAGAGTGCTCGAGCAGCCGTCCGTGCCGCCGATGTCGCCCTGGCCCGCATCGAGGCCATCCATGCCAAGATGAAGGGCGCCCACGCCAATATATTCCAGGCCTCCTCGGAATCCAGCATGCAACCCACATCTGAAAAGGCGGCAGAGGCCATGGAGCACTTGCTTCCTCATGAGATTGCCGAGCAGGAGCTAGATATGCTGGAGGCGGTGGAGATGGAGGAGCACCCGGAGGAGTTGCACGTGGCTAAGGACAAGGTAGAGAAGAGCCCGTCCGTCGAGGAATCAGCGGTGGAGTACCAACACGAGCTCTGGTGCAGCGACTACTACGAGTACTACAACCTTGAGGGCGGCACCGAGGACAAGGAGGACGACACGGTCGACTTCAGCCTTGGGGACGCAGAGTCCACCAATGGCGGCATGTCGCTAGGACAAGTCATTGATGTCTCAGCTTAAACCGGCGAGGCATAGGGTGGCGCAGCGGCTTTGTTAAAATTATGCATACTTAGCCTTTGTTTATAACGCTTGTCTTTTGTTTGAGCAATGTTTAGGTCTACTGGCTCTGTTTAATTACTAAAATTGCTCGATTCAATAAGTGTGGTATGTGTGCTATAGGCTCTTTTTTGTACCCAAATTGGCAAGCGATGTTAAATTATGCAATGACGTGGATGAGCACAGTACCTAAGGAAATTTCCACCAAAATTTGAATGACCAAACTCACTGCATGCGTGTAAAGCAGAAGAATGGTGTCCGGCTGCACCGTGCCCAAAGTTTCCCTCCACCTTTTGAAATTTTTGGCCTACCGTTGAAATATCTAACTCTTCCCCCCTCACCACCCCCTTTTCTCCCCGACCCCAAGTCACGTTCCCCTGTTTGCTCCTTTCTTCCTTCCCAAGCTATAGCCGCTGATACGTCCATTTTGCATCATCTTTTCCTACTGTTATTTATAGTGTTTTATGCATTATAACACTTTATGGATTAATTCTAATGCCTTTTCTCTCATAATATGCAAGGTTTACACAAAGAGGGAGAATACCGGCAGCTGGAATTCTGGACCTGAAAAAGCTATGTCAGAGATACCTATTCTGTACATCTCCAAATGAGCTGAAATTTTACGGAGAATTTTTTTGGAATATATAATAAATATTGTAGAGAAGAACTATGAGAGGGGGGCTGCCAGGTGGCCACAAGGCATCAGGGCGCACAAGACCCCTCTGGCGCGCCCTGGTGGGTAGTGAGCCCCTCGGCCCACCTCTGGTGCCCATCTTCTGGTATATAAGGTCTTTTGACCTGGAAAAAAATAAGGAGAGGACTTTTCGGGATGTAGTGTCACCATTTTGAGGAGGAACTTGGGCAGGAGCACTTTTGCCCTCCGGTGGAGGGATTCCGTCGGGGGAACTTCCCTCCCGGAGGGGGAATCGAAGCCATCATCATCACCAACAACCCTCTCATCTTTGGGAGGCCAATGTTCATCAGCATCTTCAATAGCACCATCTCATCTCAAAACCCTAGTTCATCTCTTGTGTTCAATCTTTGTACTGAAACCTCAGATTGGTACCTGTGGGTGACTATGGTGTTGATTACATCCTATAGTTGATGTTGTATGGTTTATTTGGTGGAAGATTATATGTTAAAATCCATTATGCTACTTAATATCCCTCTAATCTTGAGCATGGATATTATTTGTGAGTAGTTGCTTTTGTTCTTGAGGCCACGGGAGAAGTCATGTTGCAAGAAATCATGTCATTTGATATTCGTTCGATATTTTGAAGATATGTATGTTGTGATTCCCTTAGTGGTGTTATGTGAACGTCGACTACATGACACTTCACCATCTTTGGGCCTAAGGGAATGTATTGTGGAGTAGTTATTAGATGATGGGTTGCTAGATTGACAGAAGCTTAAACTATAGTTCATGCACTATTTCATAAGGGGCTGATTTGGATCCATAATGCTATGGTTAGATTGTAATCTTAATACTTCTTTCATAGTTGCGGATGCTTGCAAGGGGGGTAATCATAAGTGGTAGGCATGTTCAAGTAAGAATAGCACCCCAAGCACCGGTCCACACACAAAAATATTTGCTCTTTTATTCACTTTTTTCCCGCTCGGTCTTTTGTTTGCTTGAACTCATCATCATGAGTGACTTTGGTATGGCAAAAACAAATGATGGCCTAACTCCTAAAATTGGACGTACTAGCAATCTAGATGCTAAAACCTTTGTTTTGGGGCAAGGGAATTTTATGGGAAAAGAACATATCCAAGAATTTTTCAATTGCGTAGGCAAACTGCCTCTTGATGATTCTCATATACTTAAAAGAACCAAAACTTATGCGGAGGCTATTTCAGCATTAGTTCTGAAATTTGAAAGTAGATTTATCCTTACTCATCCTACCTTGCAAAGATTGTTTTACGAGCTACCCATTATAAAAAATCCTAAGGCTAAAAAGATAGCTACCCATGTTCTTATGAATGAATTTGATCACATAGTACGAGAAGCTAGGGAAATTTTTGAGCGTTATGATATGAGCCGTGAAAAACCGGTGATAGGTGAGATTCTTTACAATAGTGACTACACGTTGAGACATTTGTTTGGAACTAATCAAATTTTTGATGTGAACCTTAAAAAGAAAATCCCCGTTTTAGATATGATCCAACAAGTTTTCAGTGATTTTAATCAACAGTATTCTTGGATTGTAGCCGGAAATCAAAGGGGATACGTTGATGGGCAGCTTCATAATGCCAAAATTTCTATGGATAATGTGTTTCAAGTCATCTTTGCAAAACCTTCCAACAAAAACAATCTATGGAAAATACCAAAGATGACAATACCTAGATCTATGTTTTATGCCTAGCTAGGGGCGTTAAACAATAGCGCTTGTTGGGAGGCAACCCAATTTTATTTTTATATTTTTCGTTTTTGGTTATGTTTTTCAATATTTACACATTATTTCCTATGTAGTAACTGTGTTTTGGTGTTTTAATTAGTGTTCGAGCCAAGTAAGACCTTTCTGATGGTCTACAGTGATAGTTTATTTGATCTTGCTGAAAACTAGAAACTTTTGTGCTAATTGGCAGAATTATAAAAAATCATAGAAACATGCTTTTGATCTGAATTTTTACACAAGATTTACATACAAATTTCCCAGGTTGTCCTAATTTTTCAGAATTTTTGGAGTTACAGCAGTATACGAAGTTTACAAATTACTACAGACTATTCTATTTTTGAAGATTCTGTTTTCTATGTGTTGTTTGTTTATTTTGATGAATCTATTGGTAGTATCGGGGGGTATGAACCATGGAGAAGTTGGGATATAATAGATATTACAGCAATATAAATTTAGAATGAGTTCACAACAATACCCAAAGTGGTGATTTATTTTATTATACTAACGGATCTCATGAGTTTTCTGTTGAGTTTTGTGTTGTGAAGTTTTCAAGTTTTGGGTAAATATTTGATGGACTATGGAACAAGGAACGACAAGAGACTTAGCTTGGGTATGCCCAAGGCACCCCAAGGTAATATTCAAGCATAACCAAGCATCTAAGCTTGGGGATGCCTCGGATGGCATCCCCTCTTTTGTCTTCGTTCCATCGGTAAATTTACTTGAGGCTATATTTTTATTCACCATATGATATGTGTTTTGCTTGGAGTGTCTTGTATGATATGAGTCTTTTCTTTTTAGTTTACCACAATCATTACATCTTTTGAGCGGGACACGCATGAATCGTGAATTTATTAAAATACTCTTTGTGCTTGACTTATATCTTTTGAGCTAGGGAGTTTGCTCTAGTGCTTCACTTATATCTTTTTAGAGCACGACGATGGTTTTATTTTATAGAAATTGTTGAACTCTCATGCTTCACTTATACTATTTTGAGAGTCTCTAAACAGCATGGTAGTTCTCTTAGGTTATGAATTTAGTCCTAATATGATGGACATCCAAGAGGGATATAGTAAAAACTTTCATATAAAGAGCATTGAATACTATGAGAAGTTGGATTCCTTGCATTTGTTTTGAGATATAAAGATGGTGATATTAGAGTCATGCTAGTGAGTAATTATGGATTGGTATAAATACTTGTGTTAAAGTTTGTGATTCCCGTAGCATGCATGTATGATGAACCGCTATGTGATGAAGTTGGAGCATGATTTATTCTTTGATTGTCTTCCTTATAAGTGGCGGTCGGGGACGAGCGATGGTCTTCACCTACCAATCTATCCCCCTAGGAGCATGCGTGTAGTACTTTGTTTTGATAGCTAATAAACTTTTGCAATAAGTATGTGAGTTGTTTATGACTAATGTTGACTCCGTGGATTATACGCACTCTCACCCTTCCACCTTTGCTAGCCTCTCTAGTATCGTGCAACTCTCGCTGGTGCATTAAACCCACCATTTACCTTCCTCAAAATAGCCACCATACCTACCTATTATGTCATTTCCATAGCCATTCCAAGATATATTGCCATGCAACTTCCTCGGTTCCATTTTATTATGACACATACCATCATTGTCATATTGCTTTGCATGATCGTAAGATAGCTAGCATGATGTTTTCATGGCTTGTCCGTTTTTTATGTCGTTGCTATGCTAGGTCATTGCACATCCTGGTACACCATCGGAGGCATTCATATAGAGTCATATTTTGTTCTAGTATCGAGTTGTAATTCTTGAGTTGTAAGTAAATATAAGTGTGATGATCATCATTATTAGAGCATTGTCCCATGTGAGGAAAGGATGATGGAAGCTATGATACCCTCACAAGTTGGGATGAGTCTCCGGACTTTACAAAAAATAAAAGAGGCCAAAGAAGCCCAAACAAAGAAAGGAGAAAGAAAAATGAGAGAAGAGGGAGAAGGGACAATGTTACTATCCTTTTTCCACACTTGTGAGTGCAGCCTTTATTATGAAGAATTACAACCTATTTGGTGTGCTAGCTCAAAATAAGTTTGTGGGTGCCGGCGGGCACTAAGCACTTGGGTTCTGTAATGCACAATGAGCTCAAGCAGCTAGCGAGAGTGATGTTATTTCCCTTGGTTGTGATTTGTTACAATATTTCTCTCTTAGTTAAGGAAATGGCGAGCCATTTGCCTTGTTTCAAGGAAAATATGACAGGCATAGCCGAGTTGAAAAGAGCAACCACATCTAATTCAAGCTTACAAATGGTACAAAAGCACAAGGGTCAAGTGTTCATCAGGTTTAGACAAAACCAAGATTGAACATGGTAATAACATCTAACCCAACCACAGTTTTTGGCAGTCACAAACAAATGGATCCATCCTATGCCAAAAAATTTACTGGCATATGACGACAAGTTGTTGTAAATAGAAGCCGAGCACGTTCAGAAGCCCATTTGTCCACCCGAAACTTCTTTTTATGCTATTCAACTTATCCATCCATGAGTAATTTCTTGTCGAAAAACTTAAGCTGCATGGACAATAGTAACCTCGCATTCAACAGGAAGAATGTGACGAAGTTTCTGCTTGCCTGATTGGATGCATAACCTTCCATCGTTATTTTCCTCAAACGAATGTCATGAGAACTGAGAAAATCCTGGTGCTTATTACGCCACTGGTTGGTTATATGTTTTTCTCCATGTGTTAGTGCCTATGTAGACATGAAGATTGAAAACACTTAAGGTCTAAAAAAAGAGTGGGTCGATATAGTGACAGCTGAGCGGTAATTCTAGTACAAAATATATGGACTTTCAATGTGCATGAAATAATCACCTCTATATACAAATTCTCCAGACATGGAAAGCATCACAACAAGCCAATAATTATGTTCAGATCAATACTAAACATTCCGATATATAAGATCTTGATAGAATCCGGCACCATTGATAGGCTATCCATGGACGAACTCTACATTGAGCATAGAACATAATATTAGTATCGGAAGTGTACTCCTAGATGATATAAAACTAATGCGCACAAATGAAAATTGGAGCTTATGATTACAAAAGTGTAGATAATATACAATACCTGAATAAGTGTGGGCCAAACACCATGTCGTGATGTTTAAACGGATTACGAATTGCACCCAAGGTCTTAAGTTTAGGCATAGAGACGATAGTTATTTGCAAAGGTTTATAACAATAGTCAAGGAGCGACCTTTGAAGTGAAGGGGCATCTTCGATGATGAGTTGTTGTCCTTCAAAAGAAATTCCAATGCTTATAAGGTGATGCGACTTTATTTGGAGATAACGGATATGGATTTATAATCCGAAAACAAGCAGCAAGCAATCCAGGCAAGGCAACTGGAGTGGATGATGATGTGCAGTGAGGCCTCCGACAGATCAACCACCACAAGCGAAAGCTTTTAGTAGCGGGAGTCGAATCATTTGTACCAGATTGTCTGGCATATGGCACCGGGCTATGGTGAGGGTGTGGAGAGAGGAGGAAAACCAAGAGATGGACAATAGTGGTGTGGGCAGAAATACATGGCATTTGGTTCACGGTATGTATTTTTCGTAGTAATGGTAGAAGTCAAGTTGCTGGAGTTTTTCAAATTCAGTGGATTTCAGCGAGGTGTCCACCGTGAAGGGTATGGACAGCAGGTAGTGTGTCGGGATGCAGAGGCGTTGAACGGAGCCCTAGTGGGAGGAGATGATGGCCCTAAGGAGTTCAAAGTCAAGAACGACAGATATCTGATGACAGTCGAGATTAAGAGGTGTTGTGTGTCGAAGAGTGCGCCACCGAGATGTGAGGACTCGTGTGTGGCAGCCATCCTTGGTGGGGAGAAGGGAGATGATCTCTCCAAGGATGGCGTCTGGGAGATCGTTGATGCGGTCCACCAGAGATTCTACGGGTTCCTTAGATCCGGGGGGGCTCGCTGCTTCTCCCTGCGTTGCCGGGTGCGGGCTCTACAAGTGGCATCGTCATTGGCGGGAGCCTCATCTTCTTGGTGCCGGGGCCAGCCGACTCCATTTTCCTTGCGGGCGTCGCCCGAGCTCACGGGTTTGAGCAGAGTAGCAAGAGATAGGCCTAGTGACAGTGCGAGTGGGGAAGAAGGAGGGCCGAGGTTTTCTGTAGGAGCGAGGAAGAAGAGGAGCATGTGTTTTCTATACAAGTGAGGAATAAGCTGAGTGGGATTTTCTGTACGAGTGAGGAAGATGGGGAGCGGGGGGAATTGGGGGGCGATGGAAGCGGGAGAGTCCACCGAGCTGCAGTATAAGTGGAGATGAGGAGGAATGAGGCTTTTTCTGGGATCGCCCCTCTACAAGAAATATGGGCTTTTCCGCGCAAAAAACAAAAACAAATGGGCTTTAAGATGGATAGGCTTTTGTATCGGCCTAGTCGGCTGCCTGTCACTACTAGGGAAAAGCCTAGCAGTAGCGCGGGTTCTACGTATATCAGTAGCGCGGGGACCGGTGCTACTAATAAGGCGCTACAGCTAACTCGTAGCAGCAGCGCGTGCGCTCCCGCGCTACTGATATACAAGTGTAGCAGCAGCGTTCTTACAGGGAGCTCGATACTGCTAATAGCTATAGCGCGCTTCTCATGTGTGCGCTACTGCTACTACCGCGCTGCTGCTAACTTTTCTCCACTCGCTACTGCTAATTTTAGTAGTTTTTTGTTTTTTTCTGCATATTTGTTTTGTATTTGAACAGGCTTTATAGAAGAATCTTTAGCATGCCTGCGAGACCACAAATGTAATCATAGCATATACATACAAATAGTCTCATCATAATCATCATCCAACACAAAGTGGTATCTTGCCATCATCTTGAAAATAGAGATACATGCAAGTCTCGAATACTTGCAACTACAACGTCATCCATCTAAACAAAGGTATACGCGAGAAGAGCTATCACTATGAGTGAGAGCGGAACTATGCAGTACATGAGGTGGCGGTTACGAGTCCTCTCTCGCGCTAGCGTGAACCTCAAGTAACTAGCTTCTTCTTGTCTGCTTTTGAAGCCTTTATGGCTGGCGCCCGAGAACCCATTCACTTGCACCTGACACTCATGCCACTCGTTGTACACCCTCGGAACCTTCCCTTTGTACACAACATAGCACTGCCATCTCGCCATCAGGAAACTAGGTACCTGTTAGAGATGCATCTTCATGAAGAGGATGTACAATCATATGCAACAAAATATACAAGAGCAACATGAAAAAGAAAGGGTTAGCAACTAGATGCAACATACAGTATGCAAACAAATTAACTAGAGGTACGCAGGTCATCATACGCAAACTAACAAAGTAGCGTTACGCAAGTTCGGCAGGGACCGTCGACATCACAAAGTTTCAACGCTAAAAAAAGTATACAAGTTGAACCGACACATATCATCATCATCGGCATCATAAATCACTAGAAGTTCCATCCTTCCATATCATCGAGGATGGACCCTAGCTTCTTGAATGGCGTGAGGTCTAGACATTGCATGCCTATGCGAGTTCGGATGTCACCTCGCGATATAGGGCCGTGGTGGAACATTCCCTTCTCATCGACGACTTCTTTCATGATGATCGTCGCAATGTCCCTTTGGATGCGAAATAAGTCATCTCTAAGTTTATAATCCGCTTCTCCATGAGATTCTAGCCACTTGTGGATATGATCATCATTTATGCTTGTCATGCGAAGCTTTTGGTGATCCGTGTTGAACTGAATCATGAGATGGACGATGTAGAATCCATCCTTCTTGCTTGGTTTTGGGACCTAGATGCAAGAGAAGTTAGTTTTATGCGCGAAACCCATCTTGTTTCCTGATCTGCATGTGGCCACCTCTAATGCTGAAACCTCGGAGAGCATCATCTAGAATATTCATTATGTGGGTGTAGTCCTTTTTCTCGTAGTCTCTGGAAGGGTCAAAATACACAACGTGGGAGACTTGCGGGTAAAGAACGATAAGGACGGCGCGCCCGTTGCTGCGGGGAAAAGACACCTCAAATTATTCTCCATATGAGCGAGAAGGAATGATTGAAATGTACGAAAGGGTTGTCCGGAACTGACTTACTTTGGATGATAAGGCACGAGGACAATTTCGTGGTCCTTATTATGTACCATGAAGTTTTGGAGGTAGTCCCTAGCAGTTTCACACTCAAAGTCGCCGAGACTCAAGAAAGACTCGTGCATGTAGTACGGATCCGCCACACAGATTTGCAAGACTTCTTCACTCTTCATGACGGAGCTCATATGTAGTGCAAAAAGGTGGATGATTGTAAAATCGAGCCGCCTTGTCAGAAACATCTCAAAGATATGGTCAAACCGCAGGAAGAACACCTCCGCGGGCCGTGTGTCGACGTAGCACTTCCCCTCAGGCACACGAGCCGCGTATGTCGGATATCCTGGATCCTTTGAGGCTAGTAGGCTTTTCTCAGTCGACCGCACATGGTCGTGCAGTCTCCTGAGATCCCCTGATGGTGCCTCCAGCGGTTTTGGCGGTAGCATCGGCTCGCCCGTGAGATGGAACATGGCCGCACCTTTCACGGGTACACGCTCTTCAGAATCCATCGTCTGGCTATTATGTGCTCTGGCTTGTTTGGAGGCAGTTATCTTCCCCGATCTCTTCCTCTCCTTTTTCTTGGGCACACCTTCCAGACCCTTCCTTAACCCCTGCCCCAGGGTTCCCGGGCTAAGCACTGTACGACCCTCGGCTAGTTGAGCCTGTGTTGAGGCGGCATCTTCAGGCGTGTCCTGTGAGGAATTCATGAAGAGAGACTTTTTGCAATCCTTCCAACGACCTTCCTGCCTGGGCATATCATCCATATCCTCATTAGCATGCTGATAGCCCGATTCGTCATATGGTTGACTCATCATATCTATGTCACAGTCATACGCGATTGTATTGAGGAAACCCATAGGGTCGACCTCCGTCTCATCATCCATTCTCTATTCTACGGGACCGATTACATCAGCCAGTACTATTGCACCCCCTTCATCACGTCATCTGCCGCTCTCACCCAGCACTACAGGAGCTGGTAATTGTGTAGGCGGGGTGGTGGTTTCCGCACATGCTTGTTGATGTGTGGTTATTGGTGTGCTATCGGCCGGCTCCAGACGAATAAGATTCTTCGGCCATAGCAGCAACCAACCCTTGCAGCTTCCAATCAGCGGCGGGGTCTCATCGTCCTCTCCCACATGCTGTACTGGACGAGGCAAAGCCTTGTGCCCCGAGTTCACACTGGACAAGCTAACCCTGAAGTGCCCAGGGGGGATCGGGTGGTTGTGGAACGTTGGTTTCAATGGGTTCAATATCATCCCCTTTCCCACGTCCACCTTCTGGCCTTTGATCAAGTAGAGTATGGTGCACGGGGTTTCTTCGCCCTGCAAACACATATGCCTGTGGCGTAAAACATCCGAAAGGCAACGAAAATGGAATATTCTATATATATATATATAATGTTGGTGCGACATGTAATTACCGTGATGGCGTCGAGCTCAGCCAAAGACGAAGGCCCACCTAGCACGCCAGAGACGGAGGACGGGCTGCTATGAGTGGGAGCGACTGCGAGAGGAGGCCCGGTTGCGTGAGCAAGTGATGGTGCGGTGTTGTTGTTGTTAATGGAGTTGCTCCCGACGAAACTGGGCATCGGGAAATCATGTACCGTCTTGTCTGGATTTTCCTTCGTCCAATTGATGATAGCTGGAACCAAGTTAGTAGCAAAATCATTTCTGCAGGCAGTTACAGCTACATTGACTGCCTGCTATAGCAACTCATTTTTCTCCTCGGCTGTTTTTTCCGCGTCCTCAGCTGCTTTTTTCTCGACCGCAAGCTTCACCTTCGCGTCGATGTCCGCCTGACTAAACTTCTTTTTCTACTTCTTGGCCTCCAGCGCCGTGCACACGGCCATACTGCGGTCGCTGGCCCAAAGGGAGTCCCTTAAGTTCGTTCAAGGCCCGGTTGAGAGGGGTGTCCCACTTGGGCCTCATCGGAGAAGCGGGGCTTTCGGCTGCAAGCTGGTGTTGCTTCTCCTGCAGAAGGAGCGTGAACCATTTAGGAATGTGTAGTCGACTAGATATGGAGCTAAATGTAAGGTGCTAAAAGAACAATTACCAGTAGTCTAATCAATTATCTCATGATCTGGTCTGTGTAAAAAACCTTTTTTTTTCCTTTTCCCACTTGTAGCGGGCCCTGATGAAGTCACGCTCCAAGGGGTTGGTGAACTTCGCGAAGGGGTCTGGGAGACCCGCGGCTTCACATTCCGCGTCCTCCTTATCCCATATGGGCCTTTTACCGAGGTAGCCACGGCTTCCTAAGTGATGCTTCCCCGTGTTCCTTTGCTGAAGGCTCTTGAATTTCACAGCCTTAGCCTTGGCTGCATCGGTAGCGCAAGTGTCCTTGAACTTTTCGAACTCCTCTTCCGTAAGTATCGGATTTTCCTCCAGAATCTTGGACAGGGGTTCCTCAGCCTCAATAGCTCGTTTCACCCTCCCTTTCCAGGAGGCCAAATCATTGTTGAACATGCCCATGGCGTGATTTTTAATCTTTTGAATCTCTTGTGCAACTTCGTTAGGAGCAACTGCGTCAAATGTTCTTTACTCCTTAAGTCATCGTCGTTGATGCTCGTGCATTCCCGTAGGATGCATCCTACTTGGTTCCCATAGCACTTGTGAGGTTCTTCCGACTCTAATGGCTCAAACTTGCCAAGTACCATCTTTGTGATCACTAGTCGTCCAATCCCTAGCTTGTTAGGTTTTTGTATCTTCTGCTTCTTATGCTTCTTCTTTTCGGTAGCGGCATCGGCCCCGCCGGTATCTTCCCCGCCAGTACCTTCCCCGCCGTTATCTTCCCTGCCGGTACCTTCCCCACCGGTCTCGGCGCCGCCATCGGTGCCGGCGCCGTCGGTGTCTATGTCGGTGTCAGTACCATCATCGAGGCCGACCTACAAACCTTTCTTAGCAGTCAAATAGTCGAGGTACTCTTGTTCACCCTCATAATCCATCTCGTCTGCATCTTGGTCAGAAGGCCCAGTTTCTTCGTTGTTCGACATGTTTCCTATGATTAAGTCTCCTCGTTTATTTCTAAAAGTATGAAAAAATGAGAAATGGCATAAAAAAGAAATCTATGTGCCAGCACTCGGTATGCCTACTATCTAGCACAAATCATGCCAAAATTCATGAAAAATTTCGGCATGACCTTTGCTAAAAAAATGGACATATCGAGCGCCTGAAATTCACCGGAACGGAAATGAATCAACATTCCGGTGTAACATAGGACACTCGGATCATTTACCAAAATTGAACCAAAACATCACATGTCCAAATGACATGTCCAAATTCCAAACATGACATGTCCACATATCACATGTCCAGTTCAAATTTGCATATAAATTCAGCCTACCTAAATTTGCATATAAATTCGACCTAGCTAAATTCATAACTAAATAAATAACCTAATTAACCTAGTTAACCCTAGCTAGGAAAGAGAGAGGGGGGTTTACAGAGGGTGCAGGGGCGAGGAGGCAGGCCCGACGACGACCGAGGTTGGGAGGGGAGGAAGCAGAGGAGGGAGGCGTGGCGTGACGCGTCGGGGTCGGGGGCGAGCGCTGGGGTCGGGGGCGAGCGCTGGGGTCGGGGGCGAGCGCCGGGGGTGGGGGCGAGCGACGGGGTCGGGGGCGAGCGCCGGGGCGCGGCGGTGCGATGGGGGAAGAGAGAGTGGGGATTTGGGGGGAAAAGAGGCGGGATGAAGCAGAGAGAGGGAGGATTTTGGGTTAAGTGGACGTAGCAGTAGCGCGTTTAGATGAAAAGCGCTACTACTAATACAGGTAGCTATAGCGGTTTTTAAGGAAAACGCTACTGCTACCTTGACTAGTTGTAGCTCTTTTTCAGTAAATCGCTACTACTATAACCATTTTTCCTTTTTCTTTTCCTTTATTTTCTCTCACATTTTTTTCCGAGAGCAGTGAATGAAGGGAAGGCGATATATATTGCATCATTTGACGGTTAAATATGTATACAAAATAGAAACATATATATTACATCATTGGACCCATGCATAATAATGGCTAAGTGTGTATACAAAATAGGAACATATATATATATATATATATATATATATATATATATATATATATATATATATATATATAGGGTGGGTCTATTATGATAACACCCCTTAAGACCTTATTCTGCACACCAAAAGTGCTTATTCTGCTAACACTTCAGCACCGTCCCGCACCACTCAACCGAACCGCATCAGAAACCCATACCCACCACCACTTCCCACCTTATCCTACCTTCTTCCCCTGGTCAACCCGTCGTCGGCCAATGCCCGCAGCCCTGCACCACCCCAACCCACCTCCCGCAGGACCACTACCCCAATCCCTCCACCTCCTTCCGTCGTTGGAAAGCACCCCACCTCCCGCACGACCACCAGCACTGCACCACAGAGCCATGGCACCCCCGAACCCTCTTCCTCCCCGTTCTTGATCCCCTCCAGATCCCCTCCACCTTCTTCCTCCTGGCTCCTCCACACGCCGCCCTTAGGCTAGGGGGCGGCGCGCCATCGACCGAGCGCCGGGCCAGCCACCCCCGACGCCTTCCCCCACTGCCATCGCCTCTCCAAGCGCCACCGGATCCTGGCCACACCACCACGCTCCGACCCCCAAGCACCGCCGCGCACAACCCCTCCGGAGAGCCGGTGACTGCGGGGTGGACCCGACAACCGTGGCGCCGCACCCCACCACCACCACCCTCCCGCCCCTCTCCCTCCTCCGCCCCACCATCCTCCACTAACCCGCCTTCCTATCCCGCCTGCCACCGCTGCCGCACAGGGCCGTTGCCCCCGCCCAGCCAACTACCTCGGGCGGCCGAGCCCCGGAGCCGCGACGGCCTGGATCCGGCCTCGCCTCCTCCGCGTGAGCCCCCACCTACCTCCACCACCTTCCTCCTCATCCAGCGACCCAACTAGCACCGGATCAGCGCCATGGCCGCCGCTCGAGAGCTGTGACCCGCGACCGCCGCCGTCCATATGGCGGGCGCGGGGTGGATAGAGGGAGGAGGGAGTGTTGCTCCCCAGCCAAGTGTCCCACCGGCGAGATCCATGGAAGTGGACGAGCGCGGGGCCGGAACCCCCGGCGTGCATCAGTTCAGTTCATGGGTGGGTGCAGACCCGCAGCTGCAGTTTTCTGAAGATGCAGTTGGGTTGCCTGCAGAGCACCCCCAGCGCGCCCCCCGTCACATATCTGCCTCATCTCACCTCGGCAACCACGACCACTATGACTTCGAGGTCCGACGTGTGCTCACCAGAGGCACCTGCTAGCGAGAGGTAAGCAGCCCCTCGCGTGTCGTTCGCTCCATGAGCTTGCAGCTCAGCCGACGTGTGCGCTCCTCTCTCCCCTCGTGTAGTACAAAAATCAGGGCATTGCAGTGCGGTGGTGCGTACAATTGAGTTTGGCGGTGTGCGGTCATTTGAAATCACTGTGCCATTCGTCTGCGAGGCCCTTGGTCGCGCCATTGCAGTGCATCTGGATCCCTCGAGCAGTGCAATGCGCGCCCTCGTGCGGTTCATCTCACCGGATCCTCTCCATGCTTGCGCCTCCATGGTCAGGTGTGTGCGTCCTTGTAGGCGCTCAAAAGATGCAGTACAGTTTGCGCATGCGTGTAGTACAGTCTCCGGTGGTGGTGCCGTGGTGGGGATCTTCGGCGGTCGGCTCTGGTAATTTCGCCTTCTTTTTCCCCTACTCCCCGTCCAGCCTTCCCGCTCTGCTATTTCGTCGCTTCCATGTTCGACCTCACTTTTATGTCGACGTGGACGGTAGTGATCGCTGCGGTGCAGCTCACTTCGTCCGCACGGTGATATTTTTTCAACTGGAGCTCACTTCATCCACACAGCTGGCAGAAACAGTGTACTCCCCTGTTTCCTCCTCTTCGAGATGAGCAGAGCAATGGCGCCGCTGGAGCAGTCCACACAACATGGGCGCATGGCCATCATCGACTTCCCATGCAGTGCACTTCTGTGCTTTAGAGTGAGCATCGTCGGGATTCGTCAGTAGCGACAGCTCCACCAACGAGGCGATTTTGGAAGTTCACTTTTTGTTTTGATGCATGTTTTGACATGTAGCCCGCCGGTGCAAAGGCTTCTGGATGCAGTTTGTTTGTACAAGATCTTTTAAAAATTGTTGTTCACTATGTTTAATGAAAATGCCTAATTGTTTGTTGTCAAAACTATGGTTCACTTTGTTGTGTTGGAGAGATCTGCAAGTTGCTCACTGAAATTACTTTTTGAGGTTTTGCTTGGCCACGAAGTTCTGTTGATCCTCTACTGCTTGCAGCTCTGCCAGGGGCTACTGCTGATTTTGTGTGTATGTATTAGTGTGTGGCTATGTAAAACAATTGATGGATGTATTCTGCCCATGAGCATCATCAGCGACCATAGACAGTGGTGCAAAAACAGAAAATGTGTGTGGAGTTTGGTTGCCTCGATCGTGCAGTCCTTTGTATTTTTGTGAGGTTCACTTGTTCTTTAAAAAATATTCAAAGAATGTTGGTGAGAGGTAGCATTCTTTTGATGCAATGTAATTTTTAATGCAGCACATTTTCCCCTTTCAGGCAGCTCGCTAACATTGACAATGTAGTCCAGATGAGACTAAAATAAATTCAATAGAAACCAAAATATTTCAAAGAAGTTCTCTTCTTATCGGATGTAGTTCACTCGCTTAGTCCCTACGGTCCACTAGTTAGAAAAAAAAGACAAAAGTAAACTTGACTTTTTTATAAAATGACGAAACAAACCATGAAGTTCACTTGACTATCTGATGCAGTGCGGTTTTCAGTCTAAAAGCAGTGCGGTTTTCAGTGGATGAAGTACGCATGTCGATTTGGGTGTCGCGAAAAACAAAGTGTCCGCATTTCGGTAAATATAAAACTGCTCTTAAACCGTAAATAATTAGAGAGATTGTTCTACATGAAAAAGTTGCGTCTCATCGCTATCTTTCCAACGGCCTATCGCTTGAATCATTCCGACCAGCGGTTTTGTAAAAATTTCAAAAAACGGCCGCTGCCACTCGTCCTCCGCCGCACGATTTTCAAAATTAACTTAAAACCGTAAGCAATCTCAAAACCATTCCTACATATGATAGTTGCGCCTTGTCCATAGCTTTCCAACGACGTATTACACGCCTCGTTTTGACAAACGCTTCAAAAACTAGAGCGAAAACAGTACCGAAAATTTGAAAAAAATTGAAAAACATAATTCCGCGATTTAGTAAATTTGAAACTGCTCTTAAACCGTAATGAATTAGAGAAAGATTTATATATGAAACAGATGTGCCTCGACGATATCTATCCAACGGCGTATCATTTGCTTCATTCCGGCAAGCGGTTTAAAAAAACATGAAAAAACGCTCGCTGCCACTCGTCATCCGCCGCACTATTTTCAAACCTGCTCTTAAACCGTGTGGAATCTCGAAAAGTGTTCAACATGTCGAAGTTGCACCTAATCCATAGCTTTTCAATGGTATATTACATGCCTCATTCCGATAAAAGGTTAAAAAATTAGAGCGAAAACAGTACCAAAAAAACACCGCGTGCAGTTTTTTTCGACACGAAGTTCACTAGTCTCTATTGCAGTGCTCGTCGTCAAAATGATGCAGTGCGCTTATGTTGAGCGTGCAGTGCCGAAGTGGTGTGCAGAATAGTTATTCTGCTAATATTAGCAGAATAGACCGTCTTATATATATATATATATATATATATATATATATATATATATATATATAGGGAAAATACATCCTACTACCGGGTGTAGTTACACCCATTTCTCATATACTACCATATGGTAGTATATACTCTACTTTATTATTTCTAGTATGTTTATATACTATAACTAAGATACTCCAAAGTGAATTATATGAAAAAATTGCAAGTGAGCCCATAGTTTTATTGTATTTGTGAAATATGTACATATTTGTACGCGAAATTAAGTATGCACAAAATATGTTACATACTACCAAAAAAGTAGTATGTATACTACCTAAACATTATTATATACTACATACTACGCGTACATACTCTTTGATGTGATAGATACTATCTAGAACGTATGAAACAAAAGTGGGAGTAACTAACACCCGGTAGTAGGAAAAATTTGTCATATATATATATATATATATATATATATATATATATATATATTACATCATTTGATCGATAACATACGGTTCCTCAGCATTGACGTTTTTGTTTTTGAGTCAGCTTCTTTCCCTTCTTGTTCGTCGAAGAATAATTGAGCCCCTCATTGTGACTTTGCCTTTTCCATGGAGTACGATTTTTCTTAGGTAATGTAGTATTGATTCTTCTTTTGACGTATACTTCATCATCATCGTCATCTTCCCTCATTGGGTTGCCGTACTGATCGTAGTCTTCCTCGTTGGCGACTCCATCCATTCCAATGATGTTCCTTTTGCCTCTCCTCACGACAACACGGCTGGGATTGCGCGGGTCGGTTATGAATAAGCATTGTGTCACGTGCTTAGCGTGTACCCATGGCTCATTTTTTGCGATAGCGTTCACGGTAGCGCTCTTGGTGTCGGGTATAGTCATGGTAGTGAAAATTCGGCTTTCTCTTTCGACATTCTTAGCCCATCTAACACGGAACATCGTCGTGTTGTGCAGTCCACAGTAGTCAAGCTCCCAGATCTCCTCGACCCTTCCATAAAATCATTCAGTTGTGCCGTTATCGCTGCCGGTCATGCATTCCATCGTCGCCCCTGAGTTCTGATCATCACTGTCCATATCTTTGGCCTCCGCGTAGAACGTGTATCTGTTGATATCATATGCCTGATAGGTTACGAGGTTGGACGAGGGGCCATGTGCTAAGGCGTATATGAGCAATCCATCCTTAGAGCCCTCCTCCGGGAGATCAGCAATAATATGCTCTTTGAACCAATGCATGAAAGTGGAGTTGTGCTCTCTAGTAACTTCGGCGTCCGTCCTGCATACCCCCCGGTCACGATACTTCTTTGCGATAATTTCTTTGTGTAGTGCCACGAAAGGATCTACCTCGTCTAGGTGTTGTAGCACTACCAAGTTTGCTATGTCAAAGTCGTTGCGTCGATCTAAGTATGCCACGTGCAGTTCCCTGCGACCGTTGCAGTGACCTTCTCGTTCGAGCCTCCCATCGTGCTTGTTAACGGGCAAACCAACACTAACACCAAGCGGCTGGTCTACGCCATATAGAAAATTCTCGCAGAAAGAGATGCACTCTTGTGCCACATAGCCCTGGATGATGCTTCCATCCCGACGGGACATGTTATGAACGAATCCTTTGATGATCCCATTCATCCTCTCAAATGGCATCATGTTGTGCAGGAATGACGGCTCCAGGTCTATTATGTCATCCACAATATGGACACACAGATGCACCATCACGTCAAAGAATGCGGGCGGGAAGTACATCTCAAGCTCATTCGGTATCACAACGATCTCTTCCTGTAGCCTTCGGAGCTGCTTCACACTGATCGACTTTCGAGAGATGACATCGAAAAAGTTGCAGAGACCAATAAGCGTGTCACGGATGTGCTTCTCCATTATCCCTCTAAGGGCAACAGGTAGTATCTGCGTCATCATCACATGACAGTCACGGGACTTCATCCTGCTGAACCTTTTCTTGTCCGTGTCTAGATATCTGCTTATCTTGCCACAGTAACCGGAACTAACTTTGACTCCGGTAAGGCACTTAAAGAATTGATCAATCTCAGCCTGACTTAAGGTGAAGCAAGAAGGGGGGCAATAATCATCTTTCTTTATTTTCTTGCCCTTCTTCTCCTGTGCCTCTGTCTCCGTCTCTGTCTCGTATGACATTTTACGGGGCGGCATGTGCAAATCTTCCCTGATTTTCAAATCTTTCAAGTCTTTTCTTGCCTTTGGCCCATCCTTGGTCTTATCCGGCATGTTCATCACTGTTGCGAGCAAGCTCTCAGGGACATTCTTACAGATGTGCATTTGATCAAGGCAATGAGGTGTATCGAGTTTGTGCCAGTACTCCAACTCCCAGAACACAGACCTCGTCTTCCATACCTTCAGCAGCGACTCCGGCGCCTTTCTCATCGTCTTTCCCGACACGGGGCACTCCTTCCAGTTTTTCAATAGCTCATCGATTTCGGCACCACTCCACTTACGTGGAGGTCCTCGATGCTCACGTGACCATTGAATAGATCTCCATGGTTTCTCCACGGGTCGTCCTATTCGAGGCATCTTCGATGCCCCATTTACACGATTTTCCCAGACCCGCCATCTTTCCTTGACGTTAGCTGCTGATACGTCGTATCATCCATGCACCGCGTGCATCCGCAATATCCATGGCACACTTGGCCTACGACATATCCGTAACCGAGATAGTCCTGCACCGTCGTGATCAGCGCGTCTCTCATGTAGAAATACTCGCCTTTGCTGGCGTCCCATGTCTTGGCCGGTGTTTTCCATAACGTTTCTAACTCATCTT
Source organism: Triticum timopheevii (assembly GCA_963921465.1). NCBI lineage: Eukaryota > Viridiplantae > Streptophyta > Magnoliopsida > Poales > Poaceae > Triticum > Triticum timopheevii. The sequence continues at coordinate 332,382,896 of OY997264.1, forward strand.
GAAGTAGCCCCAGATACAAATTAATATTATTTCCTGGTTGTTTCGGCCCTTGAATAAGCATGCTCATGTGAATGTACTTCGACTTCATGCACAACCAGGGGGGAGGTTGTACATCCATACAAACACGGGCCATGTGCTATGGTTGGTGTTCTGGTTGCCAACCGGATTCATGCCATCGGTACACGCGCCGAGCACGATATTCCTTGCATCACATTCGACGATCTCCACTGGCTTCCATCCTTGACGTGTCTCAGCTTCGGATCATCTCCATTGTCGGGCTTCTTCCTCTCCGCGTGCCAGCACATTAGCTTTGCTTCCTTGGGATCTACAAAATACTGCTGGAGACGGGGAGTGATCGGTAAGTACCATACAACTTTCTGGGGACATTTCTTCCCGGCCTTCTTGTATCGAGAAGCATTGCACACCGGACAGCTTGTTTTTTCCGCGTGCTCCTTTCGATAAAGTATGCAATCGTTGATGCATGCATGGTATCTAACGTGGTGGTAGATCAACAGGGCACACGATCTTCTTGGCCTCATCAACACTAGTAGGTCATACATTCCCCGCGGGAAGAACATCCTTTAGGTACTTGAGATGCTCATCGAGTCTAGTGTCGGTCCATTTGTTTTTAGCCTTCGTCTTCAGGAGTTGGAGCGTGAAACTCAAGCGGGTCAGCATGGGTTGTAGCAGCGCGGGTTGCTCCGAGCGCGCTACTGCTAACTCCGTTTCAGTAGCGAGTTTTGCGCGCACGCGCCACTGATAATTAGCAGTAGCGCCTCTTTTTGAGTCGCGCTGCTGCTAAGATTCTGTGTATAAGGTTTTCCCTAGTAGTGTGTGTTTCGTACTGGACGGCCTTAATGTTGGTGCAATGATAGTATCTGAAAACTCTCAGTCTATGCACCATGGATTTAGAAAGTGGTTGATTACTCAATGTGCACCGAATACTTAGCAAAGGCTAGCCACAAAAGCTTTATTCCACCAGTTCGCGATACTTGCAAGTTATGGAAGACATTTCTTCGGGTAAAGCGCTTGTGTCAAGCTCTCAAGATTATCACAAAGCATTCGATGGCCCGCGGCTACCTCAGCGCGATCGTCAAATATCTCATCAACCTCCATCGCAACTTGAAATCAGTTTGCGCACACAACAATTGTTGTTGCAGCATATGGCTGGGGATCGCTGAGAGAAAGAACATCTTGCTGTCGAGCTAAATGCAATCAACAATCGACCAAAGCAGTGCATATGATTACATCTGAGAACAAGAAATGCCTCTAGAAACTGCTTGCAAGTTCATCACTAAGAAACAACTCCTGAACGTCGATCTCAAAGAACTGTATGATTATATTGACAAAGGTTTTTCTGTTGAAGATGTCCAAGACCGCATTACTCCTCCTCTACCTGCTCATGAGCCAACAACTGATCTTCTTCATCTCAAGCTTTGCAAATTGCTCAAAGAATCTAAAGTTGCCTCGCCGACAAAGAAACCAGCCAAAGGAAATATGCTATCACGTGTGACTCAAGTGGCTAATCCCCATATGCCTTCATCATCTCAGCCTCAAGCTGCCATTCCTGAAGGAAAATTTGCTGCTGTTGAAGATGAAAATCTCCCAGTTACTTCCAAAACAGAAACCTCCTCAGACAGTTCTTCTGGCGATGCCATGGAGTGAATCAAATTCACCGCTTCTGCACTCATGTTATTCATCACCTTTTTTACACTAGTTGACAAAAGGGGGAGAATTACATCGAGTTTTGATATATTTGCTTTTTGTGTTCCTTTCATTTGGTTTCGCGTGACATTTGAAACTTATACTTTAAAGACTATCTGTGCTATGATGTAAAATGTATGTGTTGTAATGTTAATATCCCCGCCTGTTGCACTATTTTCTCCCGAAGCACTTGTTTTGCAGGTGGAATTATTATCGTAAGTTATGAATGATTGCACTACAATCTCGATGAATTATATATCATCAGTGTGAATCATTATCTCGAATGATTGAAATTTCCTCTTTATACTTTAATGAATTGCAGGGTATTTTATCTCATATCAGCTACCCAGCGTGCACCTAGGGTTGCCATCGAGGATAAAAAGATGGGGTTTTCATCATATTGCTTGAGTTAATTCCGCTACATCATGTCATCTTGCTTAATGCGTTACTCCGTTCTTTATGAACTTAATACTCTAGATGCATGCTGGATAGTGGTCGATGTGTGGAGTAATAGTAGTAGATGCAGAATCGTTTTGGTCTACTTGACACGGACGTGATGCCTATATTCATGATCATTGCCTTAGATGTCATCATAACTTTGTGCTTTCACCAATTTCTCAGCAGTAATTTGTTCACCCGCCATAATATTTTCTATCTTGAGAGAAGCCTCTAGTGAAACCTATGGCCCCCGGGTCTATTTTCCATCATATAAGTTTCCGATCTACAATTTTAGTTTTTGATTAACTCTTTTTGCAATCTTTTACTTTCCGATCTATAGACCAAAAATATTTACTTTACCGTTTATCTATCTCTATCATATCTCACTTTTGTGAGTAACCGCGAAGGGATTGACAACCCCTTTATCGCGTTGGGTGCAAGTTGTTTGATTGTTTGTGCAGGTATTCGATGACGTGAGCGTTATCTCCTACTGGATTGATACCTTGGTTCCCAAACTGAGGGAAATACTTACTCTACTTTGCTGCATCACCCTTTCCTCTTCAAGGGAAAAACCAACGCAAGCTCAAGAGGTAGCACTGGGTTCCAATAGTGTTGAGATTTCCGAAGAAATTTTAAAACTCCCATTCGACCCCCCCCCCCTCTGGTAGACATACTTCATTCCTACAATTGGTATCAGAGAAAGGTTCTCCTTGACTCTGCTCATTTTGGTCTAACAACCTTGGAGTTTAAGTATGTCTTACGTGAGTTACAAGTCGCATCTCAAGATTCCCATATTCGACGGGATGGACTATCCCTTCTGGAAGGAGAAGATGAAGATCCGTCTCTGAGCAATAGATGATGATATGTGGAAAGTGGTGTAGTTGGGGTTCACCGTTGCTATACCTCAATCCTACACTGACGAGGAGAAGAAACTCATTCAGATGGATGCTCAAGCCAAAGATGAAATTGATGGCCATCTCTCTCGAGCGCAATTTCTTTGTTATCGTCAGTGTGAAACTGCGAAGGATTTTTGGGACGTCCTCGAGAAGATAAATGAAGGAGTTTCAACTCAGAAAGAAGCTCGAATTGATACTCTTCGAGTGAAATTCAATCATTTCAAGAGCATTGGAAATGAAAGGTGTCAACAAACCTTCGGTCTTCTCAATGACATGGAAAATGAGCTTCAAGGTCTCGGCGCCAAAGACATCACTGACCATGAAGTTGTGAGGAAACTACTATGATCAATTGCCAGTTCATTCGACACTCTTGTCTTGATGATTCGTGAACGTGCTGACTTCAAAACCCTCGACTTTGCTGAGATCATGGAAAGACTGAACACCCACGAGGAACAAGAAGAAGAGAAAAGAGATCTCTACGGGTCAAGTCAACGCAAAAATCATGCTCTCAAGGTTGTGGCTAATTCCTTCTCCGATGCAAATGCTGAAGTAGATTCAGATGACCCATAAAGGCTCAGCAAAGATCTGACATTAATCATGAAAATATTCCAACGACTTCACAGGAAGAGCCAGTTCCATAAGAAAGGTTCAAACAACTCTGGCAGTTCAAATTTTTCATCAAAACCTGTTGGAGATTACACCTGCTTCAAGTGCAAAAAGCCTAGACACTTCATTTTGGACTACTCACTCTGGGAAAGCTAAAATCCATGCTAGTGGAAGATATGATTCTGGCAACTATCGAGGCAAAAGCAAGAGCAATAACTACAACTCAGACGATGAGAGGAAAACGAAGAAGTTCTTCAAGAAGAAGGACAATTCCACGTCAAAATATTTGTCAAGATCTTCCTCAAGGAATCCTTCCAAGTTCTCCCCCAACTGCAAGGATAACTCTCGCAAGGCCAAGGCGTACATTGGCAATGAAATGGATTCTGATGAAGAAGAATCACCAGACTCTAAAGAAGCTGATGAATCCGATGAGGATTCCGACTCTGGCATGGCTGGCATAGCATATGCCTCTTCCCCTGCTACAAACTTCTTTGGGAATCCATCAAGCGATGATGAATCTCCTGCCTACTGCTTCATTGCCAAGGCCTCGAAGGAAAGGACGCATTGCCAAAGCTACCAGCCCGCCCCCAACCAGCACCACGGCCACGACCGGTGAAACCAGAGTCTGCACCGCCGCCGCGGCCACCAGCCGACACCTGACCCACTGGACAGCGAGGAGGATCAGGACAGGGAGGAGGGACCGTCGTGGCCACCGAAGAGCCCGACGCCACGGCCTCCCACGGATCCACCGTGTCCGCCGCCTCCTCACACGACCGCTCGTCGCGCTGCAGCCAGGTAGGGGTCGCCGCCCATGCCTCCCGATCCTTCTCCACTTGCTCCCGAACAGCCCGATCCACCTCCAAATTCTCACGCAGCTTCGCCTCATATGCCAGATCTGTAGACCGACCCACCTCCACAAAGACCTCCCTATCCCGCTTGCTTCCCGACAGCACCTCTGAGGAGGAGGCCATTGATCTTCCATGGCCACCGCCGCCGCGAAGGAGATCACGAGGAAAGGAGGAGGAAGCGCTCTCACAAGACGTTGGATACGGAAAGGATAACGGCGCACGTCTGAACTGGAAGCCGGAAACCCTAGGTCAGGGGAAATGGCACCCCTTCGGATCCATATAAACCCCAGGCGACGTGGGCCACCAAGCCGGGCCAAGGGAGAAGGGCCACTCGAGCTGACTAGGCCACCAGAAGCCGGGCCCAGCACCAAAGGCCCCAGAACAAACAGAGGAGGGAAGCCAGCCTCGGAGAGGGACATCGAGCAGCCTACAACCCGGCCCAACACCCAAACCAGCCCTGGCCCAGTCCAGCTCACCTACCAAGCTTCCCACCACCGAAGCGGCTAGGGTTTGCTCCCCTCCCGAGCACAATACCACATGCTCGCCACCGGTCGCCATCGACGAAGAGCCTGAGGCCGGCCTTCCCAAAGGCCGTGTCTCCGCCAACCGCACACGCCTTAGAGATCATCACCGGAGATTTGCGGCAGCCACGCATGGTGAGAAGGGAGCGGCCGCGCCCGTCTTGCCAGATCCACACCCACGGCGATGCACCACCCGCCAACCAGATTCGCCGGACGGCGACCACATCGACCGCCCCCGCCCCCCGGAGTGAATTTCTGGACTTTGGGTCGCGACGACAGCGAGGACGGCCAAGGCAGTAGCCGAGGGCCATCCACCTCATCCTTCAATCCATAATCATCACCGTCCAGTGCCCAAAACTTGTTCGCCACAAGCGAGGGACGGGGGAAACCCTAGATGCACCGCCCTGAGAGGAAGGAGGAGACCGGAGCGCAGCCCCAGGGGACGAAGCAGAGGGGGGGAAACATAACTGCGGCCTCCGAACCCCAGCGTATCCACAAAGGAGAGGGAGGAGGAAGGTGGGGGTAGGAGGAGGGCGAGGAGAGGAGAGACGCCATCGCAGTCTGGCCAAATTTCTGGGACGATAGTTTCAGCCGTAATGTGCAACTGAGAAACTCCTATGTCTCACTCATACATAACCAATTGCACATTCACACCTCTCTATGACTCTACCACACGCCATGTGGGGAGGTTCGATACAATACAAAACACCCATTTTATTGTTGTAGGGTTCATCTTTTTGTGCACCATAGGATGGCTCGCTGGAATAGTTCTAGCAAACTCTAGGCTAGACATTGCTCTACATGATACTTATTATGTGGCGTTTGCACATTTCCATTATGTATTTTCTATGGGAGCCGTTTTTTGCTTTATTTGCTGGATTTTACTATTGGGTGGGTAAAATCTTTGGTTGGGCATATCCTGAAACTATAGGCCAAATCCATTTTTGGATCACCTTTTTGGGGTTAATCTGACTTTCTTTCCCATGCATTTCTAGGGCTTTCGGGTATGCCACGTCGCATTCGAGATTATCCAGATGCTTACGCCGGAAGGAATGCTCCGAGCAGTTTTGGTCCTTATATATCTGTAGTTGGGATTCATTGTTTCTTCTTAGTTGTCGCAATAACTTCAAGCAGTGGAAAGAACAAAAAAAGATTCTGACATTGGATTTTCCTTTTTAGAGCTATGAAAATAGGGATTTTAGGTTTATTTTGACTTGATTGAAATTAAGTGGACTTGATTGAAATTAAGTGGACGCAACGAAAAAAGAAATTGAATTAGACTACTTAACTATTTCAATCTACTATCTATTTTATGTAGATTCAAAGATAATATGATAGAAAGACTCTAAAGTGTTGTAAAAAACTATATGTAGTTCTTTCTACCACACTTTAAGATTCCAACCAGTTCCTTTCATTTATGACTTCGATTTTTTATCTAGTAACTTGTTTGTTTCTTCAATGATTAATTGGAATTGCAATTATTTATTTTGGCTGATTGTTTTTACATAAGTAATAAGTAAAAAAGCATCAGGAACTAGTATCGCCTCCCCGCCTAGCTCTATCAGCAGGACCCTTCTTTTGCAATACTTAAGAAGGTCTCTCATGGCCAAATTCTTATTAAAGCCTTCTCTACCATTTAATTTGGCCTTCGAGGTCAACCCAATGGCTTTATGAGTAAGGCGGTGCAAAGGAGGCATGAGGGCTTCTTAAGGAAGGCGGCTAGGGCCGCTGAAGGGGGGGAAACGAAAGGCGTTTTCTGGTCTCCCCTTCGCCTGGGGGTGTGTACACGAATGAGCCTAGGACTATGGAGCGAGTCATCACCATGTACGAGCAATGGCTCCAGGAGAAGAAGAACAATTTCATTGGCTTCGACCTTGAGTACACCCGTTTGAGCAGTTACAGACGACAGGGGGTCGCCGACGTGCAACTCGCAATGCGCAATCATGTCCTCGTTTACCACTACTGCAGGTCCGTGTGGTACTAGGCGTTGGATCAATTCCTGCAATGCAAAGCGATAACGTTCGTTAGCACGGACATGAGGGGCGACAAGATGATGCTTGCTCGTGCATGGATCATGATTCCAGACGGTCACCATGTTGACATTCAAAAGTTGTTCTGTATCAAAGGTGGTGGAGAAAGGAACTCCATGGGTGCCCTTGCAGCGGCCATCATCGACCCGTCGTACAAGAACAAGAAATCTTTCTCTCCGACATATTCGTTTAGTTTGGCCAACTGGATTGATTAATCTTCAGTGGGGGGTGCATGGTAGTAGGTTCAATCTTGTAGTGTCCTCACTTTGTGACAGGAAGAGCAGCGAGGCACGTATTTGTATTGATGCTACTAAGGGTAAAACGACGGGGTTTGAACATATTATTTGATCTTACTTTGTCTACATTATGTCATCATGCTCCAAGCATTACTCTGTTTGTTATGAACTTAATACCTTAAGATGCATGTTGGATAGCGGTCGAGGGGTGGAGTAATAGTAGTAGATGCAGAATCGTTTTGGTCTACTTGTCACAAACGTAATGCCTATATATTGATCATGCCATGAATAATGTCATAACTATGCGTTTTTTTATCAGTTCCCAACGGTAATTTTATCAACCGCTGCTATTCTCAAGAGGGAGATTCCTCTAGTGAAAGCTATGGGCCCCGGGTCTACTCACTTCATATTACTAAAACCCTAAATACCTTGCTGCAATTATTTATCTTTTGTTTTGTTTTACAGTTTATCTATCTATCATTATTAGAATTAATCCTTGCAATTAACAAGTACAGGGGATTCACAACCCTCTTGCCTGCGTATGGTGCAAGTATTTGTTTTGTGTGTGTGCAAGTACCATTTATATTTGTTTGTGTAAGTCTCCTACTGGTTCAATAAACCTTAGTTCTTAACTGAGGGAAATACTATTGGGTACTATACTACATCACCCTTCCTCTTCGGGGAAATCCCAACGCCTATCACAAGTAGCAGCTACACCGAGGGAAAAACCTCATGACGGTGGACCGTCACAGGAAATGATCTTCAGCGATGTTTCACGTTTCGTCACCATGTTTCTATCACTAAATAGAACATATTTTGTAGTGCTTGTCTTCGGACTCAGCAAAAACTTGAAAGGCATATCAAATTGGACAGAAAAGAGAAAGTTCACTTGCCTATGAGATAAACCTTGTACGTAGTATAGCTCGTCAAGCGCTACTTTTGGCGAAGGAAAAGAAGAATCGCTCCTAGGTTCATCTTCGGAAGCATTACACCAAAAAGCAGCTTCTGCCAAGGGCATCAAGAAAGATTATGACCATCTTGACATGTCTAAGGTTCCTCACACACGAAGGGCTACCCCAGTGCTGCCACAGAGATCCTTCTCAATTGATCTATTGTTTCTCGCACCTATGATGTTGTCGGTGACACATAAGTTACTCCTGTTTACAAAGCTGAAGCACATGACACCGAAGGAAAAACAACTCGCTCTGCTCCTGAAGCCAAAGCTGGAAGCTATGCTGCAAAGTCTTCTGTTTTTGCTCCTGCTGGATCTGTTTCTCCAAACCGTTCTAGCTCTGCTTCTTCTTCGGATGAGTATATCCTCGTGTCTTCTTGCTGCTTTTTGCCACTTGTTGAAAAAGGGGGAGTTGTACATCGATAGGCTAGATGTGCGGGTCATTTTCTAGGGTTGGTTTCATAGCAATGACAATTAGAGCTTTGATTGCTAACTACTATGACGAGTGGTGCAAAGGTGACGACCAAGTGACATGGTTGGGAAAGATTAAGAAACAACTATGTGAAGCTAAACGTGGATGGAACTTTTGACCCAACTTACTCAAAGGGCTCGTATGGCGCCGTCATCAGAGACATGAATGGCAGATTCGTCGCGGCAGAAAATTGGGAAATCAATTGGCGCGAAGATGGGCTTATGGCCGAGGCACCGACCTTACAATTCGGTCTCAATTTGGTAACTACAGTTGGGTGCAACCACACAGAGGTGAACTCCGACAACATCAAGGTGATAGAGACAATAAAGAATGGAGGCCGCTCTTTTGGTCTATCAGCATATATCACCTTGCATGTGATTGCCAACAATTGATTTCGAGCATGCTGCCATGATTTTGTTCGAGCATGTTACGGAGAGACTAATTATGCTGCCATGATTTAGCCAAACTAGCTAGAAATAAAATGTGTGTGGGATGGATGAAAATATTGTTGATACTCTTATAAAAATAATATGATGATCGTCTTGCAATAAAGAGTAATCCTATGAATATAAAGTTTTGCCAAGGAACCATCCATGCTACAACTTCTTCGATAATCTGGCAGTCTGGCACAATCCTCCTATGGATGCCTGCCCGTTGGATGGCAATCCATATACCGTGCTAAACAACAAGCTCAGAACCACAGGGCGCCGGCTGCAATCGTGGAGCTCCAAGTGGATCGGGAATGTGCGGCTACAGATTGCCGTTGCGCTCGAGGTCATCCTTCGGCTGGATATAGCCATGCAATCGCGGGCACTAAGCGAGGGGGAGTTGGATCTTAGGCGGACTCTGAAAAGTAAACTTATTAGCCTCTCTTCCCTAGAGCGCACGATTGCCAGGCAGAAGTCAAGGCTGCTGCACTTGAAAGATGGGGACGCCAATACTCGATTTTTTTCATCAGCATGCGCGGCATCGAGGAAGAATGCGCTCATGACTTTGCGCCAGAACGGCCAGGTCCTCACAGGGCAGGAGGAGATTGCTTCTGTCGTGGACGGCTTCTATGATAGGTTGCTGGGCACGGCGTCGCCGCGTGATCACAGACTTAACCTGGATGCCATCAACATGCCTACACGGGGCCTGCGCAGGCTCGAAGAACCCTTCTAAGAGGAGGAGGTCCTCCAAACCATTAAATCCATGCCCCTGGACAAGGCCCCTGGCCCAGACGACTTCACCGACAGATTCTACACCGCCTGTTGGTCCATCATAAAAGTAGACATCATGAAGGCATTCTCGATGTTCTACCGTGGAGATATCAGGGGTTTTGCAGCGATCAATAAAGCCCCGGTCACGCTCCTACCAAAGAAATAAGGCGCAGACGAGCTGCTGGATTTTAGACCGGTGAGCCTCATGCACGGAGTTGCGAAGACCTTCGACAAAGTGCCTGCGTGCCGCCTTGCGCTGGAACTGCCGCATTTGGTTAGCATTCACCAAAGCACGTTTGTCAAACGGAGAGCTCTGCACGATAACCTCATGCTGGTTTAGAGCACCGCAAGACGACTGCATGCGCTTCGACAGCCTGCAATCCTACTAAAGCTAGACATCTCTAAGGCATTTGATACGGTACAGTGGTCTTTCTTGATCGAAGTTCTTCAAACGCTTGGATTTGGCAGTAGGTGGCTGGACTGGATCGTGGGACTCCTTGCTACCTTCTCTACCCGCATCATGGTGAACGGCGTACCTGGGGCTCCCATCTTCAACTACAAGGGCCTGCGGCAAGCGGACCCCTGTCCCCCATGCTCTTTTATCCTCCTGATGGAGCCGCTCCACCATCTATTTTGGCTGGCTGCGGAGATGGACGTTTTGACACCACTTGCCAGCCGTGGTTTAAAGCAGGGGCGTCCCTTTTCGCGGATGAAATGATTGTATTCCTCAAGCTAGTGGACACTGGTCTCCAAGCATGCTCCCACATCCTGTGCCTTTTTGGGATGGCATCCGGCCAACAGGTTAACTTCGGCAAGACGGCGACAATCCCGATCAGTTGCTCCGACGATGAGAAGGCTCTTCCTGTCGCTACCCTGGGATGTGAGCTAGGCACCTTTCCGTGCTGCTATCTGGGGATGTCGCTTTGCCTCAGGAAGCCTTCTGCTCCACAGTTGCACAACATGGTGGAGCGCATAGCCCAGTGCCTGCCGAATTGGAAGGCCACTACCTTACCGAAGAGTGGCAGACTCATCCTAGTACTTTCGGTCCTCTGCTCGGTCCCCATACATGCGATGTTAGCACTCGCTATCCCGATGAAGACGATTCATGCCATAAATAAGATCATTAGAGGGTTCTTGCGGTGTGGCAAAAGGCAAGCGAATGGTGGAAATTGCTCGGTGGCCTGGGCGACAGTATGTACGCTAAAGTGGACAGGCGGGCTAGGCATTCTAGACCTGGCTTGGCTCAATGTGGCTTTGCAAGCTAGATGGCCTTGGCTACAGCGAGTGGATCAGAATAGACCGTGGACTGAGTTCAGCATCATAGTCCCCAAGGAGTCGGCTGCACTCTGCAACGCTGCGGCCAAGATAACAGTAGGAGATGGAAGCCCGACCCTCTTCTGGGAGGATCGCTGGATGAATGGATATCACCTTATGGAAATCGCGCCGCAAATTTATGAGGTCGTCCCTCCGCTAAAAAGAAGATCGAGAACCCTGAAAGAGGCCATCATCACTGGAGCCTAGGCAACCAATATGAAACCGGACTTGGGTATAGAGGCTCTATGGCAGTACATGCATCTGTGGCGGGGGGGGGGGGGGGGAGGAGGGGTCAGGAGGTGACGCTGCAAGATGGCGTGCAAGATGTTGTGTCCTGGTCTTGGGAGTCCGATGGCAAGTATTCAGCCCGGTCTGCTTATGCGGCGAAATTTGTAGGCAGGGAGGTGTCAGCCACAACGCAGTTTACGTGGAAATCTAAAGCCCCGTAGCGCTGCCGCTTCTTCCTCTGGCTTGCCATGAAAAATAGGTGTTGGACAGCGGATCGACTGGCTCGGAGAGGTCTGCCACACCCGGACGCCTGCCCATTCTGTGACCAAGAAGAGGAAACCTTGAACCACATTGAGCTAACTTGCGTCTTTGCACGAACAATTTGGAGAACGCTATGCACCATGATAAGCAAACCGGCCTGGACACCCGAGGGATACGACACTCTGGTTGATTGGTGCGCGGACAAGCCGAAGAACATGCGCGTCATCATCTCCTTGTCCTTTGGGCACTCTGGAAACATCGCAACGCCATTATGTTCGACGGCGCCTCTCCCTCACTGGCTGGACTCATCACGAGGATCGTGGAGGGGGGACTGCTTGGTTTAGGGCTGGACTGCTTAAGGGTGACTGGAATGGTGTAGCCGCGGAATTATCGAGGTGGGCGCGAGGCGAGTAGTCGTAGGGTCCTTCTAGTTCCACGCAGATGCAAGAGCTTGACTCATGATATACTAAAATTTAACATCAACGGTGAATTTGGGCTCTCTACCTACCCCTTCTTTATAATATAATACGTACAATTGTGCGTATTCGAAAAAAAAGACTGTCAATATTCTGGCTCCGCGCGTCAGCGTCGCGAGCCGACGAATCTTACAAAGCCAAAACGAACACGCGAGAAGAAGGAAAACTGACACGAACTCTCTTTATCCCCTCTCGACATATTTTATAAAACCAGGCCAGGAAAACCTCTCGCCTCACAAACCAGTCCCCTAACTCTCCAGGTCCAACCCCACGACCATGGCGACCAAGCAGAGCCTCCTCGCCGTCGCAGCCGTTTGTCTCCTCCTCCTCCCCGCGGCCTACGCCGTCACCGATGTCGAGTACTGCAGTAAGTAGCAGCCCAGGAGTTCTGCCCCCGAAAATCTCGTCTTTTACAGCCACTTGGGGTTCCCGGAGGTGGAGATTTCGTGTGGATTTCCTAACTTCTGTTGTTGCTGCTGTGGTTTGCAGATAAGGGCAAAAACTACCCGGTGAAGGTGAGCGGCGTGGAGATCGTACCTGATCCGGTCGAGCGCGGCGTGCCGGCCACCTTCAAGATCTCCGCTACAACCGGTAAACCTTTCTCTGGGCGTAATTTATGTATGCGTTTATTTCCTTGCGTGTTTGCCTACTTGGGTACTTTGTTCTGCCATGTATTTGGTCCACTAGTTAGGGCTCTGGAAGAAATTACCAATAGGGAGTTAAGCTTTGTAGTATGCCAAACTTACATGTTATGGGCTAACTTTGTGTTCGGTTATTGGGACATAGTTTCTTCTCTAAAATAAATAACGAAATTACTTTCGCTTGCTTTGTTTATATATTTAAGATTGGGTTTTTCCTGCTTTGCTTTCTAGCCTTGTGGCTGTGAAGTTGTGATGAGTGAAGTCTCTAGCTATGTGCTTTAGCAAATGAATAAATAAATAAAATTGTTTAGCTTGCTTTGTGTTTATTTAAGATTGGGATTTTTCTGCTTTGCTTTATTGCCTTGTGGCTGTGAAATTGTGATGGGTGAAGTCTCTTGCTATGAGCTTTTAGCAAATGGGTGCCGTGCTTTGTGTGACTTATATGATCCATTGCTGTTAGAGGCTGTATTTCAGAAAATTACTACTCCCTCCGATCCATATTAATTGTCGCTGATTTAGTACAAAGTTTGGAGGGAGTACTTCTTCGAAAATCTGTGAAGTTCTTCAGTCGGTGACACCATTTGTAGTTTATGCGCGACAGCAGTCTGTAGAATTATAGCCCCTTAGCTGGCGATAATCTCTTAAAACTTCGTCTGAGAAACTATTTTCCCATGTACAGAACCAAGAGTTCTTGACATGAATATTTGTCAAGGGTGGAAGATTTCTTATAGTGAGTAGTTGGCTCTAGATATATAACCCTTAGCTGGCGATAATCTCTTAAAACTTCGTCTGAGATACTATTTTCCCATCTACAGAACCAAGAGTCCTTGACATGAATATTTTTCAAGGATGGAAGATTTCTTATAATGAGTAGTTCGCTCTAGATATATATCCCTTAGCTGGCGATAATCTCTTAAAACTTCGTCTGAGAAACAATTTGCCCATGTACAGAACCAAGAGTCCTTGACATGAATATTTTGTAAGGTTTGGAGATTTCTTATAATGAGTAGTTTGCTCTAGATATATAACCCTTAGCTGGCGATAATCTCTTAAAACTTCGTCTGAGGAACTATTTGCCCATGTACAGAACCAAGAGTCCTTGACATGAATATTTGTCAAGGATGGAAGATTTCTTAATGTGAGTAGTTGGCTCTAGATATATAATTCATTGGAAAAGGCATGGCAGTTGGCTCTTGCCTATTAGTACTGCAGATAATATAACCATATGTACACATTGTGTGTCTTTTATTCCCTTTTTACTGGTTCTCGCAGAAGTTATCAAGTCTCTGTACTTTGCTGAGTCCTTTAATGTGCTGGCCAGCATACAAAATGGTCATTTATTGCTGTACCACTTAAGAGCAGCTTAGTCTTACCTTTACTGCAAAAGGTAAATTGCAGCTTTTAGTAGTGTGCAGCAAGAACATTGCTACTGGTTCTACTAGTCAATTGATTCTGGCAAGCATTGGCCAATAGTTCTGTTTAAGCGAGGTATGTTTGTGTTGCCTGCCTTAGCTTTCACATGTCAAAAGTGACTGACTGAGTTCAGCATATGGCGACCGAGATCATCTAGTGATCATCCTTTTGTTGACACCAAATCAGAATTCCTTAACGTGTCATGCAAGGAATATTTGGTCATGCCATTCAAACATTGAGAATCGTGTTCTGATTCCCGCCAGTCATGCCAACTTGCCCTGCTTCAAATGGGATCCTTAACGTGATTTGTAAGTGGCCAGTCGTATGTGCTTCTTACTCCATAGATCTCTAATTTGCCTGTTGGATGAAACCTTTAGAAACTCCCCAATCCTGATAATCATTGCGTTTATTTTGAACTGCAAAAACGTCTTACATTTAGTTACAGAGGGTGTATATGTTTACCATGTGAGCTATGAATGGTTCTCTACTCTCCAGTTAAAATCGTAAGGTTATGGTGCTTATCTTATCATGGGTCAAATTGACAGCACATGTTTTGTTTATTGTCCTTCCCGATGTAGAATTATTGTTTTTAATGTCTTTCTATGTCCTTGTGTGCAGATAAAAACATCACCGAGGGGAAGCTGGTTATTGATGTTAAATATTGGATCTTCAATGTTTACTCTGAAACGGATGACATCTGTACGAAGACCCAATGCCCGGCAACTTCTGATTTCGAGCTATCTCACTCGCAAACCTTACCATCAATCACTCCACCAGTAAGATTTCGTTCAGCACACATTTACTCCCTCCGTTCCGATTTACTCGTCGTGGTTTTAGTTCAAATTTGAACTAATTTGAACTAAAACCACGACGAGTAAATCGGAACGGAGGGAGTACTTCTGTTTCTGAATTATGATGTGCACATGCTCTCATTACTGGGCATTCGAGCCCAGGGCATGACAGATGTTCATCGAATTGTTTGTATCGGTTGTCCTCCGATTTTTTTGACCGACACGCGGTCATTTTGCTCTGTGGCAGGGTTCTTACACCATTCAGATGAAGATGCTTGGAAAGCACGATAAGGAATTGAGCTGCATCTCCTTCGGGTTCAGCATTGGCTTCCTTGCGCCGGTTGCCTTGAGTTGAAGGCATGCACGGGTTGCATGCGGAACTACACACTTGTGGATTGTAACTCCAGAAACCTCTTTATCCTAGTATACGTTTTCTGTTTAACACTCGTGGGTGCCGCAACACTTTGTGTTCGACTAAGAAGTTTTTATCAAGAGTTGAACATCACAATAAAATGAAAATTTGGTGTAATGAGACATGGAACCGTGTTAGTTTCTAAGAACATCAGCTCTGGGCTCTTAGAGAAAATTCTGTATTAGTTACACTTTATGTTTATTGTCTTCTGCAAGAATTATGTCGGTTGTTGCAGTACAAGGCGATTGAACACTCGGATTGTTTGAAGTTTGCTTGCGACGACGGGCAAGAGCGGTTTGGAGAGAGGGAGCTTATTTTGTTAGAGATGCATTCAGTATGTAATCCTTAATCCAGAAAGTCCTTCCGGTTGAAACAAGAGTGGACAACAAGAAATCGCCGCCTTGAAACCAGAGGACCCCTTGCCGAAAGCGCCGCGGACGCAACAAGAAATCGATGAAGCCCGCCATGCTTGAAGAAAGGAGATTTCCTCCTTCCAAAATTACTTATCGCTCAAACTACTTATCGCTCAAACAGATATATTTAGCACTGAAATACGTGTGACCACTAATTTCGATAGGAGTGCAACCACTAATTCCGGTCGGAGATAGTATACCGCACTGAAATACGTGTGACCACTAATTTCGGTAGGAGTGCGACCACTAATTCCGGTCGGAGATAGTATACCACACGAGTAGCATGCGTATATGGACCACATTAGTATAGTGGGACTACTTTTGGGGCCAAGAGCAATGTTCAGTTATTTATCATTTATTAAAAATTTTAGCTTTTTTCAATTTTTTTATTATATATTATTTTTTGAGCAATTGATATTTACATGGTCAAACGACCACATAAATCTTTGGAATTTATAACTCCCGAACATATCGCATTTTTCAATCTCGGTCCAAACGCCTGCTGTGTCGTCAGATTTTCAGCACGAATCTTAGAGCATTGAGGCTATCCATGTCAGCGTTTTTTCGTTCGGAGAAACATTGCATCGTCGCGAACGCATCCACCCCTCGTCTCTTATCCATCCCGCCCCACCACTCTCTCTTCCTCTCTATCTTCCTCCCCCACCACTCATCGCGTCGCTGCTGGCGACGCGGCCATGCGGCCGTGGGTCCGGGAACAAGGGCGGCGTGCCCTGCCGTAGTTGCCCCGTGTCGCGCCATGCATGGAGCTGCTCTGCCCGCATCGGCCACGCGAGCAGGAGCACCAGGGGCCGCCCCGGCCGCGCATAGATGGGCACCTCGCATCGCAGCTGCCCCCGTCGCTCTGCGCATGGAGGTGCTCCGTCGGCCCGCATCGGTCACGCAAGCAGGAGCACCAGGGGCCACCCCAGCTGTACATCGATGGGCAGCTCGCCCTCGTGGCTGCCCCCGTCGCCTCGCGCGTGGATGATGCTAGGAGGAGTCACGGTGGAGCTGTTGCTCCTGGGGGGAGCGACGGCCTGCCTTCCATGAATTTGCCAGAGAAGTAGGCGTAGGTGACGTCCTTATACACGGGAGGCGGGGGCCCGCGATGGCCCCGGCCACGAGCTGGAGGTGCGGGCTTACACAACCTCTGAATTTTGGGCATTTTCTGTGTCTTCAAGGCTGATTTATTGCCCTGTTGATTGAGTTATTCGTTAATTAAGTACCAATATGCATTACATGTTCTATTCTATATATATACTAGAAGAACACCCGTGCGTTGCAACGGGGCCACATTAAATTTAAGAGTTCAATATCAATTATGTTAATATTACATTTAATATTCTCATACATATCAAGTGACATTGGCGACCTTTTTACCATCAAATTCTCACACACACTCTCTCCCTCCCTCCTCCTCACTCTCTCTCCCCCTCTCCCTCTCCCTCTCTCTCTCTCTAACACGCACACATATCCATCTTATTGGGTACGAGACCATAATCCATCTATTTCACACGCACACGCGCTAGTGCATAACAATATGGATTATAAAACAGGTTCAAGGTAGTAACAAGGATTCTTCTCATGCATTAATAAACAAATGTTTTGCACTAAAGACAAGATAAACAATTCCCAAAGTGCATCAGAGCATCACAGAACATTACTGGCAAGATAAATGCACGATGTATCGGAACTGCTTGGATGAACCAAAACAGAGCCAACATATATCATCCTAGACAAACGCAACATCAACCATTTACCTTGGTACTTTAGGAACCGACAGGAAGATGCATGTAGAAGCGCTTATTGCCTGCGAATCCACAGTCAGAGAGAGAAATTGGAACCCATTCCCATCACCAACTGATAAAGAAAGCATGTAAGAAAATTGATATCGGGCCAACTTGGATCTTCGGTGATTGTCCGCCGGTATGGGAATTTAGGAGGGTGGGTGCAGGGAGTGGCCTTGTGGATGATGGATGGAGGCGCGGAGGGATGTGGTCGCCGGAAGGTCGAAAGCGGAGAGGGTCGAGCACGTTAGGTGGAGCCGGTGGTGCGCGACAACCGGAGGCGGCCCAATCGTGGGCGGCGAACCGACGATAGCCTCGGCCCATCTCTCGACGCAGCGAAGATAGAGAGGGCGGCACTGCCGGTGCTCAAGGCCGCCGCTCGGCACCATCTACATCGAGGGGAAAGAGAGGCGAGAAAGCGATAGGGTGATTCGGGGCTAGGGATTGTGGAGGAGGGTGGGGGTGTGCGATTTGAATGGATGGTTCTGCCCACCGTTTTCTTGTACGTGGCAGTGGAGACGGCGACGTCCAGCCATGCAGGCGAGGCATGGGTCGAGCCGGGCACACGGCGAGGCGCAGTAGTAGAGGCGGGGGTGATTTTTTGCTACTGAGATGCATGGTGTGGGATTGATCGTTCATGTTCTCTTTTCCTTTTTAACGGGAGATGGATGCGATTTTTTCACGAGGGGAGAGATGCGACCACGTACAGATTCCATAATAAATTAATTAGGTCCATAACGGGAATTCTTTACAATGCGTTAAGATTTACGTGTTAGTTTTCTTAATAAAGAAATGCACTGATGTAGGGATCGATTGATTCGGGTAAGGAAAGATAGATTCGTGATCTTTTGTATGTTAGGAAACTAGTGGTTTGCAAGGAAAGAGTGGAGAGAAAAAGAACCAATGCGACCACGTATAGATTCCATAATAAATTAATTAGGTCCATAACGGGATTTGTTTACAATGCGTTAAGATTTACGTGTTAGTTTTCTTAATAAAGAAATGGACTGATGTAGGGCGCGATTGGTTCGGGTAAGGAAAGATAGATTCGTGATCTTTTGTATGTTAGGAAATTATTGATTTGCAAGGAAAGAGTGGAGAGAAAAAGAACCAGTGGAGGTGGGAGGAGGACAAAAATAAATCGTACGAGGCTACCAACTGCTCCATTAGGAGTAGAGATTGTTTGTGAAAATAACGTGCGACGACGACTTAGCTAGCGGATCCCCTTAAAAAAGACATAGCGAGCAGATTCCTTAAAACTGGTTGGAATTGATACGATTGATGACGTTGATAAATAGTGGTGAATGTTGGCCTAATTTACTATCATCATGCATGGAAACGAATCATCAAGAAAAAGAATACTTCCTATTACTGCACTCATAGGAAGCTTCGTAATCTCTACTACCAAACAGTTTCTGCCCAAACAAGTAAGGAAAGTTATGGACGTGATTCGAAAGGAAACAAACGTTATGAAGATTAATTAATTTAGATTTGATCTTTAGAGATTGATTGTGATTGATTCTTTTACATAAAGACATTACTAAATAATTTGCGTCAGTATGGAAAGTTCTGATCCGTTCAGTTTTTTTCGTTGTGTGAGAGGGTGAAGTGAAAATAAACCGATGAAGTGGGGGAGGCGACGAAAAAAATCTACAATGGTTAACCTACGAAAAAAACCCGGACGAAAGTGGTGGGACGAAAAAAACCCTGAAAGCGAGACTACCAACTGCTCCATTAGGAGTAGAGATATGTGTGTGTGTGTGTGAGAGAGAGAGAGAGAGAGATTCTGCATGGCAATTTTAGTGTGGAAGATGGTAATTTAGATAGTTAAAATTGCAGTATGCAACCAAGATAGTTCATTTTCACATGGCAATTTAGATGTTCATTTGTGTGCAAGCTGTGAAAGATGAACCCACTAGGATTTTTATGTGTCATGGGAACATGACAACTTGTACTAGTCTAACTAGTAATGTTGAATCACTTTCTACATAGCAATCTTACTTGTGTTCACTTTGTGTGCAAGCTGTGGAAGATGAATCCCTTTATGATTTTTATGTATCATGGCAATTTAAGTTCACATAGGAGCAGCATTTTTTAGTCTTAGAGTAGTGAGGGCATATATCTTTGAAGATCATTTCACATGTAGTGGCTAGACAAGCACACAAAACATTATGGTAGTTACAACATGGCAATTTTCTTACGTAGATGGCATTTCTTTTCTATGGACGGGATTGGCAAATATTGAGGGGTGAGTTGGTAGTTTTAGTGTGGACAACACGACATTTTGTTGGACATGGAAAATTTTGTTTTGGTTCATAAGCAAATTCATGTTTGTTTTAATGTCACCACTACTACTTTTGCCATGCTACATTATTTTACCGTGGTAAATTTGCTAAGCTTTTTGCCATTCAAAAAAAAAATTAGCATTGTTTTCGCAATGCCAATTTTTTTCATAGTTATTTTCCATGTCTCTATTATAACTTTTTCCATGTCGGTACTATAACCTTTTTGCCATGCCATAAACACATTTTATGGCAACTTTAGTTTACTTTTCAAAACGGGATGAAAATTCATATATTTTTGTTTTTTCATCAAATTTTACTTTATAGCCATGGCAATCTTGCCTTTGTTTTTGCCATGGCAATTCTATCCTCTTTTTCCAAGGCAAATTTACCTAAATCCCAATGGCAATATTTTAAGTTTTATTGCCATGGCAACTTTTTACTATTTATTTGCCATGACAAATTCAATATTTAACTTTTATTGCCATGGTAATTTTTACTATTTATTTTCCGAAACTTTACCTTTATTAACATGGCAAATTTATCTAAATCATTATGGCAATATATGTAAATTTAGTTAAAAATACCATGTTTTTTTACTATGAATCAGCCATGGCAAATTATTTTTGTTTGTGTGATGGAAATTGCCATGTCTTTTTCCATTTTGGGGTTATTGTTAAAATATATTTTTACCTATGGCAATTTTCTGCGTTTGAAAGTTAATGCATATTTTTAATTAACACAGCAAAAAACTGGAAGTTTTTTGTCATATGTTTTTTTGGGGGTTTTGTTTTTTTTGTTATTGGGCCTTTTGTTTTCAATTCTTGGCTGTTAGGGGCTGGGGAAGCGTTCGCATTGGAGGGCTTCTCCCACGAACGAAATCGTTTGTAGGGGGTGAGGTATCGTACCGAACGAGACGTTCGGTCTAGGATGTCCCGGACCAAACAATCGGGAGTTATTGAGTCCTAAATTTTTGTCTATTTACTAACTTAAATTTGTGTTGACGGTAACTGGGTTGAAAATAGCATATCCGCAGCGCCGGTTATTATGATAGGCCAAGGATAATGTGGTTTCTGTAGTGCAACAGATGATAGAACAAAGGAAGGAATTTCCTCCTTCTAATATTAATAATAACTACTCCCACCGATCCAAAATAAGTGTCATTTAGTTTAAACTTGAACTAAAACCACGACACTTATTTTGCATTAGAGGGAGTAGCACATATGCCCGTGTCCTCCAACGGAAGAAACCAATCCTCGCACACACCATCCCACTCACTCATGCTCGCCATCTTTAGTGTATCCAACATAATCAAAAGTCTGTAGAAAAGTAGACATGATCTATATCTGTACCTACTAATTACTTAATAAAGGGAGGTGCATTTCTCTGATTTTTTGGTTAGTTCACCTATATTAGATTTTTTAGGATTTTTTCTATTCGAGGTGATACTATTTTTTTGTGCGTCCGTGTCACCCGTGGCCTTTTTTTGGCCAAGAAAACCCCAGCTTCTTCTGGGCCAACAAAATATGATTGCGTGGGGACACGAACTCATGATAGTCATAGGGTCGCGCTAACTGCCACACGTGTGACAGGAAGGGAGACGCACCACACATCTCTAATGTAAACAGATTGCCACGTCATCGCATGCATGCATGCAGGAAGCTTTTTGGATTTTCAGTTTTTCAAATGTTTTATCTCTTAAATGAAAAATCCGATTGAAAATCCGTTTTCACCATTAAATCCCCCGCGATGAGATCTTCGAAACTAGATCCCATGTTGATATGTTTTGATAAATTTTTTTTTTTGAATTAAAAGTTGCCATGTCTATTGCATATGAATTGCCATGATGTTTACACTGAAGTTGCCATGATATGTTTCAGCTATTTTCTTCTACATTTAAAAGTAAATTTTGACATTTATAAAACGGGGAATTAAGAAACTAGACTTGCCATGAACCATAAACTAAAATTGCCTTGATACATGCACGTAAAATTGCCATGGTTCATACAAAAAAAATATTTTCATGGTCAAAGTACTGGAGTTGCCATCATCAAAATACTAAAATTGCCATGATCTACAAACTAAAATTGCCACATGGCAACTTTAGTTTAAGCCCTATGGCAACTGCAGTGTAAACATGGTGGCAACTTCTGGCAAAAAAAAATCGTCGAAACGTATCAACATGGGGCTAGTTTTGAAGATCTCGTCGAGACGGATTTAATGGTGAAAACGGATTTTTAGTTCGTTTTTTTATTTAGGAGATACAACATTTTTAAGCCGAAAACCCAAAAAAATTCTGCTGATGTCATCTATTCATACGTGGCAAAATGAGTGGTGATGGAGGCGTGTGGGCGATGTGCAAACGCCCACACGTGTGGGAGTTAACATTTCCGTAGTCATAAAGTACAAAGGACAAGGCCAATCGAGGTAGTGTACAACTAAGCGATATGAGAGGGTTCGTTTGCTAATTAGATAATCCCACATTATCACTTTACATAAATTCTTGCTAATTTAAATGCGTTTGTGAGTTGCCTGCAAAAATAAGGAGCCTCCCCGAGAATCAATAAACAAAGATGCGGATAATTAAATTGGAGGAATAAAATATCTCATTAATTAAATGAGATTGTGGGCTAGGAAGGAAAGAAATTAAGAAAAGTAAACTCCGTATCCTTAACACATGAAAGAAAGGAATAAATTTCGCTGTTCTGGGCACTGGTAAGGAAAGGAAATTGAACTAAAAGGAGTAAATGAGACTGTTATGAACCAGCATGAAGGAACGGAATAAATTCTGTTGTTACTGGGCACAGGAAGAAAGGAATTCTGACGATGGGAGATAGAGGTCTCCGATTAAATAAATAGGCTCGGAAGATAATTGAAATAAAATAAGGAATAAATGGGCGTGGTAATTATCCTACATGTGCGGATGTCTGAATTGTGATTTGAGGGTGCGGTGTGTGGCGTGCATGGACATATTGGCGCTCAATTGGTTAGCAATATAACATGCACGCTGGAGCTTGGCAACTAAGCAAACTCACCGCCTTGAGACTGATCTTTGTTTCTTGTGAATCTCATGTTATAAATTTTGCTTAGCCATGTTTATATTATACTAATAATTAGTGCATGCTAGAATGTGATGACCAAACTCGACGCCTTGAGACTTATCGCGTTTGTCATAACAGGTGGACAAGTGACCACCATCGAAGATGGTACAAAGAGGAAAAGTGGCAAGCTCACTAAGGAATGTGCCAGAGTTTGTTTCTCCCATTACAATGCATGGGAATGTTTGCTAGTTAATGCTAATAGAAGAATAAAGAAGACAGCTATGCATGCTACACATCATATCCGGTTTTCTATATACAACCTTCTGTTTCGAAATGTTCAAACAATTTTGATATTCCAGCAGTTTGACCACTCATCATATTATCAACTAAAAGATCGAAACAATGATCTTCACAGAAAGACAATAATCTATCATAACAAAATTTGAAAGGCCAAATCTCTTAAAGGAAAATACCTTAAGTAGTACAACCAAAACAATACTAGGAAATAAAACAATTACTTCCATACACTACTATACCTAATCAAAGCACGTGACAAAGGAATCCCTTTGTGTTTGTAAGTCCATGTAGTGCCCCCTTGGGGATTTTAGATGACTAATGACAAAACGGTTAATGGGTTAGTGTGGTGGTGAGTATGCGCGTGTGAAAGTCCCTGAGGATTTGGTGTAACATGAGAGTTATGACCCCAAAACATTATGGTGCCAATGAATATCTTCGGAATGTCCATTTGAGGGAATTTTCTTCTTTGGATCATAGGGCAAGCCCGAACTATTGGGGGGGGGGGGGGATCTAAGTGAAAGTTCAGATTTAGATCTTCGGTGTGTGTTCAATCCAAACATATTTCTCCGAGTGAAAACTTTTATATCTCTTTGGTGCGGTTCGTTTCTCTTCGTTGTCTGATATAAAGTTCTTGGGGACACCGTAGGTGAAAGTCCTCACAGAAGAGTCACATGTCTTGTTTCGCAAGTGAGTCAGTTGGCTGCGTTTGACTGTTTCATCATGTGTCATGTGTACATTGGTTGGCTAGTGCCTCCAATGGTCATATCAACCCCCTGGATTGCTCCCTGTTATAAATAGACACCCCATTTCAACCTCAGATGTTGGCTGCTTCGTGAGAGAATTCCATGAAGGTCCCGAAGATTTACCACGAGTATTGGATGAAGTCTGAGTGACTTTATCTCAAGGAGAATAGAGCGAATAGTTAGTCTTTTGAGTTTAATCTTAGTCCCTCCAACAAGACGTGGAGTTGTGCTAGCAACTTGAACTAGTCGAACAAGTCTTTGTCTTCATCGAGCTTACTAGTTCTATTTATTTGCAGTCATTTACTTCTGTAATATGCTTGTGTTTGAAGAACTTTTCTCTGTCTTCTTTCTCTGTGATTGGTATGAAGACTATTCCGAGTACTTTACTAGTTTTGCTGCATACAATATGTTATGTGTCATGTTTGCTGTTGTAGTACTTAAGGTAGTTGTTCTTTGTTAGACTTTGCTATTTGTACTGCTACTTAGTTATTCTTCTATCCATATAGTTGGTTTCCATGTCTTAGTCATATTAGTTTGTTATTCCTTTAAATTATTTTTAGCTTTCTGTAGTTTTACCTCTATTCAGTTCTGCTGTTATTTCGTGTCCTCTGTTTTTCTTCGGAGGAGTAGGTTTTCGAAGAACTTATCGAATCTCCCATTCACCCCCAGTCGATTCTGATCCTATAACTGGTATCAGAGTGAGGTGCTCCTTTGTCTCTCTGTGATTTGGTTTAACCTCATGAAGTTTACATATGTTGACCACAGGTAACTATCAAGGATCCACACACACAACCCTATCTTTGATGGGAAGGACTATCTTTACTAGAAGCACCGAATGTGACGTCATATCAGAGATCTTGACTCTAAACTATGTTTAATTGTCTTAGAAGAGATTGAGAACATTGCTATGCCCACTGCTGAAGACCAAAGAAATGTCAATCTTGATACTGCAAGCTCAAGAAATTCTCTATGAATGCATGCCAAAGAGTCTGTAGCAATGAATTGGAAATGGTAAAGGAAATCTGGGATGTTATGTCCATGGTCAATGAAGGTGTTTCTATTCGACGTGAAACCCAGCTAAAGGTCCAAACCCACAAATGCAACGACCTATGTCACAGTATGGCTGGTGGCGAAGATCCAGCGCTCATCAACACCCAAAGAATCAACTTAAGTAAGATTGAACTCGAGACAGTCAGACCCATGAGAGGTCTAAGGGTGTACAATCAAAACTAGTTATCGCAGCATTCAACCACACATTTAAGTCGGGCGTTACGAATGTAATGGCGAGCAATAGTAAGAGTCGCATTAGCTGGGTCGTTACTGTTAGCATTAAATGAGCCAACCGATGTTGTTTTTAAGTGACGCCGTCCCTAGATAAGGCATGGTAGGCCACTTGGTTGAGGGTTTGCTTCTTTGTAATCCTATACACAAGTTCATAATCCCATACAACAAGGATAAGTTATTATCTCTACTCCAAGGGCCTGAACCATCGCTATTTTTTTCCATTTTAACCACGAGTATGCTCATAGCTCCTCCGTCACAACCTCTACCTGCTAGTAGATTCCTTCCCACGAAAAAAGTGACTAAGGGCATCTCCAAAGCTGACATGCAAAATGGACATTGATATGTCTCCAACGTATCTATAATTTCTGATTGTTCCATGCTATTATATTACCCCTTTTGGATGCATATGGGCTTTATTTTACACATTTATATCATTTTTGGGACTAACCTACTAACCGGAGGCCCAACCCGTATTGCTGTTTTTTTTGCCTATTTCAGTATTTCGAAGAAAAGGAATATCAAACGGAGTCCAAACGGAATGAAACCTTCGGGAGCGTGATTTTTGGAACGAACGTGATCTAGAGGACTTGGAGTGAAGCCAAGAAGCAGCCGAGGCAGCCACGAGGGTGGAGGGCGCGCCCACCCCTACAGGGCGCGCCGCCTATCTCATGGGCCCCTCGGGCAGCCACCGACCTACTTCTTCCTCCTATATATACCCACGTACCCCGAAAACATCCAGGAAGCCAACAAAAAACAATTTCCACCGTTGTAACCTTCTGTATCCACGAGATCCCATCTTGGAGCCTTCGCCGGCGCTCCGCCGGAGGGGGAATCAACCACGGAGGGCTTCTACATCAACACCATAGCCCCTCCGATGAGTTGTGAGTAGTTTACCACAGACCTTCGGGTCCATAGTTATTAGCTAGATGGCTTATTCTCTCTTTTTGGATCTCAATACCATGTTCTCCCCCTCTCTTGTGGAGATCTATTCGATGTAACTCTTTTTGCGGTGTGTTTGTCGAGATCCGATGAATTGTGGGTTTATGATCAAGTTTATCTATGAGAAATATTTGAATCTTCTCTGAATTCTTTTATGTATGATTGAGTTATCTTTGCAAGTCTCTTCGAATTATCAGTTTGGTTTGGCCTACTAAATTGATCTTTCTTGCCATGGGAGAAGTGCTTAGCTTTGGGTTCAATCTTGCGGTGTCCTTACCCAGTGACAATAGGGTTGCAAGACACGTATTGTATTGTTGCCATCGAGGATAAAAAGATGGGGTTTATATCATATTGCATGAGTTTATCCCTCTACATCTTGTCATCTTTCTTAATGCGTTACTCTGTTCTTATGAACTTAATACTCTAGATGCATTCTGGATAGCGGTCGATGTGTGGAGTAATAGTAGTAGATGCAGGCAGGAGTTGGTCTACTTGTCACGGACGTGATGCCTATATACATGATCATGCCTAGATAATCTCATAATTATTCGCTTTTCTATCAATTGCTCGACAGTAATTTGTTCACCCACCGTAATACTTATGCTATCTTGAGAGAAGCCACTAGTGAAACCTATGGCCCCCGGGTCTATCTTTTATCATATAAGCTTTCAATCTACTTTTATTTGCACCTTTAATTTTCCAATCTATATTATAAAATACCAAAAATATATCTATCTTATCATACTATCTCTATCAGATCTCACTTTCACAAGTGGCCGTGAAGGGATTGACAACCCCTTTATTGCATTGGTTGTGAGTTCTTTGTTTGTTTGTGTAGGTACGTGGGACTTTTGAGGAGCCTTCTACTAGATTGATACCTTGGTTAAAACTGAGGGAAATACATACGTTACTATTGCTGCATCACCCTTTCCTCTTCAAGGAAAACCAACGCAAGCTCAAGACGTAGCAAGAAGGATTTCGGTGAAGTCAAGACATACCAAGTACCCATCACAAACTCATCTCTCTCGCATTACATTATTTACCATTTGCCTCTCGTTTTCCACTCCCCCACTTCACCCTTGCCATTTTATTTGCCCTCTCTTTCCCAACCTCTCTCTCTTTCGCTTGCCTTTTTTCTGTTTGCTTGTGTGTTGGATTACTTGTTGCCATGGCACAAGATAATACCAAATTGTGTGATTTCTCCAATTCCAATAATAATGATTTCCTTAGTACTCCGATTGCTCCTCTTAATGATGTTGAGTCTTGTGAAATCAATATTGCTTTGCTGAATCTTGTTATGAAAGATCAATTCGCCGGCCTTCCTAGTGAAGATGCCGCTACCTTCGTTGATTTGTGTGATATGCAAAAGAAGAAAGATACGGATAATGATATTGTTAAATTGAAGTTATTTCCGTTTTCTCTTAGAGATCGTGCTAAAGTTTGGTTTTCGTCTTTGCCTAAAAATAGTATTGATTCTTGGAACAAGTGCATATATGCTTTTATCTCTAAATATTTTCCTCCCGCAAGATTATCACTCTTAGGAATGATATTATGAATTTTAAAAAACTTGATCATGAGCATGTTGCCCAATCTTGCGAAAGAATGAAATTGATGATTCGCAATTGCCCTACTCATGGTTTGAATTTATGGATGATCATACAAAATTTTTATGCCGGTTTGAACTTTGCTTTTAGAAATCTTTTAGATTCGGCTGCGGGAGGCACATTTGTGGAAATCACGTTAGGAGATGCTACAAAACTTCCTGATAATATTATGGCTAATTATTCTAAATGGCACACCGAAAGATCTACTAGTAAAAAAGTGCATGCTATAGAAGAAATTAATGTTTTGAGTGGAAAGATGGATGAACTTATGAAATTGTTTGCTACTAAGAATGATCCTCTTGATCCCAATGATATGCCTTTGTCTACTTTGATTGAGAATAATAATGAATCTATGGATGTGAATTTTGTTGGTAGGAATAGTTTTGGAAACAATGCTTATAGAGGAAACTTTAATCCTAGACCGTTCCCTAGTAATTCCTCTAATAATTATGGAAATTCCTACAATAATTCTTATGGTAATTTTAAGATGCCCTCTGATTTTGAGAATAGTGTGAAAGAATTTATGATCTCTCAAAAGAATTTTAATGCCTTGCTTGAAGAAAAATTGCTCAAAGTTGATGATTTGGCTAGGAACGTTGATAGACTTTCGCTTGATGTTGATTCTCTTAAACTTAGATCTACTCCTCCTAAGCATGATATAAATGAGTCTCTCAAAGCAATGAGAATTTCCATTGATGAGTGCAAGGAAAGAACCGCTAGATTGCGTGCTAAGAAAGATTGCTTTGTAAAGGCGTGTTCTTCTAGTTTCAATGAAAATAATGATGAAGATCTTAAAGTTATTGATGTGTCTCCTATTAGATCTTTGTTTTGCAATATGAATCTTAATAATAATGGGACTGGAGATGAGTCAACTTTAGTTAGAAGGCGTCCCAATAATTCGGAGTTTTTTTGATCTTGATGCTAAATTTGGTAAAAGTGGGATTGGAGAGGTCATGACTTTAAATAGCATTGAACCCACTATCTCGGATTTCAAGGAATTTGATTATGATAATTGTTCTTTAGAAGGTTGTATTCCCTTGTTGCAATCCGTTGTTAATTCTCCTCATGCTTATAGTCAAAATAAAGCTTTTACCAAACATATCGTTGATGCCTTGATGCAATCTTATGATGAAAAACTTATTTTGGAAGTTTTTAGACCTAGAAAACTTAATGATGAGTGGGAACCTACTATAAAGATTAAGATTAAAGATCATGAGTGTTATGCATTGTGTGATTTGGGTGCTAGTGTTTCCACGATTCCGAAAACTTTATGTGATATTCTAGGTTTCCATGATCTTGATGATTGCTCTTTAGATTTGCACCTTGCAGATTCCACCATTAAAAAGCCAATGGGAAGGATCAATGATGTTCTCATTGTTTCAAATAGAAATTTGGTGCCTGTAGATTCTATCGTTCTTGATATAGATTGCAATCTTTCCTGCCCTATTATTCTTGGTAGACCTTTCCTTAGAACGATTGACGCGATTATTGACATGAAGGAAGGGAATATTAGATTCCAATTTCCATTAAGGAAAGACATGGAGCACTTTCCAAGAAATAAATTTAAATTACCTTATGAATCTGTCATGCGAGCTACTTATGAATTGAGTGCCAAAGATGGCACTACTTAGATCTATCTTCGCTTTTATGCCTAGCTAGGGGCGTTAAACGATAGCGCTAGTTGGGAGGCAATCCAATTTTATTTGTGTTTTTTTTTGTTTCTGTTTAGTAATAAATTTTGCATCTACCTTCTGTTTAGATGTGTTTTTATGTTTTAATTAATGTTTGTGCCAAGTAGAACCTATAGGATAACCTACGATGATAGTTAATTTGATTCTGCTGAAAAACAGAAACTTTGCGGGCACGAAATTAGTTTTGTTAAATCACAGAAACGTTCTTTTGCGTTGATTCTTTTTGCTTCAGATCAATAGATAAATTTTCCAGGACTTACTATTTTGGTAGGATTTTAAGAGTTCCAGAAGTTTGCGTTAGTTACAGATTGCTACAGACTGTTCTGTTTTTGACAGATTCTGTTTTTCGTGTGTTGTTTGCTTATTTTGATGCATCTATGGCTAGTATTAAGTGGTATGAACCACAGAGAACTTGAAATACAGTAGGTTTAACACCAATATAAATAAATAATGAGTTCATTACAGTACCTTATGTGGTGGTTTTGATTTCTTTCACTAACGGAGCTTATGAGATTTCCTGTTGAGTTTTGCGTTGTGAAGTTTTCAACTTTTGGGTAAAGATTTGATGGACTATGGAATAAGGAGTGGCAAAAAGCCTAAGCTTGGGGATGCCCATGGCACCCCAAGATATTCAAGAATAGTCAAAAGCCTAAGCTTGGGGATGCCCCCGGAAGGCATCCCCTCTTTCGTCTTCGTTCATTGGTAACTTTACTTGGAGCTATATTTTTATTCGCCACATGATATGTGTTTTGCTTGGACCGTCGTGTATGGTATTAGTATTTGCTTTTTAGTTTTCCACAATCATCCTTTCTGTACACACCTTTTGGGAGAAGCCCACTTGATTGAAATTTATTAGAATACTCTATGTTCTTCACTTATATCTTTTTGAGCTAGATAGTTTTGCTCTAGTGCTTCACTTATATCTTTTAGAGTTCGGCGGTGGCTTAATTTTGTAGAAATTGCTAGTCTCTCATGCTTCACTTATATTATTTTGAGAGTCTCTTAGAACAGCATGGTATTTGCTATGGTTATAAAATTGGTCCTAGAATGGTATGCATCCAAGTTGGGTATAATAAAAACTATTATAGGAAGTGAATTGGATGCTATGATCAATTTGATACTTGATAATTGTTTTGAGATATGGAGGTAGTGATATTAAAGTCATGCTAGTTGGGTGATTATGAATTTAAAGAATGCTTGTGTTGAAGTTAGCAAGTCCCTTTGCATGCACGTATGGTTAAAGTTGTGTAACAAATTTGAAACATGAAGTGTCCTTTGATTGTGCATCCTTATGAGTGGCGGTCGGAGACGAGTGATGGTCTTTTCCTACCAATCTGTCCCTCTAGGAGCATGCACGTAGTGCTTGGTTTTTGATGACTTCTAAATTTTGGCAATAAGTATATGAGTTCTTTTGACTAATGTCGAGTCCATGGATTATACGCACTTTTACCTTTCCACCATTGCTAGCCTCTTCGGTACCGTGCATTACCCTTTCTCACCTTGAGAGTTGGTGCAAACTTCACCGGTGCATCCAAACCCCGTGATACGATACGCTCTATCACACATAAACCTCCTTATATGTTCCTCAAAATAGCCACCATACCTACCTATTATGGCATTTCCGTAGCCATTCTGAGATATATTGCCATGCAACTTTCCACCGTTACATTTATCATCATGACACGCATTACTTTTGTCATATTGACATTGCATGATCATGTAGTTGACATCGTATTTGTGGCAAGGCCACTTTGCATAATTTTTCATACATATCACTCTTGATTCATTGCACCATTCCGGTAACCGCCGGAGGCATTCATATAGAGTCATATCTTGTTCTAGTTTTGAGTTGTAATCCATGAGTTGTAAATCAATAAAAGTGTGATGATCATCATTATTAGAGCATTGTCCCCAAAAAGAAAAAAAGGCCAAAGAAAAAAAATAAAAAAAAGAAAGGCCAAAAAAAGGCCGAACAAAAAAGGAAAAAAAAGAAAAAAAGAAAATAAATAAAAAGGGGGCAATATTACTATCTCTTTTCCACACTTGTGCTTCAAAGTAGCACCATGTTCTTCATACAGCGAGTCTCATATGTTGTCACTTTCATATATGTAACGCCCTCGATGCGGCTATATCTCCCACGTGTCGAAGCACGACTTAGAGGCATAACCGCATTGAAAGCAATGCCGCAAGTGAGGTAATCTTCACACAACCCATGTAATACATAAGGGAAAGAGATACATAGTTGGCTTACAATCGCCACTTCACACAATTACATGAATAAAGCATTACATCATCCAGATACAATCAAGGTCCGACTACGGAACCAAAATAAAAGAAGAACCCCAAATGCGACAAAGGTCCCTGATCGACCCCAACTGGGCTCCACTACTGATCAACTAGAACGAAACAACACAAAGGGCAAGATCTTCATCGAGCTCCTCCTTGAGCTCGGATGCGTCACCTGCACGGTTTCATCGGCACCTGCAAACTAGTTTTGGAAGTATCTGTGAGTCACGAGGACTCAGCAATCTCACACCCGCGAGATCAAGACTATTTAAGCTTATAGGAAGGATGGAGTAATGAGGTGGAGCTGCAGCAAGCGACTAGCATATATGGTGGCTACAATCGCAAAAGAGAGCGAGAAGAGAAGCAAGGCACGGTCGTGAAGCTAGTAGCGATCAAGAAGTGATCCTGAAACTACTTACGTCAAACATAACTCCAACACCGTGTTCACTTCCCGGACTCCGCCGAGAAGAGACCATCACGGTTACACACGCGGTTGATGCGTTTTAATTCGGATCTGGTGTCAAGTTATCTACAATCGGACATTAACAAATTCCCATCTGCCACATAACCGCGGGCACGACTCTGGAAAGTTTATACCCTGCAGGGGTGTCCCAACTTAGCCCATGACAAGCTCTCACGGTCAACGGAGGAATAGACCTCCACCCGAGACACTCCGATCAGACTCGGTATCCCGGTACGACAAGACATTTCGATAGGGTAAAACTAAACCAGCAACACCGCCCGAATGTGCCGACAAATCCCGATAGGAGCTGCACATATCTCTTTCTCAGGGCACACTCAGATGAGTCTAGCTACGAGTAAAACCAATCCTCAAGTTTCCCCAAGGTGGCCCCGCAGGCAGCTCAGTTCGGACCAACACTCAGAGGAGCACTGGCCCGGGGGGGGGGGGGGTTAGAATAAAGATGACCCTTGAGTCTGCAGAACCCAAGGGAAGGTGGTAGGTTGTTAGTGCAAATGGTAAAACCAATGTTGTGCATTGCTGGAGGAGCTTTACTTAAGGCGAACTGTCAAGGGGTTCCCATTATAGCCCAACCGTGTAAGGAACGCAAAATCCGGGAACATAACACCGATATGACGGAAACTAGGGCGGCAAGAGTGGAACAAAACACCAGGCATAAGGCCGAGCCTTCCACCCTTTACCAAGTATATGATTGCATTAATAATATAAGAGATATTGTGATATCCCAACCAAAATCCTGTCCATCATGGAGAAATCTTCAACTTCACCTGCAACTAGCAACGCTATAAGAGGGGCTGAGCAAAAGCGGTAACATAGCCAATCAATGGTTTGCTAGGAATGGTGTCAAAGGTTAGAGGTTCATGGCAATTTGGGATGGCTGACAAGCAAATGGTAGGCATCGTAGCATTGGCATAGCAAAAGAGCGAGCAAACTAGCATAGCAAAGATAGTAGTGATTTTGAGGGTATGGTCATCTTGCCTGAAATCCCGCAAGGAAGAAGAACGATTCCATGAAGAAGACAAACGGACGTAGTCGAACGAATCCTCACAACTCCGGAACGAAACCGAAGCTAACGAGAGAAGCAAACCGGAAAGAAGCAAGCAACATGGTAAACACACCAGCATAAACATGTCATGATGCACAAACAAGTATGATGCATGTCCGGTTTAATGAGGCATGGCATGGCAAAGTGCAACAAACAATACTACAAGTTAAGTGGAGCTCAATATGCAACGAGTTGCATATTGACAAAACACCACATCAATTATTTAGTTCTCTCTCGGTTATGCTACTCATCAATATTAAATGTTGTTAAACATGGCAAGGGGTGAAGCATAATGAAACTACCTAACTAGGCAAATTTAAATGAGGCCGGAAGAACAAACAACAATTCCGGAAAATCCTCATATGCAATTAATGAATTTGCTACTGTTCTGCCCTAAAACATATTTTAAGGTTGTTAAACATGAAAATAAAGTGGACCATGTTAAACTAGGCATTTTTCCACCCCATTTACATATAAAGAACATTTAAAACGGAGCTACGGTTATTTAGTTATGAAATAAATCATTTTAGCATGGCATTTAGCAAATTTAAACAAACACCATTTTAAACATTTCAAACATGGATGAAAGTGGGATATTGTTAATCTACACAAAATTCTAAGCATTTTACATGTTAAAATCATTTTAATCCGATGCACGGTTAATTAATTATTGATGCATGAACATTAAGGGGTTTTCTGAAAAACTGGCAACCTCTGGATAATTAGGAAATTTGCAGAACCAAAAAAAAACACAAACGGGCCGAATGCTGCGCACTGTGGAAACCCAGCAGCAGATCTGGCCCGAAGCGGATGTGGGTGTGCGCGTGCAACAGTGCAGGAAAAAGAGAGCAAAAAAATTGGGGCAGCTGGGACTTGATCCCACGACCTCACGTATAGAGGAGCAAAGCCTAGACCAGTGTGCTGCTGCTACTTATTTGTGGAAAACAAGGGCGTTACTGAAATTGAACCGAAGCAAAGCCAGGCCTTCTTCTTCGTGGATCACAGAGGAACTGGGTGCCGATGCTGACAAGCAAGACGGCGACCGTCGCGACCACAGGCCGATGGCGGGGGTGCGGAAATAGGTGGAGGTGTGGTGCGCGGCGTGCGGAGTGAGGCGGAAGCAGAGACCTCGAGCTCAAGCGCTTCCTTGGCTCGGGGCCATGGCGAGGTACGACGGAGGCACTAGGTGGGCATGCAAGCAATCGGCGACGGATGATGCAATTGACGGGGAAAAGGTATGAGGAAGCATGGCTGCTCACGTAGAGGGGCTCCGGGGAGTCGATCGATCTCGGGGACGAGGAGATGCGATGAATTCGAACGGCGACGAGCAGCTGCCCTGGAGGAAGAAGACGAAGGGGACGACGCTTGACGACGGCTCCGGCTTGATTCGAGGGAGGTTGTCGACGTAGACGAGGAAGACGAAGCCCCTGGACTCTATGGACTCGCCTGGGCTCGCCGGAGGGCACGCCGGCGACGAGAATTGCTCTCTGCCTTGCTCGGGAAGGCTTGGGGGCGATGGATCTGGAGGCTAGACTCAACTGGCGGCGGCGCGGATGGAAGAGAGAAACCCTAAGGAGGGGCTCGGACGCCGAGGGGGATTTATAGGGACTGGGCGTCGACGTGGAGCTCGGGCATCCTCCGTGGCCATGTGACCGACGCCCCTGGAGTTTTACCGTGAGGAGGAAGAAGGAAATGTACCACTTCGGTACATTTTAACGTGGGCTGGGCCAAAAGAAGGGGACGGCTGGAACTCTCTCTCCCCCTCTGTTGTTCTTCTTATCCATTTATAATAACAATAGAACCTTGGAAGAAAAGCTCAGAGGGTTTGGCGAAGAAGTAGAATGAGATGAGGATAAATCTGAGGCCCTGGATCTATGAAGGATTTGAATAAAATGGTTTGGTCATTTTTAAGGATAGAAAAATAATTCATGTTTGAACTAAATTCAAACTTGCGCCATTTTGAACCCAACCAAAACAAGTCCAAACGATCTGAAATTTGCAGAGAGAGATAGTAGGCATCATATAGTATTTATAGGGAAATGTTGAACATTTTCCTGAACAGGAAAAATGTCACCAGAAAACAATAAATGGAATAAAGAAGAAATGAGAAGTTAGGATGGGATAGAAACTTGGGTGAACTTGATGAATGGCTGCTGCTATGTGCATGGTGAAGAAATGAGGTGGAGATAAGAAGAAGAGGATTCACACAAGAACACATAGCAAAACTTAAATATGCAACCCAAGGCATGATGATCATGATGCAATGCAAAATGCAACATAACAAGTGAGATGAGCATGGTGCAAAAAACAAATATATGACAAGGCACTCAACATGATCATGACATAAACATATAGGAATGAAATATGCAAAACAATTATGATAATGCAACAAACACAATAACTACACGGCAACAACTAAAATAAAAGGAAGGCAACTAGAGCATCGGTCTCGGGGCGTTACAATATACTAGTGGGAATTTTTCATTATAGAACTTGGCTTGTATATTCCTACGATGGGCTTCCTCAAAATGCCCTAGGTCTTCGTGAGCAAGCAAGTTGTATGCACACCCATTAGTTTTCTTTTGTTGAGCTTGCATTCATTTATAGCTCTAGTGCATCCGTTGCATGGCAATCCCTACTCCTCATGTTGACATCAATTGATGGGCATCTCCACAGCCCGTTGATTATCCTCGTCAATGTGAGACCTTCTCCTTTTTTTCTTCTCCACACAATCCTCATCATCATATTCTATTCCACCCATAGTGCTATATCCATGGCTCACGCTCATGTATTGCGTGAAAGTTGAAAAAGTTTGAGATTATTTAAGTACGAAACAATTGCTTGGCTTGTCATCGGGGGTGTAGAATTTGGGAACATTTTGTGTGATGAAAATGAAGCATAACCTAACTATATGATTTTGTAGGGATGAACTTTCTTTAGCCATGTTATTTTGAGAAGACATGATTGATTTTATTAGTATGCTTGAAGTATTACTATTTCTTTTGTCAATATGAACTTTTATTTTGAATCATTTGGATCTCAACATTCATGCCACAATAAATAAAATTACATTGAGAATTATGCTAGGTAGCATTCCACATCAAAAATTCTGTTTTTATCATTTACCTACTCGAGGACGAGCAGGAATTAAGCTTGGGGATGCTTGATACGTCTCCAATGTATCTATAATTTTTTATTGTTCCATGCTATTATATTACCCCTTTTGGATGTTTATGGGCTTTATTTTAAATATTTATATCATTTTTGGGACTAATCTACTAACCAGAGGCCCAGCCCGTATTGCTGTTTTTTTGCCTATTTCAGTATTTCAAAGAAAAGGAATATCAACGGAGTCCAAACGGAATGAAACCTTCAGGAGCGTGATTTTTGGAATGAACGTGAT
Organism: Triticum timopheevii; assembly: GCA_963921465.1. Taxonomy (NCBI): domain Eukaryota; kingdom Viridiplantae; phylum Streptophyta; class Magnoliopsida; order Poales; family Poaceae; genus Triticum; species Triticum timopheevii. The sequence continues at coordinate 332,419,630 of OY997264.1, forward strand.
CTAGAGGACTTGGAGTGCAAGCCAAGAAGCAGCAGAGGCGGCCACGAGGGTGGAGGGCGCGCCCGCCCCTACAGGGTGCGCCCCCTGTCTCGTGGGCCCCTCGGGCGGCCACCGACCTACTTCTTCCTCCTATATATACCCACGTACCCTGAAAACATCCAGGGAGCCAACGAAAAACAATTTCCACCACTGTAACCTTCTGTATCCGTGAGATCCCATCTTGGAGCCTTCGCCGGCGCTCCGCCGGAGGGGGAATCGACCATGGAGGGCTTCTACATCGACACCATAGCCCCTCCGATGAGTTGTGAGTAGTTTACCACAGACCTTCGGGTCCATAGTTATTAGCTAGATGGCTTCCTCTCTCTTTTTGGATCTCAATACCATGTTCTCCCCCTCTCTTGTGGAGATCTATTCGATGTAACTCTTTTTGCGGTGTGTTTGTCGAGATCCGATGAATTGTGGGTTTATGATCAAGTTTATCTATGAGAAATATTTGAATCTTCTCTGAATTCTTTTATGTATGATTGAGTTATCTTTGCAAGTCTCTTCAAATTATCAGTTTGGTTTGGCCTACTAGATTGATCTTTCTTGCCATGGGAGAAGTGCTTAGCTTTTGGTTCAATCTTGCGGTGTCCTTACCCAGTGACAATAGGGGTTGCAAGGCACGTATTGTATTGTTGCCATCGAGGATAAAAAGATGGGGTTTATATCATATTGCATGAGTTTATCCCTCTACATCATGTCATCTTTCTTAATGCCTTACTCTGTTCTTATGAACTTAATACTCTAGATGCATGCTGGATAGCGGTCAATGTGTGGAGTAATAGTAGCAAATGCTGGCAGGAGTCGGTCTACTTGTCGCGGACGTGATGCCTATATACATGATCATGCCTAGATAATCTCATAATTATTCGCTTTTCTATCAATTGCTCGACAGTAATTTGTTCACCCACCGTAATACTTATGCTATCTTGAGAGAAGCCACTAGTGAAACCTATGGCCCCCGGGTCTATCTTTTATCATATAAGCTTTCAATCTACTTTTATTTGCATCTTTACTTTTCCAATCTATATTATAAAATACCAAAAATATATTTATCTTATCATACTATCTCTATCAGATCTCACTTTCGCAAGTGGCCGTGAAGGGATTGACAACCCCTTTATTGCGTTGGTTGCGAGTTCTTTGTTTGTTTGTGTAGGTGTGTGGGACTTTTGAGGAGCCTCCTACTGGATTGATACCTTGGTTCTCAAAAACTGAGGGAAACACTTACGCTACTATTGCTGCATCACCATTTCCTCTTCAAGGAAAACCAACACAAGCTCAAGACGTAGCAGACATCACATCCGTCCATGGACAAGGGGGGTAGTCCGTGGACACGGATGCGAGAGGCTGCCATCCAATGCTATCCACATACATTTCAAACCAAATTTCAACTAACCGGACAGAACTCATCAAAATGATGAAATTCATCAAAATTCGGATAGAAAATAGGACAAATCATCCATGCATAGCATGCAAATAAGTTTAGTACAAAAATGGTTCAAATTCAACGAGATTAACCGGATGTTCAACAAGTTTTTCATGAACGGATCATGTCGTCCCACACATACTGCCCCTTGAGTTTCATCCAACAATGTATGTGCGTAAATGGTCTTCCCTCTACCTTGTTGTACATCAGGGCAGCGCGTATAGACTACACAATGTGTAGAGATTGAGTGAATGAATGAACCAAAATCAACAAGTTTAGAAAGAAGAAGGAAAAATTTACTATCTCCAAGGCTGTGGCGCGCAATGGCCACATTGCCTCCACCCAATCAACCGTTTTACAAAACTTGACAATGGTGGTCTAGATGGTGTACCATTGAAACACTAACGACTCCACATTGCCTTCATGGAGGGTATGCATATCATTGGGCGTAATGTGCTTTCCCATGTGAAATGAACCAGAAGAGGCCCCTTTGCTCATGCCTACGAAATTCACGGATATGGATAGCCATGCATCTCACAACAACTCATACTCCATGCTCGAGTACCCCGCCATCATTCGTACTCCACAAAAATGATATGAAGTTTGAATATAAGCTCAATGTAGTTGACCGAACACCTGCCGGGCGTAGTGTGGTATACGACATGGACGTCACCGACAAGGGGCGGAGGGTACCTGGCTAAGGACAAATCCTGGGTGGACGGCGCTGTAGTACAAGGGGAGTGGGTGCATGGTGAAGGAAATATGCCCTAGAGGCAATAATAAAGTTATTATTTATTTCTTTATATCATGATAAATGTTTATTATTCATGCTAGAATTGTATTAACCGGAAATATGATACATTTGTGAATACATAGACAAACATAATGTCACTAGTATGCCTCTACTTGACAAGCTCATTAATCAAAGATGGTTATGTTTCCTAACCATAGACATGAGTTGTCAATTGATTAATGGGATCACATCATTAGGAGAATGATGTGATTGACTTGACCCATTTCGTTAGCTTAGCACTTGATCGTTTAGTATGTTGCTATTGCTTTCTTCATGACTTATACATGTTCCTACAACTATGAGATTATGCAACTCCCGTTTACCGGAGGAACACTTTGTGTGCTACCAAACGTCACAACGTAACTGGGTGATTATAAAGGAGCTCTACAGGTGTCTCCAAAGGTACATGTTGAGTTGGCGTATTTTGATATTAGGTTTTGTCACTCCGATTGTCGGAGAGGTATCTCTGGGCCCTCTCGGTAATGCACATCACTATAAGCCTTGCAAGCAATGTAGATAATGAGTTAGTTACGGAATGATGCATTACATAATGAGTAAAGAGACTTGCCGGTAACGAGATATTGAGATACCGACGATCGAATCTCGGGCAAGTAACATACCGATGACAAAGGGAACGACGTATGTTGTTATGCGGTTTGACCGATAAAGATCTTTGTAGAATATGTAGGAGCCAATATGAGCATCCAGGTTCCGCTATTGGTTATTGATCGGAAACGTGTCTCGGTCATGTCTACATAGTTCTCGAACCCGTAGGGTCTGCATGCTTAAAGTTTCGATGACAGTTATATTATGAGCTTATGAGTTTTGATGTACCGAAGGTTGTTCAGAGTCCCGGAAGTGATCATGGACATGACGAGGAGTCTCGAAATGGTTGAGACATGAAGATTGATATAATGTAAGCCTATATTTGGATGTCGGAAGTGTTCCGGGTGAAATCGGGATTTTACCGGAGTACCGGGGGTTACCGGAACCCCCGGGGGGCTTAATAGGCCATAGTAGGCCTTAGTGGAGAAGAGGAGAGGAGGCTAGGGCAGGGCCGCGCGCCCCTCCCCGCTAGTTCGAATAGGACAAGGAGAGGAGGGCGACGCCCCCTCTTTCCTTCCTCTCTCTCTCCCTCCTCTTTCCCCCGTTCTCCAAGTCCAACAAGGAAAGGAGGGAGTCCTACTCCCGGTGGGAGTAGGACTCCCCATGGCGCGCCCCCTTCTTGGCCGGCCGCCCCCTCCCCCCTTGATCCTTTATATACGGGGGCAGGGGGCACCTCTAGAGACACAACAACAGATCATTGATCTCTTAGCCATGTGCAGTGCCCCCCTCCACTATAGTCCACCTCGATAATATTATAGCGGTGCTTACGCGAAGCCCTGCGATGGTAGAACATCAACAACGTCACCACGCCGTCGTGCTGATGGAACTCTCCCTCGACACTCGGCTGGATCGGAGTTCGAGGGACGTCATCGAGCTGAACGTGTGCAAGAACTCGGAGGTGCCGTAGTTTTGGTGCTTGATCGGTCGGGCCGTGAAGATGTACGACTACATCAACCGCGTTGTGCTGATGCTTCCGCTTTTGGTCTACGAGGGTACGTGGACGACACTGTCCCCTCTCGTTGCTATACATCACCATGATCTTGCGTGTGCGTAGGATTTTTTTTGAAATTACTATGTTCCCCAACAGTGGCATCCGAGCCTGGTTTTATGCGTAGATGTTATATGCACGAGTAGAACACAAGTGAGTTGTGGGTGATACAAGTCATACTGCTTACCAGCATGTCATACTTTGGTTCGGCGGTATTGTTGGATGAAACGGTCCGGACCGACATTACGTGTACGCTTACGCGAGACTGGTTCTACCGACGTGCTTTGCACACAGGTGGCTGGCGGGTGTCAGTTTCTCCAACTTTACTTGAACTGAGTGTGGCTACACCCGGTCCTTGCGAAGGTTAAAACAAGACTAACTTGACGAACTATCGTTGTGGTTTTGATGCGTAGGTAAGAACGATTCTTGCTCAGCCCGTAGCAGCCACGTAAAATTTGCAACAACAAAGTAGAAGATGTCTAACTTGTTTTTGCAGGGCATGTTGTGATGTGATATGGTCAAGACGTGATGCTATATTTTATTGTATGAGATGATCATGTTTTGTAACCGAGTTATTGGCAACTGACAGGAGCCATATGGTTGTCGCTCTATTGTATGAAATGCAAGCGCCCTGTAATTGCTTTACTTTATCACTAAGCGGTAGCGATAGTCGTAGAAGCAATAGATGGCGAAACGACAACGATGCTACGATGGAGATCAAGGTCTCGCGCTGGTGACGATGGTGATCATGATGGTGCTTCGGAGATGGAGATCACAAGCACAAGATGATGATGGCCATATCATATCACTTATATTGATTGCATGTGATGTTTATCCTTTATGCATCTTATTTTGCTTTGATTGACGGTAGCATTATAAGATGATCTCTCACTAATTATCAAGAAGTGTTCTCCCTGAGTATGCGCCGTTGTGAAAGTTCTTCGTGCTGAGACACCACGTGATGATCGGGTGATAGGCTCTACGTTCAAATACAACGGGTGCAAAACAGTTGCACACGCAGAATACGCAGGTTAAACTTGACGAGCCTAGCATATACAGATATGGCCTCGGAACACGGAGACCGAAAGGTCGAACGTGAATCATATAGTAGATATGATCAACATAGTGATGTTCACCATTGAAAACTACTCCATCTCACGTGATGATCGGACATGGTTTAGTTGATTTGGATCACGTGATCACTTAGATGACTAGAGAGATGTCTGTCTAAGTGGGAGTTCTTTAGTAATATGATTAATTGAACTTAAATTTATCATGAACTTAGTACCTGATAGTATTTTGCTTGTCTATGTTTGTTGTAGATAGATGGCTCGTGCTGTTGTTCCATTGAATTTTAATGCGTTCCTTGAGAAAGCTAAGTTGAAAGATGATGGTAGCAATTACACAGACTGGGTCCGTAACTTGAGGATTATCCTCATTGCTGCACACAAGAATTACGTCCTGGAAGCACCGCTAGGTGCCAAACCTGCTGCAGGAGCAACACCAGGTGTTACGAACTTCTGGCAGAGCAAAGCTGATGACTACTCGATAGTTCAGTGTGCCATGCTTTACGGCTTATTACCGGGACTTCAATGACTTTTTGAACGTCATGGAGCATATGAGATGTTCCAGGAGTTGAAGTTAATATTTCAAGCAAATGCCCGGATTGAGAGATATGAAGTCTCCAATAAGTTCTACAACTGCAAGATGGAGGAGAATAGTTTTGTGAGTGAACATATACTCAAAATGTTTGGGTATAATAATCACTTGATTCAACTGGGAGTTAATCTTCCTGATGATAGTGTCATTGACAGAATTCTTCAATCATTGCCACCAAGCTACAAGAGCTTCATGATGAACTATAATATGCAAGGGATGGACAAGACTATTCCCGAGCTCTTCGCAATGCTAAAGGTTGCGGAGGTAGAAATCAAGAAGGAGCATCAAGTGTTGATGGTCAATAAGACCACCAGTTTCAAGAAAAAGGGTAAAGGGAAGAAGAAGGGGAACTTCAAGAAGAACAACAAACAAGTTGCTGCTCAAGAGAAGAAACCCAAATCTGGACCTAATCCTGAGACTGAGTGCTTCTACTGCAAGCAGACTGGTCACTGGAAGCGGAACTGCCCCAAGTATTTGGCGGATAAGAAGGATGGCAAGGTGAACAAAGGTATATGTGATATACATGTTATTGATGTGTGCCTTACTAATGTTCGCAGTAGCACCTGGGTATTTGATACTGGTTCTGTTGCTAATATTTGCAACTCGAAACAGGGACTACAGGTTAAGCGAAGATTGTCTAAGGACGAGGTGACGATGCGCGTGGGAAATGGTTCCAAAGTCGACGTGATCGCGGTCGGCACGCTACCTCTACATCTACCTTTGGGATTAGTTTTAGACCTGAATAATTGTTATTTGGTGCCAGCGTTGAGCATGAACATTATATCTGGATCTTGTTTGATGCGAGACGGCTATTCATTTAAATCATAGAATAATGGTTGTTCTATTTATATGAGTAATATCTTTTATGGTCATGCACCCTTGAAGAGTGGTCTATTTTTATTAAATCTCGATAGTAGTGATACACATATTCATAATGTTGAAGCCAAAAGATGCAGAGTTGATAATGATAGTGCAACTTATTTAGGGCACTGCCGTTTGGGTCATATTGGTGTAAAGCGCATGAAGAAACTCCATACTGATGGACTTCTGGAATCACTTGATTATGAATCACTTGGTACTTGCGAATCGTGCCTCATGGGCAAGATGACTAAAACGCCGTTCTCCAGAACTATGGAGCGAGCAACAGACTTGTTGGAAATCATACATACTGATGTATGTGGTCCAATGAATCTTGAGGCTCGCGGCGAATATCGTTATTTTCTCACCTTCAGAGATGATTTGAGCAGATATGGGTATATGTACTTAATGAAACATAAGTCTGAAACATTTGAAAAGTTCAAAGAATTTCAGAGTGAAGTGGAAAATCATCGTAACAAGAAAATAAAGTTTCTACGATCTGATCGTGGAGGAGAATATTTGAGTTACGAGTTTGGTTACATTTGAAACAATGCGGAATAGTTTCGCAACTCATGCCACCCGGAACACCACAACGAAATGGTGTGTCCGAACATCGTAATTGTACTTTACTAGATATGGTGCGATCTATGATGTCTCTTACTGATTTACCGCTATCGTTTTGGGGTTATGCTTTAGAGATGGACACATTCACGTTAAATAGGGCACCATCAAAATCCATTGAGACGACGCCTTATGAACTGCGGTTTGGCAAGAAACCAAAGTTGTCGTTTCTTAAAGTTTGGGGCTGCGATGCTTATGTGAAGAAACTTCAACCAGATAAGCTCGAACCCAAATCGGAGAAATGTGTCTTCATAGGATATCCTAAAAGAGACTTTGGGTACACCTTCTATCACAGATCTTAAGGCAAGACTTTTGTTGCTAAATTCGGATCCTTTCTAGAAAAAGAGTTTCTCTCGAAAGAAGTGAGTGGGAGGAAAGTAGAACTTGATGAGGTAACTGTACCTGCTCCCTTATAGGAAAGTAGTTCATCATGGAAACCGGGTCCTGTGACAACTACACCAATCAGTGAGGAAGCTAATGATATTGATCATGAAACTTCAGATCAAGTTACTACAAAACCTCGTAGGTCATCCAGAGTAAGATCTGCTCCAGAGTGGTACGGTAATCCTATTCTGGAAGTCATGTTACTTGACCATGGCGAACCTACAAACTATGAGGAAGCAATGATGAGCCCAGATTCCGCAAAATGGCTTGAGGCCATGAAATCTGAGATGGGATCCATGTATGAGAACAAAGTATGGACTTTGGTTGACTTGCCCGATGATCGGCAAGCCATCGAGAATAAATGGATCTTCGAGAAGAAGGCTGACGCTGATGGTAATGTAACTGTCTACAATGATCGAATTGTTGCGAAAGGTTTCCGACAAGTTCAAGGGGTTGACTACGATGAGACTTTCTCACCTGTAGCAATGCTTAAGTCTGTCTGAATCATGTTAGCAATTGCCGCATTTTATGATTATGAAATATGGCAAATGGATGTCAAAACTGCATTCCTGAATGGATTTCTGGAAGAAGAGTTGTATATGATGCAACCAGAAGGTTTTGTCGATCCAAAATGTGCTAACAAAGTGTGCAAGCTCCAGCGATCCATTTATGGACTGGTGCAAGCCTCTCGGAGTTGAAATAAATGCTTTGATAGTGTGATCAAAGCATATGGTTTTATACAGACTTTTGGAGAAGCCTGTATTTACAAGAAAGTGAGTGGGAGCTCTGTAGCATTTCTGATATTATATGTAGACGACATATTGTTAATTGGAAATGATATAGAATTTCTGGATAGCATAAAGGGATACTTGAATAAAAGTTTTTCGATGAAAGACCTCAGTGAAGCTGCTTACATATTGGGCATAAAGATCTATAGAGATAGATCAAGACGCTTAATTGGACTTTCACAAAGCACATACCTTGATAAAGTTTTGAAAAAGTTCAAAATGGATCAGGCAAAGAAAGGGTTCTTGCCTGTATTACAAGGTGTGAAGTTGAGTCAGACTCAATGCCCGACCACAGCAGAAGATAGAGAGAAAATGAAAGATGTTCCCTATGCTTCAGCCATAGGTTCTACCATGTATGCAATCCTATGTACCAGACCTGATGTATGCTTAGGGATAAGTTTAGCAGGGAGGTACCAAAGTAATCCAGGAGTGGATCACTGGACAACGGTCAAGAATATCCTGAAATACCTGAAAAGGACTAAGGATATGTTTCTCGTTTATGGAGGTGACAAAGAGCTAGTCGTAAATGGTTACGTCGCTGCAAGCTTTGACACTGATCCGGACGATTCTAAATCGCAAACCGGATATGTGTTTATATTGAATGGTGGAGCTGTCAGTTGGTGCAGTTCTAAACAAAGCGTCATGGCGGGATCTACATGCGAAGCGGAGTACATAGCTGCTTCGGAAGCAGCAAATGAAGGAGTCTGGATGAAGGAGTTCATTTCCGATCTAGGTGTCATACCTAGTGCATCGGGACCAATGAAGATCTTCTGTGACAATACTGGTGCAATTGCCTTGGCAAAGGAATCCAGATTTCACAAGAGGACCAAGCACATCAAGAGACGCTTCAATTCCATCCGGGACCAAGTCCAGGTGGGAGACATATAGATTTGCAAGATACATACGGATCTGAATGTTGCAGACCCGTTGACTAAGCCTCTTCCACGAGCAAAACATGATCAGCACCAAGGCTCCATGGGTGTTAGAATCATTAATGTGTAATCTAGATTATTGACTCTAGAGCAAGTGGGAGACTGAAGGAAATATGCCCTAGAGGCAATAATAAAGTTATTATTTATTTCCTTATATCATGATAAATTTTTATTACTCATGCTAGAATTGTATTAACCAGAAACATGATACATGTGTGAATACATAGACAAACATAATGTCACTAGTATGCCTCTACTTGACTAGCTCATTAATCAAAGATGGTTATGTTTCCTAACCATAGACATGAGTTGTCATTTGATTAACGGGATCACTATCAGTGTCAAAACTGGTGGATCTCGGGTAGGGGGTCCCGATCTGTGCGTCTAAGGCTAATGGTAACAGGAGGCAAGGGACATGATGTTTTACCCAGGTTCGGTCCCTCTCGATGGAGGTAAAACCCTACTTCCTGCTTGATTGATCTTGATGATATGAGTATTATAAGAGTTGATCTACCACGAGATCGTAGAGGCTAAACCCTAGAAGCTAGCATATGACGATTATGATTGTTCTGGTCCTACGGACTAAACCCTCCAGTTTATATAGACACCAGAGGAGGCTAGGGTTACACAGAGTCGGTTACAAAGAAGGAGATCTAATATCCGGATCGCCAAGCTTGTCTTCCACGCAAAGGAGAGTCCCATCCGGACACGGGACGAAGTCTTGAGTCTTGTATCTTCACGGTCCATCAGTCCGGCCAAAGTATATAGTCCGGCTATCCGGATACCCCCTAATCCAGGACTCCCTCAGTAGCCCCTGAACCAGGCTTCAATGACGATGAGTGCGACACGTAGATTGTCTTCGGCATTGCAAGGCGGGTTCCATCTCCGAATACTCCAAAGCAGATTAAGGATTGTGTCCGGCTCTGTGAGATAATTTCCGCACACCACCATAGAGAGCATAACACTTTATAAATCTGATATGCTGACAATTTTTCTTTTCACGGTGTGCCCTTACGCTGTGGCCCAGCTCAATACGAACCGGTTTTTCTCGGCCTGCCTTGACACGTGTTGCGAGGCGGTTTTATTGGCTCACCTCGTCAAAGCAGAGATCGTGTTCCCCTTATCGCGGGATCCGCCATCAATACGGGCGCGTGCAACCCCACGACGCCTGTTGGTATGACTCCGTGTTTTTAGGTAAGTCCCAAACGGTTACGCCGAGGACGCTTGATATTCACCCCCTTTATAGAGGGGCCGAGGCCTATCCCTCTTTCCTACCACGCTTGCGCCTTTCCGCATCTCGAGTTCCAACACCCGAAGCCCAAGCTTAGGTACTTCGGATCTTCAATCATGTCCGGATCCAACCTTCAAGGCCGGTGGATGGCCTCCTCCGTCACAGAGGAGGACATTGCGAAGCTTAGGGAGGTCAGATATCTGACCGCCGACATCAAGCACAGGCTTCCTGCTCCAGGGTAGGTCATCCCTACTCCCGAGCCCAACGAGAGCGTCGTATTTGTTTCTCACTTCCTCTGCGGCTTAGGTTTCACCCTTGATCCCTTTGTGAGAGGGCTCATGTTCTATTACGGGCTAGATTTTCATGATCTAGCTTCGGACTCCATCCTTCACATCTCGTCGTTCATCGTTGTGTGTGAAGCCTTCCTCCACATCACCCCACACTTCGGCTTATGGCTCAAGACCTTCAATGTGAAGCCGAAGATGATTGAGGGGCGACACGCGGAGTGCGGAGGTGCTGCAATAAGCAGGAACACCGAAGCCCCATGGCCAGAGGGCTTCTTCCCGGAGGTGTCCGATCTATGGCAGCGGAGGTGGTTTTACGTCATGGCTCCCAGAGGCACAAAGTGGGTGGCTGCCCCCGACTTCCGTTCGGGCCCTCCGCCTCAACTGGCGTCATGGGCCAATGTGGGACTGGATTGGGGGCCTGCTAATGACGTACCCACATTGCAGAGCCGCATTCGGGAGCTTCTTGAGAGGGACAGTAGTCTTGTCAGTGTAATTCAGGTGATGCTAGTCCGACGGATCTTGCCGCGCAAACGTCGGCCTCTCCGGATGTGGGAGTTCAACCCAGAAGGTCCGCGGACTATTCTGCACTTCTTCGGCATGACGCTCGAAGGGATGTGTAAGTTATTCTTCAGACCACAAGTAAAGTTTCCGGATACCACCGAGGATGCGGGCCTGAGCTGCAACTGCCTAGGTACCCAAGTAAGTAACCCAAAAACCGAACACTTTGTTTATATTTATCATAATATTATTCTGAAAACCATCCGCGGCCAGGAATGGCTCAGCAAGGCAGAGAGAATCAGGTGTCCGACACCACTTCCCGAAGGCTCGCCTAGTCCTGCCATAGCCAGGATGCTTAGCCGTGTGCTAAGTCAAGTGCCCTCGGGGATAGATGAAGGGAAGAACAGAGAAGCAGAGCTTCACACGTTGCACATCCAAGCCGGGGGAATTACTACCTCCGCAAAGGAGGATAGTCGGGGAGGAGAATCTACGGTCTCCTCCCCCCGCGGGAAGAAGAGGGCCGCCTCCGAAGACTTGGAGATGGAGGTGCCTAGACAAGGGAAGAAAACTTCACCAGGGGGCCCCTGCCCCGAAGGGCGTCCTCACCGCGCCATGCCCGCAAATGGGCCAGCCCTCAGCCGAGCTGTAAGTTAATCGTAAATACAAAGCTACTGCTTCCTCCTCCACGAACAATAACTACGATCCATTCTTTGCAGTCCGGCTAGCAGCTTGATGTAGGGTGGAACCCTATAGCGTCGATCTTTCACGTTTGGAGTGGGATCCCTCGAAGAACACGATGAACACGGGGAAGAACGGGGAGAAATCAAAAGGGGAAACACTCAAGAACAAGTCCAAATCACACATCCACTAGACAATCAAACACACAAGATCACAAGGTACATGAACAACAAAGGGAAAGATACACGGTAAGGTTCATCTCCAAGAGGAGGTCTTGATGATATCCTAGATGGATATTCCCACAAGGGGGTCTTGATGATATCCCGCGGGATCTTCTCGTAGATGGAGGTCTTGGCCTCCAATGGAGTAGTGGTCTCTCTCTCTCAAGAGTAGAGATAGGTAGGAGCAAAGCTCACCTAAGAATGAGCTATCACTTTGCTAACCCTAGAAAGGAGGTGGAGGAGGTCTATTTATAGCCCAAGGGGTGAAGGGGTAAGTGAGGGGCGAATGGGTACACGGGCCTCGGCCCGGAGGCATGCACGTAGGCAAAGCCCGGATGATCTGGATGGGGGTTCGGATGATCCGGCCATCGTCCGGATGATCCGGGAGGGGGCTCGGATGATCCGGCTTCACATGAGGCCTTCGGGTGTCTTCGGACGAATTATCTGGATGATCCGGAGGGGGACCCGGATGATCCGGCCGAGCCCGGATGATCCGGACGGCGGTCCGGATGTCCGGCCTGGCTCCTGCAGCCGCTCCATCTAATTCTCCTTTCTTCCGTCTTCTCTTCCATGCTTCCCTCGCGGATGGTGTAGTCGTTCCTTGGCGCTTGCACTCCTCCTCGTCGTCCGTGAAGTTCCGACAATACCTATGCATGCACACGGGAGAAGTGTCAAGTAGTATGCCATCCTCGAAGGGGTCAAGTGAGCACGTGTAAAGGAGATGATTCACCTTAGTGTGTGTGAAGTAGATGTCGCACGTGTCACTTGCCAAATGGGCTCTTGACATGGTGATGTCCGTAGGATGCTCCGCATCATCCCCTCCCCCTTGGGAAAGATCCGACCTCGGATCGAAAACCAAATCACCATGGGAAAGAGATGGCGTTGCCGTGTAGAAGTGGTCGATCACCAAGTTCTTGTCATCGTGAAGTTCCAAATGGGCACTCTCCAATGTTGCACCGTCTTGTAATTCCTTCAAAAGTAGCAAAGATAACAAGCACTTGGAAAAACAAATGTGGTTGTCGTAAGAGCAAAACCAAGCATTCAAGAGGTGATTCACCCAACAAGTGTTGTCATCAAGCATAGCATATGGTTTGACAAATAAGTGTGTCATGACATTTGGACATATAAATTGAGCACAATCAAGTACATCATGGGAACAAGCATGTAAATGGGAGGTCAAGATGCAAATATATGTGATAAGTGAACAAGCATCTACCTCAAGTTCATAGCAAGCATGCATAAAGAGCTCAATGAACGGTCTATTGTAGGCATAAGAGTCATTCACAACACCAAATATAGTGAAATGTCTAAACACATGGGGCAAGTGCAAGACAATCCAAGCATAACGTGCATAGGGTGTAGTGAAGATATCGTGGAACTCAACACAATGGAAAGAGCAATTGTTCATCATGTGTGAGGCAATAAAGTCAAGCATGTGATAAGCAAAGGGACATGGCATATGTGAAGAACTAGATGCAAGACACAAGGCATATATGTCATGGGGCATGGCAATGTGGTAATGAGAAGTCGAAGCAACATCGCTAACATGTGTGCAAAGTGTCGTGGAGCAAGCAACACATGAAGTATGATCCACAATATGCATGCTCATGGTTTGGGTGTTCTCGAGATAGAAGGATATCACCTCAAAAGCATGTCCTTGTGCGTTCTTCACAATGTCAAAGTGGTAGGAAGTATGGTGTAGAAGCATGTCGCGATCGATTGTATGAGGCTCGCTCTCAAGAGCTCGAATGGTCAACTCACGTGAAGTGGAAGTCGACACAAAGTCCAAGTATCCTACACATGCACACAACAAAACAAAGAACGTATGCACATGGTAGACAAACACATCATCCATCATGATGGTTCTCTTCTCTTGCACGTAACCATTAGAAGCACAAGTGCATGAGTAATATGATGCAACAATGGCAATATTCATGGCACTATGTATATGGTGCAAAGGAGTAAGACAAGCATGCTTCACAAGTAATATGTCAAAATCTCCAAACATGTGTGAGAATGCTATGGGGGCAATCTCATGGGCAAGACTATAAGCATTGTTGCACTCAATATATGGCAAATCATCTAGCATGAGAGAGGCAACACATGGAGATATATGACACGAAGCAATATGAATCATGTGCAAAGCATATAGATGGTTGTCATCAACCGCATGAGATGAGCACTTATAACACAAGAGACAATGATCAAGATATATCATGTGAGAGGCACGAGCATATATGTCATCAACCCAAGAAAGCAAGTTGTGGAACATGGGTGATGCAATATAGCGAGCATTCATAGCTATCAAATCAAGCAAGCTAGTAGTGTGAAGATGCAACATACTAGGAGGAATCATGGCAAACATGTCATTGGTGCAAATAGTGGGCATGAATAATTCACATGTCATAGCACAAGCATGAAAGCAAGATATGAGGACAATAGCATGGGGCACATGATAAACATGGCAATAGCAACAAGGATCTCCACCAAGCATGCAAATACACATGGGAATATCATAATGGAGAATCATGGGTAGATGCAAACAAGGGTCACAATTGCATGGCAAAGTCATAGAAGCAAGCATAGCATGCAAAGTGAACACGGTAAAATGAGCATAATGTGAGAAGTGGTAAATGGCACATAGCCGTGTGAGAGCCAAGTAGAGGAGTTGCGCGTAGTCCTTGCGCGAAGGGAACGGTGGTAAGGATAGTCCACGGGATCCCAAATCGTCATTGCTCTCAAGAGCTCGTTTTGTCAACTCATGGGATTGCGAGGTTGACAAGTATTCATGGGTACCTACACAAAAGAGACACAAACCAAAGAAATTGTGCGCGTGGTAAATGTACACATCATCCATCATGATGTGTATGTGCACGTGTGAGTTAGCACAAGATAAGCATCGCTCAAAGAAATTTGATGCATGGTATAAGAACATGTCATCCATCATGAAAGAATAGTTATTATGTATGACATGATGGGGACACAAATTGAGCAAACAAGTATATGGCACATCAAAAGCATGTTTATTCATGGGGAGCATATGGTGCACACAAGTATGGGGATCATGCAATGAATGGGATGGATCAAATTCCCCTAACATGTATGAGGAAACTATGGGGGTCTCCTCATGAGCAATATCGGAAACATCATATGGAGAAAATGGACAACATCCAAAACAATGCATATCCGAAGCTAGCTGGTCATGGCATGGCATATGAGATAAATGATGCAAAGGGAGCATATCAATATCATCACAAGAGAAACAAATGTCAATAACCATGGGCTTGTCATCTATGCCATATGTGCAAATTGGGTTTATTTTAATGGCATATGCATAGTCACTATGAAGAGATTGCAAATAAGACATATGGTTGATCTCATGCATAGCATATGACAAGTCAAGCGGATTATCAAACATGATGTGACCTAAAGAATTGTCACAAGAAATCCTATGTAACATGGCATCACAACTAATAGACTCCACAAGAGAATAATCATACTCATCATAAATGGGCAAATCATCGCATGGGGAAATCATACTAGCATGAAGCATGGTACTAGGTGGATCAACATCATGCAAGCAATCAATCTCAAGAATGTCCGCTAGTGGGACTAGAGCATCACCTTCACCTATGTTACCTTTGTCATTCCACTCAAGTGGTGTAGGTGAGGTGGGAAAGACCAAATGGTGGTCATCTTCATCTTGATGGAACCATGTGGGGGTGCATCATAATCCACCATGGCCATCGTCTTGTCCAAAGGGAGGACGAAGTCGTCGAGGATCGGCGCGTCATCATAAATGGGACCTAGCACCAAACGAGAAGACACAATAGAGGTAGAGGTCAAGTTGTTAGAAATGCAAATGGCCTCACGAGACCTATCAACTATCTCACTCTCTCTATATGGTGGTTCACTCACTCCCTCAAAATAGGTGCACTCAAACTCACGTATGGTTGAGTCACTCATCTCACTCAAGTGGTGGGGGTTGTGGCTCTCCTCACATGGGAATTTTGGCAACTCATCATATATGGGGCTAGTGGTGAAGTCACTCTCACTCTCAATATGGTGGCAAAAGTCACTCAAGTCATCATACATCGCCGTGGTCGAAGGGAAAGTCCCATGCTCAACCATCTCGTCGTGGTTGCCGTGGATGAAGGCCGAAGATGGCACATCATCACTCTCGTCATGGATGAAGGCCGAAGATGGCTGAACATCACTCGTGTCGTGGATGAAGGCCGAAGATGGCACATCATCACTCTCGTCGTGGATGAAGGCCGAAGATGGCTCAACATCACTCTCGTCGTGGATGAAGGCCGAAGATGGCTCAACATCACTCTCGTCATGGATGAGGGCCGAAGATGGCACATCATCACTCTCGCCTCCTAAGATGGAAGCATCATCCTTGCTCGCCACCTTGTCGCTCGCCTCCAAAGCTTGGTCCTTGGGAGCATCATCTTGGAGCTCGTCGGGCTTGGACATCGTTGTGGTACTAGCCTCATGCTTGTCGTAGAGCTTGGTCGCCGCGAAGTTTGCTTGGGGTGGAGAAGCCTTGGCCTTCATGAGTTCTTGTTCCGCCTTGAGAGCACCAATGTAGTAGTCGTCGATGGACTTGTAGTTCTCGAGGAAGATGGTCTTGGAGATGTCGTTGTGCAATCCCATCATGAAGTGAAACTTCATCGAAATGGGGTCGTCCACGCCGGCTCGTCGCAAGGCAATCATCATCTCCTTGTAGTACTTGTCGATGGACTTGGATCCTTGGGTGGTGTTCTCCAATTGGCGTCAAAGTTGTTCCGTGTAGGTTGGAGGCACAAACTCTCGCCGTAAAGCTCTCTTCGTCTTGGGCCAACTCATCTCGTAGCTCTCCGAAGGTGTGTGAAGCCACCATGTCGAGGTGTAGTCGTGGAAGTTTCTTGTGGCGCACTTCACTTGATCTTCGGGACGAACTTGATGTAGCTTGAGGTAGTCGTCCATCAAACGCTCCCACTCGAGGTACTCCTCGGGTTCTGGAGTCCCATAGAAAGGAATCTTGTGGTCGGTGTCGAGGTCGTAGTAGCTCGTGGAAGTCGCGGACGTGAGCTTGGGTAGCTTCTCTTGAGCGTAGTCTTGGGGTTCTTGTTGGCGAAGATGCCGTATGTCCGTAGGCGAAGATGCCTTGAAGTCGCTTGGCGAAGATGCCAAGGGAGATGGTGAAGTCATTGAGCAGTTGTTGATGTAGAGCTCTTGACCTTCACGTTCTTGTTGGTGATGGTGTCGATGCCGATGTGATCTTGCCGGAGATGGTAGCTCGGAAGCATGTGCTCTTGAGCGTCTTCTCGAAGATGAGGAAGATCGCTTGTAGGACTTGATGAGGGCTTTGATCTCCTCCATTTTAGCTTGCATCTTGGCGCCGGAGTTGTTGTTCATGGCATCGAACTCGTCGTTGTTGTTGTAGACCGAAGATGAAATGCCTTGCCTATCCATCACAAGACTCGAGTAGAGGTGAGTAGGAAATGAGATAAACAATACCAAGTTACCTTTTCCCAAAGTTGAGGATGTATCCCGTGTCACTCAATGTGAGATGAAAGAATAGTGGAATTGGTACCGGACTTGTTCACTCACACCTATCAAGTAAAGCTTATGGTAGAGCTCGGTGAGGATAGTGGCACAAAAATTTGATGCAAAATGTTAGCAAGAGTCAATAATGTTGAAAGAGATTCACAAATTCGCAAGTGAAACAAATGGACCAATAGCAATGAAAGGTACACGGAAACTCACACACGGATAGATAAATGGGGTCGTGCAACCAAGGAATGAGCACAAAATGTGGAATCCACGGAAAACGCTCGTGTTGCACAACTCAAGAGAGACGCTAGCACGATTGCTCAATAGGCGGATACGACACTTGTGCACAACCTATAGATGCGAAATGGATAAACTTCTATCCCAAGTATGCTATGTATGTATGGTTCCCGGTGTTTCTCTCAAGCATGATATCATATGATGTAGATTTGACAATCTTATGTTCAATGTGGTATGATGCTATGGCACTTGCTCACGAGCTCTTTGCTCTCTTTTTGCTTAAAAGCTTTTTCTCTTTTTTTTTCTATGGCCACTTTTGCACAATGCACAAACCAAGATAGCAATTGTGTATATGCGGGAACAAACTTGAGGCACAATGGATGATATGATACCAAGATGATATGGTATGTATGCAATGGATGGTGTAGACCACTAATCTGCACAAGTAACGTTGCCGGCAATACTCAAATGGCTAGTCTCGATAGGCAAGTAACGCAAAATGGGCTAGGGGTTAACAATGCAATTGCAAGGGAATATACAATGGTGTCATCGAGGTTACCGTCCTTGCGATGATGAGTGGCGGTGTTCTTGGTGTAGATACCAAGATGATGGAGACTCGTCCCTAAGTAGCCGGAACACCTTAGGAAACGGAAAAAACCGCAAACTCAAAATCTCAAATGACAAATGTCAAATGGTGGTAGCGGAAAGCGGTGGTGGTGTTGCACAATGTGGAAGTGGAATGATGGGCTAAACACGAGTCGGAGTTGAAGTTGTCGTCCCTAAGTAGCCGAAACACCTTAGGAGACACGGGCCACAACTCAAACAAGCTCAAACAACAATTGGGTTAAGTTTGGTTGTCGGAAGTGTATGGTGGGCAAGGTTATGTGGAAGTGGTGGTGGTGGTTGATGAAGAAGCAATTGTCCCTAAGTATCCGAAACACCTTAGGAGACTCTAATCACAACTCAAACAACCACATATGCAATGGGGAACAAAATGGGTTAGGTTGCGCAAGTCGGTGGTGGCTATGCGGATGATATGGTGGAAGGCCTAGGCAAACTTGCCACATTTTGGAACATTTGATGGTGTCAAATGGTGTTAGTGGTATTTTTGTGGGATGGGGGATGTCAAGAGCTTCAAAACGAGCTAAAGAACGTCAAAATCGGACTCCGGATGAATTAGTTATGACCAAAACAAAATTTCAGCCGAGTCAGTGTCAGGGTTAACCGGACATCCGGGAGGAGGTCCGGATGATCCGGGCTAGGTCCGGATGATCCGGGAGTACTTCCGGATGATCCGGGTTCGTCAGCTCCGGTTCGGGAATTTGGGCGCGTGGGGTATCCGGACGTCCGGGGGGGCGTCCAGCTGATCCGGGGGATGTCCGGATGATCCGGGAGAAGGTCCGGATGATCCGGGCAAGTCAATCCGCTCAGGATTTGCTCGTGGAGACGAATTTTTGGGCGGAATTTGGGGATTTTGGGGTCAAAATTGACGAGATTTCGTGGATGGAAGGTGGGGAAACTTGGGGAAATACTAGATCCACTTGAAACCAAGCAAATCCACGGATCAAAATCAGCAAAACATCATCAAACCAACAAATAAAAAAAAATTGGGGGCTATTTTTGGTGGGTATTTTCGGATTTAGGACGAAAACAACAAAATCAAGCTAGAAAAAGAGGGGTAGGGGCTCCAAAAACGTGATCAACGTGGCTCATGATACCATATGATGTAGGGTGGAACCCTATAGCGTCGATCTTTCACGTTTGGAGTGGGATCCCTCGAAGAACACGATGAACACGGGGAAGAACGGGGAGAAATCAAAAGGGGAAACACTCAAGAACAAGTCCAAATCACACATCCACTAGACAATCAAACACACAAGATCACAAGGTACATGAACAACAAAGGGAAAGATACAAGGTAAGGTTCATCTCCAAGAGGAGGTCTTGATGATATCCTAGATGGATCTTCCCACAAGGGGGTCTTGATGATATCCCGCGGGATCTTCTCCTAGATGGAGGTCTTGGCCTCCAATGGAGTAGTGGTCTCTCTCTCAAGAGTAGAGATAGGTAGGAGCAAAGCTCACCTAAGAATGAGCTATCACTTTGCTAACCCTAGAAAGGAGGTGGAGGAGGTCTATTTATAGACCAAGGGGCGAAGGGCTAAGTGAGGGGTGAATGGGTACACGGGCCTCGGCCCGGAGGCATGCACGCAGGCAAAGCCCGGATGATCCGGATGGGGGTCCGGATGATCCGGCCATCGTCCGGATGATCCGGGAGGGGGCCCGGATGATCCGGCTTCACATGAGGCCTTCGGGTGTCTTCGGACGAATTATCCGGATGATCCGGCCGAGCCCGGATGATCCGGACGGCGGTCCGGATGTCCGGCCTGGCTCCTGCAGCCGCTCCGTCTTCTTCTCCTTTCTTCCGTCTTCTCTTCCATGCTTCCCTCGCGGATGGTGTAGTCGTTCCTTGGCGCTTGCACTCCTCCTCGTCGTCCGTGAAGTTCCGACAATACCTATGCATGCACACGGGAGAAGTGTCAAGTAGTATGCCATCCTCGAAGGGGTCAAGTGAGCACGTGTAAAGGAGATGATTCACCTTAGTGTGTGTGAAGTAGATGTCGCACGTGTCACTTGCCAAATGGGCTCTTGACATGGTGATGTCCGTAGGATGCTCCGCATCACAGTTCTTCTCGATAGAGTTCGTCTTCAGGGGATCTTCTTCCGGAGATGATGGAGAGTGAAACCCCACCAGCCTCTCTGCCTCATGGGGCGGGCGAACCCAAGGTGTCGTCACGGAGGTGTCCAGATTTGCCGAGGCCAGAAGCTAATACTTCGGCCGCCCTGAGCCCGGAGCGTTTGGCTCCCACGGGGGGCGATAAGAAGGGTCCAGCACAGTTCGGCGACTGGCCGGACACGCTGATGGGCCTTCTGGAGCAAGCTGCTCTCTCGGAGGATCACCGTTCATTAATGAGCACGGTGCTTGAGAAGATTTCATCCGCCACAAGCGGGTTGAATGAAGCTTTTACGGGCCTGCTCAAAGGCTTTGAGGTAATGTAATGAAATATGTAATTTTTTGATTGTGGCCCATGCGCTAGGTGTGCTCCGTATAGATAGTAGCCCTAAGACTCTGGTTGCCAGCCCTAGGCAGCAAACGGAGGATCACATTGTTAAGTAATGATTGCACTGTATTCATGCGCAGGTGGCTAAGGGTCGGATGGCCGACCGGTCCGTTGAAGTCGCCGAACTGAGGCGACAGATTGAAGTTGTGGATGCCGACATCACACTTGTGAACGAGCAGGTTAACGAGTCACAAAGTATGTGCTCTATTTTCCTTATTTTTATAGGAAATATTTAAGAGGAGCATACTGTTAATGATATGCTTCGACTGTAGGCGGAGATGCTGCCGTGGAGGCCCTGAGGACGGAGCTTGCCCTAGCCAAGGAGCAAGCCCGGGCTAGCAATGCGGCTGCCCCGAAGGCAGCCGAAGGGTTGAGAGCCAAACAGGCTGCTCATCGCCGAAGCGAAGATAAAATAGCCGAGATGGCTGTGGAGCTGAAAAATGCCACCGGCCGGTATGATCCCCTTGAGAAAGAGAATCAGGCGAAGTCTGCTGACCTGAAGAAGGCCCTTGATGCGGCCAAGGAGACGCGTTCTGAAATTAGGGATGAGCGGGAGGAGCTTCGACAGGCCAGAGAAATCGCGACTGGAAGCCCCTATTTGTTGCGGATGAAGTTCTTAGATCCAAAGTATGTGCCTCTGGATCGGCGCTGGAGCCCTGCAGACGCGTATGCAGATCTGGCAAAGAGTACGACTGATGCAGCCAAGTTTTTCGAGGATCAAAAAGATAATGAAGTGGAAAGGCTGTTCTCGTCGTAATGTAGTGCTCCAACGCGCCCGTTGCCATTGAGTGAAAGGATGGCCGCTGTGGCCGAGCTCCATAGGTTGTCCGGTCTTGTGATAAGGTCTGTAATAGACCATCTATGGCCAAAGGGGCCGAAGCCGGATAGTTATTTTGGTTTAGTGCAACAATTCCTTGGTGCCGTATCACGAATCGATGCCATGAAGAGGTCGGCGTGCATAGAGGGTGCGCGGATGGCTCTTGCCCGTGTTAAAACATATTGGACAGATATGGAGGCCACCATCATTGCAACCCAGAATTCGGCGGGAATCCAGGATCCAGCCGAGCACTACCTGGAGCAGGTAACAGAAGGTGCTCGTTTAATAGAGGCTCAGTGCTCGAAGAATGTCATGTTCGAGTGACAAATCGTTTCGTTGTAAAAACAATTGTATTTTAAGTATAGAGGCTATGTTTATACTTTCGCCCGAAAGTGTTATTGTGCCTCCTGTGCGGCCGTTTGATGTATATATATAACCTGAAAGTTAGCAGTCTTTGGCTTCGGCCCCCACGCATACAATGCGGGGGTGTTCGCAAAAAGATGCGTAATCAAACTTGATCAAACGTCTTGGTCCGTTAAGGAGGTGATCGCATGTCGAACTAGGCAACCGGACTATATAGCTTTAACACTTTCACTTAGCCATAGAAGTTTTATGGTGGGGCTACTATGTAGCCCCTGGTACCTTCGCGTGCATCCGGATACGAGCGCGTGTGTACATGACCAGGAACGGCCCTTCATTAATGCGGAGGAACCCTAAAGATTCCGATGAGTCCTCGAGTGGTTGACCAGTCTCTCGCTATATCATGACAATCAGTTTTCGGCTTTCTCTACTGAGGTGCTCATCCGGAATAACCAAGGCACAATCAAAGTAGTTCTCCTTTGGCCGCCTTAGCCGATAAAAATGGAACGTAAGGCAGCAAACCCAGGAGCCGGGCAAACCCAACATTTGACCAAAGACATGATTCGGAACTGATGCATATAAGGCCAAACTCGCGACGCCGAACACTCCCGAGGGTATTCGGACTTTATAACATATACTGGGCTGAGTAACGCCCTTTATTATGAACCATGTATTTCCAGGTACGTGCATTATTCTGTCGTGGCGAAATGCCAATAACGCCAGTATCCCCTGTGGGTATATTGAGTACCCATGGGATGTTAAGCAACAAGAGATGATAAAGAAGGTTTACACAAGGGCTTAATCTAAAGAGAAACCTTTGAGCGGGGCCCTGCTGCACGTCTGCGCCTTTGTCTCCGTTGTGTCGTGTCCTGGGAGGGTATCGCATAAATGGTGTCTGTATAAAGGAAAACTCATGTAAAAGAGTATGACGTAAGCGTGCGAAGAGTTGGTTATTATCAATGGATAGTAGAAGTGTAAGACATTGGCCTGTTAATAAGGTCAAGCCAAAAGGTGGGCTTTATTGAATATCTGTAGCCCCTGGTGTCCTCTATGGGATTACATGTGTAGCACCCAGCTCAGGTTTATCTGGGCTGTTACCCACGGTGGTGTGCCGGACTCGTCTAACCGTGTCCGTGGTCTTAGCGACCGATCATGCCTTCTGATATTAGAGGCCGCTTAGTGTCCGGCTGCTAGAGCTGTCGCATACTCTTCCACACGTAAGGAACGCTCTGTATTTCCGTTAACGGTGATGACGCCACGTGGATCGGGCATCTTGAGTTTAAGGTAGGCATAGTGCGGTACTGCGTTGAAGCGGGCGAAGGCCATTCTTCCGAGCAATGCATGATAACCTCTTTGTAGGGGAACGATGGTGAAGAGTAATTCTTCGCTTCTGAAGTTGTCTGGAGAACCGAATGTCACCTCTAAAATGAGGGAGCCCCTGCAGCGGGCCTCAACGCCTGGTATCACCCCTTCAAAGGTGGTGTTACTTTGGCTGATTCTGGATGGGTCTATCCCCATCCTGCGGACAGTGTCCTGGTATATTAGATTGAGACTACTGTCGCCGTCCATGAGGACACGAGTGAGATGGTATCCGTCGATTATTGGGTCAAGCACCAAGGCAGCCGATCCTCCGTGCCGAATACTAGTCAGGTAGTCCCTGTGATCAAAGGTGATCGGGCAGGCCGACCAAGGGTTAAGTTTGGGGGCGACGGGCTTTACAGCGTATGCGTCTCTGAGCGCGCGTTTGCGACTTCTCTTGGGTATGTGAGTCGTGTAGATCATGTTTACTGTCTTTACCTCTGGTCGGAATTTTTTCTCTCCCCCAGTGTTCGGCTGGCGAGGTTCATCCTCATCTTCACTTGGTGTTTCCCGTCCCTTGTGTTCGGCATTTAACTTGCCGGCCTGCTTAAATACCCAACATTCTCTATGAGTGTGGTTCGCAGGTTTTTCGGAGGTGCCATGAATTTGGCACAGTCTGTCCAGGACTTTGTTCAAGCCGGACGGTCCCTCTTTGCTGCCTTTAAATGGCTTCTTTTGTTGACCGGGTTGAGAGCCCCTGAATCCGCCGTTGACCGCTGTGTTGTCCGGACTTTCTTCCTTGTTTCGACGCTTGTTTTTATTGCGCCATGGCTTCCCATTGCCATCCCTGATTTCGGATGTGCCTGGGTCGCTGGTGCCTCTACGGGCCAACCAGTTGTCTTCACCCGCGCAAAAGTGGGTCATAAGGCTTGTTAAGGCTGCCATTGTCCTCGGCTTTTCTTGGCCGAGGTGTCTAGCGAGCCACTCATTGCGGATATTGTGCTTGAAGGCCGCTAGGACTTCGGCATCCGAACAATCGACAATTTGATTCTTCTTAGTGAGGAATGTATTCCAAAGCTTGCGGGCGGACTCTCCGGGCTATTGAATTATGTGACTTAAATCGTCAGCGTCCAGAGGTCGGACATAGGTTCCTTGAAAATTGGCCCTGAAAGCGTCCTCAAGTTCCTCCCAACTTCCGATTGAATTTTCGGGGAGGCTTTTCAACCAGTGCCGAGCTGGTCCTTTCAACTTGAGGGGAAGGTATTTTATGGCGTGGAGGTTGTCTCCACGAGCCATGTGGATGTGAAGGATAAAATCCTCAATCCAGACCCCGGGGTCTGTCGTTCTGTCGTATGCCTCTATGTTCACGGGTTTGAAACCCTGTGGAAATTCGTGGTCCAGTACCTCTTCGGTGAAGCACAGAGGGTGAGCAGCCCCTCTGTATCTGGACATGTTGTGGCATGCTGTCGACTGTTGTTGTGTCCGGTGTTGATTCCGAACTGGTATTCGATCAGTCTGATCATTTTGGTGACCATAGATGGACCTCATCGCGCCGGCCTTTTTGTCCAGGAGCTCACGTAAATCGTGTGTGGCATCAGTAGCTGCCCTGTTGTGGTCATGAAGTGGTTGGTCCGGCCTGCCGGCTGTATTGTTCTTCAGTGGAATGGCCTCATTGTCGAATTCTGGCAGCAGCTTGCGCTTCGGGTAGCTCTTTGTGCGGCGATCGTTGCCGTATTTTTCTTCAGTGTCTAGCACTTTATTCCATCTGCGATTGAGCGTTTCCTGCGCGGCCTTAAGCCTTTGCTTCTGCTTCTTTAGACTTCTCGCTATGGCCATAAGCCTTTTGTGGAGGTTATCTCGTTCCAACCTTTTTTTCGGGATGATGAATGCATCGTCGTCCAGACTGTGCTCCTCTCCCGGAGCAGGTTGATGAGTTCGGCCCTCGGGATCGCTGTGATCGGGCGTCTGCTCCGGGCTGTGTTCGGCGTGACCTGGCTCATCCTGTTCCATCGCTGGGTCCATATGGTCGTTGTTGCCTTTAGAGTTGGCTGGGGTGTTGATCTTTCTAGCGTTGTTATCGCTATTTTTACTGTGGCTGGACTTAGAGTGGCGTCTGCGCCGTCGTTTTGGCTTTTGTCCGGGGGTTTTATCCTCCGTTTTGTCGCCATCATCCTCCTTAGGCGTGTCCACCATGTATATATCATATGATGAGGTGGCAGTCCAGCGCGGTCTGGAACCTACAGTCGGGCACAAGTCCGGGGGTCTGGTGACACAGACATCCTTGGGGGTGGAGTCTGTGTTCGGCTCTACCGCCGATGAGTGTGCGGCCTCCGGGGCGGGGTCCATCCAACCGTCCTCGGATGACGCGATCTGCTCCGGATTTAGGACCGGAGCTATTGCAAGTGCGATATCCCGCGTATTGTCGGAAAGCAGGTCTAAGCCATGCCCGTCAGGACTGTTCGCTGCTCTTGGCGTAGGCCCAAATCCATCGAAGATCAAGTCTCTGCAGATATCGGCCGTGTAGTTCAAGTTTCCCAACCTAACCTGATGGCCAGGGGCGTAGCTGTCGATCTGCTCCAGATGGCTGAGCGAATTGGCCCGCAGTGCGAAGCCACCGAACATGAAGATCTGTCCGGGGAGGAAAGTCTCACCCTAGACCGCGTTGTTGATGATTGAAGGAGCCATCAAGCCTTGCAGCGATGACACAGAGGAACTCTCAATGAAAGCACCAATAATGTCAAAACCGGCGGATCTCGGGTAGGGGGTCCCGATCTGTGCGTCTAAGGCTAATCGTAACAGGAGGCAAGGGACACGATGTTTTACCCAGGTTCGGGCCCTCTCGATGGAGGTAAAACCCTACTTCTTGGTTGATTGATCTTGATGATATGAGTATTACAAGAGTTGATCTACCACGAGATCATAGAGGCTAAACCCTAGAAGCTAGCCTATGATGATTATGATTGTTCTGGTCCTACGGACTAAACCCTCTGGTTTATATAGACATCGGAGGAGCCTAGGGTTACACAGAGTCGGTTACAAAGAAGGAGATCTAATATCCGGATCGCCAAGCTTGTCTTCCATGCAAAGGAGAGTCCCATCCGGTCACGGGACGAAGTCTTGAGTCTTGTATCTTCACGGTCCATCAGTCCGGCCAAAGTATATAGTCCGGCTGTCTGGATACCCCCTGATACGTCTCCAACGTAACTATAATTTTTGATTGCTCCATGCTACTTTATCTACTGTTTTGGACTATATTGGGCTTTATTTTCCACTTTTATATTACTTTTGGGACTAACCTATTAACCGGAGGCCCAGCCCAGAATTGTTGTTTTTTGCCTATTTCAGTGTTTTCGAAGAAACGGAATATCAAACGGAGTCCAAATGGAATGAAACCTTCGAGAACGTGATTTTCCAACCGAACGTGATCCAGGAGACTTGGACCCGACTCCAAGCAGTGCCAGAGGCGGTCACGAGGGTGGAGGGCGCCCCCCTGGGCGCGCCCCCCTACCTCGTGGGCCCCCTGACGCTCCACCGACGTACTCCTTCCTCCTATATATACCTACGTATCCCCGAACGATCAGAACAGGAGCCAAAAACCTAATTCCACCGCCGCAACCTTCTGTACCCACGAGATCCCATCTTGGGGCCTGTTCCGGAGCTCCGCCGGAGGGGGCATCCACCACGGAGGGCTTCTACATCATCACCATAGCCCCTCCGATGAAGTGTGAGTAGTTTACTTCAGACCTTCGGGTCCATAGCTAGTAGCTAGATGGCTTCTTCTCTCTTTTTGGATCTCAATACAATGATCTCCCCCTCTCTCATGGAGATCTATTCGATGTAATCTTCTTTTTGCGGTGTGTTTGTTGAGACCGATGAATTGTGGGTTTATGATCCAATATTATCTATGGAAAATATTTGATTCTTCTCTGAATTCTTTTATGTATGATTGAGTTACCTTTGCAAGTCTCTTCGAACTATCCTTTTTGGTTTGGCCAACTAGATTGGTAGTTCTTGCAATGGGAGAAGTGCTTAGCTTTGGGTTCAATCTTGTGGTGTCCTTACCCAGTGACAGAAAGGGTTGCAAGGCACGTATTGTATTGTTTCCATTGAGGATAACAAGATGGCTTTTTTATCATATTGCATGAATTTATCCCTCTACATCATGTCATCTTGCTTAAGGCGTTACTCTGTTTTTAACTTAATACTCTAGATGCATGCTGGATAGCGGTCGATGAGTGGAGTAATAGTAGTAGATGCAGAATCGTTTCGACCTACTTGTTTTGGACATGATGCCTATATACATGATCATTGCCTAGATATACTCATAACTATGCTCAGTTCTGTCAATTGCTCAATAGTAATTTGTTCACCCACCATAGAATACTTATGCTCTTGAGAGAAGCCACTAGTGAAACCTATGCCCCCCGGGTCTATTCTCATCATATCAATCTCTATCACTTTATTTACTTGCTTTGTTTTTACTTTGCCTTTTAATTTTTACTTTGCATCTATCTATCAAAAATACCAAAAATATTATTTAGCATCTCTATCAGATCTCACTTTCGTAAGTGACCGAGAAGGGATTGACAACCCCTAATCGCATTGATTGCGAGTTGCTATCATTTTGTGTAGGTACGAGGGACTTGTGCATGGTCTCCTACTGGATTGATACCTTGGTTCTCAAAAACTGAGGGAAATACTTACACTACTTTGCTGCATCATCCTCTCCTCTTCGGGGAAATCCAACGCAGTGCTCAAGAGGTAGCAAGAAGAATTTCTGGCGCCGTTGCCGGGGAGGCTCACGCAAGCAAGTCAACCATACCAAGTACCCATCGCAATCCCTATCTCTCGCATTACATTATTTGACATTTGCCTCTCGTATTCCTCTCCCCACTTCAACCTTGCCGTTTTATTTGCCATCTCTTTCCCAATCTCCTCCTATCTTCCCCGTTTGCCTTTTTCTCGTTGCCTTTCTGTTTGCCCGTGTGCTAGCTCGTTTGCCTTGTCATTATGTCTAGTTCCTTATCCACACCTATGTCCCCCGAGTTTGAAGTTCTTCACTTCAAGCAAAGGCAAGGAGAAAACTTAAAAGATGCTTGGTATAGGATGATGGCCCTAGAGGTGAACTTTTGAATTCTTCTTCGTAATTTTTATGTTGGGTTAAATATGACGCATAGACAACTCTTGGATTGCATTGCCAAGGGAAATTTCATTGAGATTGATCCCAGTATTGCGCATGAAATTATAGAGGGAATAGTGGGAACACTACCTCAAAAGGGAGGATCACATCCTACCCAAGAAGAACCCCAAGTGTTTGGAAAGATTTGCGAAGTAACAAAATTTTTACAAAAATCTCTTGAGCTTCTTAAAAGTGTTAGCGGAAATCTTCACCGCATGAATATGTTGATTACTCTTTGCAATAAGCGGTTTGATTCTTTAGATCTAAAAATTTCCGAGTATGAAGGGAAGCGGAAAGAACCTCCCGGATTTGAGCATGACTCCGCTAAAAAACTGAAAATTAAATATGGCAATACCTAGATCTATCCTTGCTTTTATGCCTAGCTAGGGGCGTTAAACGATAGCGCTTGTTGGGAGGCAACCCAATTTTATTTTGTGTTTTTTGTTTTTGCTTCTGTTTAGGAATAAATAATCCATCTAGCCTCTGTTTGGATGTGGTTTTATCTTTTAATTAGTGTTTGTGCCAAGTAGAACCTATAGGATAACCTACGATGATAGTTGATTTGATTCTGCTGAAAGACAGAAACTTTGCACGCACGAATATAATTTTGTTAAATCACAGGAACGTTATTTTGCGTTGATTCTTTTTGCTGCTGTTCAATAAACAAATTGTACAGGACTTCCTATTTTGGTAGAATTTTTAGAGTTCCAGAAGTTTGCGTTAGTTACAGATTGCTACAGACTGTTCTGTTTTTGACAGATTTTGTTTTTCGTGTGTTGTTTGCTTATTTTGATGAATCTATGGCTAGTAAAATAGTTTATAAACCATAGAGAAGTTGGAATACAGTAGGTTTAACACCAATATAAATAAAGAATGAGTTCATTACAGTACCTTGAAGTAGTCTTTTGTTTTCTTTCTCTAACGGAGCTCACGAGATTTCTGTTGAGTTTTGTGTTGTGAAGTTTTCAAGTTTTGCGTAAATTCTTTTGATGGATTATGGAACAAGGAGTGGCAAGAGCCTAAGCTTGGGGATTCCCATGGCACCCCCAAGATAATCCAAGGACACCAAAAAGTCAAAGCTTGGGGATGCCCCGGAAGGCACCCCCTCTTTCGTCCACTTCCATCGGTAATTTACTTGGAGCTATATTTTTATTCACCACATGATATGTGTTTTGCTTGGAGTGTCTTGTATTATTTGCGTCTTTGATTGTTAGTTTACCACAATCATCCTTGCTGTACACACCTTTTTAGAGAGCCATACATGATTTGGAATTTGTTAGAATACTCTTTGTGCTTCACTTATATCTTTTGAGCTTGATAGCTTTGCTCATAGTGCTTCACTTATATCTTTTGAGCGTGATAATTTTTGCTCTAGTGCTTCACTTAGATCTTTTAGAGCACGGTGGTGGATTTGTTGTAAAGAAACTATTGATCTCTCATGCTTCACTTAGATTATTTTGAGAGTCGTTAATAGCATGGTAATTTGCTTAATGATAATATACTTGGTGTTCAAGATATGTGAAACTTTCTTCACTACAAAAAAAATACACTTCCGTGATGATACGTGTTTGTCACAATAGGTCGCGTTTTTGTCATGCATGTACATCCATGACAAATTTATGTCAGAATCAAGATAGTCATACCTGTGCTGTCGTAGAAGTGTTCCATGACATTACCAAAATTATCATCATGGAAGTGTCTACTTCCACGACGATAAATCGCGCGTCACAGAAGTGCTTTCGTCAAGGGTGAGCGACACGTGGCATCCACCGTAACGGAACGCCGTTAAGCTATCGGGTCGGGTTTTGGATCCGATAACCCGTTAACAGCCCCGACCAATGGGAAGTTTCCACGTGTAAAATTCTGATTGGCCGAAGGGAACACCTGTCAGCTCGTCAATGGGCCAGATGTCGCCCGTCCATTGGAGGAGACATGCCTATGGTACGTTGACACGTGGCTGGGCCCAACAGAGGCCCATATAGGTTAAAAAGGTCGGCCCAGTCAAAGGCCCGTAGAACTTAATCAGGTACTAGTGGGCCAGCCCAATAACGGCCGGCTTAATAAAGGCCCATTTACAGCCTGAAACCAGATCTGGCCCATTAATTGTTAGCCCAATATTTGGGCCCTTTACGGCCCGAAGCCAGATCTGGCACATTAATTATTCGCCCAATATTTGGGCCCATTTGCGGCCCGAAGCCAGATCTGGCCCGTTAATTGTTCGCCGATTATTCGGGCCCAACTACAGCCCAGTGACTTTCGGCCTGTTAGAGGCCTGATATAGACATGGGCCCATTTAAGCCCGGTGTGACTTTTGGCCTGGGAATGGCCCGTGCTGCCCATGGGCCATATATGGTCCAACGGGACATCGGGCCCACTAACGGCCTGTGCTAAAGGTGGCAACAGTTAAGCCCAACGTGACTTTGGGCCTGTTAAAGGCCTGTCGCGTAATTCGGCCCATTGATGCCTGTACTAAGATTTCGGCCTCTTAAAGGCCCATGATATCAGTGGGCCAACTAAGGCCCGAGATATGTTTCGGCCTGCTAACGGCCCATGAGCTAACTGGGCCCATAACGGCCCGGTCTACATTTGGCCTGCTAAAGGCCCGTCGACGACTAGTGAAAACTGAGGCCCAACATGCATTTTGGCCTGCTAAAGGCCCGTGGTTTCATCTCGGCCGTAACAAGCTAGTACAATATTCAGCCTGTTAATGGCCCAACGCTACCTGGGACGAACTAAGCGCTGGGTCGACAAAAGGCCCAACTAAAATATAGGCCGGTGTAAGTTTGGGCCTGGCGCAATGTGTGAAGGCCCCAATCATTCGGGCCCAAGAAAGACGCAGGCCGACCCAATTGTGGCCCCCTAAAAACTGGCCCGTTATCGAATATTTCGGCCCGGTCGACTACATCTGATTTTTTCAGATAGTGAATGATGGCAGTAACTAGTAGGAATTAAGAACAAACCTACTCTACACAATAAAGAAATTACGGCATAGTAACTAAGAATAAACCTACACTATACAATAAAGGATTTAAGGTATATTACATCCACTGGGCATCGAAGTTCGCCACCAGTGATCATAAAGCGCAACGAAGAAGCAGATTACAAAAACTGGGCACCATTGCAGCGTAACAAAATAATACTGAACCGAGACCACTTCCAAGACAGTTCAAGAAAGGTTAGCCTTGCAGGGGAACTGCGGCGCAAGCTGCTGAGCAAGGCTGTGAGACCGGCCTAGCATGTCGGTCATAGCTTCCAGGTGTAGCAGTTTAGCGATGAGGTTCTCATTGGTGTTCTCCGCAATCTTTCTTAGAGATAGGACTTCAAGTCGAAGTTGAGTTGCAGAATGCCTTTCTGCTAGAACTTGGGACTGAAGAAGTTGAACTGATTCAGACAACGAATTCTGTGAGCTTGTCGGACTGTTAGTCTCAAGTAACTTGAACACTGCATCAAGACAAGACTTTGGGGTTGTCTCGCTATATTCAAGATGTTTTGCCTTCTTTGCTGCAATATATGTTGGGTTTGTCTCACAGCCTTCAGCAGACTTGTGCATGCCATCAGGCATATCACCCTGAAACAAAGCAGAGAGATGACAGGTTTTGCACGTGTATAAACAAAGATGATAAATGTTCTGTCAATTCTATCCAATTTCAAATTAGAAAATAAAGAGTAAGTTCAAAATATCAATAGCATAATTTGGCATTGTTCATAATGCGGGGAGCTTCACCACACTACTGGATTACCATGTCAACATAACAAGCATAGATGAAGGGCAAAGAAAATCATTTTATCTATTTTGGATAATGTGCATGGCATGTTGTTCATATCATCAGCCACATCAGTAAGATAAAACAGGAGATGACAAGGTGCAAACGTGGGCTGCTTCACCACACACTGGATTATAGATCCACAAAACCAAGCATACATGTAGGGAGTATTAAGTAATGTGCATGGTATGAATATGAAATTTGGTTTTACAAGTAAAACTTAGAACTTACGGTTCTTAGGAACATGCATTTTCGTAGAAACAACAAACTAAATAGCAGTAAACGATAGGGAGTATGAGCAAATTAAACATCAGTTGAGGATAAAGGCTTTAGAAGGACCGACTTACATTAATAGTTAACACCGGCTTTATAATGCCCTTCTCCATGTCAAGGGAAGGATAACTCAAGAATTTTAGCACAGAATCTTCTTCATAAGCATTGCCTGTACTCTACATTTTATAGAGAGTAATTATAGATATGATAATACTGGAAGGGATAGAGGATAATGAAGATAAGATGTAGATTGATGCTACATAATCAACTACCAATCCCTGGAAGTACAAGCGTTACAGGACAAAATGTACTGACAAGAGAAATGGGCTACACTTCTGCACTGGCATTGTCTGTGTATTCTACTTGTTGGTAAGATTAAATATAGATCTGATCTTTTTTAGTAAATGGTGGGCGAGGGAGATAAGATGCAGAATGCTACAAAATGAACCAATCCCTCTTCCCATAATACAAAAGTGTTTTGAACATTGGTGTACTGTACAAAACATTCTTATATTATGGGACGGAGGGAGTAGCTGTTAATGTAAGTACAGTGATAGACCACATTCAGTCCTTACAAGAGGACTGCAGAGCTAAACCTCTTCAAAAGCAATGGGTTGATTCTAAATTTGTGTAGGAGTCCATACGGATCTTATAATGTCCACCAAATGGGCAATTACGAGGCTAACATGTGCAGTGATGCTACATAATCAAACAGCTATGAAAGTAAGTATGGTCATACAGGGCAAGAGGTACTCACGAGAGCAATGCAGTGTGCAGTATAGTTGCGAGATTCTGTGGTCCCTTGAGAACGAATGTTCTTCTGCTAATAGCTTTCGTACAAGTGAGACATTAAGGCAAATGCAGAAACGTAGTTCAAATTGTGATGTGATATCATAGACAGTACCTTACGCTGGAGCCGAGACCAATGTGTAACAAGATTATTCCAGTCACCGTCGGATAAATGTAGCACTGGAGACTTTACAAAAATTTCGTTCAGAGGCTTGCCATTGAAGTGCGCTTGCCTCAGGTAGGAACGATACTTCATCAATGAGTGCTTGAAAAGCGCAACCAACTCTTGCTCATCATCACAATCCAGTTTGCTCCTCGCCTATTTAAAAGAATGAAATCTTGTGTCTTCTGTCAGCAGAAACATATGCAGTAATGACCATGAATAACATTTGTACATTACTTACGCGTAAGTTGCAGAGGAAGACTGGAAATTGTTCTGTGTCTGCGGTATAATCTTTCCATGAAGGAAAGATGCGCACAAAGTTCCTAACAACAACATAAGCTTCGTCTTCTAAACTGGGAAGATATGGAACAGGGGTCCTATTTGCTGCAATTGGGGCTCTCTCTGGTTCAAAAAGGGATTTGGCAACTGGATTTGGTGTACTCTTTGCTGGAATGGGGGTTTTGCATCGTACAGCTGGTGCTATGTTAACTGGCATAATCATACTGTTTGCTGCAGTTGGGGTCTGCTGAGTTGGGGCATTAGAAATGACCAGTGTAGTAGGGCTAGAGTCTGCTAGAGTTGGGGTATTTTATGGGTCAGGTGATATTGCAACTACACCTAATGGGCTATTTGATTTATCAGGTGCCACTACCTTTTCCAAATACTTTGCTTGTGCTCCTCCACGATCAGCAATCGCCCTCTTCCTTTTGAACGTCTGATACACAAGAACAGCATTTGAATGGATAAATATGGTATGATGACAGATGGAATATGTACTGAAAATGGATAGGCAGGGCGTATTCACGTACACGATGTGTAAACTAAGCTAATGGCAGTTCAACAAAGTAGAAGTAATGCAAAGCATCAGTTGCAAGATATGTGCGAGCAATGTAACCTTGGAAAGTTAGAGCAAGTACCTTGATGGGTGAATAAGATAGGGCATCTTCCTCTGACTCCTCCACTAGGGAGCTACATTGACTTAGGTCTCCCTCTAGCTCAGAATCACTGTTAGGATCATATTCTGAGCATGAATCTATAGGTGGAGAGCGTTTGCATTGCATTGCATCCAGACTTGATTTCAGTCCCTTAATGCCAAGTTTGACAGCCATCGCATTGTTCTGCTTTATTCTTTTCATGCGCGCAAGCTCATAATCATTATGATGCTATTCAGAATCTGAGATTCACAAGAACAATAAAAGTAGTCAGATTATCTATGGAATGCATTGCGGATTCAACTCAGAGAGTGTCTCCCTATAAACCCCTGCATATGCAAAGTTCACCTCCCCAACCGTGCTGACCAGACCACACACAGAAATACAAACCCCTTATGTCCCTATAACAGGCAGGCACACATTTCAAAACTGAAGTAGGAACATTAGAATCATATGAAATTCGTATTTGAACAAATAAACTAAGCAATTATGAGTGGCGTGATGTTTAGCTTCAAGGGTGGAGTGTTGGTAGTGCGACACAAAGCAAGTAGGCAGATTGTATTCCATGTAAAAGATCGAAACCTATGTAAAAGCTGGAAATGACACTTTCTTTCTATCTATACAATGCAGTGTTCGTTACCCACACATGATGGAAGAGATCACATAGAGAAATACTATTCACTCAGGTCTACAGTTCCAGTATTTAGAAACAGGGTGGTCCACCCTAAAAGAATATTGACAACAAATATGACAAGGCAAGCATAGATGTAGTGAATCAATCATTTACTTGTGAGCTTATTAGGACAAGTATGCAGAATTGTAACAGCAGTAAGAGACCGTCCAAAATCTGAATGAAGAAGTTTGTCTAGCACTTATTGTTTGCAACTAATTGATACGTCTCCATCGTATCTAGTTTTCCAAACACTTTTGCCCTTGTTTTGGACTCTAACTTGTACGATTTGAATAGAACTAACCCGGACTGACACTGTTTTCAGCAGAGCTGCCATGGTGTTGTTTTTTGTGTAGAAAATAAAAATCCTCAGAATGTCCTGAAACTCCACGGAACACCTTCGAAAAAATAAAGAAAAATTCTCGCAAAAGATGAAGACCAGGGGGCCCACACCCTGCTCACGAGGGTGGGGGCGCCCCCTGGGCACGCCCCCTACCTCGTGGGCCCCCTGGTGGACCTCCGCCGCCAACTCCAACTCCATATATTGGCTTTCGGGGAGAAAAAAAATCAGAGAGAAGAAATAATCGCGTTTTACGATACAGAGCCGCTGCCAAGCCCGAATCTCTCTCGGGAGGGCTGATCTGGAGTCCGTTCGGGGCTCCGGAGAGGGGGATTCGTCGCTGTCGTCATCATCAACCATCCTCCATCACCAATTTCATGATGCTCACCGCCGTGCGTGAGTAATTGCATCGTAGGCTTGCTGGACGGTGATGGGTTGGATGAGATTTATCATGTAATCGAGTTAGTTTTGTTAGGGTTTGATCCCTAGTATCCATTATGTTTTGAGATTGATGTTGCTATGACTTTGCTATGCTTAATGCTTGTCATTAGGGCCCGAGTGCCATGATTTCAGATCTGAACCTATTATGTTTTCATGAATATATGTGTGTTCTAGATCCTATCTTGCAAGTCTATAGTCACCTACTATGTGTTATGCTCCGGCAACCCCGAAGTGACAATAATCGGGACCACTCCCGGTGATGACCATAGTTTGAGGAGTTCATGTATTCACTATGTGCTAATGCTTTGTTCCGGTTCTCTATTAAAAGGAGGCCTTAATATCCCTTAATTTCCAATAGGACCCCGCTGCCACGGGAGGGTAGGAAAAAAGATGTCATGCAAGTTCTTTTCCATAAGCACGTATGACTATTTACGGAGTACATGCCTACATTACATTGATGAACTGGAGCTAGTTCTGTGTCACCCTATGTGATAGCTGTTACATGACGAAGCACATCCGGCATAATTATCCATCGCTAATCCAGTGCCTATGAGTTTTCCATATACTGGTTCTCGCTTATTTACTTTTCCGTTGCTACTGTTACAATCACTACAAAATACCAAAAACATTACTTTAGCTGTCTTTACTTTTGCTACCGTTACCACCACTATCATATTACTTTGCTACTAAACACTTTGCTGCAGATACTAAGTTTCCAGGTGTGGTTGAATTGACAACTCAGCTGCTAATACCTGAGAATATTCTTTGGCTCCCCTTGTGTCGAATCAATAAATTTGGGTTGAATACTCTACCCTCGAAAACTGTTGCGATCCCCTATACTTGTGGGTTATCAAGACTAATTTCTGGCGCCGTTTCTGGGGATCATAGCTCTATTCTTTGAGTCACTTGGGATTTATATCTGCTGGACACTATGAAGAACTTGAAAGATGATCGAACTACTATTTTGCCCTCAACTATGAGGGGAGGTAAGGGATTGCCATCTAGCCTTGCACTAGATTCTCCTTCTGTTATGAGTAAGTTTGCGACACCTAAACCTACTATTGCTATTGATTCTGATATGTCGCATGTTATTGATGATGCCACTTCTGCTATGCATGATACTTATGATGAAACTACTTCTATGCTTGATACTACTGTGCCACTTGGTGAATTTCTTGATGAGCAAATTGCTAGGTCTAGAGAAAGAGAAATTATTGAACCTGAACACGATGATGTTAGTGATGATGAACCTATGCCTGCTATTCCTGAGGGTTATCTTTTTGATGCTAAATCTTCTGAAGCTATTCTTGCTTGCCAGGATAAACGTGAACGTAAGAGGTTGCTAGTTAAATGGAGTAAAGAATCTTTTAAAGGTAGAATGAGACCCGACCCTGCTTTTGCTACTTCACCTATCTGTGTTCCTGATCAGGATTATTATGATTTTTCTGTCGATCCAGATATAATCACTTTGGTTGAATCTGATCCTTTTTATGGCTATGAATCTGAAACTGTTGTGGCACATCTTACTATGTTAAATGATATAGCTGCCCTGTTTACAAATAATGAGAGATCATGCTACCTTTATCTACTGAAGATCTTTCCGTTCTCATTAAAGGGTGATGCTAAGATATGGTATAATTCGCTTGATCCTGGTTGTGTGCAAAGTCCCCAGGATATGATTTATTACTTCTCTACTAAATATTTCCCCGCTCATAAGAAATAAGCTGCTTTGAGGGAAATATACAATTTTGTGCAAATTGAAGAAGAGAGTCTCCCACAAGCTTGGGGGAGGCTTCTCAAGTTACTTAATGCTTTGCCTGATCATCCTCTTAAGAAACCTGAAATATTTGATATCTTTTATAATGGACTAACTGATGCTTCCAGAGATTACCTGGATAGTTGTGCTGGTTCTCTTTTCAGGGAAAGAACACCGGATGACGCTGAAATTCTATTAAATAATATGTTGGCTAATGAAAATAATTGGGCACCTCCCGAGCTACCTCCTGAGCTAGTTCCAGAGCCAGTTACTGAGCCTATTCCTAAACCAACTCCGAAGAAGAGAGGTGTTCTATTTCTCAGTCCCGAAGATATGCAAGAGGCAAAGAAATCTATGAAAGAAAAAGGTATTAAAGCTGAAGATGTTAAGAATTTACCTCCTATTGAAGAAATACATGGTCTTAATTTACCGCCTGTTGAAGAAGTATATGATATCAATTACTTATTTAATGAAGAACCTCCCGATATCCCGACACAGGTAGTAAAGGTAAGTTCTCTCTATAGATATGATAAAGCTGAAGTCCCTCCTACTAAAATTGCTAGTCAGTGCTTGGATGAGTTTGATGACTTTATGTTTAAGCAAGATGACTTCAATGCTTATTTTGGTAGACAATTAAAACAGAATAGCTTTATCATTAAACGCTTGGGTGATTATATGGCTGATATTAGAGGTGAACTTAGACTTGTTAGCAAGCATGCTTCTATGGTTACCACTCAAGTAGAACAAGTACTTAAAGCTCAGAAAGAAGCGCTTGATGAAATGAATAGTAAGAAAAATGATTATGCTGTTAGAGTGGCTACTAGAACTGGTAGAATGACTCAGGAACCTTTGTATCCTGAAGGCCACCCTAAGAGAATCGAGCAAGATTCTCAGAGAAACAATATTGATGTACCTAGTTCATCTAAGAGGAAGAAAAAGAAAAATGATAGGACTTTGCAAACCTCTAGTGAACCTATCACTGAACCACCTGAGAATCCAAATGATATCTGTGTTTCTGATGCTGAAACACAATCAGGTGATGAACATGAACCTAGTGATGATGTTAATGATAATGTTCATGTTGATGCTCAACCTAGTAATAATGATGTAGAAGTTGAACCTGCTATTGATCTTGATAAACCACAATCAAAGAATCAGCGTTATGATAAAAGAGATTTTGTTGCTAGGAAACATGGTAAAGAAAGGGAACCATGGGTTCAGAAACCCATGCCTTTTCCTCCGAAACCATCCAAGAAAAAGGATGATGAGGATTTTGAGCGCTTTGCTGAAATGATTAGACCCATCTTTTTGCGTATGCGATTAACTGATGTGCTCAAAACAAATCCTTATGCTAAGTATATGAAGGATATTATTACTAATAAAAGAAAGATACCTGAAGCTGAAATTTCCACCATGCTTGCTAATTATACTTTTAAGGGTGGAATACAAAAGAAACTTGGAGATCTCGGAGTGCCTACTATACCATGCTCCATTAAAAGAAGTTACGTTAAAGCTGCTTTATGTGATCTTGGAGCCGGTGTTAGTGTTATGCCTCTCTCTTTATATCGTAGACTTGACTTGAATAAGTTGACACCTACTGAAATATCTTTACAAATGGCTGACAAATCAACTGCTATACCCGTCGGTATTTGCGAGGATGTTCCTGTTGTGGTTGCAAACGTTACTATTTTAACGGACTTTGTTATTCTTGATATTCCCGAGGATGATAGTATGTCTATTATTCTTGGAAGACCTTTCCTTAATACTGCAGGGGCTGTTATTGATTGCACCAAAGGCAACGTCACTTTTCATGTTAATGGCAAAGAGCACATGGTACATTTTCCGAGGAAACAACCTCAAGTTTATAGTATCAACTCTATTGGAAAAGTTCCATCGATTATATTTGGAGGTTTTGAATTTCCTCTCCCTACTGTCAATAAAAAGTATGATATTCTTATTGTTGGGGATTTTCATATCCCCGTTGAGGTAACTTAGTGTCATTTGAAATTTCTCCGGTTCCGTGATTATTCGGAATGAGTTTGTTAACAAGACTTGATCAACCTTGTTAGTGGGTTCATTTTGATGATCACGAGATGGATGAAACTAGAAGCACAACCTTCTGTACCCTCTTTATATTTTCTGTTATTTAGCAGAAATAAAGTAAAATATTATTTTTTTTGTATGTCTCCTGACTTATCCATGCAATATAAAAATATCCCGAAAATAAAAGTCCTCAGTATGCCATGCCAATTTAATATGATTTTTTCAGGAATATTTGAGAATTTACTGTGCAAAAATTACCACGGGGGGAGCTGCCACTTGGCCACGAGGGTGGAGAGCGCGCCCCCTGCCTCGTGGGCCCACGGTGGCCCTCCTCCACTTATTCCTGCACCCTTCTTCTTCCTCTGCCTCACCCAAACACGAAAAACCAACTCAAGCAAGAGTTCCAGCCCCTGTTGCTGTGATTTTCGATCTCCTTGCTCAAAGCACCTCTCGCAAAACTGGTTGGGGAGATTGTTCCTTGGTATGTGACTCCTCCATTGGTCCAATTAGTTTTTGTTCTAGTGCTTTATTCTTTGCAAATTTGTGCTGCATAGGTGACCATGTTCTTGAGCTTGCATGACAGATTTTTATGGTTCCAAGTAGTTCCAATGCTTTATATAGGCCCTAGGCACTTGTGGGAGTTGTTGCTATCAATCTTATTGAAGTTGGTTCACTTTTATTTGAGGTTACTAAAAATTTCAGATTGTTTCATAAATAATGAAGAGAATTTTGAGGGGCTCTTCGAGCCAAAGCTCCAAGGAAAAACAAAAGGAAGAAGAGGAGAAGACCAAATTTAATTTGCCTCGCACCGCGGAGGTCCGGCCGTGTGAATGGCCCTCCGATGACTTCTTGAGGAGAGCCAGGATTTATGATGATTTCTATTTATTGATTGAGAACGCCGGCCTCACCAACTTCCTCCACGACCAACGTCATCAGTATCTCTTACTCACAAATACTTTTGTGCAAAACTTCTACTTTTTCCCTAAGAAATCACCTCCAACGGTAGAGTTTCATTTATATGATGTTGTTAAAGAGATGACATTAGCTGAATTCTACAAGGTTTGCAGAGTACCCTTTGAGGGCACCTTAGATGAACCCCACCGCAACAAAGTAGAAGCTTTTATTAACACTATCACGGTGGGAGAAACCAGGAAGGTTTCTGATGCGAGGATCACTAGCATTCATTATCCTGTTTTACGCTACTTTGCCATATTTGCTAGTCGTTGCTTGATTGGATGCGGGAACTGTGGGAACCTGAGTATTCTTGATATTATTATTTTGCTTCATGGTTTATACCGCGATAACTCTGTCAGTATGGGTGGAATTTTTGCTAGACGGTTAAGTCTGAACCGTACTATGGGCCCCATTTTTGGAGGCATTTATGCTTTGCGCCTAGCTGAACATTTTGAAATATCTATTAGGCATGCGGAGAAAGAAGAAACAGCGCTGCCCTGTGCTCATTTAGATTACAAGAGTATGATAGTGCATGATTTTCTTGTTAAGAGTCGCGATGGGGAGCTCAAATACAAATTATACTTTGATAAACATCATCCTGAGACTATTACCTTGCCTGCTCCTTCTTTTTTTAACTTGTTTGCAGAACCTCACATCGTTTCGTGGTCGGCTGTTCAAGCCTATCGGAACCCTGCACCAGCCCCGGAGCCGGAGCCACAAGATGAGCCTCCACGACTATCTGTTTATTCTTGGGATCCAGAGGAGGCTGCCAGCCAGTGGCAGTCAGAGTCTTCTTCATCACAGTACGACCCCAGCTACACCTACGGGTATCCGCCAGGCCATCCCTGGCATTAGACCAACTTAGGCAAAAAGCCTAAGCTTGGGGGAGTACGTATTTCCCACCGACATTACATTTATGTTCACACACACTCATTGCTAGATGTCGGTGCTCATACTCTTTCATTGTATAATCCATGCTAGTTTAAATTTCTTTTTCCTGCTTTCTTCTTGTGTGTTTGATAAACTTTAAGAAAAACCAAAAAAATTTAGTTAGTTTACTTTCCATGCTTGTAGTAGAATTAAAAAGAAAACTCAAAAATATTTCCGGTTCTTCTTTTTACTTGTTGGGAGCTTTCCCGTGTAAATAGTTTTTTATTTCTTTTCCTTTCTTTGGGGGGTCGAGAAGACCATATTGAAAATGATTAGTGGCTCTTATATGCATGATTGTTTATTTAAACTTAGAGCCCATATTACCTGTCTTCTCTCTTGAGTTGAATGCTTGCAGATTCCAGCTTAGTCCAGTGCACGTGCACTATTATTATTATACACACCGTTCAGTCGTGCAAGTGAAAGGCAATAATGATGATATATGATGGACTTATTGGGAAGAGAAAAGCTGGTATGAACTCGACCTCTTTTGTTTTTGTACATATGATGATTCATCGTTCCTGATTCAGCTATTATGAAGTAAACATATTTGCAATGACATTTAGAGATTATAGTTGTTTGTGCCATGCTTGATTAGCTATGAGTTATAATGGTTTACCTTGCATGCCAACATGCTATTAGAATGATTATGATGTGGTATGATGGGGTGGTATCCTCCTTTAAATGCATTGAGTGACTCGACTTGGCACATGTTCACGCATGTAGTTGAATCCAATCAACATAGCCTTCATGATATTTATGTTCATGGTGGATTATATCCTACTCTTGCTTGTACTCGGTGTGAATTAATTTTAATGCATGTTTACGACTGTTGTCGCTCTCTCAGTTGGTCGCTTCCCAGTCTTTTGCTAGCCTTCACCTGTACTAAGCGGGAATACTGCTTGTGCATCCAAACTCCTTCAACCCCAAAGTTATTCCATATGAGTCCACTATACCTACCTATATGCAGTATTT
Organism: Triticum timopheevii; assembly: GCA_963921465.1. Lineage (NCBI taxonomy): Eukaryota > Viridiplantae > Streptophyta > Magnoliopsida > Poales > Poaceae > Triticum > Triticum timopheevii. Next base: position 332,462,226 of record OY997264.1, read on the forward strand.
ACCTGCAGTTCCAAGTAAATTTGTATGTGCCAGAGTCTAAACCTTCAAATAAACATTCTGTTTTGCATGCTCGAATAGCTCATATGTCAACTAGAGCTGCCCTTATCTTTCGTGTTAGGCAGGTTATTCTCAAGAGGAGTGGACTCCGCTCCTCATTCACGAGAAAATGGTTGGTATCCAGGATGCCCAGTCCCATGCTTTGTGCAAACTAAATCAAAATAACTGCAAACAAAACTCCCCTTGGGACCCGTTGAATGTTGGAGGCACTCGTTGTTTCGAGCAAGCCATGGATTGATGCTTGTGGAGGAAGGGGAGTATAAACTTTACCATTCCGTTTGGGAACCGCCTATAATCTGTTTAGCATGGAAGATATCGTCGTCTTTTAGTTGTTATGTTGACAATGAAAGTATGCCGCTCAAAATATAATTTATCTCTATTTCAAAATCTTGCTCTGGCACCTCTACAAATCCCTGCTTCCCTCTGCGAAGGGCCTATCTATTTACTTTTATGTTGAGTCATCACCCTTCTTATTAAAGCACCCGCTGGAGAGCACACTGTCGTTTGCATTCATTATTATTGGTTTATATTGGATATGACTTGACTGGATCTCTTTTACCATGAATTACAATGTTTAGTCAGTCCTTGATCTTTAAAGGTGCTCTGCATTTATGTTTTGCGGTCTCAGAAAGGGCTAGCGAGATACCATTTTGTTATATCATATTATGATTATTTTGAGAAAGTGTTGTCACCCGAGTTTTATTATTATGGCTCGCTAGCTGATTATGCTATTGATATGAGTAATTGTGAGACCTACGTGTCATTGTGAGTATGGTTAGTTCATAATAATTGCTAAGACTTGAATGCTGGCTTTTCATGTTTACAACAACAAGAGCAAACAGAGTTTGTAAAAGATTTTCTTTTTCTCTTTCAGTTTGTCAACTGAATTGCTTGAGGACAAGCAAGGGTATAAGCTTGGGGGAGTTGATACGTCTCCGTCGTATCTACTTTTCCAAACACTTTTGCCCCTGTTTTGGACTCTAACTTGTATGATCTGAATGGAACTAACCCGGACTGACGCTGCTTTTAGCAGAACTGCCATGGTGTTGTTTTTTGTGCAGAAAATAAAAATCCTCGGAATGTCCTGAAAATCTACGGAACACCTTAGAAAAAATAAAGAAAAATCCTCGCAAAAGATGAAGACTAGGGGGCCCACACCCTGCTCACGAGGGTGGGGGGCGCCCCCCTGGGCGCGCCTCCCTACCTCGTGGGCCCCCTAGTGGCCCTCCGACGCCAACTCCAACTCCATATATTAGCTTTCGGGGAGAAAAAAAAATCAAAGAGAAGAAATAATCGCGTTTTACGATACGGAGCCTCCACCAAGCCCTAATCTCTCTCGGGAGGGCTGATCTGGAGTCTGTTCGGGGCTCCGAAGAGGGGTATTCGTCGCCGTCGTCATCATCAACCATCCTACATCACCAATTTCATGATGCTCACCGCCGTGCGTGAGTAATTGCATCGTAGGCTTGCTGGACGGTGATGGGTTGGATGAGATTTATCATGTAATCGAGTTAGTTTTGTTAGGGTTTGATCCCTAGTATCCATTATGTTCTGAGATTGATGTTGCTATGACTTTGCTATGCTTAATGCTTGTCATTAGGGCCCGAGTGCCATGATTTCAGATCTGAACCTATTATGTTTTCATGAATATATGTGTGTTCTAGATCCTATCTTGCAACTCTATAGTCACCTACTATGTGTTATGATCCGGCAACCCCGAAGTGACAATAATCGGGACCACTCCCGGTGATGACCATAGTTTGAGGAGTTCATGTATTCACTATGTGCTAATGCTTTGTTCCGGTTCTCTATTAAAAGGAGGCCTTAATATCCCTTAGTTTCCAATAGGACCCCGCTGCCACGGGAGGGTAGGACAAAAGATGTCATGCAAGTTCTTTTCCATAAGCACGTATGACTATATACGGAGTACATGCCTACATTACATTGATGAACTGGAGCTAGTTCTGTGTCACCCTATGTTATAGCTGTTACATGACGAAGCACATCCGGCATAATTATCCATCGCTAATCCGGTGCCTACGAGTTTTCCATATACTGGTTCTCGCTTATTTACTTTTCCGTTGCTACTATTACAATCACTACAAAATACCAAAAACATTACTTTTGCTGTCTTTACTTTTGCTACCGTTACCACCACTATCATATTACTTTGCTACTAAACACTTTGCTGCAGATACTAAGTTTCCAGGTGTGGTTGAATTGACAAATCAGCTGCGAATACTTGAGAATATTCTTTGGCTCCCCTTGTGTCGAATCAATAAATTTGGGTTGAATACTCTACCCTCGAAAACTGTTGTGATCCCCTATACTTGTGGGTTATCACTAATCGACGTGAATAATTGGATATTATATCGAATGAGTAAGAAAGACAAGTAAAATTGTCAACAAACCTGGCTTGCAGTAGTAATCTGGGTCAATGTCACTACGACCAACAATCCAAAATGACTAGTTTCTGTTCCGAGGGCCGGAATTTTGAAAACCCTGTGAACTTTAGAGGTACTAAAGATTACCGAAATACATCTGAACCATTAAGTGTAGGTAGCACTGAGCACACAACAAACCCTAATGACAGTCCTGCCTAATGAGTAATGAATCAATTAGAAAATGGGTGATGAGGAGTGGCTGCTAAGAATTGAGGACGTATCTCAGGATAAATCGGGTTGTCTTAGCGGGTGCTGCACGCCTGAGCCCTGAGCGGACTAGGAAGGTAGGCACGGCGGCGCGCCCGGACAGCGGTGACGCTGTTGGGCGAGCAGCTCCTAGCCTCCTGTTAGTCCGGCGTCTCCTCCTAGAGTCATGCCGTCCGGGGACGGCAAGTCGCCGGCGAGGCAGGCGGCTGGGGGCGAGTAGAGATTGGAAGCGCACAGCAGAACAGAGGGGAATCGGGGCCTGGGACGACCCAAAATCCTAGGGTGGGCCGGCCCACCGTGGGCACCCTGTAGAGATACACACCTGAGCGGCGAACATGCATTTTCGAAACTAATTTAGGAACATTTAGCTGACCAATTAAACAACTATGTTTTAATAATATCAGATTCGTATTTGAACATCTAAGCTTGTTTAGCTTGATGCGTGGAGCAGTGTTATTATGACACGAAGCACGTATTCTGATCGTATAGTGACCATAAAAGGGGGAAACTCTAAGCATATTTTTTTAGCAAAAGAGGGTTTTCCCTCCGATTTCTATTAAAGAAACCACCACGGAACCAACATGATCAATTAAACCCTAAGCATGATCAATTAAACCGTATTATGGCTGTGCCATGGCAGATTTGAAGCTGCAAACCGGAGAAATGATATTTAGCATCCATTGTTTGCTTCGAACTAAGAACTAAATTCTAAGAGCTGAATAGAAAGTAGAGTAACCAAGTTAAGATCTATTTTCTGGTTGAGATCAAAAAGTCGAGGAGATATGAAGTACCACCTCTCTTGCGGCGCCGTGTAGGCATCGGGGGTGCGATGGCTGTTAGTGGCGTTGAAGCAGATCTGCAACGGTAGACGGGTGCATCGGGGGATAAGTCCCGTTGCGGTGGAAGAGAAGGTCGTGTGAGCGGCCCCGACAAAGAGGACGACGGTGCCGATGAAGCGAGAGGACGCGATGCAAGGCTATTGGTCCGTCGCCGTGGATGAGAAACGTCCATCTCTAGCAGTGGACGACGCGGTCTTGGTAGGCGCTCTGGCATGGTGAAGGACGTTGGCGATGGATGTGGTGGAGGACGGCGGCGATGGATGGGGTGGCGGATGGAGGCTGGTGTGGGGATTGGGTGTTCTAGTGTGGACGGTGTATGAATGGGAAAATGGAGGGAGAGGTACGGGGAACCATGTTTTTGGGACGCGCCTATCTGAAATATGGGAAAGTTACGAACTTAGCCCCCGTTTAAAATTTGGACGTCTCGTCGGTTGGGGATAGGACGGTAATCTCGCATCTCGCCAATATTTGCCTAGAGCGATTTCGGGCAAGGAGAGGGTGGTTGGCGCCCACGGTGTATGAACGGGGCTGGCAGGTAGGGCGGTTGTTTCACGTCTGAGTGAAGTTACAAACCTGCCCCTATTGAAAGTATTTGCCTACATCGATTTCGGCCGAGTCGAGTTTGTTTTGCCGTCCATCGTGTATGAATGGGGAATGGAGGGAGAAACAGAGGTCTTTCGGACGAGCTTGAATCAAATGTGTTTTGCCGCCCATGTTTGACGCCCACCGTGTCGGAATGGGCTCAGAGGCGGTCGTGTCACGTCTAATTGAAGTTACTAACCTACCCCTATTTAGAGCAGTGGAAATCGGGCCGATGGATTGTCCATGTAATGGGTAGACAGTAATTTCCATCTCCCAAACACTTGGCTTCGGGCAGCCGACGTGGGAGTGGACATTTTGCAGCTTCTTTCGAATTTTGGGACAATAAGCATCCACGTTTACCCTGGAAACTAAATTAGAATCCATTTTGTATTCCTATATGAATCTTTATAAATCGTTCTATGTGTTTTTATATATCTTCAAAAGGACGACAAAGATGTATTCCACTGTCATATGAATATGGTTTACAAATGCCGATACTCAAATTCAGAAACTAGTATCCAGTTTAAGGTGAATTCGAATATTTGGAACACTTCACGTTCAACTCAAATGTCACACGCAACATAATGTGTACTCCGAATCAATCAACCAAGAATGTACAGAACTAACAGAAATATAAACACTTATAGAGTATATGGATCAATAATATCAACTAACATACATAAGCCAGGCCGCTGTACTTTTTTTTGGCTACAACAGCATCCTTTTTTTAGCCAGCATCTTGGCCCTTTCCGATGAGTGCCACGGTCCATCTATACTACTACTATTGCTGAATGCACATTCAGCCCGATTGGCATATTTGTAGGTCTGGCACAGCAATCCAAATGAAATGTCTCCGAGTCTTATCAATTAATACAAACTTGTGCTCAAATAAAATTACAAACCAAAAAACAAAAACAAAATTATTACATGATCTCTAAAACAAATGGTTTGATTGATTACATGAACAGACAACACAAAGGCTATTCATCTATGGAAAGAACATTTCACCTATGATTTACCAAGTAGGAATTTAATTTCCTTTTTTGCTTCAGGACCTTAACAATCTGGTCAGTCTCAGCTTGCTTCATTTTGAAATCCACCAAATATTTAATGGTTGTCTTGAGTACTGCTTGTGATTGTGATGTTTGCTTCCTCAACATGTCAACTTCATCTCTAAGTGCAGAAGCAGAATCTCTTTCTACCACTAGTTTAGCCTCTAGAGCATCAGCAGTTGGCAATTCATAATGCACGATTGGGCCGGTGCCACTGCTGTGGGATGATGCAACATCCATGGGGACCTTGCTCTTTGATCTTGGGCTAACCTGTTTTGCCATTAAAGTTCCGATTGGATTCAGAAAAGTTGAAGTTAGCAAAACATCTCAACTGGGAGTTATAACAGCAAACCAGTTAAACAAACAAGGAATTAAAGAGTTTCAATTGGATTCTGAAAAGTACTCCCTCCGTCCCATAATGTAAGACGTTTTTTAACACTATGCTAGTGTCAAAAAAACATCCTATATTATGGGACGGAGGGAGTAGTTATTAACATCATTGTAACCCGCTGTTGCAGCAGCAAAGCAGTTAAACAAACAAGTAGATATTTAAGTTAGGGCAAACATGTAATTCTTAACAGTAAGTATCAAACACATAGATAGGCGTAGTCTACAATATGATTAACAGGCTGTGCCATTATGTAATCAGTAGCAAACTAAATTAAGCCAAGCAACGTAATTGAACAATTTTGCAATAAGTGGCTAACTAAAATTCCGAGAAGCAGGTAACTGAACTTACGCTAGTTCTTTGTATAGGCACACTGCAACTTCTTTTTCGCTTACAAGGTTGTACAAAGGAGTCCATGGCATCAATTGCTTGGATACGCAGTCCCAATACTTCTTTCTTCCCACACTGCATGGGTAAGTCGAATGGTTAATCTGGTAAGATGGTGCGTCCTTGATATGTTATATGAGGACGTGTAGTTAGACTAGTTGTAGCCAAACACATCACACTGGCTTTTACTGTATATTTCATGCGATTACTTTTGGCATATCGAGATCTAAGCAATCTACAATAGGATGAAAAGACTGGCATCCTTCACATTATTGGCGAACTCAGTTCATAGACACAAGCAATTCAACCATTCTGTGGGTAAATCAAAAGCGCCACTAGAATATTTTTCACTATCGAATCATACACGCAAAAAGGGGCGACGCCACCATAGGGGCTGGTATGGGCGGCTGCCTCAGGTGGCTGGAAAGTGTGCACCTAGTTTGAGTCGTCCAGGTTGGCCCACGCTAGTTTTGTTCGTCCCAACGCACGAGAAGGCAATGTAAAAAATGAAGAAAAATGTTTCAATTTGGATGGGCCAATAACATAAGTGCAAGGCAGGCCCTATAGCAGGCTCGCGGCCCAAACGAGCGCCTCCCATATCGATCGGCAGCAGGAAAAATCCCAATTCATTCGCTCCAGCCTCCAGTCTGGTTCGCTCCTAACCTAGCCGCCGCTGGACAGACCGACACAGCACTTCCTCGCTGGAGGGAGGTCGCCGGGCTTCAAGCGAATGGAAGGACAAGAAGATGAAGATCCAACCCTGGGTGTAGCCTGCGTGGGAGGCGGCGGCGGCAGCACGGGCATGGCATCGAGCTTGCGCAAACGGATAGTCGCAGCTTGCAAGAGTAGCATGCACAACGAGCAGGTACATCACATCCCTGATTATATCTAATTCAACTCTTCAATTTCTGGCCAATAGTTAAACCTGACGGTGTTGTAAAACTGCTTGTATGTAGGGAATCTATGAGAAAATTAAACCAATTTCTACTTATTTTATAACTCCCCCAATCAATACTGAACTGACTGAATCTGATGTAACTAATCAAGTTTCCCGTGCAAACATACAAGCTCATATTGTTCTTGAGCTTGAAGTGTCTAATGAACAGACTGCTAAGGAAGGATTTGATGCAAACATTTTACATGCTCCTGGTGATGAACATATAGTGTCTAATGAGGGATCTAATGCAAGCATTTTGCAAGCTCATTGAAGGATTTAGTGTCTAATGATGATCTACTATGTTGAGAGAGACAGAGATTTGCAGGCATTGATGACAAGCAAATTATAGTGCATTTTCATAGCTTGAGGAAACGTCGAGGCCATCTACCAGAAAGTCCCCGTATCATGACAACATAGCATAAATACTTTTCTAATCTGTTGTTTGAAACTATTGGCATACTTGTGCAGGATAGATATATTGATATGCAGTTTGCGCACTGGTTATACGTGCAATTACACTTCGATATTTTCAGCCAGAGAACAAATAACTCAGGCAGGTACAGACCATGTTTGTAGTCCTTGTACACCATGTTGCATTTTGTGTTTTTGGTGCTTGCATCATTTAGTGTTTATAATCTGAACTACTTTGGATCATTAGCTGGTTTTCAAAGTGCATGTAGCTTCACATTTCTCAAGTTATGTTGATTTCCGGAGTGCAAGTGCCTTCGTATTTTTTAAGTTAAATGTTCACCCCTGGTAACTTGAATTCGTGGATCAGCCACTGCACACAAATCATACACGAATGCCAGTACGAATTAAATGAAATGCAGGGACTTATGGTAGCTCGTTGTACATGCTCGCTGCAGCTCTGCTTGCGCTTGGGATGTTTCATGTACAAGTCCATGTTACCACTTGCTTGGATGTGCAGGCCTTGTGCTCCTTGCATCCCCCTCTGCATTTTTGACACGACGAATGGTTGATCAAATAAGAGGAATCGACCTTGATGTTGTACCGGAGGACAGATACTTACAAGGTTATACGGGTGTGCAGGATGTGTACCAGATCCCGTAGCCCCGTCATGCTTCGCTAAAAAATGGATTTGCTTGTTTCAGATGATATCTCCAGAAGAAATAAGAGTTAAAGGCAGAGTTGCATAGGCGTGTAAGCTAAGAGAGAAGTGAAAGGATATCCAAACATCGTCGGAACAGTGCACAAGGGAGTAATGTGTGGATACCTAGTTCGGGCCGGCGTTTGGGCATGCTCGCCCAGCTAGAGTGCGGGTCACTTCAGAGCCGTTGAGGGTGATGCACTGGCGTTGGATGGCCGCGCACGGATGCAGATCTTGAGTGGCAGTAGAGCGCTACGATGCGGTGGACGAGACCGTTGGTGAAGCCCCAACGACCTCGGGGGGCGGAGGTGCGACGATGTGCTCGGTGAAGTAGCCCCGGTGATCTGGGAGACAGCGTCGGTGAAGCGCACCTGATGTGGTGGAACTCGGTGTCTGTGAGGCACGTCGGTTGCGGCGGCCGACGTTGTCGGTGGACCACCCGATGCGGCGGGCGAGGGCGTAGATGAGGTAGCTCCGGTCCGGTGGTGAAGTGCGACCGTCGTATTCGTCGTCGTCGTCCGGCACAGAGGTGGGGAACAGTGGGGAAAGAGACGAGACGAGGGGCGATTCGAGGGATGGCGGCGAATTAGGGATTTGAGCAATCTAGGCGCGGAAGGGGACGGTGGAGAAGAGAGATTTTGCAGTGCTGGAATTGGGGCCGCCAGATATTTCAATCCGAAACGTGGAAGCACGAACTTATATTGTCGTCGTCCTTTTTTGGGGGGAGGGGGGTGGGTGGCTGGGTGCTACGCGTCCGTCCGACACACGCGACCACCCCGACAGGACTTGCTTCGGTGCCTTAAGGCACCTGCCTTTGTGCCCATGACATGTGGGCCCAACAGGTGGCTGGGCCACATGTCAGTCACCCAAGGGCTGTTGCCTTTAAGGCACCGAAGCAGCGTCCACCCCGACACGACCCTGGTCTGCCTGGTGCGCCTACATTTGAGAATGCAAACGAATCTTCTTTCATTTGCAAACGAATCTGCATGTATTACCATGCCTGTGTTTTCCTTGCAATAATTAGTCATTCGAAACGAGATACTCCATCCGTTCACTTTTGTAAGTCGTTTCAGACAACTTAAAATGAACTGTTTTGCACATTGTCTGAAATGTCTTCAAGGTCTTATAAAAGTGAACATAGGGAGTACTATAAATTAATTAATGAGGAGTTATTTGAAAAAAAATCGAAACGGTACCCACGCTAACGTGGATTAGAGTGTGTCACATAATTAGTTATTTGAATTAGAGTGTGTGTCACGTAGTTAGTTATTTGAATTAGAGTGTGTGTCACGTAGCGATCTCCAATTCTAACGTGGATTTCGCATTTCACTGTATCCATGCTACTTTTTTATTACAAATTCATATGTATATGATGCACACCATGGTAGTGAGAAAACTTTTGGATGGGTTCAAACATATGACCTACGAAATAGCACAACAAATTGAGCCAATGTCAACTTTTCAAAACTTAGTATGGCACGAATTCGAAATAATTACCCGTATGCCTAGTCCTCGGTTCAAATCTTACAATGTACACCGAATTGAAACATCGATATTAAGTCTCGTACTATGTACATTCAAATGTTGTTTTTAGTCCCCCCCCCCCCCCCCCCGCGCACAAACGCTACATACTTCCTGTATCGGTCAATCTTCCTCTCCTAACCACCTTAGCAAGCTATCGGTTTCCAACACACGTTCATTCTTTCTCTCCATGTTTCGATCTCTAAGTCTCTCAACTACACAACCCCTTTTCCCACTCCTATTACCAAATGTATTTACCTCACACACCCTCCATTGCACCCCATGCCGAGCTCTCTCTCTCCCCCCCCTCTCCCTTTCACCCTCTCGTGCTAAATACATGCATTGCCTATCTAGCCCCCCCAACCTCTCGTGCACACGAACGCACGTTGTATATCTAGGTCACTCCCTCGAGACTGTCTCACTCTTTCTTCCGCATGGCGGGCCACACTCTCTCAATCTCACTCTCTTTATCTGAGTCTCGTTTAACCTCGTTTTCTTTCACACACAAATGATATATCTCCCTATTCGGGCCTCGATCAACACACTCTATACTCTCTCACGCAGATTGTCTATCTAGGTCAGTCCATCCAAGCCGCCGCCACTCTTTCGACCTCATGGTGGGCCACGCTCACTCAATCCCTGTGTGTGTGTGTGTGTGTGTGTCTCAATTTACCTCGCTCTTTCTCAGACAAAAATGATATATCACCATGTTTGAGCCCAATTCGACCTATTTACATTGTATACTCTCTCACGCACATCGTCTATCTAGGTCACTCTCTCCAACCCGTCTCACTCTTTCGATCGCACGGCGACCCTATGTGATCGGTTGACCTTGCTTCCTCACACACACAAAATATATCTACACGTCTGTGACTGGATCATCTATCAAGCTATATCTTACAGCACTCACCCTTACCAAAAGCTCAATCGGACAATATCTCTCCGGAGCATATATATTTGTTCAATGAATGTCGGACCACACTCACTTTGTCTCTCTATCTATATGTCTCTCGATTGACCTCGCTTTCTCATACCGTATCTTTCCACGCATTGAAGCTACTACCTCTCCATCCCTCGCAAAGCCGGAGCTATTTACATTGCGAGGGGCACTCCAACCTTGGATTAATTTGTGTAGGCATTTATTCCGATCGGTTTAGTTTATATTTTCGTAGCATTCGGCCCACAACTACTCCAAACGCTGTTGCAAACCACGCAACTCCCCTAGTTGATTTCCCTCTGGCTCGGCCATCGCTCTCTCGCACGTCCTTTCTCACCTTCAACGTCACACCATGGTATTATTGAAAAAACTATGTTGTTCTCTTTAATTATTATAAATAAGCTACAAAACTACACATCGATAGTCCACCTAGAATGGAACAAATTTCGACCCACAAATTAAAGTGCTACAAACTACACACCAAGGGGCCCACATGCCATGAAACAAATTTGGACCCATATACAAATTAAAAAATAAAGGACGAGGATCGAACATGCGACCGGGCCTTCAAGCCGCACGTCAATAGGCAACATACGTAGAATAGCAATGTTTGTTGTACCCCCTTTGTTCACATAATGTTTTTATATTACCACAGCCTAAGTAATGGATAATATGTAATATTATTTTTAGTACTATTCGCCTTCACTTACTGGTGGGTTCCATGTGTGTTCTCTCTCTCCTCCCCTTCTGCGTTTAGATGCACGGGCAAACAGGAAGAACTCGCGGGCGATGTTGCCGTTGACCATATCTGGACGCGTTTACAACTCACAAGTCACGGCACCAGTTTCACGTACTAGCAGCACTAGTCAGTGTGTACGTGCAATGCACGTTAATTTGGAAGTATATTAAGTGCATGCGGATATTAACTATACTAGGATATTATTTGCGTGTTGTCATGTGATTAGCACTATTTTTGGCATGAAATTAACTGCACGCTAAACGTGTTGAGCGCTCGACATTGAAGTAGTCTAGGTCGTTGGATGACAAGGAATACATGTGGCTTGATGACGTTTTATATTTAATTTGATACGGCTCTAGCAGAACATTCAATCGATCAAACCATACATTTCGTTCAGTCTGACTCCGACTTTAAATTATACGACGATCGATATAAAATAAACGGAAATGATAAACGTTCAGATTTTAAGCATGGCAATCCGAACGTTTTTCATGGCAAATTTAGATTACGTGGCAGCGGCGGGGGCGTCTCGCGGTGGGAAGCGGCTCCTCTGCCGTGCTCTGTGTGTCATCGGGCCACTGACCGACGGCGACGGCGGCGTCTTGCACCATTGTTGGCGTACTCCTAGACGTTGGCCTAGCTTCAAGGAAGGCCAAAATGTTCTGGACTTTGGAGCGAGTCAACTGGCGGGAGGAGGCGACTGACGTTGGTGCAAGGAAGCGGTCGACGGCGGCCATCCATGCCGCCGAGGGGGGCACTGGCACCCGCGCGGGGACATGCGCTGTCAATGGCGCGGCGGAGACGTTTGTGTGCATGGGCACCGGCACAGGCGCGCACGTCAGTGCACGCGCAGGTGCATGCGCTGGCAGGTGCACGGGCACCGGCACGGGCGTGCGCGTCAGTGCACACGCAGGCGCATGCGCTGGCAGGTGCACGGGCGCGTGAAAGTCGGCGGGGACCTCGTGGAACCCCGTGGCATCAAGCTCGGCGACAATGTGCGGCTCCCAGCCCATCAATGCCACGGGGATGGGTGCTGGCGCAGTCGGGGTGACGGGAGCCGGAACGGGAGCGGGGATAGGCGCGGCATCTTCCCGCAAGGCCAGTTCAAGCTCGTCCCAAAGCGCCTTATGTTCTTGAGACTCCGACTGGGTGTCTTCCTCATGAAACTGGAACACTAAGGGCAGACCATCGTGATGCGGCATGGCGTACATTTAGGTCAGGCTAGTTGGAGGTAGACGACAAGATAATCAGAGAGGAAGAGAGAGGATTGTAGCGATACCGGGTAGTGCGGGGTTGATTTTAAACTGCGGCACCGGCGACATTAAAAGTGGGAGCAGTTGGGACGACGGTGGGCGGCGGAGCCTGGTCAAAGGGCTCGCCTCCCGGTGAGTCTGCACACCGGTCTGCTCGCACGCCTCCTTGACAGCCGGCACAGCAGTCTGCTCGCACGCCTCCCGTCGACTCACATGCTTGCTGGGATGGCATGTGCTGATGAGAAGCGGGGACTCATGGCGGCACGTAAACACCCACGGTTTCAATAGTGAAAGCGTTCGCCTTAACATGACAGGTCTTTTCCCTCAAAAAAAAACATGACAGGTCTTTGTTCCAAAATACCTTGGCTCTTCATTTGTGCAACTTGTCATAAGCAGCTTGTCTCGAATTGAAGAAAAAACTTACGAAGTAATATTTGTGCCATAGCACGTGACCATGCTCAGTTTCAAGAATTTATGCTCCCTTTTGGATTTTCTGAAATTTAAGACCTAGGATTCGAAATAATATCATAACCTGCATCATGCAATAAATTTTCAAGTCGTACATCTGTCCTGTTGTATTTCTTAAGAAAGGATTTGGTCAAACATTTTGCTTAGTTAAATCTCCTTTCCAGTTTATAGGGTTCAATTCAAAAATCTCACCAACCAAGGTAGATGGTGAGTGGTGGAACAATTGTTGTAGTTTGCAAAACCACTCAATTAATGCGCTTGTTTTCCTCAAAAATTGTGTTTACGAATGCATTAATTGCAATGCATGCATGCATAAAGTACATGCATTGGTCAATTTTCTCTTAATACTTGCATGTAATGATTTATTGCACCTTGAAATTTGAACATGTGATGGGGAACAACCAAACTGAGACTTATAAAATGGGAAAACTAAAATTTTGAGATAAGCCCTATAAACCGGAAAGGATAATCCCTCAGTACCAGTGCATTGCCTGATATATTAACTCAAGTACTAGGCACGAACAAAAAAAGTACTAGGCACGAACAAACGGGCTCAATTCTGTGCTCATCCTGGTGTAGTAGTAGTAGTACTATTGACGGGTGACATTGATGAGCAGCGACCGAGGGAATTGAACCGTGCTCGGCACGGTAGGTAACGTTGTCTAGTTACTAAAGCATCCCTCCATTGTTCATCGGTAGTCATTATGGACCGGGGACATGAGGGGAATTTCCTAGGGCTGGAATTCTGGCCGCCAGATATTTCGACTTGAAACGCTGAGGCTCGACTGGTTGGGGTTGCCTATTGTGCGTACCACGCACGCCACCGAAGGACATGAGCCCGTTTTTTTAGGATCAACACGAGCCAAGGTCTGGCTGGTACGCCGTTGGGTCCTACCATTTGAGAATACAAAAGGAACCTTTTAAATTGCCGAACGAATCTATGTGTATTACAATACCCGTATTTTCCTTGCAAATACTAATCTGAACGTGGTAATTGATTTATGACGAGCCGTTGAATTAGAGTGAATTTGTGATATAGTGATCTCAACGTGGATTTCACATTTCATGGTATCCCTAGTAAGTTTTCCCATGCAAATTCAAATTTAAAAGATGAACAATATGGAGGTGAGAAAACTTTGTAAGTATGTATCAAGCACACACACACACACACACACACACACGAACACGACAACAATCCAATAAGTATAGTGCATCTATTTTTCCAACCCATGCATGTATGACACGATTTCAAAAATACTCCTTCTATTCCTAAATATTAGTCTTTTAGAGAGTTCAACAAGTGACTACATACGGAGCAAAATGAGTGAATCAAGACTCTAAAATATGTCTATATACATCCATATGTGCCAGTCCATTTGAAGCCTCTAAAAAGACTAATATTTAGGAACGAAGGGAGTAAAATGAAGACATCCATGGTCCTCAGTTCAATATTTAAAATGAACATGAAACTGAAACATGAATATTAAGTCTAGTACTACAGTACATGCAAATGCTGTGTTTAGGCGGAGCTATGATTGTCAGGGGTCAACCCCTCGACCTTAGATAAAACTGTGGAGCTCTGTTTAGGGTTGTTTAGATTATATTTGTTCCCACCCTCCCAACCACCGATTGGTTGTGCACCCCCCACCCCTCCTCCCCGGGAGAATATCATGTGCCCCCATACCTTACATGCTATATGCCGATACGAGTTGCTTGGAGCTTGTAGATCTGAGATATAGCAGCTCACATGACGTGTCTTAATTTTTTTGCAGGAAACCTTGATGAGTTTGAGAATTGCACACAATTTGTACAAAAACTACTTAGATGCCCTTTGATCCCATATCCAACGACCTCGAAGCTCGTATCACTGTAGCATCTAAGATGAAGGAGGACATCATATTCTCCTGTATGTAAGAATATCATGTGCCACCACACCTTAGATGCTTTGGTGATACAAGCTCTTCGGAGGCGTTGGATTTGTGACCCAACACCTCCTCGGTGGTTCGAATGGTTTTTTGCAGAAAAGCCCCAAAAGAGTTCGGCCACTGCTTACAAGCACAAAGACTGCTCAGATGCCATTGGATCTCAGATCAAACGACCTCCAAGCTCGTATCACCGTAGCATCCAAGCTGCGATAGCACCTTATGTTTTATCGCATGGGAGAGTATGATGTGCTCCCGCACCGTAGATTCTATGGTGATACGAGTTCACTGAGATCTAACGGCCCACAGTAGGACGTTTGAATGTTTTTGCAATATACGGCTGATAGAGTTTGGGAAATGCGCAGAAAGTACAAGTACTATGCATGTGCCATCTGATCACTAATCATACGACCTAGATGCTCATATCACCGTAGCAGGTAATTAAGCTACGGGGAGCACCTAATATTAGCACCGGGGAGCCGTTGGATCAAAGATGCAGCGGCACACACGAGGCCTGAATGTTTTATTCGCAAAAAAAAAACTTTGGAGAGTTTGGAAATTGCGCGTAATTACAAAGACTACTCCCAAGCCATTGGATCTCACTTCCAACGGTGTAAAAACTCGTATCACCATAGTATCTAAGCTGCGGGGTGGATGTGATATTCTATGCCGCTGTCATTTTTGTTCGTAAACTTGCAAAATATGTGTAACTTGTGCCGTTACTTGTCTAACCAGCAAAGTGTTTGTTCAAAAAAAGACATCCTACACTGAAATATCGGAACAACACACGGGGGTCCCACTTGTCATTAATCAAATTTGGACCTAAAACTAACAAATCTGAAAGACGAGATTCGAACTAGCAACCTGCACTACAAAGCGTAAGTCGATAGCCTGAAAAAACAAACGGTTGTTGGCTTTGTCCCATAACTTGATTTTATACAATACATGCGTTGATTAGAGTAGAGGGAGTGCCTTGTCAACACGCGCATGACCGTTGTCTCACTTACGGGTGGTCCCAGGTCTGCGATCTTAATCTCTCTTCTCTCCATCGTCTAACCTTTGCACGGGCACACACGAAGAGCGGCGCTAGCTTGCCGTGGTGTTATTACAACTAAAAAAAGCTTGGAAAATAGAAGAATCGCCTAGAACAAGAGACGTTGCGGCTGGTCGAGACGGAGCTAACCGTGCCACGTTTGCATGATGAAGCTGTGTGGCTAGTGGGGTGTTTTCGACCGACTGGCTGGGTCCCGAGGTCGAACCATAGGTACTACTCTGATACAGTATATTTTTACAAACACATTTTTCCTCCGTGCCGAGACGTGGCACACCCTACTGCGCGGTTTCGAGGTCCTCCCGGGTGGTGCACGCATATATTCTTCCTGACGTGGGACGCCCTACCGCGCGTTTTCTGGGTCCTCCTCGGTCGTAGCGCCGAAGCAAGTAAATGAGTCGTCAAATCATGAAAGACCACCTTTCCCGCTGAGTACATCAGTGAAGCACAGTGGCTAGCTAGTTGGGCTAGTTCGACCGATTAGCTAGGCCGCCGCCACATTTGTTTTTTCACCCCTTTTTTTATCTACTTGCCGGCAGGTAAATTTAAATATCCACCGCGGCGTTGCTCTGGTGTTTGGGCACGACAGGATTTTAAATTTTTTGATTGACGGGAGCAGGCGCGGCAGGATTTTAAATTTGTTGATTGATGGGAGCAGGCGCGGTAGCAATTAGTCACGATGACTCCGCCTGTAAAAACCCACTGCTCCCTGATGTGAGAAGTCGTCGACTGGTGTTTTACCGTGGTGAAAACCAAAAGATTCCCCGCTCCTCAGCTGGCTTCCTTCGCCTTCCCGTAGATTGCATTGCCTTTCAGCCGTTTCGCCCCCTTTGCTTACTCTCCCCATTGCTTCTACCTGGTGCCATGGCGGCGCAGCGGATCATGGAGTCCGAGGTGAGGCGCCTGACACAGGAGCTCCATGCCAAGGATGCGGAGCTCAGGGCCAAGGACGTGGAGCTCCGTGAGCTCAAGGAGGAGAGGAGTGCCATGCTCCTCCGTTATGTGCGGGAGTTCACGGAGCTTCAAAAGCGGCAGGCGACCACCACAAAGATGCTCGAGGCATCGGCGACATTGCTGCAGAAAGAGGGAGATACGATAGGCCGTCAGGGGAGCCGGCTGGAGCGCGAGCGGGCCGATCGTGACGAGGTCCAGGATCGCCTCAGCCACTTGGTGAACCAAGTTTCCACGCATGTGTTGCGGCTGCGCGATGCCTACCGTCGTGCCAGCGCGACGATCCCGGCCGTTGGGCTAAACCCGTTCGACCACCTGGTCGACTTCAACAAGCTGCGTTTTCCTGACCTGATCTCCTTCTTCACCTATATCTCCGCGCGATGGTGGGGGCTGAGCTGGACAAGGAGGGGTTGCACGCTGCCGTCGCCGTTGCCGGGCGAATCCTTTCAGGGCTCCGTCACCGGAATCTATTCGTGCCATTGGACGCCGTCTTTGACGAGATGGCTCCCGTTGACCGAGAGCGGGCTCTGCGGGCGGTTGAACCCTGCATCACCAACGTCATGCGCCTCAAGAAGCAGAGGGACTTCGGTGGTGTTTAGGCGCCCTCTGCATGGGCATGTCCATGTCTCGGCGCAACATGACCGTTGGATCAAACTCAGACGATGCAGATCCGTCACTGTAGCACAAAGCGTGTGTGGGTGTGTTTGGTTGCATTCTCATCTCAATATAGTTGTTTCCTCTTCGTGTATTTTTGTCGACCTACTAGTGTGGACTCATGCACCCTTCATGCACTCTGCCAAACACCCAAAAGTGGGTTGAGAAGGGAACTTTTGCTCCCATCCCGTGCACCCTTCATACACCCTGTCTAAGACTATAGGATGTGCTTCATATGGTTCATGTTTTGTGGAGTACTATAGCACCGTACTCTCCATGCGCTGTGGACCTAGTTCTGTTAACAACGATCTCACCATTCATTCTCGACCGGACAATCGAAAAAGCGGTACTATGTTACATATAGGAGTAGTTGACATGCGCACAACATAGCAACAAGATTGTGTAGTACTGACGTATGAACAACTGCACATGCCTATTAGTAGGAGCACTATGTATGTTCAAGTGGCTACCGTGTTTCGCACTCCTCCGTCGTAAGAGTGGAAACGCTTGTTGTAATCATTTTGTTTCTTCAGAATGAAAAACAGTGGACACGCTCTACCGTGCGGATCCTCCTCCAGCCATGCACTAAATTACTCACTTTCGCCGACGTGTGGGACAGCCAGCACCTGGGTCCACCAGCCATGCACTAAATTACTCCGTAGTAGAGTGACGGTAGACTACCCCGATCGAACCGCCGCAGTAATGCCCAATGAGCCGTCAAATCACAAAGCCCCCTCCTTTCCAGCAGTAAGTTGGATGGACGAAGCAACCATCATTTCACTCTTCTCTCTCAGCTTCCTCTCTTGAAGAAAACCCCCCACTCGCTTCGCTTCTCCCTCATCTCGTTCCTCCTTTCACTCTTCTCTCTCAGCTTCCTCTCTTGGATGGACGCCGGAGCACCGGCCGACATGATGTCTATGGCTCTGGCCAAAACCGTCGGGGCTTATGGTACGAAGAAGCGCAAGCACCCCGCCGAGACTACCGCAGACAAGCTCAAAGCCATCGCCCTGTCCAAGCCCCCCTCTCTGGGATCCCTCATTAAGCAAGTCCAGGTAATGTCTCTTGTTGACGATCTTTTTCTCGATCTTGATCATGTTTTTTCATCTAACATGCAGTACTAGTACTGGTAGTACAACTTTCTGGGTGATCTTGCATGTGATTTTAGTGTGCCAAATGACGGTTCTAAATTCCTCTTTTGACCAAAACATGCGAGACGTTGACACTGATTTCTTATAGATTACTTTCAACTACTCCCTCTGTCCCAAATTTCTTGTCTTAGATTTGTCTAGATACGGATGTATCTAATACTAAAATGTGACTTGATACATCCGTATCTAGACAAATCTAAGACAAGAATCTTGGGACGGAGGGAGTACTTTATGAACATCAATGCTACCTTTTAAGAGGGTATATTTGCCCCAGTAACTTGTGTTATGGATAATGCATGTAATCCCTCTGCTCTCATGCCTTTGAAGACATGTTCTAGTGTCTTTGTTCACTCATTTCTGTGCGTATATGTAGTAATATATGGAGTATAATATCGAAAATCATCTTATATTTCTGAACGCATGTAGTAATGAAATATGGTTTCTGTTTGAATTAGAACCAATTCCGCGGTGGAGATGAAGTTCTCAAAGTCATGCCGTGTGAACTGGAAGACCTGATGATGAGTTCTACTGCTGAACTATCCAGCTGCTGTGTGCTTGTTGCCACATGTCCTGAACTAGTGTTTTCCTGTAGCATTGTTGTCAGGCGTGTTCTCGAGGATGTACTTGACCACAACAATTTCCTGGCTGTGCCTTCGATTACGAAGGGTGTGGTTCTTGTAAAGCTTCCCAACAAATCTGATGCGGCATGTCTTCATCATCATGTTTATGAGTGGAAAGACCACTCTGTTAGGTTCTCCAAGGTTGACAAGATGGTGATGGTGCATGTAGACATCTCACACGAAGTCCATGGCCTAGTCAGTTATGCGGAGTTCATCCCGTAGGTCGGTGGCAAGAAATAGTCTGCAGAGTTTAGTTAGTGCAACTTTGTTTGTCTGTAGTAAGTACTATTGTTCAGTACTTGATTTGTGTTTGTGAACCCTGTATTGTTTATTAGTACTGCTGCTTTGGTGTGTGGTCAGTCCTGAGAATGGTCTATGTTAATGTCTGTCCACTCCATTCAGTCTGTACATTTTGAAGTATCCAGATCATATTTTTTGTGAGGACGGTTTATCAATTATGGTTACACTCGAATATCTGTATGCATTGCAGGGTTTATCGCACCCACTAGGATTTCCAGTCCCATGGATGTTCGGTCCATACGATTTGTCACGACCTTTGGACTGTCCTGCTTGTGGGAGTAGGTAGGGCCCCTGCATGCCACGCGTAGTTGGACGATCAATCTTATGTTTAGTACTTCAACATAGTGATTTCCTGGTAAGGATTCACTCGTGTCACATCAAGTAAATCTTATTGATTTACTGTCTAAATCTTATTGATTTAATGTCATGTTTTCTTTCTTTTCCTGCAATTTTATGATGCAGGTTTTGCCATGTGACATTCATCACAGAATAAACCGTTTGGTTTGCTCTACGATGGCTATTTTTGCAGGTTTCACTTCTTATGTCGTGTCAGTAACGAAGGAACTGTCCATCACTTATATTACTAGAAAAAATTGGATCGGTCTGTTGTCCGAGTACAAGCTGAATCCCTATGATGAACTGCAGTTTGGTTTAACAAAAACGCCACAACTAGTCCTTCTCATGTTTAAAAGAAATGAAGAAAAAAACTGGATCACGGTCAGGGATCCTAGTCAAGTTAGAAAGCTGATCATAGAAGACCAGACACGATCGCCGCTGTCTCGCATAGATCGAGCACCGGCAGTTGCTCTAGCACTGACAGCGGCAGCAGCTTAGTCTGATCCAGCTGAGGATTGGGCACCGACCGCGTCAGCGGATCAGTCTGATCTACCGGAGGATCGGGCATCGACACCGGCACCAGCTCTACAAGGAGCACCATCTCCGGCAGCAGCAGCGGCTTCGGCACATGCACCAACACTTGCACTTGCATTTGGTCTGGCCCGTGCAGTTGCACCGGCAACAGACTGGGCTGCAGTTTGCACTTCATATACCAAAGTCCTTACAAAAACCGACATGTCCACCTTCTTGGTAAGCATTGGCCGCCCAAGTGCTTCGTTCTTTTTTCTTTCCATGTTGTTTCACATGATTCACTGTGTTGATCTAACTGTTTGGGTATGTCTTCTTGTTTTCAAACAGAGAATTCCTAGAGCAACAAGGGAGTCGTTCAACAATCCGGGCGACCACGGCCAAGTTTCTCTTACCATGCGCAGCCTTGGTGTGAATGAACCTGCTCAATATACCAGAAGTACAAAGGATGGTCGCATGATGATTGATGCCAAAGGACGGTCAAGGTTCAAATCTAAATCATATCTTGCGGTAGGGGATGATGTCAAAATCGAACTTTCTCAGCAATGAGAGCTGGTCCAAATCAACTTTGAAATTCTTCAGTAGCAGCACGCAACTACCGAACTGATCTATCCTCCGAGAGATTTTGATGTAATAATCTGGCATGGTGAAACAAGTGTCCTGTGTGTATAAGTAGTACGATAGTATTATTTATCACATGGTATATCGTTGATAGAATTGCAACTCTGATTGCTGGTTAGGAACTGTCGTTCGATTTCATTCCAACAACTGCCGTGCTTTATTCAATTTTGTGTATTCGCCTTGCGACATCATCTAAAACCAGCGTAGTATCGATCACTTGCAATATGAAAAGCGCTGAGGTAGAACACATGGGCCCCCAAACATGCAGGGTCGGCCTGCGGCCCAAAGTCCAGAACCGTGAGCCTATTTGAGTATTATATTCTCAGCTGAACCCCCATAAAAAAAGCTGAACCCCCATAATGCCCGTGCGTTGCAGAGGGAGTATATTTCTCGGCAAGGTGAGCCTGTGATATAAAAGATTTGTATATTTCTTTACAGAGGGAGTATCTCTCTGTCAAAATATATATTTATGTGTAACTAGT
The DNA here is from genome assembly GCA_963921465.1 of Triticum timopheevii. NCBI lineage: Eukaryota > Viridiplantae > Streptophyta > Magnoliopsida > Poales > Poaceae > Triticum > Triticum timopheevii. The sequence goes on from OY997264.1 coordinate 332,483,758, forward strand.
TACTCCTGTCTTTCTACTTTCTTTCGTTGCTATGTGGGGCAACCGGCAACGGGGTCCACATGCCATATGCACAAATTAGAGTGCACAACTTCATGGTAGACACACCCCGGTCGTAGCGCCGCAGTAATGCCCAATGAGCCGTCAAATCACAACCCCCCTTCCAGCTTTAGCAGTAAGCTGGACGGACAAAGCGGCAATATTTCACTGGGCCTGAATACCCTTCTCCCTCGTCTGCTTGTTCAGAGAAAACCCCCGCTCGGCGATTGCATAGGGTTTTCTCATGCAGAAGCAGGTACGAATTCTTCATCCATCCCCGATAAATCCAAGTCCCTTGGTCGTAGGTAATCCTAGGATGGCAGCTGCCGCCGTTGATGCATTTTTCTTCATACTGAATCTAGTGTGTTTCAGTTGCATTGCCCAAAATGCGAGTACCCTACAGATTTTTGCACCCACGGCGAGACGCCACACTTGTTCCTTCTCATCCTACCACAGCATTTTGAAACACGCACAGTATGTTCCTAGAATCCTCTTCTCTATCCGAGAGGGTGGGGGTTTTCTGAACATGCTGTGTTCTCATATTATTTTTCCTGCAGTGTATTATTTGCTCTGCCAGAACACATGTACTCAAGATGCTCGGCCTTGCCATAACTGAATACACTAGTTTAATGGTCACAGTGAAGACAATCCATGGATATTGCTTCCGAGCTGGGTTCATGAACCAAGAAGATCGCTGCTTTTTTTATGGCCGAACTTGGATAAACTTTCTCAAGTGTTACGGACTGAAAGCTGGCACACGAATGTTGATGGAAATAGTAGAACCTGGTCTCATCTTCACTGCGATCTTCCACCCCGACGTCATTCCAATTGTTCATCCATGTTAGTTTTGTATCTGGTTCTTGCTTGTTGCCTCGATTACTTCTTAATCCACCTATTCTGTCTAACTAATCACAATTTAACTTTAGAAGTAGCAACGAATCTCTCACGAAGATGCTACTTCTAACTAATATTGTCTTATAATTGGTGGCACGTGTAGGCTTTTTCAGAGTTAAGCAGTCTGCTCATTTGTTACTCTGTAATAACTCGGCTGTTACTAATGGCACTGAAGTTGGCTGGATCGAGATCCACATGTTCCTACACTTTATCGATCGTCTTGAGGTCCTTGTGGGGCATTTCAATGGTGGAAGGCCACGTGGGATATGTGTGCCACTGCTGCACTCGTTGAACAGGTCCAACTGTGTCGAGAAACTTATGGTACGAGCTGTTTTCTGTTATATATGTTGTTCATAAACTATTGCTTATACACAGTTTTACAGCTGTGATCTTCTTGAAACAGGAACTGCCGAGTTCTATTGTTCCTGTACAGATGCCTGACCATTGTCGGGTCAGACTTGCGCTTGGTCACAACATGATGTTTATGTCGACCTACTCAATTCCCCTTGGAGGCGAAAAGATACTTATTCGTGGGCGGTCTCAGATAATGAAGGCCCGTCCATCTTGGAGAATAGGACAGAAGATTATGTTCATGCTTTTCCTTGGCTCTAAAGTGAATATCCTGTTTATTGACCACGTTGCGAGATGAAGCCGCTTTCAGAAGGTTGTGGATGCGCGGGGTGGCGCCTGGGCCTTGTCCTAGGGCTTGGCGGCCTCACCCTTGGTTAACTGTAGGCAAAGTAGCACTGTTCGAGGCGTGCTTTGTACGGTTGAACCTGTATAAGTACTCATACTGCTTTCAGCTTTGGTTGTTAAGTGCCCCTACTGGTTTCAGTTAAGGTTGTTAAGTACTCCTGCTGCTTTTACATACTGTTGTGTTTCTTCAGTCCTGTCTTCCTCTAGCCGCCAAAACCAAACCAGCGCCGGCGGGGCCGCCTGCTTCCGCCTCCCACGGCTGGCTATGCCTCAGCGCACGCATCGCCGCCCCACCGTCTCCTAAATCGTTAACGCCGACGTCCTCCGCGCGCTTTGGTGCACTCGCCGCGGCGCCGCCCTCTCGCGTTGTCAACATGGTCAACAAACAACAGGAATCGGCAGAAGTACGTCGAGAGGATGACAGTAGGGGCCCTCCACGTCAGTGTATGGAAAAATAAAATGCTTCCTCCTAGTGTTTTCCTGACATCTGGGACCCACGACATTGTGAGCGTATATAGTCAATAGACAAGAGAACAACACAAGATCGGCTGACACCTGGGACGTAGCTACTCAAGCAATATTTTTTTTGTTTGGTATTGTTCAGACGGAGCAGGGTTTGAACTGGGCTGTGGCCCGTCTAGCCCAGGCTTATATTTTATGTTCACCATGTGACCAGCCCAGCTATTTTTTCTTTGTGCAAATGAGCCCAGTTTATTTTTTCTGAAGAATACCCAATCCAGTGAAGGAAATATGCCCTAGAGGCGATAATAAAGTTATTATTTATTTCCTTATTTCATGATAAATGTTTATTATTCATGCTAGAATTGTATTAACCGGAAACATGATACATGTGTGAATACAGAGACAAACTTAATGTCACTAGTATGCCTCTACTTGACTAGCTCATTAATCAAAGATGGTTATGTTTCCTAACCATAGACATGTGTTGTCATTTGATTAACGGGATCACATCATTAGAAGAATGATGTGATTGACTTGACCCATTCCGTTAGCCTACCACTTGATCGTTTAGTATGTTGCTATTGCTTTCTTCATGACTTATACAATGTTCCTACAACTATGAGATTATGCAACTCCCGTTTACCGGAGGAACACTTTGTGTGCTACCAAACATCACAACGTAACTGGGTGATTATAAAGGTGCTCTACAGGTGTATCCGAAGGTACATGTTGGGTTGGCGTATTTCGAGATTAGGTTTTGTCACTCCGATTGTCGGAGAGGTATCTCTGGGCCCTCTCGGTAATACACATCACTTAAGCCTTGGAAGCATTGTAACTAATGAGTTAGTTACGGGATGATGTATTACGGAATGAGTAAAGAGACTTGCCGGTAACGAGATTGAACTAGGTATTGGATACCGACGACCGAATCTCGGGCAAGTAACATACCGATGACAAAGGGAACAACGTATGTTGTTATGCGGTTTGACCGATAAAGATCTTCGTAGAATATGTAGGAACCAATATGAACATCCAGGTTCCGCTATTGGTTATTAATCGAGAATAGTTATAGGTCATGACTACATAGTTCTCGAACCCGTAGGGTCCGCACGCTTAACGTTACGATGACAATTTTATTATGAGTTTATAAGTTTTGATGTACCGAAGTTTGTTAGGAGTCCCAGATGTGATCACGGACATGACGATGAGTCTCGAAATGGTCGAGACATAAAGATTGATATATTGGACGGATATATTTGGATACCGGAAAGGTTCCGGATGAGATTGGGACTATACCGGAGCTCCAGGAGGTTACCGGAACCCCTCGGTAAGTATATGGGCCTTATTGGGCCTTAGTGGAAAGGAGGGAGAAGGAGCAAAGGAGGCCCCCCCCAAGCCCAATCCGAATTGGGAGGGGGGCCGCCCCCCCCCCTTTCCTTCTCCCCTCCCCTCTCTTCCTTCCCTCTCCTACTCCTAATAGGAAAGGGGGGCCAAACCTACTTGGAGTAGGATTGCCCCCCCTAGGGCGCGCCTCTCCCCTTGGCCGGCCCCCTCCTCCTCTCCCCCTTTATATACGGGGGAGGGGGCACCCCTAAGACACACAAGTTGATCTACGGATCGTTCCTTAGCCGTGTGCGGTGCCCCCCTCCACCATATTCCACCTCGGTCATATCGTCGCGGAGTTTAGGCGAAGCCCTGCGCCGGTAGAACATCATCATTGTCACCACGCCGTCGTGCTGACGGAACTCATCCCCGACGCTTTGCTGGATTGGAGCCCGGGGAACGTCATCGAGCTGAACGTGTGCTGAACCGGAGGTGCCGTACGTTCGGTGCTTGGATCGGTCGGATCGTGAAGACGTACGACTACATCAACCGCGTTGTCATAACGCTTCTGCTTACGGTCTACGAGGGTACGTGGACAACACTCTCCCCTCTCGTTGCTATGCCATCACCATGATCTTGCGTGTGCGTAGGAAATTTTTTGAAATTACTACGTTCCCCAACAGTGGCATCCAAGCCTGGTTTTATGCGTAGATGTCATATGCACGAGTAGAACACAAGTGAGTTGTGGGTGATACAAGTCATACTGCATACCAGCATGTTATACTTTGGTTCGGCGGTATTGTGAGATGAAGCAGCCTGGACCGACATTACGCGTACGCTTACGCGAGACTGGTTTCACCGTTACGAGCACTCGTGCTTAAAGGTGGCTGGCGGGTGTCTGTCTCTCTCACTTTAGCTGAATCGAGTGTGGCTAAGCCCGGTCCTTGCGAAGGTTGAAACAGCACTAACTTGACGAACTATCATTGGGGTTTTGATGCGTAGGTAAGAAAGGTTCTTGCTAAGCCCGTAGCAGCCACGTAAAACTTGCAACAATAAAGTAGAGGACGTCTAACTTGTTTTTGCAGGGCATGTTGTGATGTGATATGGTCAAGACGTGATGCTATATTTTATTGTATGAGATGATCATGTTTTGTAACCGAAGTTATCGGCAACTGGCAGGAGCCATATGGTTGTCGCTTTATTGTATGAAATGCAAATGCCTGTAATTCCTTTACTTTATCACTAAGCGGTAGCGATAGTCGTAGAAGCAATAGATGGCGTAAACGACAACGATGCTACGATGGAGATCAAGGTGTCGCGCTGGTGACTATGGTGATCACGACGGTGCTTCGGAGATGGAGATCACAAGCACAAGATGATGATGGCCATATCATATCACTTATATTGATTGCATGTGATGTTTATCATTTATGCATCTTATCTTGCTTTGATTGACGGTAGCATTTTAAGATGATCTCTCACTAAAAAATTATCAAGAAGTGTTCTCCCCGAGTATGCACCGTTGCCAAAGTTCGTCGTGCCCATGCACCACGTGATGATCGGGTGTGATAAGCTCTACGTCCATCTACAACAGGTGCAAGCCAGTTTTGCACACGCAGAATACTCAGGTTAAACTTGACGAGCCTAGCATATTCAGATATGGCCTCGGAACACGGAGACCGAAAGGTCGAGCGTGAATCATATAGTAGATATGATCAACATAGTGATGTTCATCATTGAAAACTACTCCATCTCACGTGATGATCGGATATGGTTTAGTTGATTTGGATCACGTGATCACTTAGATGACTAGAGAGATGTCTGTCTAAGTGGGAGTTCTTAAGTAATATGATTAATTGAACTTAAATTTATCATGAACTTAGTCCTGGTAGTATTTTGCAAATTATGTTGTAGATCAATAGCTCGCGTTGTTGCTTTGATATGTTTATTTTGATATGTTCCTAGAGAAAATTGTGTTGAAAGATGTTAGTAGTAATGATGCGGATTGGATCTGTGATCTGAGGTTTATCCTCATTGCTGCACAGAAGAATTATGTCCTTAATGCACCGCTAGGTGAGAAACCTATTGCAGGAGCAGATGCAGACATTATGAACGCTTGGCTAGCTCAAAATGATAACTACTTGATAGTTTAGTGCACCATGCTTAACGGCTTAGAATCGGGACTTCAAAGACGTTTTGAACGTCATGGACCATATGAGATGTTCTAGGAATTGAAGTTAATATTTCCAGCAAATACCCGAGTTGAGAGATATGAAGTCTCCAACAAGTTCTATAGCTAAAAGATGGAGGAGAATCGCTCAACTAGTGAGCATGTGCTCAGATTGTCTGGGTACTTCAATCGCTTGAATCAAGTGGGAGTTAATCTTCCAGATAAGATAGTGATTGACAGATTTCTCTAGTCACCATCACCAAGTTAGTAGAACTTCGTGATGAACTATAGTATGCAAAGGATGACAAAAATGATTCCCGAGCTCTTCGCGATGTTGAAATCAACGAAGGTAGAAATCAAGAAAGAGCATCAAGTGTTGATGATTGACAAGACCACTAGTTTCAATAAAAAGGGCAAAGGGAAAGAAAGGGAACTTCAAGTAGAATGACAAGCAAGTTGTCACTCCCGCGAAGAAGCCCAAAGCTGGACCAAAGCCTGAAACTGAGTGATTACACTACAAAAGAAATGGTCACTGGAAGCGGAGAAGCCCTTAATATTTGGTGGATAAGAAGGATGGCAAATTGAACAAGGGTATATTTGATATACAGGTTATTGATATGTGCCTTACTAGTGTTTATAGTAGCCCCTGGGTATTTGATACTTGTTCGGTTGCTAAGATTAGGAACTCGAAACAGGAGTTACAGAATAAACAGAGACTAGTTGAAGGGGAAGTGACGATGAGTGTTGGAAGTAGTTCCAAGATTGATATGATCATCATCGCACACTCCCTATACTTTTCGGGATTAGTGTGAAACCTGAATAAATGTTATTTGGCGTTTGCGTTGAGCATGAATATGATTTGATCATGTTTATTGCAATACGGTTATTCATTTAAAGTCAGAGAATAATTGTTGTTCTATTTAAATGAATAATACCTTCAATGGTCATACACCCAATGAAAATAGTTTGTTGGATCTCGATTGTAGTAATACACATATTCATAATATTGATGTCAAAAGATGCAAAGTTAATAATGATAGTGCAACTTATTTGTGGCACTGCCGTTTAGGTCATATTGGTGTAAAGCGCATGAAGAAACTCCATGCTGATGGGATTTTGGAATCACTTGATTATGAATCACTTGATGCTTGCGAACCATGCCTCATGGGCAAGATGACAAAAACTCCGTTCTCCGGAACAATGGAACGAGCTACTGACTTATTGGAAATAATACATATTGATGTATGCAGATCAATAAGTATTAAGGCTCGTGGCGGGTATCATTATTTTCTGACCTTCACAGATGATTTGAGCAGATATGGGTATATCTACTTGATGAAATATAAGTCTGAAATATTTGAAAGGTTCAAAGAATTTCAGAGTGAAGTGGAAAATCATCGTAACAAGAAAATTAAGTTTCTGAGATCTGATCGCGAAGATGAATATTTGAGTTACGAGTTTTGGTCTTCAACTAAAACAATGTGGAATAATTTCATAGCTCACGCCACCTGGAACACCACAACGTTATGGTGTGTCCGAACGTCGTAACCGCACTTTATTGGATATGGTGCGATCTATGATGTCTCTTACTGATTTATTACTATTGTTTCGGGGTTATGCATTAGAGACAACTACATTCACGTTAAAAAGGCACCATCTAAATCCGTTGAGACGACACCATATGAACTGTGGTTTAGCAAGAAACCTAAGTTGTCGTTTCTTAAAGTTTGGGGCTACGATGCTTATGTGAAAAAGTTTCATCCTGATAAGCTCAAACCCAAATCGGAGAAGTGCGTCTTCATAGAATACCCAAAGGAAACTGTTGGGTATACCTTCTATCACAGATCCGAAGGCAAGATATTCGTTGCTAAAAATGGATCCTTTCTAGAGAAGGAGTTTCTCTCGAAAGAAGTAAGTGGGAGGACAGTAAGAGCTTGATAAGGTAATTTGTACCTTCTCCCGAATTGGAAAGTAGTTCATCAAAGAAATCAGTTCCAGTGATTCCTACACCAATTAGTGAGGAAGCTAATGATGATGATCATGAAACTTCAGATCAAGTTACTACAGAAACCTCGTAGGTATTCCAAAGTACAGTCCGCACCAGAGTGGTACGGTAATCCTATTCTGGAAGTCATGTTACTAGACCATGATGAACCTACGAACTATGAGGAAGCGATGATGAGCCCAGATTCCGCGAAATGGCTTGAGGCCATGAAATCTGAGATATGATCCATGTATGAGAACAAAGTGTAGACTTTGATTGACTTGCCCGATGATCGGTGAGTCATTAAGAATAAATGGATCTTCAAGAGGAAGACGGATGCTGATAGTAGTGTTACTATCTACAAAGCTAGAATTGTCGCAAAAGGTTTTTGACAAGGTCAAAGTGTTGACTATGATGAGAGTTTCTCACTCGTATCTATGCTTAAGTCTGTCTGAATCATGTTAGCAATTGCCGCATTTTATGAAATTTGGCAAATGGATAGACAAAACTGCATTCCTTAATGGATTTATTTAAGAAGAGTTGTATATGATGCAACCAGAAGGTTTTGTCAATCCTAAAGGTGTTAACAAAATGTGCAAGCTCCAGCGATCCATCTATGGACTGGTGCAAGCATCTCAGAGTTGGAATATACGCTTTGATGAGTTGATCAAAGCATATAGTTTTATACAGACTTGCGATGAAGCCTGTATTTACAAGAAAGTGAGTGGGAGCACTACAACATTTCTGATAAGTATATGTGAATGACATATTGTTGATCGGAAATAATGTAGAATTATTCTACAAAGCAGATAGGAGAGTTTGAAAGGAGTTTTTTCAAAGAAAGACCTCGGTGAAGCTGCTTACATATTGAGCATCAAGATCTATAGAGATAGATCAAGATGCTTGAAAAGTTTTTTCAATGAGTACATACCTTGACAAGATTTTGAAGTAGTTCAAAATGGAACAGTCAAAGAAAGAGTTTCTTGCCTGTGTTACAAGGTGTGAAATTGAGTAAGACTCAAATCTTGACCACAGCAGAAAATAGAAAGAGAATGAAAGTCATTCCCTATACTTCAGTCATAGGTTCTATAAAAGTATGCCATGCTATGGACCAGACCTATTGTATACTCTGCCCTGGTTTGGCAAGGGAGTACAATAGTGATCTAGGAGTAGATCACTGAACATTGGTCAGAATTATCCTTAGTGGAATAAGGATATGTTTCTCGATTATGGAGGTGACAAAAGGTTCGTCGTAAAAGGTTACGTCGATACAAGTTTTGGCACTGATCCAGATGACTCTAAGTCTAAATCTGGATACATATTGAAAGTGGGAGCAATTAGCTAGAGTACCTCCGTGCAGAGCATTGTAGACATAGAATATTTGCAAAATACATACGGCTCTGAATGTGACAGACCCGTTGACTAAACTTCTCTCACAAGCAAAACATGATCATACCTTAGTACTCTTTGGGTGTTAATCACATAGCGATGTGAACTAGATTATTGACTCTAGAAAACCCTTTGGGTGTTGATCACATGACGATGTGAACTATGGGTGTTAATCACGTGGTGATGTGAACTATGGGTGTTAATCACATGGTGATGTGAACTAGATTATTGACTCTAGTGCAAGTGGGAGACTGAAGGAAATATGCCCTAGAGGCAATAATAAAGTTATTATTTATTTCCTTATTTCATGATAAATGTTTATTATTCATGCTAGAATTGTATTAACCGGAAACATGATACATGTGTGAATACATAGACAAACTTAATGTCACTAGTATGCCTCTACTTGACTAGCTCATTAATCAAAGATGGTTATGTTTCCTAACCATAGACATGTGTTGTCATTTGATTAACGGGATCACATCATTAGAAGAATGATGTGATTGACTTGACCCATTCTGTTAGCCTAGCACTTGATCGTTTAGTATGTTGCTATTGCTTTCTTCATGACTTATACAATGTTCCTACAACTATGAGATTATGCAACTCCCGTTTACCGGAGGAACACTTTGTGTGCTACCAAACGTCACAACGTAACTGGGTGATTATAAAGGTGCTCTACAGGTGTATCTGAAGGTACATGTTGGGTTGGCGTATTTCGAGATTAGGTTTCGTCACTCCGATTGTCGGAGAGGTATCTCTAGGCCCTCTCAGTAATACACATCACTTAAGCCTCGCAAGCATTGTAACTAATGAGTTAGTTATGGGATGATGTATTACGGAACGAGTAAATAGACTTGCCGGTAACGAGATTGAACTAGGTATTGGATACCGACGATCGAATCTCGGGCAAGTAACATACCGATGACAAAGGGAACAACGTATGTTGTTATGCGGTTTGACCGATAAAGATCTTCGTAGAATATGTAGGAACCAATATGAACATCCAGGTTCCTCTATTGGTTATTGACCAAGAATAGTTATAGGTCATGACTACATAGTTCTCGAACCCGTAGGGTCCGCACGCTTAACGTTACGATGACAGTTTTATTATGAGTTTATAAGTTTTGATGTACCGAAGTTTGTTCAGAGTCCCGGATGTGATCACGGACATGACGAGGAGTCTTGAAATGGTCGAGACATAAAGATTGATATATTGGACGGATATATTTGGATACCGGAAAGGTTCTGGATGAGATTGGGACTATACCGGAGCTCCGGGAGGTTACCGGAACCCCCCGGTAAGTATATGGGCCTTATTGGGCCTTAGTGGAAAGGAGGCAGAAGGAGCAAAGGAGGGGGCGCCCCCCCCCAAGCCCAATCCGAATTGGGAGGGGGGCCGGCCCCCCTTTCCTTCTTCCCTCCCCTCTCTTCCTTCCCTCTCCTACTCCTAATAGGAAAGGGGGGCCAAACCTACTTGGAGTAGGATTGCCCCCCAGGGCGCGCCTCTCCCCTTGGCCGGCCCCCTCCTCTTCTCCCCCTTTATATACGGGGGAGGGGGCACCCCTAAGACACACAAGTTGATCTACGGATCGTTCCTTAGCCATGTGCGGTGCCCCCGTCCACCATATTCCACTTCGGTCATATCGTCGCGGAGTTTAGGCGAAGCCCTGCGCCGGTAGAACATCATCATCGTCACCACGCCGTCGTGCTGACGGAACTCATCCCCGACGCTTTGCTGGATTGGAGCCCGGGGAACGTCATCGAGCTGAACGTATACTGAACACAGAGGTGTCGTACGTTCGGTGCTTGGATCGGTCGGATCGTGAAGCGTACGACTACATCAACCGCGTTGTCACAACGCTTCCGCTTACGGTCTACGAGGGTACATGGACAACACTCTCCCCTCTCGTTGCTATGCCATCACCATGATCTTGCGTGTGCGTAGGAAATTTTTTGAAATTACTACATTCCCTAACATATAGGCCTACTTATTTTTCTACGCCTTGAAAGTAATATGAAATGGGTTGTAAATATAAAAAACAGATGACAAATTGGCAATTACTTTATAATTTCTGATTTTTTTTTCACATTTTCAGATTCCTATTTCACTAGGCATTAACCTAATTCAAATATATCTTCAAAGTACTTTAAATATGGCTCGACATTTCGGTATTAAAAATAGTTTGGAACCCACAGAAATATGCGAAATTGGCCCTGGCCAACCAAAAAAATGACTGCAATAAATTGCATAAGAAGTTGCCATGAGCTATATATAAATTATTAAAAAAGAGGGAGTGGTCTGACTTGTGGGCCTGTTTAGTTGACGCGTATGCAAGATTTTTTTAGTTATTATATACTACATCTACAAACGATTCTAGCAGACGTAACCGTTGGATGTCAATCCAACAGCCGTCGTGTTTCTTCAATCTCTGATCTTCTTGCTCCAGCCGCCAAAGCAGCGCCAGCGGGACCGCCTACTCCCACCTCCCGTGGCCGGCTGTGCTGCCGCGCAGGCCTCAGCGCCCCCTACTACTCCCACCGCTGGCTAGGGCATCCCTCTACTCACCCACGCCCCCTGTTATTCTGCGGCGACGGCAGCCTCACACCGCAGCCGAACCGGTGAACCCTCGTACTCCTCTCCGCGCGGTCTACCACTGCCGCGTCTTCCCCGGCTCCGCGTCGTCCCCTTCCTAGGCCTCACCGTCGTCCACCTCCGTGGTGCTCTCGGCGCGGCGTGGTCAATGTGGTCAACGACCGACTTCCATCGGAAGAGTACTGTACGTGGAGAGGCTGACAGCTGGGTCCACGGTAGCCGCAAGGAAGTGCCTCCTTATTACGCGGAAAATAATTATTCCTCCACCTGACATCTGGGACCCACTAGACGGGCCACCAGTATTTCGTGAAAAAAATGTTTCCCCCTGACTGCTGGGACCCACAGGTCGGGCCACCGTATTTCGTGAAAAAAATGTTCCCCCGCTGTCAGCTCGGACCCACCGAAAGTGCCTCCTTATTACGCACAAAAAATGAATACCCCCTGCTAGCTGGGACCAACCTTGGTGGGAGGCTGACTCGTGGGCCTACTAAGTTTATTGGGACGGAGGCCTTTGTCAACTTTAGTCAATATATGAACGATTCTAGCTCCAGTGACCGTACAATGTCCATCCAACGGCCGTAGTGCTTCTTCAACCTCTGGTCTTCTTGCTCCAGCCACCCAAAGCAGCGTCGGTCGTGCCGCCTGCTCCTGCCGCCCGTGGCCGGCTGTGATGCCGCGGAGGCCTCACCGCCCCCTACTACTCCCACCGCTGGCCAGGCCATCCCTCTACGCACCCACACCCCCTGTTATTCTACGGCGACGACAGCCTCACACCGCAGCCGAACGAGTGAACCCTCATACTCCTCTATGCGTGGGCATCCACTGTCGTGTCTTCCCCGGCTCCGCGTCGTCCCCTTCCTAGGCCTCGCCGTCGTCCACCGCCCTGGAGCTCTCGGCGCGGCGTGCTCAACGCGGTCAAGGAATGGCTTCCATCGGACGTGGACTGTACGTGGAGAGGCTGACAGCTGGGTCCACGGCCGCAACAAGGATGTGCCTCCTTATTACGCGCAAAATAATTATTCCTCCACCTGACAGCAGGGACCCACCGGACGGGCCACCGTATTTTGCGAAAAAAACATTTCCCCCTGTCTGCTGGGACCCACCAGCTACATCTTCGCACGCAAGGAAGTGCGTCCGAAAAAAAACGATTCGCCCCCCTGACTGTTGGGACCCACCAGCTACATCTTCGCACGCAAGGAAGTGCGTCCGGGCAAAAAAAAAACCAAAACGATTCGCCCCCCTGACTGCTGGGACCCACCAGCTACATCTTCGCACGCAAGGAAGTGCGTCCGGGCAAAAAAAATAAAATCCAAAACGATTCGCCCCCTTGACTGCTGGGACCCACGAGCTACATCTTTGCAGGCAAGGAAGTGCCTGACAGTCGGGACCCACCTGGTCAAAGCATACGTACCGTTGTCATTCTGGTCGCGAACGTGTACGTACATACTGGTCGATGTAGAGGCGCGCACGTGTCGTAGTAGAGGCGTGCACATAGCATGTACACGTACGTACAGCGGCGAGGGTGCAAGAAAGAAAATACGGCCACGTACGTACATACGGGCAGGGTCTCGAATGCCTACTCGCGCATACGTACATGGCTGGGTCGGAACGGAGAAACAGGGTCGTCGTCGTGTTCATGGGGAGCCAACCGGCTGGGTCGGAACGGAATGCGTGGTCGTGTTCATCGGGAGGGCTTGGATGGAACAGGCAATGGAAACGAGGCCTGGCGTACTGCACAACGGAGGAAACGGCCTTGTGTTCGACCGGCCACGTTCGAAATGGGGTCCTGTTGATCGGGAGGGGCCTGGCATACCGCAAAACGGAGGAAATGGACTTCCTACGGTCGAAACGGGGGTCCTGTTGATCGGGAGGGGTGTGGCGTACCGCAAACCGGAGGAAACGGACCTCCTACGGTCGAAACGGGGGTCCTATTCATTGGGACGGGTGTGGCGTACCGCAAAACGGATGAAACGGCTTGTGTTGGAGCGCTACGGTCGAAACGGGGGGGGGGGGGGGTGTGGCGTACCGCAAAACGGGACTCCACGGGATACTATTCATCTCCACCGTCGACCTCCTCCAGCCTCCACGGGCTACCGTCGACCTCCTCCAGCCTCCACGGGCTCCTGTTCATCCAGCCTCCACCGCGCGCTACTCCACGGGGTCCTGTTCAACCACCCCTCCACGGGCACCCCTCCACCGTCTACTGTTCATCCAGCCCTCCACACCACGGGGTCCTGTTCAACCACCCCTCCACGGCCACCCCTCCGCTGTCTATTGTTCATCCAGCCATCCACACCACGGGTTCCTGTTCAACCACCCCTCCACGGCCACCCCTCCACCGTCTACTGTTCATCCAGAGGCAACGCCACCACTCACTGTTCATCCAACCCCCCCCCCCCACGCAACGCTCATTGTTCATCCCAGAGGCAGCATCGATCGACTTCAGTTAGCAGCAATAGTGAAGCAATCGCTCCATCGGGTTCAGTTAACAGCCATCGATCGATCCCTCGGGTTCAGTAACGCGTAGCCTGCAGTGCAATCGCTCGGCTTCAGTTAGAGCCCAACGCCTCGCTCGGGTTCAGTTAGAGCCAACGCCTCGCACACACGCGCGTACGTACGAGAGAAACACGCATCGCTCTCCCACCGTAACCGGCAACTCCCCGAAATTTTCCTCCCCCTCGCTTCTACCACGGTTTTTTCTGTCATGGACGGCCCAAAGAATGTCATGCAGCTGCGTCTCCGGCCCGCCCAGGACGAAAAGCCCATTTTCTGTCATGACTTTTTGTCATAGAAGTAGGAGCCCACCACATCTATGATGATACCGGGTTTTGTCACAATTATCGTCATAGAAGTGTCATATGTATGACAGATTTTTTTTTCGTTCGGCCCAAAATGTCACGGATGTGTCTTTTTTTGTAGTGCTTTTGAGTGCGTTGAATACTAAGATAAGTTTGATGCTTGATAATTGTTTTGAGATATGGAGGTGATAATATCAAAGTTGTGCTAGTTGGGTAATTATGAATTCAAAGAATGCTTGTGTTGAAGTTTGCAAGTCCCGTAGCATGCACGTATGGTTAAAGTTGTGTAACAAATTTGAAACATGAATTGTACCTGGCTTGTGCATCCTTATGAGTGGCGGTCGGGGACGAGCGATGGTCTTTTCCTACCAATCTATCCCCCTAGGAGCATGCGCATAGTACTTGATTTTTGATGACTTCTAGATTTTTGCAATAAGTATATGAGTTCTTTTGACTAATGTTGAGTCCATGGATTATACGCACTCTCACCTTTCCACCTTTGCTAGCCTCTTCGGTACCGTGCATTGCCCTTTCTCACCTTGAGAGTTGGTGCAAACTTCGCCGGTGCATCCAAACCCCATGATACGATACGCTCTATCACATATAAACCTCCTTTTTATCTTCCTCAAAACAGCCACCATACCTACCTATCATGGCATTTCCATAGCCATTCCGAGATATATTGCCATGCAACTTCCATCACCATCATCATGGCATACATTACTTTTGTCATATTGCCATTGCATGATCATGTAGTTGACATCGTATTTGTGGCAAACCCACCATGCATTATTTTTCATACATTTCACTCTTGATTCATTGCACCATCCCGGTACACCGCCGGAGGCATTCATATAGAGTCATATCTTGTTCTAAGTTTCGAGTTGTAATCCTTCTGTTGTAATCAATAGAAGTGTGATGATCATCATTTTTAGAGCATTGCCCAAATAAAAAAAGGAGAAAGGCCAAAAGAAAAAAAAGAAAGGCCCAAAAAAAATTAATAATAAAAAGGGCAATGATACTATCTCTTTTTCCACACTTGTGCTTCAAAGTAGCACCTTCTTCCTCATGTAGTGAGTCTCATATATTGTGCTTCAAAGTAGCACCTTGTTCCTCATGTAGTGAGTCTCATATATTGTGCTTCAAAGTAGCACCTTGTTCTTCATGTAGTGATTCTCATAAGTTGTCTTTTTATACTAGTGGGAATTTTTCATTATAGAAATTGGCGTTTATATTCCTACGATGGGCTTCCACAAATGCCCTAGGTCTTCGTGAGCAAGCGAGTTGGATGCACACCCACTAGTTTTCCTCTGTTGAGCATTCATAGCTCTAGCGCATCCGTTGCATGGAAATCCCTACTCCTCATGTTGACATCAATTGATGGGCATCTCCATAGCCCATTGATTAGCCTCGTCAATGTGAGACTTTCTCCTTTTTTGTCTTCTCCACACAATCCCCATCATCATATTCTATTCCACCCATAGTGCTATATACATGGCTCGCGCTCATGTATTGCGTGAAGGTTGAAAAAGTTTGAGATTATTTGAGTATGAAACAATTGCTTGGCTTGTCATCGGGGGTATAGAAGTTGGGATCATCTTTGTGTGACGAAAATGAAGCATAGCCTAACTATATGATTTTGTAGGGATGAACTTTCTTTTGCCATGTTATTTTGAGAAGACATGATTGCTTTGATTAGTATGCTTGAAGTATTATTATTTTTGTGTAAATATGAACTTTTGTCTTGAATCTTTCAGATCTGAATATTCATATCACAATTAAGAAGATTTACATTGAAATTATGTCAAAGTATCACTCCGCATCAAAAATTCTTTTCTTATCATGTACCTACTCGAGGACGAGCAGGAATTAAGCTTGGGGATGCCTAATACATCTCCAACGTATCTATAATTTTTGATTGCTCCATGCTACTTTATCTACTATTTTGGACTATATTGGGCTTTATTTTCCACTTTTATATTACTTTTGGGACTAACCTATTAACCGGAGGCCTAGCCCAGAATTGCTGTTTTTTGCCTATTTCAGTGTTTCGAAGAAACGGAATATCAAACGGAGTCCAAACGGAATGAAACCTTCGGGAACGTGATTTTCCAACCGAACATGATCCGGGAGACTTGGACCCTACTCCAAGCAGTGCCAGAGGCGGTCACGAGGGTGGAGGGCGCCCCCCTGGGCGCGCCCCCTACCTTGTGAGCCCCCTGACGCTCCAACGACGTACTCCTTCCTCCTATATATACCTACGTATCCCCGAACGATCAGAACTGGAGCCAAAAACCTAATTCCACCGTCGCAACCTTCTGTATCCACGAGATCCCATCTTGGGGCCTGTTCCGGAGCTCCGCCGGAGGGGGCATCCACCACGGAGGGCTTCTACATCATCACCATAGCCCCTCCGATGAAGTGCGAGTTGTTTACTTCAGACCTTCGGGTCCATAGCTAGTAGCTAGATGGCTTCTTCTCTCTTTTTGGATCTCAATACAATGATCTCCCCCTCTCTCGTGGAGATCTATTCGATGTAATCTTCTTTTTGCGGTGTGTTTGTTGAGACCGATGAATTGTGGGTTTATGATCCAGTATTATCTATGGAAAATATTTGATTCTTCTCTGAATTCTTTTATGTATGATTGAGTTATCTTTGCAAGCCTGTTCGAATTATCCTTTTTGGTTTGGCCAACTAGATTGGTAGTTCTTGCAATGGGAGAAGTGCTTAGCTTTGGGTTCAATCTTGCGGTGTCCTTACCCAGTGACAGAAAGGGTTTCAAGGCACGTATTGTATTGTTGCCATCGAGGATAACAAGATGGGGTTTTATCATATTGCATGAATTTATCCCTCTACATCATGTCATCTTGCTTAAGGCGTTACTCTGTTTTTAACTTAATACTCTAGATGCATGCTGGATAGCGGTCGATGAGTGGAGTAATAGTAGTAGATGCAGAATCGTTTCGACCTACTTGTTTTGGACATGATGCCTATATACATGATTATTTCCTAGATATACTCATAACTATGCTCAATTCTTTCAATTGCTCAACAGTAATTTGTTCACCCACCATAGAATACTTATGCTCTTGAGAGAAGCCACTAGTGAAACCTATGGCCCCCGGGTCTATTCTCATCATATCAATCTCTATCACTTTATTTACTTGTTTTGTTTTTACTTTGCCTTTTACTTTTTACTTTGCATCTATCTATCAAAAATACCAAAAATATTATTTATCATTTCTATCAGATCTCACTTTTGTAAGTGACCGAGAAGGGATTGAGAACCCCTAATCGCGTTGGTTGCGAGTTGCTATCATTTTGTGTAGGTACGAGGGACTTGTGCGTGGTCTCCTACTGGATTGATACCTTGGTTCTCAAAAACTGAGGGAAATACTTACGCTACTTTGCTGCATCATCCTCTCCTCTTCGGGGAAATCCAATGCATTGCTCAAGAGGTAGCACCCCCTAATCCAGGACTCCCTCAATCACATCATTAGGAGAATGATGTGATTGACTTGACCCATTCCGTTAGCTTAGCACTTGATCGTTTAGTATGTTGCTATTGCTTTCTTCATGACTTATACATGTTCCTACAACTATGAGATTTATGCAACTCCCGTTTACCAGAGGAACACTTTGTGTGCTACCAAACGCCACAACGTAACTGGGTGATTATAAAGGAGCTCTACAAGTGTCTCCAAAGGTACATGTTGAGTTGGCGTATTTCGAGATTAGGTTTTGTCACTCCGATTGTCGGAGAGGTATCTCTGGGCCTCGCAAGCAATGTAGCTAATGAGTTAGTTATGGAATGATCCATTACATAACAAGTAAAGAGACTTGCCGGTAACGAGATTGAACTAGGTATTGAGATACCGACGATCGAATCTCGGGCAAGTAACATACCGATGACAAAGGGAACGACGTATGTTGTTATGCGGTTTGACCGATAAAGATCTTCGTAGAATATGTAGGATCCAATATGAGCATCCAGGTTCCGCTATTGGTTATTGACCGGAAACATGTCTCAGTCATGTCTACATAGTTCTCGAACTCATAGGGTCCGCACGCTTAAAGTTTCGATGACAGTTATATTATGAGTTTATGAGTTTTGATGTACCGAAGGTTGTTCGGAGTCCCGGATGTGATCATGGACATGACGAGGAGTCTCGAAATGGTCGAGACATGAAGATTGATATATTGGAAGCCTATATTTGGATGTCGGAAGTGTTCCGGGTGAAATCGGGATTTTACGGGAGTACCGGGGGGTTACCGGAACCCTCGGGAGCTTAATGGGCCATAGTGGGCCTTAGTGGAGAAGAGGAGAGGAGGCCAGGGCAAGGCCGCGCGGCCCTCCCCCCTAGTCCGAATAGTACAAGGAGAGGGGGGCGGCGCCGCCCCCCTTTCCTTCCTCTCTCTCTCCCTCCTCTTTCCCCCCTTCTCCAAGTCCAACAAGGAAAGGAGGGAGTCCTACTCCCGGTGGGAGTAGGACTCCCCATGGCGCGCCCCCTCCTTGGCCGGCCGCCCCCTCCCCCCTTGCTGCTTTATATACAGGGGCAGGGGGCACCTCTAGAGACACAACAACAGATCATTGATCTCTTAGCCGTGTGCGGTGCCCCCCTCCATCATAGTACACCTCGATAATATTGTAGCGGTGCTTAGGCGAAGCCCTGCGATGGTAGAACATCAACATCGTCACCACGCCATCGTGCTGACGGAACTCTCCCTCGACACTCGGCTGGATCGGAGTTCGAGGGACGTCATCAAGCTGAACATGCGCAAGAACTCGGAGGTGCCATAGTTTCGGTGCTTGATCGGTCGGGCCGTGAAGACGTACGACTACATCAACCGCGTTGTGCTAACGCTTCCGCTTTTGTTCTATGAGGGTACCTGGACGACACTCTCCCCTCTCGTTGCTATACATCACCATGATCTCACATGTGCATAGGAATTTTTTTGAAATTACTACGTTCCCCAACACGTGGGTGGTGGTTCGGACGTTCGGCAAGGCCTGGGTGGCGGCCGGAGATGTACAACGGCGACGGCGGAGGAGCAAGATGTGGATGCAAAGCAAGGGGGAACAGGGGCAGAGTGGAAGAGAATGGGACCTGAAGGGGAATTTCAATGGGCTAGGGTGTCGGAGTTTCACGTGGCTGATGTCCAAAATCCCGCACCCCCCTGTGAGTTTGCTTCCAATTTGCGGGAAAAAGCTTTTCCGAACCGGTCGGCCGACCGATACAGAATCACGTTGGATGGCAAAACAAGCCCGGACCGTGCTGTTCGGATGGATGCAAATGGTCCGAGGGTCCGTTTTGGAGGTGCCCTAAGGGCATGGCCAATGCGTAGGCTCAAATTGATGCCCCGCGGGCCATGTAGGCTCGGTCTCAGGAAAATTTAGTTCGGATGGTGCTATGGGATTTTGATACGTCTCCAACTTATCTATAATTTTTTATTGTTCCATGCTATTATATTATCTTTTTTGGATGTTTAATAGGCATTTATATGCTATTTTATATTATTGTTGGGACTAACCTATTAACCGAGAGCCCAGTGTCAGTTTCTGTTTTTTTCTATTTTAGAGTTTCGCAGAAAAGGAATACCAAACGGAGTCCAAACGGAATGAAACTTTCGTGATGATCTTTCTTGGACCAGAAGCAAACCAGAAGACTTGGAGATGAAGTCGGAGACGCAACAAGGCGGCCACGAGGGTGGAGGGTGCGCCCATACCTCGTGGGCCCCTCGTGGGTCTCCTGACCTTGTTCCTTCGCCTATATATACTCTTATACCCTGAAAACATCCAGGGGTGCCACAAAACCACTTTTCCTCCGCCGCAACGTTCTGTACCCGTGAGATCCCATCTAGGGGCCTTTTCCGGCGTCCTGCCAGAGGGGGATTCGATCATGGAGGGCTTCTACATCAACACCATTACCTCTCTGATGAAGCGTGAGTAATTTACCACAGAACTTCAGCTCCATAGCTAGTAGCTTGATGGCTTCTTCTCTCTCCTTGATTCTCAATACCATGTTCTCCTCGATGTTCTTGGAGATCTATTCGATGTAATACTGTTTTGCAGTGTGTTTGCCGAGATCCGATGAATTGTGGATTTATGATCAGATTATCTATGAATATTATTTGGTTCTTCTCTGAATCCTTATATGCATGATTTGATATCTTTGCAAGTCTCTTCGGATTATCTGTTTAGTTTGGCCTACTAGATTGGTTTTTCTTGCAATGGGAGAAGTGCTTAGCTTTGGATTCAATCTTGTAGTGTCCTTTCCCAGTGACAGTAGGGGCAACAAGGCACGTATTGTATTGTTGCCATCGAGAATAAAAAGGTGGGTTTTCATCCTATTGCTTGAGTGAATTCCTCTACATTATATCATCTTACTTAATGTGTTACTTTGTTCTTTATGAACTTAATACTCTAGATGCATGTAGGAGTCGGTCGATGTGTGGAGTAATAGTAGTAGATGTAAAATCGTTTTGGTCTACTTGACACGGACATGATGCCTATGTTCATGATCATTGCCTTAGATATCATCATAACTTTGCGCTCTTCTATCAATTGCTCGGCAGTAATTTGTTTACCCACCGTAATATTTGCTATCTTGAGAGAAGCCACTAGTGAGACCTATGGCCCCCGGGTCTCTTTTCCATCATGTAACTTCTATTTTACACCGTATTAGTTTCCCATCAACTTGCCAATTTCCGTCGCCGTTCCTTTAATTTACAATCTTTACTTTCCAATCTATAAACCAAAAATACCAAAAATATTTACTTTACCGTTTATCTATCTCTATCAGATCTCACTTTTGCAAGTAACTATGAAGGGATTCACAACCCCTTTATCGCATTGGGTGCAAGTTGTTGATTGTTTGTGCAGGTATTCGGTGACTTGTGCGTAATCTCCTACTAGATTGATACCTTGGTTCTCAAACTGAGGGAAATACTTACTCTACTTTGCTGCATCACACTTTTCTCTTCAAGAAAAAAACCAACGCAAGCTTAAGAGGTTGCAGATCTCGGGGCATGTGCTTGGGGAAAAGAGAGGATAGTCCTAAGGTAAAAGATAGAAAAAGTATTGTAGATGCATGCCTATCCTAATTCGTTTTTATTTGCTTGATGACGTCCACAATGACGGTCGTTGTAGAGGAAAAACAAATGAAGTTGTAGATGAAAAACAAATGAAGCTGTCTAAAGCTACTTTTTCTTGTGGGGCAGCCACATGGGGCGTGTTTCGTTGCCGTTGTGAACCGTTCCTGCATCGCATACACTTCTCAACCCAACCTGGTTGAGCAAAAATAGGCCCTAATACACCATCTGCAAATTGTTTGCTTGCCTGCATCTAGTATCCCTGCATTAGGTATACGCAAGTGCACTTTGTTTGGTTGCCTGCATTGGGCCAAGTGGCACATGAACACGGCGTTTGGTTGCATATGGCGTACATGTTGTGCTTACCTTGTATCCTAGATGGTGAGCTTACCCACAATGATCACACCTAGCACACCAACGTCACAACACAGCAATGGGATGAACTGGGCGAAGATGATGAAGTTCTTTAGGTTCAGCCCAAACTAACAATCCACCTTGACACCTCCAACCTTGCCACTGTCAACACTGCTGCCTCTGTGCTTTCGCATCCAGTTGGAGTAAGCTTGTTCTGCTGCTTGCCTAGTCTTGAACCCTCTATGGCTGCTATTGCTATATGATGCCACTTGTGCACTGGCTTCTACCCATGAACTATAAACCCCTGGAGCCTTATCGATAAACATGACATACCACTTGCCCTAGCAATGCACAAGAGCAAGAGTTGAAGCAGAAAATCAATGGAGCACACAAACAACAACGAAGCAGAAGAGAAGAAGTAAAGCATGCATGATCATACGACATAGAAAGTTGAACCTAGCACTACATTGGTGTTAACCTACCACCACATCCAAAAGAGGGTGTTGTCCTATTCACCATCAGCGTGAGGGGTTAGTATATACCACCTCACCAAAATATGCAGACCATTAAATTGGTTTTCAGCCCTAGCTACAGAAAATGTACGTCGTCATCGTCATCGCCGTCGTTGTCGCCACCGCCATCGCCGTCGGGGATCATGCACGCTCACAGGTAGCACTACTCTAGTAGTAGTGCTTGCCCAGCCAGCTCCTGAGCCAAAACACCCCATGAGCGTCTACCATGGCAACGAACCCAACACCCTGGGCCTTGTTGTCAAGCAGGTGGCTGAGAGCTGCCATGAGAGCCTCGTCGCTGAAGCCACCCTGGGTCATGATAGCGTCATACAGGCCAGGGTGGACGTTGAGGGTCTTTCACTCCCTGATGGTTGTTGCCACCTCCTTGACCGCCTCAGTCATGCTGCAAAAGACATTGATCTCCTTCTCCATCAGGCCTCCTCTCTTCCTCTTCCTATCATGGACGGGGTCAAATGGCTTGTCGAAGGGCTTCACGAAGGGCTTGTCAGGGTCATCAAGGACCTCGACGTCCGGGGTCCCAGGGAAGTCTGGCATGGGAGAACCAAGAGGCTCCCCCGAGCCCATGGCATGCTTCCCAGTTGCCAGCCCGAAGAAGAAGATGTGTAGCATCTTGCTATAGTTCTGTATGGCTGTGTTGAGGAACTCAACGTCCCTTGGGTGGTCCTAAGAATGAAACACAAGTGTTGTTAGTTGTGATTAGGAGTAGGCAATGGTGGACAATATGAAAAGGAAGAGGGCTGTGAGCTAATCGCGTGTAACGCCCCGGATGTAACTTTCCATATTCGTAACTCCAACTCTTGCCTTTTCCGGAGATGCGATATGATATTTCCTTCGTGGTGGGGTTTTTGTCTTTTGTTTTGCATTTTGTTCATGTCTTGCATTTCATCTCATAGCATCATTCGCATTGCATCGGCACTCCGTTGCCGTCATGTTTTAAAGCTTGCATCCGTTCGTAGTTGCCGCGTTCCCCCTGCCTTCGTGACTGATCCGAGTCCAACCGGGTTTTCGATTCCCTCTTGTTTGACCGTTTGACCCTCTCTGCTCTTTACTCAGACCCCTCGCACGCGGCTGAAAGTTGTCCCGGACCCGACCCGGGCAGTCATTACCTTTGAGTCCGGATCATCCCCTAACATCTATAATACATCTCCGTTTTCTTGATTGGACTCCCTAGCATATTTATTCTCGTCCGTCGGATTTAGATCAGGAGATCCAAACTCCCTCCTTTTCCATATATATAGTCCACCCCTAGTCTAATTTGAGACCAAACCCTAAAACCTAGGGGATCTGTCCCATCCATTCTGTGTCCGCTGCCGCCACCAACTCACCATCTACCTCGGGATCCCTCCTGATCCCGAATCCACCAATCAACAGCCCCCTCCATCCACCAGTGCCCCCTCTGCTCAATCCCGAGTGGATCGTGAGCACTAGTGCCTCCCTGTCACCTTGCGCGTCCACGCCGCTGGCTGGCAGCAGCAGCAGGTCATGCCGCCGGCCTCATCCCGCTCCTTTTTCCTTCCCTGTCGCGCTTCTTCCTCTCTAACCTCTCTCCCTCTCTGCCATGGATGACCCCAGGAGCTCCCGTTGATGCCATGGTTCCTGGACCTCAAGCCTTCGTCAGATCCGACTGGGAAACGGGTGGACCAGTCCATCCCCGACCTCCGGCCGTCCCCTGCCTCGCCGGAGCGCCTCCCCGCCATGGCCGCCGAACCTGAAGTTCCATCCTGACTTGTCCACGCCTCGGCTCCGGCCAGAATGAGCCGTCCCCGGCCTCCTTGTCAGGTCGGCTCCCCCCATCAAGTCCTCGCGTCGTCGGAGCCTCTTCAGCAGCCGCGCAGGACCGCAGCGATCTCCCCTGCTTCCTCTTGCCTGCGCGTGCGTGCGTTGACCGCTGTCCCGAGCAGCCGCACGATCCTCCCGTCGCCCTGCCGCGTTGACCGCGCCAATCACCAGCGCCAGCGCCATGGATGTCGCCCCAAGATTCGTCGCCGGTCGCTTTCGTCCTTGCCATCTCAGGCCAGATCCGGAGGTTCGCCGCCCCTCTCCGTCCTCTCCGTCCCCGTCGCTTGCGGCCGCCAAGTCCCAGCCGCGCCAGGCCGCCGTGGTGCGTCCTCTGCTTCTCCTGCAACGAGCAGCAGCAGCTGGCTCGTCGTCCCGTTGATCGCGGCCCCGCGCCTCCTCGTTCGATCCAGCCAAGGCCCAGCTGCGACCGGCCCAGCCGCGCCCTTCAGCCACCTCAGTACACCACCGAGCCGGCCCAAGTGCCGTGGTGAGAAGCCCAGTCCACCTCAGTTTTGGCCTGCGTAGTTTTTTTCTCCGTCTGGCGAATTTCTCTGTTTATCCAGAGTTTACGGTTTTACAGAAAAACCCTCAACTTCATGCATATAATAACGCCACAACCGTGCATCGGGTTAAAATAATTTAAATATGTAAAATGCTTAGAATTTCATCTAGTCTCATAATTTGCCACTTTCATCCATGTTAAATATGTTTAAATATGTTGTTTGATTAAACTTGCTCAAATGCCATGTTAAAATGATTTATTTCATAACTAATTAACCATAGCTCCAATTTTAATAAACTTTATATGTAAATGGGGTGGAAAAATGCCTAGTTTAACATGGTGCACTTTATTTCCCTGTTTAACGACATTGAAATATTGTTTAGGCAGAACAGTACCAAATTCATAATTTGCATATGAGGATTTTCCCGGAATTGTTGTTTGTTGTTCCGGCCTCATTTAAAACTTGCCTAGATAGGTAGTTTTCATATGCTCCACCTCTTGCCATGTTTAACAACATTTAATATTGTTTGGTAGCTTATACGAGATAGAACTAAATAATTGATGTGGTGTTTCGTCAATATGCAACTCGTTGCATATTGAGCTCCACTTAACTTGTAGTATTGTTTGTTGCACTTTGCCATGCCATGCCTTATTAAACCGGACATGCATCATACTTTTTTGTGCATCATGCCATGTTTATGCTTGTGCACTTACCATGTTGTTTGTTTCTTTCCGGGTTGCCTCTCTCGTTAGCTTCGGTTTCGTTCCGGAGTTGTGAGGATTCGTTCGACTACATCTGTTCGTCTTCTTCATGGACTCGTTCTTCTTCCTTGCGGGATTTCAGGCAAGATGACCGTCACCCTGGATCTCACTACTATCATTGCTATGCTAGTTGCTTCGTTCTATCGCTTTGCTGCACTACCTATCTTTTGCTCTTCAAGCCTCCCAAATTGCCATGTCAGCCCCTAACCTTTTCACCCTTCCTAGCAAACCATTGCTTGGCTATGTTACCGCTTTGCTCAGCCCCTCTTATAGCGTTGTTAGTTGCAGGTGAAGTTGAAGATTGCTCCATGGTGGACAGGATTATGTTGGGATATCACAATATCTCTTATATTATTAATGCATCTATATACTTGGTAAAGGGTGGAAGGCTCGGCCTTATGCCTGGTGTTTTGTTCCACTCTTGCTGCCCTAGTTTCCGTCATACCGGTGTTATGTTCCCGGATTTTGCGTTCCTTACGCAGTTGGGTGATTTATGGGACCCCCTTGACAGTTCGCTTTGAATAAAACTCCTCCAGCAAGGCCCAACCTTGGTTTTACCATTTGCCTCACCTAGCCCTTTTTCCCTTGGCTTTGAATAAAACTCCTCCAGCAAGGCCCAACCAAGGGTCATCTTTATTTACCCCCCCCCCCCCCGGGGGCCAGTGCTCGTCGTGAGTGTTGGTCCAACCTGTCAGCCGCCGGTGGCCACCAGGGGAAACTCTGGGATGGCCTACCGGAAGTTTGGACAATCCGGTGTGCCCTGAGAACGAGATATGTGCAGCTCCTATCAGGATTTGTCGGCACATTCGGGCGGCTTTGCTGGTCTTGTTTTACCATTGTCGAAATGTCTTGTAAACCGGGATTCTGAGACTGATCGGGTCTTCCTGGGAGAAGGTATATCCTTCATTGATCGCGAGAGCTTATCATGGGCTAAGTTGGGACACCCCTGCAGGGTATTATCTTTCGAAAGCCGTGCCCGCGGTTATGTGGCAGATGGGAATTTGTTAATGTCCGGTTGTAGATAACTTGACACCAGATCCAAATTAAAACACATCAACCGTGTGTGTAGCCGTGATGGTCTCTTTTCGGCGGAGTCCGGGAAGTGAACACGGTTTTGGGTTATGTTTGACGTAAGTAGGAGTTCAGGATCACTTCTGGATCATTACTAGTTGACAACTGTTCCTTTGTTCCTCTTCTCGCTCTCATTTGCGAATGTTAGCCACCATATCATGCTTAGCCGCTGCTGCAACCTCACCACTTTACCCCTTCCTTTCCCTTTAAGCTTTGCTAGTCTTGATACCCATGGTAATGGGATTGCTGAGTCCTCGTGGCTCACAGATTACTACAACAACAGTTGCAGGTGCAGGTTGCGATGATCATGACGCGAGAGCAATGTTTACTTGTTTTGGAGTTCTTCTGCTTCTTCTTCGATCAGGGGATAGGTTCCAGGTCGGCAGCCTGGGCTAGCAGGGTGGATGTCGTTTGAGTTTCTGTTTGTGTTTCATCCGTAGTTGGATGGTGCTCTTATGTATGATGATGTTGTATTCGTGTGGCATTGTATGCCTCTTGTATGTATCCCCATCTATTATGTAATGTTGATGTAATGATATCCACCTTGCAAAAGCGTTTCAATATGCGGTTCTATCCTTGGTGGGACCTTCGAGTCTCTTTAGGATAGTATCGCATATTGGGCGTGACATCGCGACATGGCCGATGTAGTGCTCTGCCTCTAGAACTATGGAGCAAGTGTTCTCATCCCATGAGGTGCCGCTAAGGTCTCTCAGCTTGGACACTTGGATCCATCAACATCTCCACTTCCTCAGGTGGTTGTACACCTGGATGGCAGACACCTCCTGCCCACAGAACTCGAACACCTGCTTTGCAACGGTGTTCAAGTGCACCTCCTTGAAGCCCTTGTCAGTCCTAACTCCACTAGAGATAAGCTCACACATCTTGTTCAGCACGAACGTGGACATGAACGGCTGCCACTTCATGTTGTTCGACCTACCATCCTTCTTTGCCTTTGCTGCTGCTACCTTGAGTGCAGCGGCGGCAGCAGTAGTAGCAGGAGTTGACTCAACGAGTGCTACTGGCACATAGAGGAAATCAGACGCGAACACCTCTAAATCAGGTGCCATCTCGGCCATAGGTTGTGAGTCCTTGACAAACGATGGAGCAAACTGGCTGTCAGACAGGACAAGGGCCCGACTAAGATCTTGCGTCTGCGTGGTCATGTCCTGGAATCGTAGCACGCATTGACAATAAGCATAACACACAACATACCAGACAATCTATGAAAACATGAGCATACATGTACATGGTTCATCACTATCATAGCAAGCACATGCTTCATCACTATCATACTAAGCACATATTGTTCATCGCTATCATATTAAGCATACCAGACAATCTATGAGCACAAACATACATCTACAACAAACATCATGCTACAAATGGACCACCAATAGCTACAAATCACAGATCTAAGCACGAATCAACACAAGCACAAGGTTCAACTTCAAACTCTACTACTAATCTAGCCTACCACATGCTTGAACATCTAGTCCTACCACTAATTGCAACCGCGGCATAGCAATCAACCATATCAACTCACAGATTAGACCACTACTCAACCATGCATCTAGATCAAACCCTAGCTGCAGCTCAGATCTAGCTAGAAGGAACAGAGAGAAAGGGGGATTAAACTCACAGAGGTCATGGCTGCAGCTCGAGGACGAGGGAGACGATCGTGGAAGATCAACGCCGGCCGGCGAAGGAGTGCCAACGTCGTGGACCGCTGGCCAAGGAAGATGCGCCGCCTACCTGCTCGTCGGTGCCGATGCGCGTTAGCGGGAAAGCTCGAACAGAGGGAGAATGGTGGCGGGAGTTGGGGCGGTGAGGGAGGGGGCTAAATAGGGGTGGACTCGGTCGGAGGTGAGCTGAAATCCTCCCGCCGATTTTTTGGCGACGCGGGCGAGCTCGCGCCATCTCCCTGCTCGTACGAGGAGAGAAGCGCGTCCCTTCCTGATGCGGAGCATCCCACGTTCAACCCCATGTACACTCCGACTACTCTCCAAGCCCCAAGAGGACATATGACGAGACCTCGAACATGTGCCATTGGACATAAGGTGAACTCTCTCCTTGTTAAACTTCCTTTGGACCCACATGAGACATGGCTACTACCTCAAACGAAGACACTTTGTGTACCTAGGTACCAAAGAAACCAAAAAGGAGAAGGAATGGTGCAAGATCGACACCAAGAGCACGGACAGGGATTTTCCCAGCGCAGAGATAGAGGTACTAACGGTCAACTACCGGTCCACCGGTACTACCGATCAACTACCGGTCAAGCTTCTGTGATCGACCGGTGCAAGGCCGGTACAACCCCGGAACAACCGCTATATCAGCTAAAACCGGTACTACCGGCCCATGGCCGGTACTACCGCCCTGCCTGCACGCAGTTCAAGGGGTTTCACCCCATGTATCCGCCAACTTACCCCTTGGACTTCATATACTTGTCCCCTAGCTCCGAATTAGGGTTAGCATTGGTTTAGCTCATTTGAGATAGAGCTTTGCTCATCCATACGGATCTCCTCCTCGTGAGAGACCGCGGCCTCTTCGGAGAAGATCCACCTGGATTCAAAACCCCTTTACGGGAAGATCCCTCACGGATTCAAGACCTCCTCTCGGATATGAACTACCGCCACTTGTATCGCTCTTTGTTGGATTTGGATCTTGTACCCTTTTGTGTTTCGAGGATCTAGCACATGTGTGACTATCTTCTTGTTTGTTGAGTGTTTTCTCTTGTGTTTTCCTCATGTTCCCCTCGTTTCCCCTCCCGTGTTCTTCGTGTTCTTGGTAGGATTCCCCTCCAAACATGAAAGATCGGCCTCTAGGGTTCTATCCTACATCATCTTGCTATCATGAGCCACGTTGATCACGTATTTGGAGCCCCTACCCCTCTTTTTCTAGCTTGATTTTGTTGTGTTCTTCCCCAATTTCAAAAATCCCCACCAAAAATAGCCCCAATTTTTTTGTGATTTGTTTGTGTGATGATGTTTTGTTGATTTTGATCCATGGATTTGCTTGGTTTCGAGTGGATCTAGCATCCCCCCAAGTTCCCCCATCTTTCCATCCATGAAATCCATCCAATTTTGCCCCCGAAATCATCCATTTCCGCCCCAAAATCGCCCTGATCCAGATCTACGAATTTTCCCGACCCCAGCGGTACTTCCGGACTACAAACCGGTACTACCGTTGAGCACCAGGACCAGTACTACCGCCCACCAAAGCGGTACTACCGCCCCTCCCAGGTTCAGCCTCGGTTGATTGACAGTTTTGACCATAACTTCCACATCCGGGGTCCGATTTCTCGTTCTTTAGCTCGTTGAGAAGCTATTGACATCCCCCATCCACCTAGATAGGTTCCATCATCATTTGACACCATCAATTATTTGGAACTTTGGCATCTTTGCCTAGGACCTCCACCATATCATCTGCATAACCACCATAGCCTTCCGCAACCTAACCTATTTTTGATCCCCATAGCATTAGTGGTTGCTTGAGTAGCGATTCGAGTCTCCGAAGGTGTTTTGGCTACTTAGGGATGATTGCTTCTTTTTCAACCATCACCATAACTTCCGCATAGGCTTGCCCACCATACACTTCCACCAACCCAACTTAACCCAATTTTGTTTGAGCTTGTTTGAGTTGTGGCTTGTGTCTCCTAAGGTGTTTCGGCTACTTAGGGATGGCAACTTCAACTCCGACACGTGTATAGCCCATCATTCCACTTCCGCATTGCCGAGTGCCAATAACCACTGCTTTCCGCTACCACCATTTAACTTTTGTCCTTGAGATTTCGAGTTTGAGGTTTTTCCATTTCCTAAGGTGTTTCGGCTAATTAGGGACGGGTCAACATCGGCAACACCGCCTCTCATCATCGCCAAGGATGGTAACCTCAACGACACCATTGTACATTCCCCTTGCAATTGCATTGATAACCCCTAGCCCATTTTGCATCACTTGCCTATCGAGACTAGCCTTTGAGTATTGCCGGCAATGTTACTTGTGCACATTAGTGATCATCGATACACCTTACATTGCATACATACCATATCATATTGGTATCATCTTGCTATCATATCATATCTTGTGTCACAAGTTTGTTCCCGCATATATACAATTGCTATCTTGTTTTGTGCATTGTGCAAAAGTGGCCATACACACACACAAAAAAGAATAAGCTTTTAAGCAAAAGAAAAAGAGCAAAGAGCTTGTAAGCAAGTGCCATAGCATCATACCACATTGCATATAAGATTGTCATATCCGATCATCTTGGATCATCTTGTGAGAAACACCGAGAACCATACATACATAGCATACTTGGGATAGAAAGTTTATCCATTTTGCATCTTATAGGTTGTGCGCAAGTGTCGTATCCTCCTATTAAGCAATCATGCTAGTGTCTCTCTTGAGTTGTGCAAGACGAGCGTTTTCCATGGATTCCACATTTTGTGCTCATTCCTTGGTTGCATGACCCCATTTATCCATCTGTGTGTGTGTTTCCATGTGCCATTCATTGCTATTGGTCTACTTGTTTCGCTTGCGAATTTGTGAATCTCTTTCAACATTATTGACTCTTGCTAACATTTTGCATCAAATTTTTGTGCCACTATCCTCACCGAGCTCCACCATAAGCCTTACTTGTGTAGGTGTGAGAACCGACAAGAATTGGTACCAATTGTGCTATTTCCTTGTTACATCATTGAGTGATCATTGATCCATTTTCAACATCGGTCAAGGTACATTTGGTATAGTTCTCTCCTTTCTTCCACTCATATTTTCTCGAGTCTTGTGATGGATAGGCAAGGCATTTCATCTCCGGTCTCCGACAACAATGACGGCACGAACAACTACATCACCAAAGCGTCCCTCTTCAATATACAACAACAAATGCAAGGCGCGCAATCAAGATTGCGAGAGCGCATTGAGAACCTTTCCATCGACATTCGTCACTCCGAAGCAAGGAAAAGGGACTACATAGACAAGAAGCTTTCCGCACAAAAGGAGGAGCAAGATGCAAGGATGGAGGAGATTTGGGCCTTAATCAAGTCTACTTTCCCTTCATCATCTTCAAGGCGGCGGCAACCAAGTCGATCATCTTGGGAGCGCGAAAACGATGCAAGCACAATTCGTCCTCCTCCACATCTCCATAGCGACCACCATCACGTTCGTGATCAACATCATCATGAAGGGAAAGTCACCTCCAAGCAACATGTAGACGACGACGAACGACATCTACTATGAGCTCAAGCACGACAACGCCATCATCATCATGAAGATGCTCTACAAGCGCAAATGTACAAGTACCAACAAGCCCTACTTCACACCAAGTCGAAGCTTCATGAGCAAAAGAGAAGACCGGGAGACGAGCACCACCAAGACGGAGTTACGGCTACACCAACCACTTTGGCATCTTCGCCAAGTGTTCTCAAGGCATCTTCACCTTTGGACGTACGGCATCTTCGCCTACTTCCCACGAGTACGCCTACAACGACTTCATCAAGTCCAAGGCGACCACCTACAAGTGAGGACGACACTTCCATCTTCGGAAGCCCCTCATGGAAGATGACCGAGCATGGGAAACTCCCTTCGGTCATGGAGACGAGCTACGAGGTGCCACATCATATGGGCCTCCAACACCAAGACGGCGACAAGAAGGTCGAGCAAGGGCCACCCCCTTCGACCACGACGATAGTAGTTGAGCATGGAGACATTTGCACCTACATCTCTCTGACACCCACATATGTCGAGATGCCCCATTTGTCTTGTGAGGAGAGCCACCACCACGTGAGTGAGATGAGTGACTCCACCATATATGGCATTGAGAGCATTTCATATGAGAGGATGAGTGTGACCGCCACTAGCCCCACACATGAGAGCATGCCACCCATCCTATGTGAGATTGAGCGCCATTTGAGTGACTCCACCAGCCATCTGAGTGAGAGCATCCTTGAGGGAGTGAGTGAGCCACGACACTTAGTGAGTGTGGTAGTTGACACGGCATGTGAGGCCACTATGATTTCTAATGACTTAACCTCTACTCATAGTGTGTTTTCTTCTTTGGTGCTAGGTCTCCTACATGATGACATGCCTACCCTCGACGACTCCATACCTCCAAAGGAGACGACGATGGCCATGGTGGACGATGATGCACCCCCCACATGGTTCCATCAAGATGAAGATGATAACGAGTGGATCTTCGACACCTCACCGACAACACATGAGCGACGCTCCGAAGGTAACATAGGTGATGGTGCTTCTCTTGTCCCACTAGCGGACCATCTCACCAATGATTGCTTGCATGATGTTGATCCACCCATGCTTCATGCTAGTACGACTTACTCATGTCATGACTTACCCATTTATGATGAATATGATGACGAGCATGTTGAGTTGCCTAGTTGTGATGCTATGCTCCACAGGATATCATGTGAAAATTCTATTAGTCACTTCATGTTTGATAATCCTTTAAACTTGTCATATGTATGAGTGAGATCTCCCATATTGAATCATTTCAATCTCAACATAGTAACTATGCATGCCCCATTAAAATAAATCCTATTTGCACTTATGGCATAGATGACGAGATGATGGTCATTGGCTTTTGTTTTTCATGTGATGATATTGCCATGCTTCCTTTACATAATTTGCGTAATTTATCTACAATGTCATGCCATGATCACATAGAACCAAATATGCTTTGTTTTGGATGTTGTCAATATTCTCCCTGTGATGTTTCCATTAATGCTCATGAGGAGACCCCCATAGTTTCCTCATACATACTAGGAGATCTTGATGCATTTCATACTTTGCATGATTCCCATAATTGTGTGCACCATATGCATTCCATGAATAACAATGCTCTATATATTGCTCGTGATGCATTGCATCCTTTGAGTCTCCATTATTCCATACATAATAACAAACCTCTCATGATGGATACATGTTTCTATATCACGCATCTCATTTATTTGTGCATTGGATATTTTCTGCTAACCGGCACATGTACATGCGCATCATGATGGATGATGTGTACATATACCATGCACACACACAATTTTTCCTTTGTCTTTGTTTTTTGTAGGTACTCATGTATACTCGTCAACCTCTCAATCCCAAGAGTTGACGAAACGAGCTCTTGAGAGCAACGACGATTTGGGATCCCGTAGACTATCCTTACCACCATTCTCTTCGCGCAACGACTACGCGCATCTCTTTTACTTGTTTCTCACACGACTATGGGCTATTTACCATTTGTCCCCTTATGCCCATACTATCGTGTTCACTTTGCATGCTATGCCTCTTTACATGATTTTGCCATGCAACTGTGACCCTTGCTTGCATCTACCCATGATTCACCATTATGCTACTACTATGTGTGTTTGCTTGCTTGGTGGAGATACTTGTTGCTATTGCCATTTTTACCATATGCCACATGCTATTAATGCTTGTTGTGTTGGGAGAGTCATGATGCCCCATTGCTATTTACATATGGCCTCTCGCCAATACATTGATGATATTTTTCTCATATCTTGCTTTCATGCTTGTGCTATGACATGTGAATTATTCATGCCCACTATTTGCACACATGACATGCTTTCCTTGATTCCTTCTAGTATGTTGCATCTTCGCACTACTAGCTTGCTTGACTTGATCTCTATGATTACTTGCTTGGTTGCATCACCCATGTTCCATTCTTACTCGCTTTCTTAGGTTGATGACATATGCTAATTACCCCATGAATGCTTTGCATGTCATTATATATCATCTTGATAAGCTTCATGCACTTTATCACCCACAATCTTGCTGCACGGACTCATTCTTCTATGATGGACACTTTGTGTGCGCTAACCTTTGTATTTCCAAGTGTACTTTGTGTTTGCTCATTTTGCATGTACCACATACCGGAGACACATAAGACATGATTACCACCTCAAACGAAGACACTTTGTGTGCCTAGGTACCAAAGGAACCAACAAGGAGAAGGAATGGTGCAAGATGGACACTAAGAGCATGGACATGGATTTTCCCAGCGCAGAGATAGAGGTACTACCGGTCAACTACCGGTCCACCGGTACTACCGGTCAACTACCGGTAAAGCTTCTGTGATCAACCGGTGCAAGGGCGGCACAACCCCAGAACAACCGCTATATCAGCTAAAACCAGTACTACCGGCCCATGGCCGGTACTACCGCCCTGCCTGCGCGCAATTGAAGGGGTTTCATCCCATGTATCCCCCAACTTACCCCTTGGACTATATATACTTGTCCCCTAGCTCCGAATTAGGGTTAGCATTGGTTTAGCTTATTTGAGATAGAGCTTTGCTCATCCTTACGGATCTCCTCCTCGTGAGAGACCGCGGCCTCTTCGGAGAAGATCCACCTGGATTCAAAACCCTTTTACGGAAGATCCCTCGCGGATTCAAGACCTCCTCTCGGAGATGAACTACCGCCACTTGTATCGCCCTTTGTTGGATTTGGATCTTGTACCCTTTTGTGTTTCGAGGATCTAGCACATGTGTAGCTATCTTCTTGTTGGTTGAGTCTTTTCTCTTGTGTTTTTTTCGTGTTCCCCTTGTTTCCCCTCCGGTGTTCTTCGTGTTCTTGGTAGAATTCCCCTCAAAATGTGAAAGATCGGCCTCTAGGGTTTTACCCTACATCACTTCCCCTGCCTCGCCCGAGGCATGCTCGTGAGCCACTGCCGATTCAGACGTTTCCCCTGGGCCTGTTCTGGACGCTTTTAAGTTTCGTGCGATGCGGACCGTACAACAAACGCAGGCAACCAAACGGGCCAATTTTTTCCCACGCAGGCCAGGTTGCGCAATATGCAGACAACCAAACACGCCCACGGTGATGCCTCCCTAGTTTGTGCCTTGAGAGGAATTTTTCTTTCACCTTTTATGATTCGAAACCTGCATCGCGAGTGGGAGGCTGGATGGGGACCGACACAAAAGCAAGTCGACTCGAGCACCCCTGCTTTCGCTGGGGCAGCACGGTTTTAACTAATTTACCAGCGGCAGAAGAGGATAGGCGATCCATTTCGTCGTACCTGAAGATCTCCATAAACAAGAGCAAGAAAACAGATGCCTCCCTCACCATCTGCCTGCTGCCTACTACCTGTCTCCTCTGCTCTGAAACAAATAAGCGCACCAATCCCGGGGCGCCGTCTGCCTCTGCCTGCCGACCTCTCCAGACGGATGGGCATGGGCTGCCTCCACCAGCGGCTCGGCCGCAAGCGTACGCCCTCTCCCTTCTCCGAGCTTCACCGCCTTCTTTACCTCGGGAATTTCGCGCACGCGTACCAATCTGTCTTTCTGTGGCTTTGCTTTCGGAAAACCAGGTGCTCTGCCGTTCGTGAGGAGGTTCAAGCCGAGCGAGATCGAGGCGGCCACCAGCGGCTTCAGCACGGCCCTCGAGACCGGCGGGCCTCGCGGCACGGCGTACCGCGCCCGCTTCGCTGATGGCCTCGTCGCCATGGTGCGCCGTGCGGGCGGCGGCGACCCGGACCAGGCAGGGCAGGAGGGCGCCTTCTACCGGGAGCTGCAGCTGCTCGGCCGCCTCAACCACCGACACGTTGTCAGGCTCCGCGGCTTCTCAGAAGGACACAACAGGTTCACCCACCGCGCCATTTTTATTACTGTATTTTTCTCTTCTCCTAACTAATGTTCTGATTTGCGCTCCTCTTTCTTGTTACAGGTTTCTGGTGTTTGATCAGATGGAGAACAGGAGCCTGAAAGAATGCCTCCACGGTAATAAATTCTTGAGGGATGGATATCTCTTGTGCTCTTCAGTTAAGCTGCCACACTGATGATGCATCCTGCTGCACAGATCCTCTTAGGACGCCACTCAACTGGAGGACCCGGTTGCAGGTTGCCATAGATGTCGCAGCAGCCCTGGTAATCCTTTCTGCTAACGACCACTGCCACATCCACAACACTTCAAATTTTGACGCAAGAAAGACAACACCATTTATTTTCTTGACTGATTTTGAGTGGATGCAGGAGTATCTCTACTACTTCTGCGACCCTCCGGTGTTCCACGTGACGGTGACCTCGAACAACGTGATGATGGATGCTGATTTCGTCGCCAAGGTGAGTCACATCGGTACGTTGCAGACGATGCTATCTGTCCTGGCCCGCCAATAGATCGATCGAGCAACTGAATTTGTACTAAGTTTCAGCTATCGGACGTCAGTGTCGTCGGTCACGACTCTTCCGAAGGATCCCACGCCGAAGGTTCTCTTGGCCATTTTTATCATCACTTTGTCTGACACGTCTGGAATGGCACTGACACTGACACTAGAGCCTGCGTGTTCTTTCTTCAGAGCGAATTCAGCAGAGGCGGACGGAGCTGGTGTTCCAGTACGGCGTGTTGCTCCTGGAGCTCGTGACCGGACAGTCGCCCGGGGGCGGCGACGGCGAGCTCGTGCGGTGGGTGCAGGAGCCAGGGTTCGCTGGATCCATGCAGAGGATGGTGGACGCGGATCTCGGGGGCACCTACGACGCCGGCGAGCTCCGGGACCTCGTGATAGTCGCGAGGCTCTGCACTAGGCCTGGCAGCGGCACCGCCGTTGTCTCGATCCCACAGGTACTCCGCTACTTGCAGGGGAAGGTGGGTGACAAAAACAGATGACAGTACGTAGCTCTTCTTTTTGTCCTTTGCTTGCGGGTGAATGCAATGCAAATTGCAATGTACTTCCTCCATCCCAAAATTCTTGTCTTAGATACATCCGTGTCTAGACGAATCTAAGACAAGAATTTTAGGACTGAGGGAGTATGTATTGTACGTCCTCGCGGAGATATTGTATGACATCGGTGGTCCACATTTCCCTTTTTTGCGGGTGGAAGAAGTCTCCACACATTAAAAATCCCTGGACAAAAACTCCAAAACTCGGTTCTCTTTTGCAAGACTGTTAATAAAGTTGGTCTGTTACCATCAAGTTCCTATATTCCAAACGAGTTTTTCTTTAAGAGCATCTCCGACGGCCAAGCGCGCGCAAAAAAACTAGTTTGCCGCGCGCGTTTCGGCTGGTTTAGCGCGGCCGCCAGCGCTGGCTCCAACAGCCGCGCTAAAATGCAGCGCGCGCCGCTCCAGCAGCACGCGCAACTCGCCGGTATTGCATATATGGTATTTTGGACACAAAAAGAGTTTGAAACATTCAAAATGCAATAAACATGACATATAAATTTTCACACAAACAAGTTGATGAATAAAAGTTCATGCCCACAAGTTCAAAATCATGCCCACAAGTTCATCCAACCAAGTTCAAAATGCAAACCAAGTTCAAGACACAAATGAAATACATCAATCCTCCTCCTCGTCTTCGTCCTCATCTTCCGAAGACGATTCTTCCGCCTCCGAAGATGAATCTTCCTTCCTCTCCTCATCACGCACCGCATCACGTGAAGCTCCGACGGTGTTGGCAAGATCTTCAACGGCATCTTCATGAGAATGTGTGTGAGGAGGCACATCGAAAGACATTTCGCCCATGGCGGCCGGAGGTGCACCCATGCCTCCCATGAGAGAAGCAAAACTCATGCCTCCCATGGCGGCCATAGCGTCGGGGGGTGCTCCAAAGCCAACCATGCCTCCCATGGCGGCCGGAGGTGCACCCATGCCTCCCATGGCACCTAAACCGCTCATGGTACCTCCGAAGCCACCCATGCCACCCATGGCGCCAAGGCCACCGCCACCCATGCCGCCAAGGCCACCGCCAATGCCACCGCCAAGGCCACCGCAACCCATTGCGCGAATCTTGGCTCTTTTTTGGATCAACACTTCTTCACGGGCAAGATTGACATACTCTTTTTGCGCCTCATTGAGGTTAGATGTGTCCAAGAAGAACAAGTGCTTCTCCCATTCCAACAATCTAGTTCGCTCCTCATTGCTCACCTTCCTCTTCTCCAAAGCCACCTTCCTCTCATCGGCCGCCACCCTCCTCTCCTCGGCTGCCAACCTCCTCTTCTCGGCCGCGGCATCTTGGTTCCTTGCCATTTTCCTCACCTCGTTGGCTTGTTTTCTTGCCTTCACAATAGCTTCCATAGCATTTTTGAGCTCATCATCTCCTTTCCTCTTCTTCTTTTCGGTTTTGTCTTTCTTGCAGCCATCCGGTCGTTTTGGCTTTGAGTATGAAACCGAGTTGGGTGTGGGGCTTCTCTTGCCGTCATCACTTGATGCATCCTCCTCCTCCTCCTTCTCATCATCATTCAACTCAATTGTTCGCTTGAGTTTGTTGCTCAAATGCAAATCATCCAAATCTTCACGCTTCTTCCATTTCTCATCATCCTTTAACAATTTGTAGCAATGAGGCAAGGTAAAGACCCTTCCTTTCTTGATCTTCCCTTTCTTGGTTTTCCTCTCCTCTTCTTTGAACAAGTTTTGTGCAATGTTGTACTACATGAAAACAAAACAAGTTAGCACTTCGGACACCAAAAACAAGTATGATGAACATGTATGAAATGCCACTTACTCTATCATCCTCATTTGTGCCACTTGGGTTCAACTTGTCAACCGCCTTTTGTGCGGCCACTCACTTTTGACAATCCGAGTTGATTGTCAACCATCGGGACCAAAGTAATCTCTCGGAGCGGTCATTCCACTCACATTGTGAGCATCAAAGTGTTCTTTCATCCGCCCCCCAATAAGCATCTCTACTTTGATCACCTCCAACGGATGGATCCCTCGACACTTGCAACCAAGTATGCATAGTAAGATGTCATCTTTGTTGGTGTAATTGCCCGCTCTTCCTTTCGGCGCGTCGACAATGCCCTCACCCTCCTCGTCCACCTCGAACTCATGGTCTTCGAAATGGATGTCATTGGTTTGAGACCAATGCGAATTGTTGGAGCCAACACCCATAGTTGACATGTATGCATCATCGTTGAGACTACAAAGTTTTTTGAACAATGCAAATAAGCTATCTATATGATGCATTGAAAAAATAACAAGAAAATAAAAGTTGGATTTTTTTTACCTTGGGGGCATTTCGTCAAACACGTGGTGCGCGTCGGCGGCCGGCTCAATGAGTGAGCTTGCCGGCGCTTCGGTAGCCGCCGCGCCCGTCAAACGCCCTGCAAGCTTCTTTCCCCTCGCCTTCGAGCTGCCGG
Organism: Triticum timopheevii; assembly: GCA_963921465.1. Taxonomy (NCBI): domain Eukaryota; kingdom Viridiplantae; phylum Streptophyta; class Magnoliopsida; order Poales; family Poaceae; genus Triticum; species Triticum timopheevii. Next base: position 332,523,299 of record OY997264.1, read on the forward strand.
AGCCGTCCGCTGCCTTGTTCTTCTTCGCGGATGTCTTGCCCTTCTTCGGCCGCGCCGCATTGGGGAGCTTCGAGGGGGCGGCGGAGGCACGGGACGGCGCCGGCGCGACGCCACCTGTCGCCATGGTCATCCGCGGAAGCAAGAAGAGGCTGCGCGCGAGGCCGATGCTCGGCGGAGCTCCGGCGGTGGCGAGGCCAACACTCCCCGCGCTAGGGTTTCCAGCGGCGGCGGCGGCAGCGGGGGAGGGGCCGCAGCTGTACAATGGGGTGAGCGGGTGCCGGCGCATGCGTCCATGGGTGTAGTTCGCCAACGCCGGCGCGCGCGGGGCGTAGGAGGCGGAGAGGAGAGAGTGCGGCGCGAGCGCTCGAGTGTGGCGCGCGCGGAAGCGGACGCCCAAATACACCGCGCGAGATAGCGAATCCGACCGCGCGCTCAACTCCTTATAGCGCGCGCGGTTATTGCGCGCCCGCTGGAGCCACCCGCCGGATTGCGCGCGCGCTAAAATGGCCTAATTTGCGGTGCGGCGCTTGTTTAGCACGGCTGTTGGAGATGCTCTAAAAGGAGAATTACCTCCGGCATCTGCATCAGAACGATGCATTCCAAACGAGCTGGTAATGATAAACTGACCGATAATAATTCTCAAGAATTTTAGTGGGCTAATTTTTTTCCAATGGAGGCTGATCTCGGAGTCTTAAGTTTGAGATTACATGTGTAATTTGAATTTTTATCAAATAATCTAACTACAATTATGATATTAACTCAACAAAGTATGTCATGATCGAGCGCCTGAAATAAATACCCTCTCCCATCTCTTTTAAAAGGTTCAACCATGTCTTCTAGTCAATATATACGGAACGTTTGATCTAGAGGTCCCCTGAGCGAATGATTCGTTCACTATGGGAGAGAGGATCGAGTGAACCAAAATGTCCGCTCGGAGAACCTCTCTAGAGCGTCTCAAGGACAGTTTGTTTGGTGAGCCTCCTCCATCATCTTTGTAGAGAATGATTTGGTGCATCGATAATTGATTGATCGTGCACTAGGCACATATATATAGGTACAAGGGGTGCGACCGATATCTTGTCTCCTAAGATACACGTACATACAGAGGGAGACAGATACTACAGGTACTGCATACAGGACCCAGACCTATGTACATGTACACATGTTCAACACCCCCCCCCCCCCGCAGTCGAAGCGTCGCCGGTGATGCAAAGACTGGACCGAAAGCCCTTGAAAGTCGAGGTGGGTAGTCCCTTCGTCATCACATCGACGAACTGCTGATCGGTGGGCACATGTAGAACACGAACATGACCAAGTGCGACGTGCTCCTGGACGAAGTGGATGTCGAGCTCGATGTGCTTCGTCCGTCGGTGATGGACAGGGCTGGCAGCGAGGTACACCGCAGAGACATTATCACAGTAGACGAGCGTCGCCTTGGTGACCTCGCATAGCAACTCCTGAAGTAGCTGTCGTAGCCAGGAACACTCCGTGATGGTGTTGGCCACGACCCGATACTTGGCCTCGGCGCTCGATCGTGATACCGTGGGTTGTCGTTTAGACGACCACGAAATCAGAGAGGGCCCGAGGTAGATACAGTAGCCAGAAGTGGAGCGTCGAGTGTCGGGACACCCAGCCCAGTCGCCGTCGGAGTAGGCGACAAGGCTGGTGTCTGGCGAGGCCATCAGGGTGACCCATGGCTGTGGTGCCACGTATGTACCGAAGTATACGTTTCACGAGAGCCCAATGGGTGTCACAAGGAGCGTGCATGTGAAGGCACACCTGCTGGGCAGCATACTGAATGTCCGGACGCGTCAGTGTGAGGTACTGAAGCGCACCGACGCTGGAGCGGTAGAAGGGAGCGTCGGACGCCGGAGAGCCCTCGACGGCGGACACCTTAGCCTTCGTATCGACAAGCGTGGAAGCAAGCTTGCAGTTAAGCATGCCCGCTCGCTCCAGAAGCTCGTAGGCGTACTTCTGCTGGTGCAGGAAGAAGCCAGTAGCCCGGCGCACGACCTCGATGCCGAGGAAGTAGTGGAGAGCCCCCAAGTCCTTGAGGGCGAACTCGGTGCCGAGGCGAGCTGTGATCTGTTGAAGAAGCGTTGGCGAGGACGCAGTCAGGATGATGTCATTGACGTACAGTAGGAGGTACGCGGTGGCGGGGCCCTGGTGGTAGACAAACAGGGAGGCATCAGACCGTGTGGATCGGAACCCCTACTGCTGGAGGAAGGCCGCGATCCGCTGGTACCAGGCCCAAGGCGCCTGCTTCAACCTGTATAGAAAACGGGAGAGCAAGCACACGTGGTCCGGATAGGCGGTGTCGATTAAACCAGTCGGCTGCTGACAGAACACCTGCTCATCGAGATGGCCATGCAAGAAAGCATTAGACACATCGAGCTGGTAGACAGGCCAAGCGCGAGAAACAGCAAGCTGGAGAACAGCGTGAATCGTGCCCGGTTTGACAACCGGGGCGAAGGTGTCGGTGAAGTCCACGTCGGCGCTCTGGTGAAAGCCGCGCACCACCCAACGCGCCTTGTAGCGCTCAAGAGAACCGTCAGGGCGAGTCTTGTGGCGGAAGACCCACTTGCCAGTGATGACATTGGCATGTGGTGGCCGCGGGACAAGCTGCCACGTACGGTTGCGCTGCAGGGCGTCAAACTCCTCACGCATCGCAGCTAGCCAGTTTGGATCCCGAAGGGCTGCGCGGGCGAAGGTAGGGAGCGGGGATGGTGTCAAGGTAGAAGCCACGCACGCGTACTCGTCCGACAGGTAGCGCGTGCTGAGACACAGCATCCCAGTCTGAGCCCGAGTGACCACACCGGTGAGGGGTGCAGTCGCTATGACGGGGGCCACGACGGGGGCTGAGGCAGGAGCCGTGTCGGGGGCAGCCGCGGGAGCCGCAGCGGGGCCGGCCGAGGGGGCCGCGGCAACGGGAGCCGCGACAGGGGCCGCGGCGGGGGTGGCTGAGGAGGCCGCTGCGTCGGTGGCCGCGGCAGGAGCCGCAGCGCCAGGTGCCGCCGGCGCGGGGAGCACGGGCAGGGCCGGACCTGGGGCACGGCTGGGCAGTCCGCCAGAGGTGGTGGCAGGAACGAACCGCGCCGCAGAAGACTCCAAAAGTAACGGTACCTGCTGAAACGGGAACACGAGCTCATCAAAGTACACATGCCGCGAAGTGAAAACACGGTGGAAGACTGGATCATAGCACCGGTAACCTTTGGTGTTGGGAGGATAGCCAAGAAATATCCAAGGAAGGGACCGGGGCGCGAGTTTGTGAGGAGCAGTGGACGCGGTGCTAGGATAACAGAGACATCCGAAAATGCGATGACCATCATAAGATGGAACCGCGCCAAAGAGGAGCTGGTGAGGGGTGTAGTTCCAGCGAGAACGACAGGGGCGAATGTTAATGAGTAGGCTGGCGGTCGCGAGCGCGTCCGGTCAGAACCGAGGAGGCACGTAGGAGTGGAAGAGCAACGTGTGGACACAGTCATTCAGCGTGCGAAGGACGCGCTCGACGTGACCATTCTACTGAGATGTGTAGGGGCAGGTGAGGCAAAAGATGGTGTCGTGAGACGCAATTAAATTGCGGACGGCAACGTTGTCAAACTCCTTGCCGTTGTCTGTTTGCAAGGCGAGAATAGGACGACCGAACTGTGTGGTGACATATGAATAAAAAGCGGTGAGTGTGGCAAGAGTGTCGGACTTGCGACGGAGAGGGAAGGTCCACACATAATGAGTAAAATCATCCAATATCACCAGATAGTATAAATAGCCCGTGTTGCTAGCAACCGGGGACGTCCAAACATCACTATGCAATAGCTGAAACGGACAGGTGGAAATGTTTGTAGACTCGCTAAAAGGAAGACGAACGTGCTTGCCAAGACGGCAAGCCTCACAAGTGTGATCGTCGACCTTATTACATGAGAAGGAAAAACTCTGAAGAATCTGACGCATAACGGTGGAGTTGGGATGACCAAGACAGGCATGCCAAAGATCGACACTGGCGGCGAAGGCGGCGGGGCGACGGGTGGTGGTGGCGCCAGAGGGATGCACTAGGTAAAGCTTGTCCGGGCTATCACATCGGTGGAGCACCATCCGTGTACGGGCGTCCTTCACAGAAAAACCGATATCGTCAAATTCAACAGTTATAGGATTCTGACGAGCAAGGCAACGAACAGAAAGGAGATTAGTGACTAAGTCGGGCTATCACATCGGTGGAGCACCATCCGTGTACGGGCGTCCTTCACAGAAAAACCGATATCGTCAAATTCAAAAGTAATAGGATTCTCACGAGCAAGGCGACGAACGGAAAGGAGATTAGTGACTAAGTCAGGAGACACAAGAACATTAGACATATGCACAGGAGTGGAAGTAGAAGGAAAAGACATATGACCGACGTGAGTAATGGGTAGGGAGGAACCGTTACCAACGGTGATACGGGTGGGAGTATGAACGGGAGTGGCAGACGTGAGGTTACCGGGATGAGCAGTCATGTGAGCAGTGGCGCCCGAGTCCATGTACCAGTCACCACCGCCACCATAGGAGCTCGGTGACGGGGCGGAGTGTGTCGGCGTTCTGGGAATGGGGGTACCCAGACTTGCCTGCCTGCGGCCTGCGGCGTGGCTCAAGGAGTGGCCCAGTACGGCCCATCTTCATCAACACATGATCAAGACCCTCGCGAGGGGCCAAGCCTCGCAGGGCGGACGACAGGAGGCTTCCTCAGGCACGGCCTCGTCAGGCTGGCTTGCGAGGAGGCGGAGAGACCAAGGCAGGGTACCTCACGAGGTGCCCGTGATGCAAGCCATGACGACCAAGGCCAGGCGGGCGCCAGGCGGGCGCCGGCCTGCGCAGAGTCCTTGTTTCCCCTTTGGTGCAAAGGGGCAAGCACAGGCAAGGGTATCAAGCAAAGGCAGCCATTTCGGTGCAACAAGACCATGACCAGCAACACGGCAGGACGGAGGTCATCGTGGAGCCCAAGCCAGCGTCATTGTCAGGGCCTTTTGGTAGGCGAGGACCAACTTTAGTCAGGATAAGTGTACTGGATGTTCCCCTTCAAAATGGCCAATTGTTGGTGCCCTTCCCGCTTAATATTTGGGAAGAGGCCCGGGGCCTTCGCCTATAAATAGGACTAGCCACCCACAGGGTAGAGGGATCGAAGCATCGAGAGAACAAGGATAGAAAGAGAGAGAGAGAGAGAAGCGGCCGAACACCCCCTAGCAGTTCGTCGCACCAGCCAAGAACAGACCCTCGCGAGGCTGTTCTTCCCTTGTACTGTTCCTCATCAGCCCCAGAGGCAATCCACACACCACAAACTGGAGTAGGGTATTACACCACAATGGTGGCCTGAACCAGTATAAATCTTGTGTCCCTTGTGTTGTTCTTCGAGTAGTTTAGATCCTTGCGAGGCGGTGAAACATTGGTAGGCTGGGGGTGTGATCTCCGCGTGCACCCCAGTGTTCGAACCTCAAGGGTCTGCCGGAACCCGAAATCCGACATTTGGCGTGCCAGGTAGGGGTGCGCCGGAGCTCTCCCTTCCGCCGACCCGTTCTCCATCAGCACCATGCGCCGCCCTCATGGCGGCCAACGCACCGCCCGCTCCGGCTGTCGACACCGGCGCGGGACCCAGGGGGATTCAAGTCCTGGCCCCCACCCTGCGACAGGTGCAGTGGCCGAACAAGTTCAAGCCGGACATGCCGCCGCGCTACGACGGTGCGGCCGATCCACTGGCCTTCCTGCTAGCATATGAAGAAGCCGTCCTCAAGGCTGGAGGCGACGACAAGGTCATGGCTAACTAGCTGCCCATGACCCTCACCGGCGTCCCGCGCATGTGGCTACTCCACCTGCCGGCGGCTTCTGTGGCCTCCTGGGAGGAGTTGCGCGACCTCTTCCTTGCCCATCATGCTGCGCCGGAGCCCCCTGTCGTCGCAGCCCTCCTGGGAGGATCGCAGGCACCACCTTCAGGCCACCACACCAAGCCATTCGTCCGCCAGATCGGTGCCGCTCTTGTGCCGCGCGGGGCGCCTCCGGGTTGGGAGGCACCTAAAGCCGACCTGGCCTTCAGCTCAGATGATCACCCCTCCAACTCGGCCTGCTCGGGCGCGCTCCCAATGTTATGCACCCCCACCATCTGCAACGTGGCGGTCACCAAGACCCTCATCGACGGTGGCGCTGGCCTCAGCATGCTCTCAGTGGAGGCCTTCAGCCTTCTCCACGTACCGCTGGAACGGCTGCAGCCCAACAAGCCCTTCTTGGACGTCAGAGGTGGCTACATCGGCTCCCTGGGGCAGATCCGCCTTCCGGTGACCTTCGGCACCTACGACAACTTCCGCACGGAGCTGATCGACTTCGACATCGCCCCCATCGGCCTCCCATACAACGCCATCCTTGGCTACCCGGCGCTAGCCCGGTTCATGGCCGCAACTCACCCGACATACAACCTCATGAAGATGCCCGGGAGTAGTGGCGTCCTCACCGTGTCTGGGGACACCGGGGACGCGTTGCAAGCACTCAAGCTCGTTTTCAAGGCCGCGGCGGCGGCGCGGCCCGTCGACTCGGACGCCTCTGAGCCCAAGGGGGCTGCACCGGCCAATAAGAAGCAGCTATTCACTCAGGACAAGGCGGAAACCAAGCAGGTACTAGTCGACGAGGACGGATCCACCAGTGCCACCTTCACCATAGGCGCCAACCTCGAGCCCGAACAGGAGGAAGCTTTGGTGAAATTGCTATGCGCGAACAAGAAGGTATTCGCGTGGGAACCTGATCAGCTAGCAGGGGTCCCGAGGGGCGTAATCGAGCATCACCTCAATGTGTGCCCCAACGTGCGCCCAGTGAAGCAGAAGGCAAGGCGGCAGTCCACTGAGAAGCAAGCCTTCATCGTCCAAGAGACCCGCAAGTTGGAAGCGGCGGGGGTCATTCGCGAGGTCCGCTACCCAGACTGGCTGGCTAACCCTGTGGTCGTGCCGAAGAAGGGGGGAAGGAACGCATGTGTGTCGACTTCACCAACCTCAACAAGGCCTGCCCGCAGGATCTGTTCCCGCTCCCTCGCATCGACCAGATCGTCGACTCCACCGCCGAGTGTGACTTGTTGTGTTTCCTGGATGCCTTCTCCGGCTACCACCAGATCAAGATGGTAGTAGAAGATGTGGAAAAGACGGCCTTCCTGACCCCGTGCGGGGTTTACTGCTATACGTGCATGCCAATCGGGTTTCGCAATGCTGGTGCGACCTTTCAGCGGCTAATGCACATTGCCTTGGGTCGGCCGCTCGGGAGGAATGCGGAGGCTTATGTCGATGACATTGTGGTGAAGTCTCGAGAGGCAAAAACTCTGATACAGGACTTGGAGGAAACCTTCGCGAGTCTTAACAAGGTGGACCTGCGGCTCAACCCGGAGAAGTGTGTGTTTGGAGTCCCCTCAGGCAAGCTCCTGGGTTTCCTAGTATCCCACCGGGGCATCGAGGCCAACCTGGAAAAGGTAAAAGCAGTCGAGGACATGAGCCCACCGAAGACCCTCAGAGAGATGCAGAAGCTCACCGGGCGCGTGACCGCACTAGGGCGTTTCATCTCCAAGCTGGGGGAACGAGCGCTACCCTTCTTCAAGCTGATGAAGAAAAAGGGCCCCTTTGAATGGACTGAAGAGGCCGACATGGCGTTCCAGGATCTTAAGAGGCACCTGACCAGCCCCCCGGTGATGGTGGCTCCGCGCCCTCAGGAGCCCCTGGTGCTCTACCTTGCGGCCACCCCCTACTCTGCCAGCGCAGCCCTGGTGGCTGTTAGGGAGGAGCGTAGGACCAAGGCCGCAGCGACCGTCCGGGTTAAAGAAAAGAAGGGCCGAGAGGGCCTCACAGCGACTGCGACTGCAGCCAAGGAGGACCAGCCACAGAAGGGAAGCACACCCGAAACAGAAGAGGCCCCTCCCCCAGGCGACCAGTCGCCGGGGGATCCGTTGTCTCAGGAGGCGCCCCAGCCTCCGGAGGACGCTAGTGGCACCAGCACTCCCAACCTAGTCGAGCACCCAGTGTACTTCGTCAGCACGGTATTGCGGGACGCAAGGGCGCGGTACCCCATGCCCCAGAAACTCCTCCTCGCGCTATTGGTGGCCTCGCGCAAGCTGCAGCACTATTTCCAAGGCCATCCCATCAAGGTTGTCTCAGCATACCCCTTGGAAATGGTGCTCAGGAGCCCCAACTCAGCTGGGAGAGTCGCTGAGTGGAACATCGAGCTGCAGGCGTTTCAACTAGAATTCAGCACAACCAGAGTCATCAAAGGGGCTGCGCTTGTGGACTTCGTGGCAGAATGGGCAGAAGCGCCAGGCCTCGAGGCTGGCGAGGATCGATCGCTCTCCCCAGGGAGCGAGGCACTGGACGGATGGGTCATGTACTTCGACGGGGCGTTCTCCCGACACGGCGCAGGGGCTGGTGTGGTACTCGTATCCCCCACTCAAGACAAGCTCTACTACGCCGTGCAACTCTGTTTTCAGCATGGGGAAAAGGTCTCCAACAACATAGTAGAATATGAAGGCTTGATAGCAGGCCTGAAGGCCGCAGTCGCCCTGGGGGTGAAGCGCCTCACCATCAAGGGTGATTCGCAGCTCCTTGTCAACTTCTCCAACAAAGTATACGAACCAAAGGACGAGCACATGGAAGCCTACCTCGCGGAGGTCCGCAGGATGGAGAAGCAGTTTTGGGGGCTGGAGTTGCAGCATGTGCCTCGCGGCACCAATCAAGAGGCTGATCACATCACAAAAAGGGCATCCAGGCGGCTACCTCAGGAGCCTGGCGTCTTCGAGGAGCGGCTCTTCAAGCCCTCGGCGACGCCATCGCTATCAAGCACGACGCAACCCCGAGGGGAGCTCCCCCAGCCGCCTGCTTCGGGAGCCCCGGTCTGCGGCCCGACATCAGGAGCGCGCCTCCTCCTGGTGTTGGAACCTCAGGAGGGGTGCTGGATCACGGAGCTCAGGAGTTACCTGACGCAAGGCACATTGCCATAAAAGGAGGAGGAGGCGGAGCGTGTGGCACGGCAGACCACAGCATACTGCCTTAAGGATGGGGAGCTCTACTGAAGACGACCGAATGATGTGTCCCTACATTGCATTTCCAGGGAGCAAGGGAAGGAGCTACTGGCAGACATACACGGTGGCGACTGTGGGCATCACTCGTCATCACGAACTCTCATCGGTAAGGCGTTCTGCAGCGGGTTCTATTGGCCCACGACACTCAATGACGCTACGGAACTGGTGAAAGCTTGCGAGGCCTGTCAGTTCCATGCCAAGCAGATCCATCAGTCGGCGGGAGGTCTGCAGACTACCCCTCTTGTGGCCCTTCGCAGTCTGGGGACTGGATATCCTAGGCCCGTTCCCTCGGGCGCCAGGGGGCTACCTCTACCTCTACGTTGCCATGGACAAGTTCACCAAGTGGGCTGAGGTGGAAGCTGTCCGCACCATCCCCGCAGGCTCCGCGGTCAAGTTCATCAAGGGCCTCGTGAGCCGATTCGGGGTGCCGAACCGCATCATCACCGACAACGGTTCGCAGTTCACCAGTAACCTCTTCAAAACATACAGTGCTAACCTTGGAACGCAGATATGCTACGCTTTGGTGGCGCACCCGCGCAGCAATGGTCAGGCCGAGTGAGCCAACGCAGAGGTCCTGAGGGGCCTCAAGACCAGAACCTTCAAGAAGAAGCTGGAGGCCTGCAGCAGGGGCTGGTATGATGAGCTCCAGTCCGTGCTGTGGTCAATCCGCACGACCGCAACCAAGCCGACTGGCGAGACCCCGTTCTTTCTGGTTTATGGAGCCGAAGCCGTCCTCCCTCACGAGGTCAGACGTCGTTCCGCGCGGGTCCTGGCGTTTGACGAAGCGGAGCAGGACGCCATGCGGGGGATGAATCTCTTGCTGGGGGAGGAGCATCGCCGAGAAGCCGCCTTGCGGGCGGCAAGGTACCAACAAGCACTGCGGCGATACCACTGCCGCAACATCCGCCCCAGGACTCTCGAGGTAGGGGACCTCGTGCTCAGACGGGTTCTCTCTAGGGAGGGGCTGCATAAGCTCTCTCCCATGTGGGAGGGCCCGTTTAAGGTTTTTCATGTTTCCAGGCCCGGCTCCGCACGCTTGGAGACCCAGGAGGAGGTGCCCATCCAGAACGCGTGGAACATCCAACACCTCCGAAGGTTTTACCCGTGAAAAGGCCCGGTGCCTATGAAGAAGGTGAACGCCTGTGAAGTTGTTGTGTTTTGAAAAAGGCCCGGTGCCTGTGAAGAAGGCGAACGCCTGTGAAGTTGCTGTGTTTTGAAAAAGGCCCGGTGCCTGTGAAGAAGGCGAATGCCTGTGAAGTTGCTGTGTTTTGAAAAAGGCCCGGTGCCTGTGAAGAAGGCAAACGCTTGTGAAGTTGCTGTGTTTTGAAAAAGGCCCGGTGCCTGTGAAGAAGGCGAATGCCTGTGAAGCAGCTGTGTTTTGGAAAAGGCCTGGTGCCTGTGAAGAAGGCAAACGCCTGTGAAGCTCGCCGCCCGTGACACTCTCACGTAATAATGAGTGGGGCTGTACACGCCCCCGGAGTCTTCGGAGTGCTGCCCTCGGGCCTCGGGGGCTCCCGCCCACGCCCAGTGGCAGCACTTAGCTCCGCGCTGGTGAGAAGACGTCGAAGACTAGACTAGGTGTCGGACGCGGCCTCTTTCATTTGCTTTCCGCAGTTGGCATGTTTGTTCCTATTTAAAGTTTTTTTTTCGAAGCTGTTGCCATTTCGAGCTCGCGACTCTTCCGTTTTACTTGCTTGTTTCGTTTTTTCTGCGCAAAGTCTCACGAAGGGGAGCGTGGGCACCCTCGTGAGTGTTTTCTGCCCAGCAATTTGGAACTTCCTTGTTCGAGTCCGCTGCGGGAGCACCCCTCCCGGTCCGTGCCCCACGGGCATCGTGACATGATCATGAGGTTTGGGTTGGTTCTCCTTACTACCAAGGCTGGGGACTACCCCTGCTGACTAAACTCTGCAGGACACAAGGCGCAGGACGAAGCACTGGCCTCGGTAGGCGAGGATCACGACGAGCCCCCCAAGATAAGTGGTTTTCACGCATAGGCACACAGAATGAAAACATAGCACATAAGCAGAAGAAACAACGCACTAATTAAAACAACAACAGTTCAGCATGCCCCGCGGGGCAACGGATTACATTCTTTTCGCGCAGGAGAGAAAGGAAAAGCAAAAGGGGGACGACTTGCTCGGCGCCAGCTCTTAGCGAAGGCTCGTACTGCCTCCGAAGCTCAACTGGATTCCGCCTCCCGCTTCACCGGAGCGCGGCCGCGGGCCGACCCGCTGCCCTCTCCCAGACAAGAGCTACGACGAGGGGGCTGGTCGTGACCACCACTGGAGGAGCTGCTACCCGAAGGGGAGTCGCCGGAGCTTGGCGGATCTCGGGCCCCGCTGCCCGCGCGCCCTCCGCCCCCTTCACCCCGACCAATGCCGGGGCTGGGCACGCAACCGCGGTCATCGTCTTCGGGACAGCATCCGGCACGGCGGCCGTCTTCCCCGAAAACCCTCACGTAGAGGGTGGCGTCGCCGTCGAACTTGAAGTGCAGAGTGCAACGTCGGCGCAGGCCGCGCACGCGGGCAAATGTTTGCCAGCCACGGGTCAAGGCCGCCTCCCTGGCGGTGGAGACCTCCAGGGTAGCCCACGAGGACCTGCTGCAACAACCATCTGCCTGAAGCCAAAGGCCGCCTGGGGCACCAGCCGGAGCTCACCTATGAAGAAACGGGGAAGTTGGAGCCAGGTGCCGGTTGGGTCCGCCGACCACACGATGAACTCTGGCAGCACCTCCGCCGAGCGGAAGCGCGGCCTTGGGGGTCGCGCAGCCCCAGCGTACCTCTCGATGGCAGCCGAACGCCCGCCGCTGCGCATAGGGTTGCCCCCACGGCCCCGGGAAGCTGCAGCAGGGGCAGTGGGGTGCTTGCGAGGGCGGCCCCGGCCGCGCTTGGTCGGAGGGGAGCCAGGCCCTTCCTGGCGAGCCTTCTGTCGGTGTCAAAACCGGCGGATCTCGGGTAGGGGGTCCCGGACTGTGCGTCTAGGCGGATGGTAACAGGAGACAAGGGACACGATGTTTTTATCCAGGTTCGGGCCCTCTCGATGGAGGTAAAACCCTACTCCTGCTTGATTGATATTGATGATATGGGTAGTACAAGAGTGGATGTACCACGAGATCAAGGAGGCTAAACCCTAGAAGCTAGCCTATGGTATGATTGTTGTAATGGTTGTTGTGTCCTACGGACTAAAACCCTCCGGTTTATATAGACACCGGGGAGGGCTAGGGTTACATAGAGTCGGTTACAATGGTAGGAGATCTACATATCCGTATCGCCAAGCTTGCCTTCCACGCCAAGGAAAGTCCCATCCGGACACGGGACAAAGTCTTCAATCTTGTATCTTCATAGTCTTGGAGTCTGGCGGACGATGATAGTCCGGCTGTCCGGACACCCCCTAGTCCAGGACTCCCTCAGTAGCCCCTGAACCTGGCTTCAATGACGATGAGTCCGGCGCGCATAATGTTCGGCATTGCAAGGCGGGTTCCTCCTCTGAATAATCCATAGAAGATTGTGAACACCAGGATAGTGTCCGGCTCTGCAAAATAATTTCCACATTCCACCGTAGAGAGAATATCATGTACACAGGTTCAATCTGCTGACGTATCTTGTAGCGTTACGTCACGCTACTACCAAGCCTTTACTTGAATCGTTTTTTATTATACCACCTCAGCGCGTTTAGCGAAGCGGTTTCCTTGGCACGTCTTGTCGAAGCAGAGATTGTGTTCCCCTTATTCCGGGATTCTCATCAATACGGACGTGGGTAACCCAACCGCGCCCGTTGCCATGCCCCCTCTATCGAAGGTGAGTCCCGAACGGTCACGGAGACGGCTCTTGGTATTCTCCCTCTTTATAATAGGACCATAGCTCGTTTCTTTTCTTCAATCCTCCATCGAATCTTCTCCTCGCTCCAAGTTCCAACACCTAGAGCCCCAGATTCGAGTGCTTCGGACCTTCAACAATGTCCGGCTCCGACCTTCAGGGCCGGTGGATGCCCTCCTCCATCACGGAGGAGGACGTGCTAAAGCTGCGAGAGGCCAAGTACCTGTCTTACGAGATTTCGCACAGGCTGCCCGCCGAAGGGCAGGCCATACCCACCCCCGAGCCCGGCGAGTACGTCGTCTTTGTACCCCACCTCCGTCGGGGTTTAGGTTTCCTGACGGATCCTTTCGTGAGAGGGCTCATGTTCTACTACGGGCTGGATTTCCATGACTTGGCTCCGGAGTCCATCCTCCATATTTCCGCATTTATTGTCGTCTGCGAAGCCTTCCTCCGCGTCACCCCCCACTTCGGCCTGTGGCTGAAGACCTTCAATGTGGAGCCGAAGATGATTGGGGGGGCGTCAAGCAGAGTGCGGCGGGGCGGTCATAAGCAGGAGGGCTGATGCCCCGTGGCCCGAGGGCTCCTTCCAAGAGGAGCTCGTCTTGTGGCAGCAGGAGTGGTTCTATATCACCGCTCCGAAGGGCAGCAGGCAGAAGCCGCCGCCCGTATTCCGCTCGGGACCTCCTCGACGGCTGATGTCGTGGGTCAACCAAGGCTTCAACTGGGGGCCGTCAAAAGACGTGCCCCTAATGCAGGGCCGGATTCGAGACCTCCAGGCGAGGGAGATCGATCTGGTTGTGGTGATGCAGGTTATGCTAATTAGGCGTCTCCTGCCCTGCAAACGCCGTCCTCTCCGGCTATGGGAGTTCAATCTGGAGGGACCACGGATTCTCCAATACTTTATGGGTACGACACCCGTGGAGATGTACAAGTTGTTCTTCGGATCACAGGCGGCGTGTCCGGAATTGATCGAGGATGCCGGCCTAAGCTGCAATCGCCCGGATACTCAAGTAAGTAGCTCGGTGTTCGGTCGTACCGTTTGTTTGCCTTTCTACAATTCGCCTTTTAACCCGTTATCCTTCAACAGGAGTGGATAGCGCAAGCAAAGCTGATACGGTGTCCGGCCCCCCTCCCAGAGACCGCGCCGGATCCCGTGCTGGTCAGGATGTTGGAGGTTGCGCCTTCAGAAGAAGGCGAAGGGGAAAATAGAGGAGCTACCGCCTCGCCCAAGGGGGCGCTTGAAGAAGGGGGTATCGAGAATCCCTCCCTCCAGGGGGAGAAGAGGACCGCCTCCGAAGACCCGGAGGCCAAAGCCCCTAAGCGGGGGAAGAAATCTTCACCAGAGGGTCCTGTGTCCGGGGAGGTCCCGGCCGCACAGTCTTCTCTAAAGAATCAGCCCTCCAGCGAGCCGTGAGTAGAAAAGGGGGAGTTCATTAATAAGAAACATTCCTATTTGTGCCTCTGAGGATAACCGAAATTTTTGCCTTGTAGTTCGGATCTTCGACCTTCTCAGATGAGCTCGTCTTCGGGGGACCTTCGTCTGGAGATGGTGGAGAGTGAAACGCCTCCTTCTGCTGCACCGTCGGATAGGGCGGACGAGCCTGAAGTGTCATCACGCAGGGTATCCCCGAGCCCGGCAGAGCCGAAGAGTTCAGTGCCGACTAGAGTTCGGCTAGGGGAGCTGAAGGATCTACTTGAGAAGGTGTCCATCTCAGAAGACCACCATGCATTGATGAATATGGTGATTGGAAGGATTTCATCCGCCGAAAGCGGATTGCATAATGCCGTCAGGAGTTTGCTGGCGGGGATTGAGGTACATAAAGATGACGCACCCTTTTGACAGTTTTGCACATAAAAGTGCGCCCTGTATAGATAGTAGCCCCTGAGACTCGGTAGGTTGTCGAAAGCGACAGCATGCCGAGGATCAAAATCGCAGGTATTGAGTGTCGCCTTTCCTACGCAGGTGGCGGATAGTCCGGGGGCCAGCCGGACTGATTTAGTTGCTGAACTAAAGCGGCAACTCGACGTTGCGGATGCGGACATCGCGCTAGTCAACAAGCGACTTGACGAGTCGCAAGGTAAGTTGATTCTCCGTGGTCACCTAGTAAGGGAGCCGAAGGCCACCTCTTACAAGATGTGTGCTTGACGCAGATGGTGCCGCTGCTGTGGAGAGCCTTCGGGCCAAACTTGCTCAAGCTAAGGAGCAGGCCAGAAGAAGTAATGCGGCTGCCTCGAGGGCGGCCGAGGAGTTAGAAGCCGAAAGGGCTGCACACTGCCGAAGCAGGGAAGAGATGGCCGAAATGGCCGTTAGGTTGAAGGATGCTACCGATCGCAATGAGGCTCTTGAAAAGGAGCGCCTATCAGAGCAAGAAGACCTGGGGAAGGCCACCGCCGAAGCCAAGGATGCCCGTTCTGCAATGCGGGCTATAAAGGAGGAGCTGCGCCAGGCCAGAGACATTGTGGCTGGCAAGCCTTTTCTGCTGCGCCGCAGGTTTACGGATCCAAAGTATGCCCAGCTTGGCCAGCTGTGGGGTCCGGAGGATCCCTATATGGACTTAGCGGCGAGTGTGGCGGATGCCGTTGTGCACTTCCGAAGTCAGAAGGATCACAAGACGGAAGAGCTATTTTGGTCTCAATTCCATAGTCCGGATCGTTCACTTCCGCTGACCGATCGGTTGGCCGAATGGGTTGAGCTGAATAGGTTGTCCGGACTTGCCATGACGGATATCGTGACGCATGTCTGGCCGGATAGGCCCAAGCCGACGAGCTATTTTGGCTTATTGCAGCAATTTCTTGGGGCGGTGTCGCATATCAAGTTGATGAAGCGGTCGGCCTGCATAGAGGGTGCGCGGATAGCCCTCGCCCGTGTGAAGACACATTGGATGGAGATGGACGCCACCGCTGTTGCGACCCAGGGTTCGGACGAGAGCCGGTTACCCGCCGAGCACTATTTTGGGGAAGTTATGCGTGGTGCTCGTGTAATAGAGTCGCAGTGCTCGAAAAATGTCACGTTCAAATGAACGTTTTATTTTGTAAAACAATGGTTATGATGTAGTCGCTTTTTATACTTGTGCGTTTCTAGTATTGAAATATCTCCTATGCGGCCGTTTATGTATACGTGTGTATAACCTGAAAGATGGCAGTCGTCGGCTTCAGCCCCCACGCACAAGGTGCGGGGGTGTTCGCAAAAATAGCGCAGTTTCACACTTAATCCGACGTCTCGGTCCCGTTAAGGAGGTGGTAGCGTAGCAAACGAGGCAACCGGACTATAATGCTTTATCACTTTCACTTAGCCATTGGAGTTCGAGGGTGGGGCTACGATATAGCCCCTGGGGGCACCGCGCTATCCGAATTCGGGGCGCGTATGTGCCTGACCGGGAAACGGTCCTTCGTCAAAGCGGAGGCATTCTAAATATTCCGGTGGTCGATCGAGTGGTTGACCAGTCTCTCGCTGTATCATGACATTCAGTTTTCGGCTTTCTCTACTGAGGTGCTCGCCCAGCCGAACTGGGGCACAATCGCAGTAGTTCTCCTGGTGCCGCGTTAGCCGATGATACGGAACGTAAGGCAACAAAACACAGGAGCCGGGCAAACCCAACATTTGACCAAAGACATGATTCGGAGCTGATGCATATAAGGCCTAACTCGAGACGCCGAACACTCCCTAAGGTGTTCGGTCTTTGTAATAACGGGCGGAACAATGCCCTAAGCCCCTAGTGTCCAGGTACGGGCGAGGTCCTCTGACGCGGCCGATGCCAAAACGTCAGTCTCCTCTCTGGTTATCATGAAAAACCAGGGGATTATAACAACAAGAGACAGTAAAAAAGGTTTACGCAGGGTCTTAATCTGAAAAGAATCCTTGCAACGGGTCCCTACTGCACGTCTGCGCCTGTGTCTCTGTTATGCCGTTATCCTGGACGGGTGTGCACGTTGTTCATCTGTAAAAAGAGAGGAACTTAGTTTGAAAAGAAATCGTGCGAAAAGTGCATAAAAATTGAAATATTAATAAATTAATAAAGCTGAGCCTGTATTAGCCCATTGTTGCTTATATGCACAGCCCCTTGTGAAGGGGTGTGCGGCTAGGGAGCCCCTAGCTTATTTATGCTGGACTCGTCTAGCCGGGTCCGGGGTCTTTAGATGAGCCTCTTAATGAAATGATGCCACGTGGACCGGGCATTTTAAGTGTAAGAGACGCGTAATGTGGTATTGCGTTAAAGCGGACGAAAGCTTCGCGTCCCAATAGTGCTTGATAGCTACTTTTGAATGGGGCGACATGAAAGATTAGCTTTTTGCATCGGAAGTTGTCCGGTGACCCGAACATAACTTCTAGTAATAAGGAGCCTGTGCACTTGGCGTAAGGGCATGGCGTCACTCCTTTAAAGGAAGTGCGGCTATGTCGAATTTTAGTAAGGTCTATCCCCAACTTGCGGATTGTATTCGGATATTGCAGGTTTAAATCGCTGCCGCCGTCCATCAGGATTTGTGTAAGCTGTAGTCCGTCGATTATAGGATCCAATATCAGGGCAGTCCATCCTGCGTTTCGAATGCTTCTGGAATAATCCAGGTGGTCGAAAGTGATTGGTTTTGACATCCAACTTCGAGGTTCCGCTGGGGTAGACCGTGCGGCACTTATTTTAGCGGGTGCCGCATTGTTTTTCCGTAATATCACATGAAGTGAGTTTACTGTTTTGACTTCTTGTGGGAAGGTCTTTTGTTTTCCGGTGCTCTGCTGGTGGGGTTCATCATCATCCTCGCTTGGTGCATCGAGCCCCTTGTGTTCGGCGTTGAGTCGGCCGGACTGTTTGAAAACCCAACAATCTCGGTGGGTGTGGTTTGCAGGCCTTCCGGAGGTACTGTGGATTTGACATATCCGATCCAAAATTTTGTTTAAGTTGGATAGCTCGTCACTGTTGTCCTTAAGAGGCAGTGTTTTGTTGTTTAGCCGCGAGCTTTTGAATCCGGCGTTGACCGCCGTGTTCTTTGGGCCTTTTTCTTTATTCTGGCGCTGATCCTTTCGGCGTCATGATTTTCCGTTTCCATCTCTAATCTCAGATGTACTCGGGTCGCTGGTGCTGCATCTTGCTAGCCAGCTGTCTTCCCCTGCGCAGAAGCGGGTCATGAGGCTTGTCAGCGCGGCCATTGTCCTTTGCTTCTCTTGGCCGAGGTGTCTGGCGAGCCATTCGTCTCGGACATTGTGTTTGAAAGCTGCTAAGGCTTTCGCGTCCGGACAGTCGACTATCTGGTTCTTTTTGGTAAGGAACCTGTTCCAGAATTTGCGCGCTGACTCTCCGGGCTGTTGAGTTATATGACTTAGATCGTCTGCATCCGGAGGGCGGACATAAGTCCCTTGAAAATTTGCTCTGAACGCGTCCTCGAGCTCCTCCCAACTTCCAACAGTGTTTTCTGGGAGGCTTTTGAGCCAATGCCGAGCTGGCCCTTTGAGCTTGAGGGGTAGATATTTTATGGCATGGAGATCATCTCCTCTAGCCATGTGTATGTGTAGTATATAATCCTCTATCCAGACTCCAGGGTCTGTTGTTCCGTCGTAAGCCTCTATGTTTATGGGTTTAAACCCTGCTGGAAATTCATGATCCAGCACCTCATTGGTGAAACATAGTGGGTGTGCGGCGCCCCTGTATTTTGGTGTGCGCTGTCTTCGAACACTTGGAGTGTTGTGTTGCTTCCTGGGGCCCTCTTTTTTGGCCCGTAAATGGACCTGACTGGGCCATTTGTTTTCCGAGGATCATGAGTCAGCTTGTGCGCGGCGCCGCTTGTTGCTTTTGGCCTATCATCTGGTCGTCTATCCGGCCAGGCGGCTTCTTTAATTTTTGACTATGGTGGCTCTATGGCTTCCTCGTCGAATTCTGGCAGCAGCTTGCGCTTCGGATAGCTCTTTGACTGATGGCTATTGCCGTATTTGTCTGCGGTTTTGAGCACTTTGCTCCACCTCATTCTGAGTATGTCTTCCGCTGTTTTGAGCTTTCGTTTTTCCTTCCTCAGACTTCTTGCGGTGGCGACGAGTCTTTTGTGAAGGTTCTTATGTTCCAGCGGTGTGTCCGGCGTGAGGTCGTCTGGACTGTTGGTTTCGTCGGGCATGGATTGATTATCCGATTCGCCCTGTTCAGGCGGTTGCTTGGTTGCATGTTCATCGTCCATTGGTTTGCCCTGCTCTATTGCTGAGTCATTAGGAACGCTGTTTTTGTCGAGGCGGGACTTAGGGCGGCGTCTGCGTCGTCGTTTTGGTTGTTTATCGGCGAGATTATCCTTTGCCGCACCCCGTTGGTCCTCGTTATCGCTTCCTTTTGGGGTGTCCACCATATATACATCATGGGTTGGGGTGGCGTTCCAGTGCTCGGTGAGCGCTGGTTCTTGATCGTCTCCGGCATCGTCGTCCATGCCATCGATGTCTTCAGAGTTGTAGTCTAGCATGTCGGTTAGATCGTCGACAGTGGCTACAAAGTGGGTGGTGGGTGGGCTTTGAATTTCTTCGTCGTCCATATCCCAACCATCCTGGCCATAGTCCGGCCAGGGCTCTCCGGATAGCGAGAGATGCTTTAGCGAATTTAGGATGTCGCCGAAGGGTGAGTGCTGAAAGATGTCCGTGGCGGTGAACTCCATGATCGGCGCCCAATCGGATTCGATTGGCAGGGGCGCAGGAGGTTCGGAGTCCGGCAGGGAGTCCGGCGCCTCGGAGTCACGATCTTTATAAGGGACAAGGCCAGTGTTCGGCTCCATCGCCGTGGAAGTCGCAGCTCCCGAGGCGGTGTCCAGCCACCCGTCCTCGATCTGCGCAATCGGCTCCGGACTATGGGTCGGAGCGGATTCGTGTGTGGCCTCCAAGGCACTGTCCGACGGCAGAGTTAAATCATGCCCATCGTGACAGTGTGGCACGCACGGCTGCGGCTCGGATCCATCGAAGATCAAGTCTCCGCGGATATCTGCCGTGAAGTTTAGGCTTCCAAATCTGACCTGACGGCTAGGGGCGTAGCTTTCGATCTGCTCCAGATGGCCAAGTGAATTGGCCCACAGTGCGAAGCCGCTGAATACGAAGATCTGTTCGGGGAGAAAAGTCTCACCCTGGACGGCGCTGTTGTCGATTGAAGAAGCCATCAAGCCTATCGGTGACGACACAGAGGAACTCTCAATGAAAGCACCAATGTCGGTGTCAAAACCGGCGGATCTCGGGTAGGGGGTCCCGGACTGTGCGTCTAGGCGGATGGTAACAGGAGACAAGGGACACGATGTTTTTACCCAGGTTCGGGCCCTCTCGATGGAGGTAAAACCCTACTCCTTGATTGATATTGATGATATGGGTAGTACAAGAGTGGATCTACCACGAGATCAAGGAGGCTAAACCCTAGAAGCTAGCCTATGGTATGATTGTTGTAATGGTTGTTGTGTCCTACGGACTAAAACCCTCCGGTTTATATAGACAACGGGGAGGGCTAGGGTTACACAGAGTCGGTTACAATGGTAGGAGATCTACATATCCGTATCGCCAAGCTTGCCTTCCACGCCAAGGAAAGTCCCATCCGGACACGGGACGAAGTCTTCAATCTTGTATCTTCATAGTCTTGGAGTCCGGCGGCCGATGATAGTCCGGCTGTCCGGACACCCCCTAGTCCAGGACTCCCTCACCTTCCCTTTCTCCGCGGCCGAGAACCTCTTCGGCGGAGCCATGGGGATGGCGAGCGGCCGAGAAGAAGACAGAGAGTAGCAAGGAAGGATGAACCAGAGGGGCTCACGCCGTTCCGTACATATAGCCGAGGGAGGCCAACCGTCGACCTCCACGATCCCGGGTAATCATGACCCGTTTTGCATGCAGGGACTTATCAAATCGTGCAGCTACTGAGGCATCGTGGGGGAGCCAGGATGCCCATGTCCAATCAACCGCCACGCGACGCACAAGGCCGCCAGCTATTGGGGCCCGCGGCGCTTCGCACTTGCCTCTTCGCTTCTCTCCTAAGCCAAGTCCAAGCGCCCCTTGGGCCCGGGGGCTACTGTCGACGTTCTGGGAACGGGGGTACCCAGACTTGACTGCCTGCGGCCTGCGGCGTGGCTCAAGGAGTGGCCCAGTACGGCCCATCTTCGTCAACACATGCTCAAGACCCTCGCGAGGGGCCAAGCCTCGCGGGGCGGACGACAGGAGGCTTCCTCAGGCACGACCTCGTCAAGCTGGCTCGCGAGGAGGCGGAGAGACCAAGGCGGGGTACCTCACGAGGTGCCCGTGACGCAAGCCATGACGACCAAGGCCAGGCGGGCGCCGGCCTGCGCAGAGTCCTTGTTTCCCCTTTGGTGCAAAGGGGGAAAAGCGCAGGAAAGGGTATCAAGCAAAGGTAGCCATTTCGGTGCAACAAGACCAAGACCAGCAGGACGGCAGGACGGAGGTCATCGTGGAGCCCAAGCCAGCGTCATTGTCAGGGCCTTTTGGCAGGCGAGGACCAACTTTAGTCAGGATAAGTGTACTAGATGTTCCCCTTCAAAATGGCCAATTGTTGGCGCCCTTTCCGCTCAATATTTGGGAAGAGGCCCGGGGCCTTCGCCTATAAATAGGACTAGCCACCCACAGGGTAGAGGGATCGAAGGATCGAGAGAACAAGGATAGAAAGACAAAGAGAGAGAGAGAGGAGCGGCCGAACTCCCCCTAGCAGTTCGTCGCACCATCCAAGAACAAACCCTCGTGAGGCTGTTCTTCCCTTGTACTGTTCCTCATCAGCCCCAGAGGCAATCCACACACCACAAACTGGAGTAGGGTATTACACCACAATGGTGGCCTGAACCAGTATAAATCTCGTGTCCCTTGTGTTGTTCTTCGAGTAGTTTAGATCCTTGCGAGGTGGTGAAACATGGGTAGGCTGGGGGTGTGATCTCCGCGTGCACCCGAGTGTTCGAACCTCAAGGGTCTGCCGGAACCCGAAATCCGATAGAGTGCAGTGCGGCGAGCATGGCCGGGTCCCACGGTGGCGGCACCTGAGGAGGGTAGAACCCTCCTTAGGCCGGCGGCCGGCTCTGATACCATATAGAGAATGATTTGGTGCATCGATAATTGATTGATCGTGCACAAGGCACATATATATATAGGTACAAGGTGTGCGACTGTTATCTTGTTCCTAAGATACATGTACATACAGAGGGAGACAGATACTATAGGTACTGCATACAGGACCCAGACCTATGTACATGTACACATGTTCAACAATCTTTACTAACAGCTAAGAAAAAAGTCAAAACCAAAACCAGTAAAAATAAATAAAACAGAGACACTTGCCATCAAAACAAAAAAAAATAGATTTGCCATCATACATAGCATCAATTTGCAAATTGCCAATAAAAACACATAAAACATTCTCTAATTTTCATGGTTTGTGAACAAATAAAAAGTTGTCATGATCCATAGCAAAAAGTCTATAAAAACAGAGCACAAGCACATAGCGAATTTGCCATGATTTTTCATTTGCAATGATATATCAATCAAAATTACCTGAATTTGCCATGTCAAAAAGAACAATACAAGTGTGTGACAAAAATTGTTGGGTTTTGGAGACCAAAAATGTTAAATTACCATTAGGTTATATGAAACCACTATTGAAAACATTTTTGCCATTGTGTGTATTTTGCATTTCCATCTCTGAAAAAAGAGATGGAAAACTATCTACATTTCTTGTGTGACCAAGATATAATAACAAAATTCCCATGATTTAGAGTAAACAAAGGGCCTAAATTTTCCTTGAGAACCAAAAAGAAAATTGACATTCTCCAACAATAAATCTAACAGGGTATAATTAATAAACTCACCATGGTCTAAAGGAATAAAATTGCCATGCTACCTAAATTTAAATCGCAATGACCTAATTAATAAATTTACCATTTCTAAATAAATAAAATTTCGAGGGTATCTACAATAAAATCCCATGGTCGAATTAACAAAATTACCATGATGAAATTAATAAAATTTCCACGATAGGTATAATAAAATTGGACATGGAAGCTCATGTACCAAAATTAGGACACCATGCCAAGATTTATGATTTTTTTGAGATTTTTTTAAAATAAATTCTTTCTGAAAAGCTGGAGAAAATGCTAAATAAATGTTATTGGATAAAAATGGTTATTGTACTACACATTCCTTATTAAAATGTTAAACCAAAGCCTAAGAAAATTGTAAAGTGGAAATATGATCTAGCGGTCACCGAAAAGGGTTGTAGCTATTTTCATGGGATGTTATGGGCGATAGTCCACTTGGTGAATTATAATTTCTGTTAGTTGTATTTTCATCAACGAAAATCCAATTCGAAGCCCGGGCTCATCTGCAACCGGTGAACAGTATTTAAGAAAACTACTAAAAATTAAAAAAAAATGATTTTCTTGCATTGAAGATATTTGAGTGTGTGAGGTCCAATTTTCAGCGCATTCGGACATCTGAGTAGCTATCAAGGAAAAAAGAAAATCGGCCCGAACAGTGCACAAACAGTAAACTTTTTCATATATCCTAAATTTGTATTTTTTGCTGAGAGCTACTCACATGTATGAGTGAGTTGAAATTTGGCACAGAGATCATACACTCAAGCATCTTTCACCACAGAACAATTTGGATTTTTTGAATTTTCTTTTAGTACACCGAATTTACCATTCACGCGTGGGGCTCATTTGAGCCCGGAAGCCAACACGCCGCTCTCT
The DNA here is from genome assembly GCA_963921465.1 of Triticum timopheevii. Classification (NCBI taxonomy): domain Eukaryota; kingdom Viridiplantae; phylum Streptophyta; class Magnoliopsida; order Poales; family Poaceae; genus Triticum; species Triticum timopheevii. The sequence goes on from OY997264.1 coordinate 332,546,852, forward strand.
TTTTATCATGACATATTGTAGCAATTGTAGGACAATTGGCCATTTTTAGTACTTTATGACAACATTCCCTCTTAAATAGCTAGATAAAAAATAAATTATGATTATTACCAACAAAAGATGATTTTAATTTACATTTATTGGTATATATCTTAAACTAACATGTAGGAAAGTTTTGAATTGGTAAAGTTTTCACATGGTCACCAGAAAAGTTTTTTTTGGATATTTGCATCGGATGTTAGGGGAGATAGTCAATTTGGTGAACGATCATTATTTCTCTTACCTGTATTCTTCACAATTTTTAATCGTAACTTACTATACCAATATTAGGGCTCCTAAAAAATTTCTAGTATTTCTTGACAACATTTAGATATGCTTTAGCCCCCCTAAATTAACAAAGAAAATGCCAAATTACGATTATTACATGACAAAAGGTGTTTATAAGTCACATTTACTATTATATACTTCTTGGGAAACGTAGTAGAAAACAAAAAAATTGTCCTACAAATCTAATTTCCAGGATTACTATGAAGATCGTGCATACAAGTTCAGATATGATTTGACCAACAAACGAGTTGCAGCGAAAGAAGAGCTGGTGAAGATCATCTTGAAGTCCCTCGATCCGTCCCACGAACAGTTCCCTCAAACAAGAATTGAACGTACGATCTCTGTGTGGATTGCACACATACAACACCATTGATCTGACAGTGCTTCACCGTCCAGAGCTAGACGATGCTGGAGTAGAAGAGGAGGAAGGAGCAATCCTTCGAGAGGAATCACCTATTGTGAAGAATGGGAGCGAGAAGGGGGCAACCCTTGCATCTGAAGAGGTGCCTCTGGAGGGGTTGTCCCCTCTCATATATAGGAGCTAGGTAGTCATGCCCCCACCAAAAATCCTAGGGGTGGTGGCCCCCAACTTACCCCTCAAGGCAAGGGGGGTTGGCGGCCACCCCCCCCCCCAACTTGGCCCTCAAGACAAGGGGGCGATGGCCCACTCCCCCCCTACCACGTTAGCCCAATTGGCCCATATGGGCTTCCCCACTTGGGCCAGCCAAGTAGGAAGCCCCATGGGATCCTCCAGATCATCCAGGAGGGTTCTGGAATCTGCCAGAACTTTCCTGGGCCATGCGGTGTATTTTCTGTGCGTTCGGAAACTTTTTTGGCTCACTGGTTGTACTCGGTTTTCTTCCAGTACCTCTGGTTTCTCCGAAACACTTCCGATTCTCTCTAAACAAAACTCCGTCATCTCTGAAACTTTTCTAGTGATATCCTCCAATAATCCTAAATCAACTACTACTCAACGTTTCAAAAGTATCTTAAGTGTGTGACCCTGCATGTTCGGTGAAATATAGACATGACCGAAACTTCCTTTCGTTCAATAATCAAACACCGAATTTGTGGACATCCATGTTGACCCTATATCCACATGAATGATATTCAAGTGAACCTTTAGTTATCATATGCTATTCCTTTTGCTTCGCGATACTTTAGAAAACGCAATGTGAGATACATCGGTATCCTCTTGAGTCATTCTCATGCTCACTATACCGGTCTCTTTTTACCGGTTTTCTTGTTCTTTCTCATTGTCATGTTCTGACATCCCTCTGAGCAAGTCACCCGTGTCTGGCCAGACAATGATGGATGTCTTCACACCGAGAGGGCCCTAAGAATATCTCACCATCGTCGGAGGAGCAAATCCCACTCTTGAGCTATCTTGCCCCTCGTCACACTTTCTGATAAACCTGTAAGTTGTCGTTATGACCACCCTATTACAAATAATGTTGGAGCAACCCCAAAGTGTATCGTCTGGCATGAAGTGACTCGATAGTTTCATGGTCTAAGAAATTGAGCGTAGTTAACTCTCTGTGTTACGAACTTTAGACTTGTGATGATGACATCTCAAAGTGTAACATACAAGTTGGGTCAATTCAATATGATAGTTATTCTAACATCGTACTCTCAAAGTTGTCGGCATCCTTCTTACTCTTAATGTATGCCCATGATTAGGCAAACATAGTCATCATGAGCTAGTCCTAGAGGCAGGAATAGGAATCAGGTTTTACCGTTTATAACTCTGCACATGCTTATGAGTATTCCTTTGAATCACATATTCAAGAGCCATATCAGTTATAACATAGATTATAAACATTTAATTATAAACATGAAAAATAAATAATACAATTATTGCCTCCTACAGGGCATATTTCCAATAATACTTATATCTCAAACCAAGTCATAGGCAAAACTTGATGTGTAAAAGTACTCGAATAGTCACTAAAATTGATTTGGGTGATACAACATTGACAGTTTCGAGTGAATGTCATGAAACTTCATCCCATATAGTATATTTTGTGGACAAACGTGTTTTTTATTTTGTGAATTATCCCCCAGAAAGTATGACAAGCTCATGCAGGAATATTAGGACTGCACACCAAGTGTCGGGGATATACCCCGCGGTGTAAACCGGCTGGACGTTTAACCCGGCCGGACTGGACGACTCATTGGTAACCCGCCCGGAGCTTGGCGGTTCACGGGATACCCGCCCGGTCCTGACGGTTTATTCGTAACCCGGCGGGCGGGTCAGATGGATGACGAGGCCCATGGCCCAGAAGGCTGGTTCACGTTTAATGGTGGGCCGGTTTATGAGGAAAGCGTAAGGACTATTCTCCTATAAAGGAAGCAAGACTAGGACTCCACTTGTAATAGAGTAATCCTAATCAAACTAGGACTAGTCATGTAAACCGCCCCTTCAACATATATAAGGAGGGGCAGGGCTCCCCAAAGAGAGAGAGGAAACAAGCAATAATCTCTAGGGCTAGACACAATTAGGAGAGCCGGTTTATGGCTACTCCCCATGAGCATAATGAGATCTAGCCTCAAACAGCATGTAGGGCTATTACCGGATGATGTTTCCCGGGGCCCGAAGCTGTCTAAACCCTTGTCTTGCGTGTTGATCCGCCCTGTGTCTCTCGTCCCACTCAACCCCTCTCAAGCTACCACATAGATGCGTTGGCCTCGCGACTAAGTCCTGACACTAAGGACATCTGCCGTGACAAATCCACGACAGTTGGCGCCCACCGTGGGGCTCGCGTACGGTGGTGTTAAGTTCTTGAAGGGCACTCTCTTGGGATCGAGAGGCTTGCCATTGGCCGAAAGAAGAAGAGCCGGAACGTTCATCAGTTTATGTTCAAATCATGATTAACTTTTAAAGTGGTAGTACGCAGGTTGAACACAAGAGAGATTAGGATCTTGTTGTATGGCCGCTGCCGCCTGTGCAATCCATCAAGCTGATTCCGCCGAGATCAACAGAAGTTCTTTCCCGAAAACAACGTATGGTCTGTCAAAACCGTCGGGATTTTTTTGCTACAGACTCAGTGTCCGGATCCAATTGCTACTGTGTCGATTGGTGGTCTGACCTGCCGTATTGTCATCGGCTACGTTGCAAGCCTCAGTGAATTCCAAAGCGGTGGCAGCAGACAAAACAGATGCGATGAGCTGTATTATTATCGGTATATTTTAAGGGAAAGTTCCGGTATGCAATGATGGCGGAGCGTGAAAAAAAAGTCAAAAGCAACGATGGACGACCCAGAACCGGATTTGGAACATGCACTTGGTTTCTGCTACCGAGCCGCCCTCGCCTCTGTCTCGTGGAGAGATGGCCTCAAGTTGCCGAGCTGCAACAGGTTTGACCACTTGCCATGACCCGCCTCGCGCTCCGCTACCATGGTTCTGTTACGGCCGGGACGCCATTCTGTCATTGCAGCCTCAAGCCGGCGCCCCCACCATGGATCTTCACTGCCGCCAGGTAGTCCTGGCCATGGGCCGCCCGGCCCGGACACCCCGGCCCGACCCGGCCCGAAAAAGCCCGGCCCGACCCGGCCCGACGCTGCTCCCGGGCCGGGCCTGGGCCTAGGTTTTGAGCCCGAAGACTAGGTCGGGCCGGGCCTGGGCCCGCTGTTTATGCCATTTACTGAAGAGGCCCGGCCCGAGGCCCGAGGCCCGACCTGTTTTTTGCTGTGATGGGCCGGGCTCGGGCCTGAAAACTAGGCCCGACGGCCGGGCCGGGCCGGGCTCGGGCCTGAGTTTTCTACCTCGGGCTTGGTCAGGCCCGGCCCGAAGCCCGGCCTAGCTCGGAGGATGGCCAGGTCTACCGCCAGGGCTCCCTGCATCGCCCGAACTCCGCCGCGACCGGCTCTCCCAGTCTCCAACTCGGCCACACGTTCCCTGTGAGCCGCCGCGATTCAACGCGCCTCCGCCTCTGTCGTGTCTCCGGCTGCGCTGCGGATCACGTCCATCAAATTTGCCGAGTCGCCGCCGGGTTAAGCGCCTGCTTCCTCGCTGGGTTGTAGCCCGCCTTGGCCTTATCTCTACGCTTGCATGCCTATTGCCCGAGCGGCCGTGCGAAGCTGCCTGTGCGGATTACGGCGCCGTGCCTGCGCCTGCTGTTGTTTCCGCTTTGAGCTGCATGATTGTCCCCTTCACGGTGCTTCCGGCTTGCTGGCTCCGCTTCTGCTGGCTGTCAAGTTGCCCCGTCGCTGTTTACCCGCTGGGCTCCCACGCGACCCACCACCACAGGCAGAGCGGCCCGTCGACTGCCTCATCTGCTGCGCCATGAACCGCTGCCTGTCTGCCTTTCCACTTTGCCATGAGTTACTGCGTGTCGAGCTGTCTTTGCTTCTAAACCATAGGGCCAACTCGCCGCTGCATTCAAAATCGCTGTACCAACCTGTCGGCTGCCCGTGTGAGTCGCTACAGTCCCGCTGTCGTGGCCTCACACAGTGTCCAAGCCGGACATCAGTGGTATTTCTAGCACAACTGTTAAAGGAAGAAGGATACAAGCTGCTCACATGCAGGATACATTGTGAGTAATAATGGAAGTCTCAGCGCGTGTGTTTTTCCGCATGGCCTATTGTTGAAGGTGAACAGTGCGACAGGATTATAACAAAGTAAAAAAGAAAAGGAGATCAAGTCCCAGGGTACTGCATGCCTTGTACGGTTCAATCCGTGACTCCATAAGATGACAAGATTGCATGAAGATCAAAGCAGAGTGCCAGTATACAAAAATGCTAGCAATTCGGTGTGGTCCATATGAAACTTCAACAAAACGTCTGTCTGCATCATGCCAGACTGCGGATACACGGACCACGTTCCAGCAGTTGCAGATAAAAGACAAAAACAATGCCGCTCAACAAATCTGGTTAAATACTATGAGGCGCCGGGTCTGCATATGGAGCTGTCGTCTAAATAAATCATGTGTTAGCCTTTCTATATATTTTGTCAGTAGATATTCTAATTCCTGTAAGCGCCATTACCCTGCCCTATGGTGTTTTATATGCAGGTAAATTATTCATTGCAAAAGTGATATTATTCCGCGGAGATGGAGGCACGCCAACATCTTTTGGCATAGGTGGTCGTCGTTACTCAACGGACTCCCGCACCGGCTTACAATGCCGTGGCCGTCTCTCGCGACCGCGCCAGTTTACAATGCCGCGGCCGTCTCTCACGACCGCGCCGGTTTACAGTGCCGTCGCCGTCTCTCGCGACCATGCCGGCTTATAATGAGGAGGACAACTTGCCCGTCCGCACCGGCTTACAACGCCACGGCCGGTTCATCTGTCTATGCCGCTTTTGATGTTACGGTCATCTTTACCGTCTGTCTCTCGCGGCCCGGTCTACATCAACACACCTGGCCACACCTGTCTGCATGAGCTGTTTATTGAGTATGAGCACGTCACAGCTTGGGTAGCCCGGTTTTTCTTTCAAGCAAAATGGAGGCAAATTATCATATACTATCAACCGCTGTCTGCACTGGGTGGTTCACTGGGCAGGCGCACAAGTCACCGCCATTACAGTTTGGTTAACTTCAAATCACCAGTTGGAAGAAACCATTGGCCGAGTTGCTGACACGGCTCATACTGGATCATTTATAACCCGCCGCAGTCACCTCAACCTTCTATGGATTCACATCATTCTATCAACACCAATGATATACAAATTATGCTGGTTTATATGATGGTCAAATATGGAGAATCTCAAGCCAACTCTTCGAGTCACCTTGAGACTCGGGGGCTACGATGATATGACGCAACAAGTCTTGCCAGTTTCAGCAAATTTAAAAACCCCATGACAATGGAGGGAAAGATAACCCGGTCCCGGAGGCTACTGTTATTTGAAGGCCGTCAGAAAATTTCCGGCTTAGAAAGTATATGACAGTTACAAAATCCCGGCTCAATGAAGAAGTTCTGGGTCATCAAAAAAGATTCCGGTTTAAAATCCGGCTCAAGGGAAGCCAGTCTAACTGAAGCTCTTAAATCTGGTTTAAGCATTTCCGGTTCAAAAAGGAATTAACTTCTCGCAAGTTTGATTTTAAAGGCCGTTAGAAAATTTCCGGCTGAAAATGAGGATTCCGGTTTAAAACCCGGTTCAAGGGAAAGATGTCTCTCACAAAGCTTTGAAGCTCTCAATATCCGGTTTAGCGTCCGGCTCAAGAAGGATTTATCTCTTGCAAAAAGTTAAAGGGTGCCAAAGAGGACCTGCTGCCATGATGCGCGGTTCAAACATGGGTCTCATGCCTTACTGGCTTATCATATTATTGAGCACATGGGGGCTTCTGCTTCATAAAGCGGGGTCTCTGTTCTTTTTTACATCATGCGTGGTTACATGGAGTGGTTCTGTTTCTAAAGCGGCCTCCGGTTTACCCCTTGACATTTGCTTTTTATATATCACTAGGGGCCTTGGTCGTGTCCGAACCAACGCGACACCTTTTGATAGGCGACAGCCACCAGATCACTTGGGGACATGGTCAAGTCTAAACCAGTCACGCCTCTTGGTCGGCCTAAGGCCACAAAATCACTTGGGGGCATGGTCGAACCCGAACCATTGCCACGCCTCTTGATCTGGCATATATGCCACGAATCATTTGGGGACCTGGCTGACTTGAATCATTGTCACACCTATTGGGGGCTTGATCCTGTCCGACCATGGTAATACCATCTGATCAGCTCAGTATAGCATATTTTTGCAAACAGTTTTTTATCATTGCCTTTGCTTCCATGTTATTTTCATGGCTTGTTTGTTCTTTGTTTTTGTTGGATTTCTTTTATATCAACAAACACCTTTTTACCGGTTCAGCTGACGGATTTGGTTCATTTTTAATCCAGAGGCTATCTGCCCGGTTTGATTTTCTGTTACCATCCTATTATGGAGTAAACCGGTGTTTATCAACCCGGCTCGGCTTTCAACTACAAGTTGTCAGTACACGATCAAGTTATAATCCGGAGACTATCAGCCCGGTCTGGTTTGACTACGAGTCGCCAGTATTATATATGGTTAAACCGGTGTTTATCACAACCCGGTACGGTTTATCATCAACCGGCACAGTACGAAAGGAGTTATCATTACTCAAGATTGGGGTTATCACTCTTACTACAAAAAGTTGGTAAACCAATGATGCTATTCAATGTCACAGGTATGATATTTTCATATTTGATTATTCTTAAGTGCAGCCTTGGTTATAAACATGAGTTATATGTTGGGCATTATGACCCATTCGGCGGTAAACCGCCAGGACACTTTAAACTTGTTGTATGCAGAAACAGGTTGAATAAAGCATGATTATAAATCACCGGCGTCTATTAAACCGGCCTGGCTTTAAGACGATAAGTCGCCAGTATATGATGGGAAATTATCTGGTGTTTATTAAACCGGACTGGCTTTGGACTATACGTCGCCGGTATATATTTGGATTGCGCCATTAGAATCATGCGCTTATAAATGATTGGGTTATATTATTCAAATAGCCAAACTTGGCTGAATTTTCATTATGATATTGGATGAATAAGGTTTCATACCGGATTATATTATCTTGAATAGCCAACATGGCTGGATTTTTATTATGGTTATTAATATTATGATTAAGGTTTTCAAAGTCGCTTTAGCGCAATGGATATTATGTTATCAATGGATATGGCTTTTATTCTACAATTGAAGGAATAGTCCCGAGTTGCTGCAGGCTTACAACCCGGCACTTGGGGGCTACATTATTAAAGTTGAGATTACATCAAATATGCAAGTCTCATGTCGCTACAAGCATGCACCATGACACTTGGGGGCTAATGCAAAGTCATTCTTTGTTCATCTTATTGAAGACCCGACTCATCACATTATAATGAGCCGGCCCTTGGGGGCTACCAATTGCTCCTGTTAAACAAATCAAGGAAATTACAAGTCCCAGGTTGCTGCAAGCATGACAACCCGACACTTGGGGGCTACATAATATGGAGTATTCAGTTTTTACTAAGTGACTGGGATGAACAACATGGATTTCTTCTTAAGTGGCACTATTTATATTGAAGCAAGTCTTAAGCCATCATTTTGTTCTGCTCAAGACTTGGGGGCTACAGGTATTATATTATTATCGAAGAACTATTTTCAAATTCTCTGTTTTGAGCAAACCGGATTGACCCGGCGTCACCAATCATTACGACCCTGTGGCTGCAACCCGGTGTCATCAATAATCATAAACCGGTGTTTGCAACAATCATGAACCGGTGTCTGCAAAGATCATGACCTGGAATTATCAGATTTTATAACCCGACAATTTTTGGCAATGATAAACCGGCAAGTTCTGCATCTTCAAACCGGTTGAATATCAGATGAGTATTTCAAGACCAATATTTCTTAAACCAGCGCTTTGGAAGCCGATTCAAGTGGATTATTCTTCACAATATTTGTTCTGTGAGAAACCAATGTCAGAAAATTGAGTATGACGCTGGCCTGTTGACCTGGATTTTCTAGAAGGAGGAAATGACAAGGACTTAAGGATGATCAGGTGCCGGTTTACAAGAATTCTTAACCCGGAGCGCAACCTATCAAGTTTGTTCTTGTGTTTATTTTACAGGATCAGTTTAACATGGATAAATCCAAATTAAACTGGGGGCTAATGTCGGGGATATACCCCGCGGTGTAAACCGGTCGGACGTTTAACCCGGCCGGACTGGACGACTCATTGGTAACCCGCCCGGAGCTTGGCGGTTCACGGGATACCCGCCCGGTCTAGACGGTTTATTCGTAACCCGGCGGGCGGGTCAGATGGATGACGAGGCCCATGGCCCAGAAGGCCGGTTCACGTTTAATGGTGGGCCGGTTTATGAGGAAAGCGTAAGGACTATTCTCCTATAAAGAAAGCAAGACTAGGACTCCACTTGTAATAGAGTAATCCTAATCCAACTAGGACTAGTCATGTAAACCGCCCCTTCAACATATATAAGGAGGGGCAGGGCTCCTCAAAGAGAGAGAGGAAACAAACAATAATCTCTAGGGCTAGACACAATTAGGAGAGCCGGTTTACGGCTACTCCCCATGAGCATAATGAGATCTAGCCTCAAACAACATGTAGGGCTATTACCGGATGATGTTTCCCGGGGCCCGAAGCTGTCTAAACCCTTGTCTTGCGTGTTGATCCGCCCTGCGTCTCTCGTCCCACTCAACCCCTCTCAAGCTACCACATAGATGCGTTGGCCTCGCGACTAAGTCCTGACACTAAGGGCATCTGCCGTGACAAATCCACGACACCAAGTATTACTATTTTTAGACAAAATTTGGTATTTTTTCATAAAAATATGTAAAAAAGTGTTGGGAAACATAGTATAAAACAAAAAAATCGCACCTACGCACGCCCAAGATCAATATGAAGAGGCATTGTGGGTTGGGATCATGCTCGTTACTGTCACCGAGTTAAAGTGGAAGAAGAACGTTCCGGTGTAGATCGTAATTGAAGTCCCTCGAACCGTCGATGAATGATCCTGCAAACCGTCCACGAATAGTCCCTCGAACTGAAGATCGAAAGCACGACCTCTCTACTTGGTTCAAAGCGTGCAACCTTCGCTATCCGGCAGTGCTTCATCGTCAAGAGCTAATCGTCGCCGGAGAATTGGAGGGAGGAGATTAGAACCACACTGGGCTTTTAATTATGAGGATCAGATGATCTAGATCTAGATCTAGCTCTAATTAGATCAACTCGAACTAGAAGAAGAGGGAACTACAGGAGACTCCAAACTTGTGTGTTCCATAGAGCAAAAACCCTAGTGTATATAGGTTAGGAGGAGAGGGAGGGGCAGCCACAAGGTGGGAAGGTTTCCCTTCCGCCTTTTTCCGGCTAAGGAGGGGGAAATCCCCTCCAATTCAGCCTCCCCTCTCCTCTTTCCATGGGAGAGGGGGCGCCACCCATATTGGGCTCTTGTGGCCCAACATGTCTTTCACCGTTTGGCCTTTTTAAGGCCCGTTGATATTAAATTAAATATAAATGCCCTCTAACAATTACTAGAGCATATTATATATAATTTAACAGCCCCGGAAACATTTTCCACCTATATATTAATTATCGTTAATACCCGGTATTACCCGATACTCTTTGAAACCCTTCCGATGACCCCGAAACACTTCCTGATCCTCTCGAAACTATTTTGAATATTTATGGAACAATTAAAAAAAATCTCATCACTCCCATCCTACTAACACTCTGTAGACCATGATTTCCTGAAGCTTGTGAACAAAGACACGAACGAAATAGTCCATTCAATGACCGATACCGGAACCATGGACGTCCATATCGATCCATATGAGAACACAAATGATATTAGAGTGAACCTTTGGTTATCATGTGATGCTCCCTTTGCTTCACGATACTTCACAAAACCTGGTGTCCGTACTAAAACCAGTAGACCTCAGGTAGCGGGTCCGGAGCTGTGGATCTTGGATCTATGGGTAACAGGAGACGAAGGGACAATATTTACCTAGGTTCGGGACCTCTTGAAGAGGTAATACCCTATGCCCTACTTTGATGATGATGTATAGAGTGCAAGCTTGATCTACCTCGTGATCGTAAGTTGTGTTCTCACCCTAAGGCTAGATGGTTGTAATTGTGATGTGGTCTCTACAGACTAAACCCCTCAGTTTATATGGACACTAGGGGTACCTAGGGTTACACACGGTCAGTTGCCAATCCAGGGATACATATGCGGACGGCCGGTGCAGTCCTTGGAGTGCACATCAAGTCTTCAACAAAGTCCACCTTGATCACGTCGAAGTACTGGGCTTTCCGGAGTCCTTCCTTGTAAGAACGATGGGCCATAAGCTCGACCCATGGACTATGGGCCAACTAGGCTGGTACCCCCTAGTCCAGGACACTGTCAGTAGCCCCTGAACTGGTCTTTGATGCCGGGGACGACAATCTTCCTTGGACACATGACTTTGACTTTGGAGTCTTCGGCTTGACAGGCGAGTTCCTCCCCTCAGATGATCCTCCATGTATCCCGAGATTCTTTTACATTCACAACCTTTACCAAGCCCGTCCTAAAAGGGACCGCTTGCCAACCACATGTTTCCATTGACCCAAGTCTTAATATCTGAATACTTGGGTTCACTTAGCCTCGAAGGCCAACCGCGTAGGTGGGAACAATGCCCGCTAGTATGACAGTTTTACCAAAGCATCACTACCTATAACAAGGCGGGTCAGTTACTGTTACTCGAATCGCGACCCGAGGTAGTTTTCTCATTGGAACGTCTCATCAAGGCAGAGATCGTGCTCCATATTTTGGGGGATATCATTAAGATTTTGTTTCACCCCACGCGCATAATGGCATCTAGCACCCGGGCATGGAAAATTTTTACGGCGTAGCAAGAGGAACTCTTGGCCTTTCACAAACCCATAAAAGCAGAAGGTAGCAGTAGCACTTTCCCCAGGCTCCCATTCTATCGCCCTTGCGCACAACCTCCTGAGCTCCAACACCCAGACTGAAGGAAATATACCCCAGAGGCAATAATAAAGTTATTATTTATTTCCTTATTTCATGATAAATGTTTATTATTCATGCTAGAATTATATTAACCGGAAACTTAGTACATGTTTGAATACATAGACAAAACATAGTGTCCCTAGTATGCCTCTACTTGACTAGCTCGTTAATCAAAGATGGATATGTTTCCTAACCATAGACATGTGTTGCCATTTGATGAACGGGATCACATCATTAGGAGAATGATGTGATGGACATGACCCATCCGTTAGCTTAGCACTATGATCGTTACAGTTTCATTGCTACTGCTCTCTTCATGACTTATACATGTTCCTCAGACTATGGGATTATGCAACTCCCGAATACCGGAGGAACACTTTGTGTGCTACCAAACATCACAGTGTAAATGGGTGATTATAAAGGTGCTCTACAGGTGTCTCCAAAGGTGTTTGTTGGGTTGGCATATAGATCGAGATTAGGATTTGTCACTCTGTGTTTCGGAGAGGTATCTTTGGGCCCTCTCGGTAATAATCATCACTATAAGCCTTGCAAGCATTGTGACTAATGAGTTAGTTGTGGGATGAATTATTACGGAACGAGTAAAGAGACTTGCCGGTAACGAGATTGAACTAGGTATGATGATACCGACAATTGAATCTCGGGCAAGTAACATACCGATGACAAAGGGAACACCATATGTTGATATGCGGTTTGACCGATAAAGATCTTCGTAGAATATGTAGGAGCCAATATGAGCATCCAGGTTCCGCTATTGGTTATTGACCGGAGACGTGTCTCGGTCATGTCTACATAGTTTTCGAACCCGTAGGGTCCGCACGCTTAACGTTCGATGACGATTGATATTATGGGTTTATGTGATATGATGTACCGAAGGTTGTTCGGAGTCCCGGATGTGATCACGAACATGACGAGGAGTCTCGAAATGGTCGAGACATAAAGATTAATATATTGGACAGCTATGTTCGGACACCGGAAGTGTTCCGTAGAAGTTTCGGATAAAACCAGAGTACCGGGGGGTTGCCGGAACCCCTGGGGGGTTATTGGGCCTCATGGGCCAAGTGGTGGAAGAGAGGAGGCAGGCCAAGGTGGGGCGCCCCCTAGCCCAAACGATGGCATCCAAGCCAGGTCTATGCGTAGATGTTATATGCACGAGTAGAACACAAAGAGTTGTGGGCGATAATAGTCATACTGCTTACCAGCAATGTCTTACTTTGATTCGACGGTATTGTTAGATGAAGCGGCCCGGACCGACATTACATGACCGCTTAATGAGACTGGTTCTACCGATGTGCTTCGCACACATGTGGCTAGCGGGTGTCTATTTCTTCAACTTTAGTTGAATCGAGTTTGACTACGCTCGGTCTTTGTTGAAGGTTAAAACAACACACTTGATGAAAAATCGTTGTGGTTTTGATGCGTAGGTAAGAACGGTTCTTGCTAGAAGCCCGTAGTAGCCACGTAAAACTTGCAACAACAAAGTAGAGGACGTCTAACTTGTTTTTGCAGGGCATGTTGTGATGTGATACCGGCAACTGGCAGGAGCCTTATGATTGTCTCTTTATTGCATAAGATTCAAGCGCCATATAATTGCTTTACTTTATCGCTATGCGATAGCAATAGTTGCAAAAGAAATAGTTGGCGAGACGACCATGTGATGACACATTGATAAAGATCAAGATGATGGAGATCATGGTGTCATGCCGGTGATGATGGAGATCATGAGGGTACTTTGGAGATGGAAATCAAAGGCACAAGATGATGATGGCCATATCATGTCACATATTTTGACTGCATGTGATGTTTATCTTTTATATTCTTATTTTGCTTAGTTCGGCGGTAGCATTATAAGATGATCCCTTACTAAAATTTCAAGGTATAAGTGTTCTCCCTGAGTATGCACCATTGCGACAGTTCTTCGTGCCGAGACACCACGTGATGATCGGGTGTGATAAGCTCTACATTCACATACAACGGGTGCAAGTCAGTTTTGCACACACAGATTACTCCGGTTAAACTTGATGAGCCTAGCATATGCAGATATGGCCTCGGAACACTGGAGACTGAAAGGTCGAGCGTGAAATAGTAGATATGATCAACATAGTGATGTTCACCATTGAAAACTACTCCATCTCACGTGATGATCGGACATGGTTTAGTTGATTTGGATCACGTGATCATTTAGATGACTAGAGGGATGTCTATCTAAGTGGGAGTTCTTAAGTAATATGATTAATTGAACTTTAATTTATCATGAGCTTAGTCCTAATAGTATTTTGCAAATTATGTTGTAGATCAATAGCTCACGTTATAGTTTCCCTATGTTTTTATATGTTCCTAGGGAAAACTAAGTTGAAAGATGATAGTAGCAAGATGCGGACTGGGTCCATGATCTGAGGTGTATCCTCATTGCTGCATAGAAGAATTATGTCCTTGATGCACCGCTAAGTGACAGACCTATTGCAGGAGCAGATGCAGATGTTATGAACGTTTGGCTAGCTCAATATGATGACTACTTGATAGTTTAGTGCACCATGCTTTACGGCTTAGAACCGGGACTTCAAAAACGTTTTTGAAACGTCATGGAGCATATGAGATGTTCCAAGAGCTGAAATATGTATTTCAGACTCATGCCCGTGTCAAGAGGTATGAGACCTCTGACAAGTACTTTGCCTAAAAGATGGAGGAGAATTGCTCAGCTAGTGAACATGTACTCAGAATGTCTGGGTACTACAATCACTTGAATCAACTGGGAGTTAATCTTATAGATAAGATAGTGATTGACAGAGTTCTCTAGTCACCATCACCAAGTTACTGGACCTTCGTAATGAACTATAGAATGCAAGGGATGACGAAAACGATTCTCGAGCTCTTCGTAATGCTGAAATAGATGAAGGTAGAAATCAAGAAAAGGCATCAAGTGTTGATAATTAACAAGACCATTAGTTTCAAGAAAAGGGCAAAGGGAAAGAAAGGGAACTTCAAATAGAATGGCAAGAAAGTTGTCACTCCCGTGAAGAAGCCCAAAGCTAGACCTAAGCCTGAAACTGAGTACTTCTACTGCAAAGGAAATGGTCACTTGAAGAGGAAATACCCCAAATATTTGGTGGAAAAGAGGTATGGCAAAGTGAACAAAGGTATATTTAATATATAGGTTATTGATGTGTACCTTACTAGTGTTCACAGTAGCCCCTGGGTATTCGATACTTTTTCGGTTGCTAAGATTAGTAACTCGAAACAGGAGTTACAGAATAAATAGAGACTAGTTAAAGATGAAGTGACGATGTATGTTGGAAGTGGTTCCAAGATTGATATGATCATCATCGCACACTCCCTATACTTTTGGGATTAGTGTTGAACCTAAATAAATGATATTTGGTGTTTGCATTGAGCATGAATATGATTAGATCATGTTTATTGCAATACGGTTATTCATTTAAGACAGAGAATAATTGTTATTCTATTTACATGAATAAAACCTTCTATGGTCATACACCCAATGTTGATGGTTTATTGAATCTCGATCGTGGTAATACAAATATCCATAATATTGATGCCAAAAGATGCAAAGTTGATAATGATAGTGCAACTTATTTGTGGCACTGCCATTTGGGTCATATCGGTGTAAAGCGCATGAAGAAACTCCATAAAGATGGACTTTTGGAATCACTTGATTATGAAACATTTGATACTTGCAAACCGTGCCTTATGGCAAATATGACTAAAACTCCATTCTCCGGAACAATGGAATGAGCTAGTGACTTATTGGAAATAATACATACCGATGTATGCAGTCCAATGAGTGTTGATGCTCATGGAGGGTATCGTTATTTTCTGACCTTCAGAGATGATTTGAGCAGATATGGGTATATCTACTTAATGAAACACAAGTCTAAAACATTTGAAAAGTTCAAAGAATTTCAGAGTGAAGTGGAGAATCATCATAACAAGAAAAATAAAAGTTTCTATGATATGATCGTGGAGGAGAATATTTGAGTTACGAGTTTGGCTTTCATTTAAAACAATGTGGAATAGTTTCACAACTCACACCACCTGGAACATCACAGTGTAATGGTGTGTCCGAACATCGTAACTGCACTTTATTGTATATGGTGCGATCTATAATATCTCTTACCGATTGACCACTACTGTTTTGGGGTTATGCACTAGAGACAACTACATTCACTTTAAATTGGGCACCATCGAAATCCGTTGAGACGATGCCTTATGAACTGTGGTTTGGCAAGAAACCAAAGTTGTCTTTCTTAAAGTTTGGGGTTGTGATGCTTATGTGAAAAAGCTTCAACCTGATAAGCTCGAACCCAAATTAGAGAAGTGCATCTTCATAGGATACCCAAGGGAAACTGTTGGGTACACCTTCTATCACAGATCCGAAGGCAAGATATTCGTTGCTAAGAATGGATCCTTTCTAGAGAAGGAATTTCTCTCGAAAGAAGTGAGTGGGAGGGAAGTAGAGCTTTATGTGGTAATTGTACCTTCTCCCTTATTGGAAAGTAGTTCATCACATAAATCAGCTCCAGTGATTCCTACACCAATTAGTGAGGAAGCTAATGATGATGATCATGAAACTTCAGATCAAGTTACTACCAAACCTCGTAGGTCTTCCAGAGTACGGTCCGCACCAGAGTGGTATGGTAATCCTATTCTCGAAGTCATGTTACTAGACCAGATGAACCTACGAACTATGAGGAAGCGACAATGAGCCCAGATTCCACGAAATGGCTGAAGGCCATAAAAATCTGAGATGGGATCCATGTATGAGGACAAAGTGTGGACTTTGGTGGACTTGCCCGATGATCGGCAAGCCATTAAGAATAAATGGAACTTCAAGAGGAAGACGGACGCTGATAGTAGTGTTACTATCTACAAAGCTCGACTTGTTGCAAAAAGGTTTTCGACAAGTTCAAGGTGTTGACTACAATGAGATTTTCTCAACTGTAGCGATGCTTAAATCTGTCCGAATCATGTTAGCAGTTGCCATATTTTATGAAATATGGCAAATGGATGTCAAAACTGCATTCCTTAAATGGATATTTCTTAAAGAAGAGTTGTATGTGATGCAACCAGAAGGTTTTGTCAATCCTAAAGGTACTAACAAGGTGTGCAAGCTCTAGCGATCCATCTATGGACTAGTGCAAGCATCTCAGAGTTGGAATATACGCTTTGATGAGTTGATCAAAGCATATAGTTTTATACAGACTTGCAGTGAAGCCTGTATTTACAAGAAAGTGAGTGGGAGCACTACAACCTTTCTGATAAGTATATGTGAATGACATATTGTTGATCGGAAATGATGTAGAATTTTTCTGGAACGCATAAAGGAGAGTTTGAAAGGAGTTTTTTCAAAGAAACACCTCGGTGAAGATGCTTATGTATTGGGCATCAAGATCTATAGAGATAGATCAAGACGCTTGATAAGTTTTTTCAATGAGTATATATACCTTGACAAGTTTTTTGAAAGAGTTCAAAATGGATCAGTCAAAGAAGTAGTTCTTGTCTGTATTACAAGGTGTAAAGTTGAGTAAGACTCAAAGCCCGACCAAGGCAGAAGATAGAAATAGAATGAAAGTCATTCCCTATGCCTCAATCATAGGTTCTATAAAGTATGACATGCTATGTACCAGACCAGTTGCGTGCCTTGCTATGAGTTTGGCAAGGGGGTACGATAGTGATCCGGGAGTGGATCATTGTATAGCGGTCAAAATTATCCTTAGTGAGGACTAAGGAAATGTTTCTCTGTTATGGGGGTGATAAAGAGTTCATCATAAAGATTTACGGTGATGCAAGCTTTTACACCGACCCAGATGACTCTAAGTCTTAACCTTGATACATATTGAAAGTGGGAGCAATTAGCTAGAGTAGCTCCATGCAGAGCATTGTAGACATAGAATATTTGCAAAATGCATACATCTCTGAATGTGTCAGGCCCGTTGACTAAACTTCTCTAACGAGGAAAACATGATAACACCTTAGTACTCTTTGGGTGTTAATCACATGGCGATGTGAACTAGATTATTGACTCTAGTAAACCCTTTGGGTGTTGATCATATGGCGATGTGAACTAGATTATTGACTCTAGTGCAAGTGGGAGACTAAAGGAAATATGCCCTACAGGCAATAATAAAGTTATTATTTATTTCCTTATTTCATGATAAATGTTTATTATGCATGCTAGAATTGTATTAACCGGAAACTTAGTACATGTGTGAATACATAGACAAAATATAGTGTCCCTAGTATGCCTCTACTTGACTAGCTCGTTAATCAAAGATGGTTATGTTTCCTAACCATAGACATATGTTGTCATTTGATTAACGGGATCACATCATTAGGAGAATGATGTGATGGACATGACCCATCCATTAGCTTAGCATTATGATCATTATAGATTCATTGCTACTGCTCTCTTCATGACTTATACATGTTCCTCAGACTATGAGATTATGCAACTACCGAATACTGGAGGAACACTTTGTGCGCTACCAAACATCACAACGTAAATGGGTGATTACAAAGGTTATCTACAGGTGTCTCCGAATGTGTTTGTTGGGTTGGCATAGATCAAGATTACGATTTGTCACTCCGTGTTTCGGAGAGGTATCTCTGGGCCCTCTCGGTAATACTCATCACTATAAGACTTGCAAGCATTGTGACTAATGAGTTAGTTGCGGGATGAAGTATTACGAAACAAGTAAAGAGACTTGCCGGTAACGAGATTGAACTAGGTATGAAGATACCGACGATCGAATCTCGGGCAAGTAACATACCGATGACAAAGGGAACAACGTATGTTGTTATGCGGTTTGACGGATAAAGATCTTCGTTGAATATGTAGGAGACAATATGAGCATCCAGGTTCCGCTATTGGTTATTGACCGGAGATGTGTCTTGGTCATGTCTACATAGTTCTCGAACCCGTAGGGTCCGCACGCTTAACGTTCGATGACGATTGGTATTATGCGTTTATGTGATATGATGTACCGAAGGTTGTTCGGAGTCCTAGATGTGATCATGGACATGACGAGGAGTCTAAAAATGGTTGAGACATAAAGATTGATATATTGAACGGCTATGTTTGGACACCGAAAGTGTTCCGGAGAAGTTTTGGATAAAAGCAGAGTACCGGGGGGTTATTGGGCCTCATGGGCCAAGCGGTGGAAGAGAGGAGGCAGGCCAAGGTGGGGCGTGTGCCCCCCATAGCCCAAACCGAATTGGACTAGGGGGCGCCCCCTTGCCTTCTCTCCTTCCCCTCCTTCCTTCCCCTCCTAGTTGGACAAGGAATAGGGGAACCTACTCCTACTTGGAGTAGGATTCCCCCTTGGGGCGCACCCCTTGAGGCTGGCCACCCCCTCCTCCACTCCTTTATATACGGGGGAGGGGGCACCCCATAGACACACAAGTTGATCAAGTTGATCTTTTAGCCATGTGCGGTGCCCCCCTCCACAGATTCCTACCTCGGTCGTATCATCGTAGTGCTTAGGCGAAGCCCTCCGTCGGTAACTTCATCATCACCGTCACCACGCCGTCGTGCCGACGGAACTCTCCCTCGGTCTTAGCTGGATCTAGAGTTCGAGGGACGTCACCGAGATGAACGTGTGCAGATTGCGGAGGTTCCTAGCATTCGGTACTTGATCGGTTGGATCGCGAAGACGTTCGACTACATCAACCGCGTTACTTAACGCTTCCGCTTTCGGTCTACGAGGGTACGTGGACACACTCTCCCCCTCGTTGCTATGCATCACCTAGATAGATCTTGCATGATCATAGGTAAATTTTTGAAATTACTGCGTTCCCCAACACAGACCCTCTCTCAAATTCGCCCAATCCTTCCAACGCTCACAACTCCTCCATCAGTAATGGCAGATGCCAACCCGAAGGGCCACTGGGCGCCCTCCACCATCACGGAGGGCGTCATCGAGGAGCTCTGGACTGCAGGGTGTATTCCTATGGACGCCGCCTGCCAGTCGCCGGAGTGCAATCAACGAATCCCCACTCCCAAGCCAGGGAGATGGTCATCTTCCTTCCCCACCTCATCTGAGGTCTGGGTTTCCCACTGCACCCGTTTGTGCGTGGGGTACTCTTCTACTATGGGCTAGGTTTCCATCATCTAGCCCCAAATTCTATCCTCGACCTCACGATGTCCATGACTGTCTGCGAGGCCTTCCTCCGCATCAAGCTGCACTTCGGCCTATGGATGAAGACGTTCGGTATCAAGCCTAAAAGCAGTGGCGCCGAATTGGAAGAGTGTAGAGGGGCCATGATCAGCAAGGCCCAGAAGGTCGACTGGCTCGAAGGCACCTTCATAGAACGATCAAGGAGTGGCAACGAGAATGGATCTACATCACCGAATGATACATCTCCAACGTATCTATAATTTTTTATTGTTGCATGCTATTATATTATCTGTTTTGGATGTTTTATATGCATTAATATGCTATTTTATATTATTTTTGGGACTAACCTATTAACCTAGAGCCCAGTGCCAGTTTCTGTTTTTCCTTGTTTTTGGCTTTTACAAAAAAGGAATATCAAACTGAGTCCAAATGGAATAAAAATTCACGATGATTTTTCTTGGACCAGAAGACACCTACATAATTTGGAGAGAGGGCCAGAAGATCCCTGAGGAGGCCACAAGCCTCAGGGGCGCGCCCTAGGGGGGGGCGCCCCGAGGGCTTGTGGGCCCCTCGGGACTCCTCTAACCGTAAAACCACCTCTATATATTCTCAAATATCCCCCCCAACATCAGAAGCGTCCACCAAAATACTTTTCCGCCGTCGCAAGCCTCTGTTCCCGTGAGATCCCATATTGGGGCCTTTTCCGGCACCCTGCTGGAGGGGGATTCGATCATGGAGGGCCTCTACATCAACCTTGCTACCCTTCGGATGAAGCATGAGTAGTTTATCACAGACCTACGGATCCATAGCTAGTAGCTAGATGGCTTCTTCTCTCTCTATGATCTTCAATACATTGTTCTCCTCAATGTTCTTGGAGGTCTATATGATGTAATATTCTTTTGCGGTGTGTTTGTCGAGATCCGATGAATTGTGGATTTATGGTCAGTTTATGTATGGATATTATTTGAGTCTTCTATGAACTCTTTTATGCATGATTAAGATATCTTGGTATTTCTCTTCGAACTATTGGTTTGGTTTGGCCAACTAGATTGGTTTTTCTTGCAATGGGAGAGCTTCTTAGTTTTGAGTTCAATCTTGTGCTGTCCTCACCCAGTGATAGAAGGGGTAGCAAGGCACGTATTGTATTGTTGCCATCAAGGATAAAAGATGGGGTTTTCATCATATTTCTTGAGTTTATCCCTCTACACCATGTCATCTTATTTAAGGCGTTACTCTATTCTTATGAACTTAATACTCTAGATGCATGTGGGATAGCAGTCGACATGTGGAGTAATAGTAGTAGATGAAGAATCGTTTCGGTCTACTTGTCACAGATGTGATGCCTATATTCATGATCATTGCCTTAGATATCGTCATAACTATGCGCTTTTCTATCAATTGCTCGACAGTAATTTGTTTACCCATCGTATGTTTTCTTTCAAGAGAGAAGCCTCTAGTGAAACATATGCCCCCGGTCTATTTTCCATCATATATTTTCAGATCTATAAACCAAAAAACCCAAAAATACCTTGTTGTAATTTATTTATATTACTTTAGTATGATCTTTTAATTATCTTTTATACCTATCTCTATTAGATCTCACTCTTGTTCGTGACCGTGAAGGGATTGACAACCCCTTTTTCGCGTTGTGTGCAAGTGTTTGTTAGTTTGTGCTGGTGCATAGTTTGGAGACTTGCTTGTGCCTCCTACTGGATTGATACCTTGGTTCTTAACTGAGGGAAATACTTATCTCTATTTTGCTGCATCACCCTTTCCTCTTCAAGGGAAAAATCAACACAAGCTCAAGAAGTAGCACCGAACCACTCACCGGTGGCCAAGCCGAAGTCCCAGCCTTCTCGGCAGCTCCTCCGAGGAGGCTCGTCTGATGGAAGAGGAAGGACCTGTATTGGGGCAACCCCGAAGAGGTGCCCGAGTTGCAAAAAAAAGGATCAAGTCCATGACAGACAAAAAGAAGATCAAGCTGGTGGACGTGGTCGATGTCATGCTCCATCGCCCTATCCTCTCACTTCAACTTTGGGCGAGCCCGATGTAGGCTTACAAACCTGAGGACGTGCCAACAGTGCGGCATTTCTACCGCACTAACTTGGCCGGGAAGTGGAAGGTGCTCTTCAAGCCATCCAAGAATGAGTTCCCCCGGGCGGGGATAGACTACGACTTTGACGCTGAACATGACGCCCATGAGGTAACCGCACCCTTGTAGTTCCATGTTTTATTTTCCCCTTTCTTTGTTGATCCTCTCTTAGAATGATTAAGTCTATATGTTCTTCCTCGGAAATGGATCCCCAAGGCGTAGTGAATGCTGTACCCGGCACCGCTGCTGAGGAGGCAAGATCTTCTCAGCTCGAGGCGCTCTTGGTCGAGGAACCATATGTGGTTTTGGCTAAGTAGCAGAAACGACCGAAAGGGAAGGGCGGCCCGCGAATCCAAGACCACTAGGAGGCTAGATCCAAAGACTCCCACGCCTCCTCCACCCACGAGGGGGAAGAGGAGAAAGAAGAGGACACATGGGAAGAAGTACCTTCCCCAAAAGGAAGAGGGTGGCGTCTGAGGACGCCGCGGAGGAGGAGCACCCTTGGGCCTGCAGAAGACTGTGTAAGGCCTCGGCCGAACCAGCCGGCCAGCGGGCCACACCCGCCCTGTTCACTCTCTCTGACTTCTCAGAGGACGTCCTTCTACAGCCGCGTCCGACGAAGCCAGTGCCCGGAGGTATTTCTTGACAAAACACCCTTAATTTTCTTTACGTATGCATATCTAGATGCATGATAATTTGTTTATCTTTTTAGCCCGCAACACGACTTCATCGGCAACAAGGCCTCAGATGATGGTCTCCCTCTACCGTTCATGGCAGAAAGTGGGAACTCCGAGCACCTCGTGTCTTCCCCTACTCACGATGAGCTGGGGGAGGCGACATCATGCCCGGCCCCCTTCACCGACAACACGGGGGATGGTATCAGGGCTTCTTTGGTTGAGATCCACACCTCGCCCGCCAAGGACCAAGGGGAAGGAGTCCCTTTGATCCAAGAAGGTGGGTTGGGCCGAGAGGATTGTTCGGCCCAGGCGACTCTGGTGCTGCCACAGCAGCCGAAGGCCTCTATCTCCACAACAACGGTGGGTGGATCCGAGGTGACTCCGCTCACCCCTCCTGCCCAAGGGTAGGTCCACAAGGGGTAGCCCGAGTGATGCGGAGCATCCTACGGTCATCTCCACGTACACCTGCATAGCACCTCAAGCCCCAAGTGGACCTACTGGACTTAAGGTGAACCCGCTCCTCTTCGAGATTTACATGAATATCCATTGGACTTGGTTGCTACCTCACCATTGATTGTTGTGCATCATTAGGTATGAGGGAGACCGCCACCAAGCAGCTAGGAAGCTTCCCGGAGGCCAAAGAAAAGGACCCCAAGGCCACGATGAAGAAGGAGAAGCCCATCAAGAGCAAGTATGCAAGTCCCAGGCGACCCCGTGCGTACGGGGCCCCGAGACCCCGTGCCCATGGACTACACAGGGAGCTGCCGTTGTAGCAGCCCGTGCCCACGGGCTTGTACCGTGCCCATGGGACCCCCGTGCGTGATACGTCTCCAATGTATCTATAATTTTTGATTGTTCCATGCTTTTATATTATATGTTTTGGATGTTTTATGTGCATTTATATGCTATTTTATATTATTTCTAGGACTAACCTATTAATCTAGAGCCTAGTGCCAGTTTTGGCTTTTTGCCTGTTTTATAGTTTCGCAGAAAAGGAATACCAAACGGAGTCCAAATGGAATGAAACTTTTGAGATGATGTTTCTTGGACCAGAAGAAAATCAGGAGACTTGGAGATGAAGTCGGAGACGCAACGAGGTGACCATGAGGGTGGAAGGCGCGCCTAGGGGGGGTAGGGCGCGCCCCCTACCTCGTGGGCCCCTCGGAGCTCTCCTGACCTAATTTTTTCGCCTATATATACTCTTATACCCCAAAACCATCAGGGGGAGCCATGAAAATACTTTTCCACCACCGCAACCTTCTATATCCATGAGATCCCATCTAGGGACCTTTTCCAGCATCCTTCCGGAGGGGGATTTGATCATGGAGGGCTTCTACATCAACACCATTACCCTTCCAATGGAGCGTGAGTAGTTTACCACAAACCTATGAGTCCATAGCTAGTAGCCAGATGGCTTCTTCTCTCTCTTTGATTCTCAATACCATGTTCTCCTCGATGTTCTTGGAGATCTATTCGATGTAATATTCTTTTGTGGTGTATTTGCGAGATCCGATGAGTTGTGGATTTATGATCAGATTATCTATGAATATTATTTGAGTCTTCTCTGAATTTTTATATGCATGATTTGATATATTTGCAAGTCTCTTCGAATTATCGGTTTAGTTTGGCCTACTAGATTGGTTTTTCTTGCAATGGGACAAGTGCTTAGCTTTGGGTTCAATATTGCGGTGTCCTTTCCCAGTGATAGTAGGGGCAGCACGACACGTATTGTATTGTTGCCATCGAGGATAAAAAGATGGGGATTTCATCATGTTGCTTGAGTTAATTCCTCTACATCAAGTAATCTTACCTAATGTGTTACTCTATTCTTTATGAACTTAATACTCTAGATGCAGGCAGGAGTCGGTCGATGTGTGGAGTAATAGTACTAGTTACAGAATCGTTTCGGTCTACTTGACACGGATGTGATGCCTATGTTGATGATCATTGCCTTAGATATCGTCATAATTATGCACTCTTCTATGAATTGCTCGGCAGTAATTTATTCACTCACCGTATTATTTGCTATCTTGAGAGAAGCCACTAGTGAAACCTATGGCCCTCGGGTCTCTTTTCCATCATATTAAGTCTCTTTTCCACCATATAATTTCTATTTTCCATCATACTAGTTTCTGATCTATTATTTTGCAATCTTTTACTTTCCGATCTATAAACCAAAAATACGAAAAATATCTACTATACCTTTTATCTATCTCTATCAGATCTCACTTTTGTAAGTAACCGTGAAGGGATTGACAACCCCTTTATCGCGTTGGGTGCAAGTTGTTGATTTTTTGTGAAGGTATTTGGTGAGTTGTGCATTGTCTCCTACTTGATTGATACATTGGTTCTCAAACTGAGGGAAATACTTACTTTACTTTGCTGCATCACCCTTTCCTCTTCAAGGGAAAAACCAACGCTAGCTCAAGAGGTAGCAGTGCGCACGGGCCCAACTTACCCCGTGTGCACGGGCCCATCAGGATGGACGGCTATGAGCTGCTATTGGGCCTCCACTTCGTCCCCTTCCTCCACCTACCTATATATTACATGCCAAGACCATATGTTAGGGTTAGCAAAGGATGTGACATGATCTAGATGAGCTTTGCTCGTTGTACCTCCTCTTGAGAGAGAGAGACCTCTCCCATGGACATCAAGACCTCCATTGGGGAAGATCCCTAGTGGATTCAAGGCCCCATCTAGGGAAGGATCCCCATCATAGGATCACCAAGACCTCACCTCCCTTTGGGATTTGGGATGAACTCTATCTTGTATCTTTCCCTTTGTTGTTCTTGTACCTTTGTGGATCTTGTGTGGATGTGAGTCTAGTGGATGTGTGATTTGGTCTTGTTCTTTTGTGTTCCTCTTGTGTTTTCCCCTTTATGTTCATCTTGTTCTTGGGGATTTACCCTCCAATTCATGAAAGATCCATTTTAGGATCCCACCCTACAATGTCTTGGGTATCACAAGCCATGGTTTCTCACGAAATTGGAGCCCCCCTTGTTCTCTAGCCTAATTTTGCTTGTACTTGCCCAATTTCGAAAATCCCCACAAAAATAGCTCCAAAAAATTTGCTTGCAATTTGTTGGTTCTAGTGAGATTTTGTTGTCTTTGATCCATGATTTTGTTGTTTGGCAAGTGGATCTAGCTTCCCCCCCCCCCCCCCCAATCCCCACCACAAAATCCACCTAATTCCTCATCAATTTCGAGCTCAAAATCACAAAATTTCGGCCACCCCCGTGCCCACGGGCCTCCAACCCCATGCGCACCCCCCCCCCCCCCCGCGAAATCCTAGGTGACCCCATGTCCTCGATACGTGTATCGTGCACACGGGACCCCGTGTCCACGGGCCCTAGACCCCGTGTGCACGACCCCCCTACAGCACCCGCCACCGCTTCACCGTTTTTGTCGTAACTTTGGCATCCGGAGTCCGTTTTTGACGTTCTTTAGCTCGTTGAGTAGCCGTTGACATCCCCAATCCAGCTAGATAGGTTCCTACATCATTTGACTCAACAAAAAATTAACATTTTGGCATCTTTGCCTAGGCCCTCCACCATATCATCTACAAAAACCGCCATAGCTTTCCGCAACCTAACCCATTTGTCATCCATATAGCATTTGTGGTTGCTTGAGTTGTGACTTGAGTCTCCTAAGGTGTTTCGGCTACTTAGGGATTGTTGCTTCTTCATCAACCACCACCACCACTTCCTCATTGCCGTCTGGGGAGACCACCACCACATGTCCGCTACCACCATTTGACTTTTGACGTTTGAGATTTTGAGTTCACGGTTTTTCCGTTTCCTAAGGTGTTTCGACTACTTAGGAATGGTTCGACTTCGATATCACCGCCGCTCATCATCACCAAGGACGGTAACCCTGACGACACCATTGTACATATTCCTTGCCTTTGCATTGATAGCCCTGAGCCTATTACGTACCTTACCTATCGAGACTAGCGAGTTGAGAATTACCGGGCCACACTATTTGTGCACCTTAGTGATATGCTTATGGCACATAGCTAAATTTAGCGTGCAATCATCTTGCTATCATCATTGTGCCATCAGTATCTCCCGTGCATATCTTACATACTTGTCTTGTATCATACTTGGCTCAACCATCAAGCATATCCAAAAAAAGAAAAGGAAAAAGAAAGAATGAGCAAAAGCTTTTAAGCAAAAGAGGAGATACAAAAGAGCTTGTAAGCAATAGAAATAGCATTGATCCATTTTGCATAGTACATACACTTGGAGCATACATACATAGCATACTTGGGATTGAATATGACATGTTTACTGTCATAGGTTGGTGCACAAGCGTATCTTACCCATTTGAGCAATCGAGCTAGCATCTCTCTAGAGTTGTGCAACAAGAGCATTTTCCGTGGATTCCACATTTTGAGCTCATTCCTTGGTTGCACGACCCCATCTATCTATCAGTGTGTGTGTGTTTCCGTGTGCCATTCATTGCTATTGATCTACTTGTTTTACATTGCAATTTTGTGAATCTTCCTCAACATTTTCGACATTTTGGACTAACATTTGCTTGAATTTTGTGCCACTTTTCCTAACCAAGCCACTCGATGAGCTTTAATTTGTAGGTGTGAGTGAACAAGTATAGTACCAATTCCTCTATTCTCCCATATCACATTGAGTGACACGGGATACATCCTCAACTTTGGGAAATGGTATATTGGTATTGTTTATCTCATTTCCTACTTACCTCTACTCGAGTCTCGTGATGGATAGGCAAAGCACATCATCTTCGGTCTTCGACCACCTCGAGCGACTCGCCATCGACATACGACACTCCAAAGCAAGGAAATGGGACTACCTCGACGACAAGTTGGAAGCGCACATGGATGCCATCCGACACGTGTTGGCCAACTACAAGCCTTCTTCCCCATCATAATCTTCACGGTGGAGACGCTCAAGTCGCACACCTTCGGAACAGCCACATGATGCAAGTACCACGCGGCACCGTCCTTGTAGGATCAAAAGTATGTCTAGACGGGGGGGGGGGGGGTGATTAGACTTCTTGACCAAATAAAAATCTAGCCTTTTCCCAATTTTAGTTCTTGGCAGATTTTAGCAACTTAGCACAAGTCAAGCAATCAACCTACACATGCAATTCCAAGTGTATTGTAGCGGAATGTAAAACAATTGAATATGAAGGTAAAGGGAGGAGTTTGAGGAGGCAAACGCAATGTTGACACGGAGATTTTTTATCCGTGGTTCCGATAGGTCGTGCTATCGTACATCCATGTTGATGGAGACTTCAACCCACGAAGGGTAACGGTTGTGCGAGTCCATAGACGGCTCCACCCACGAAGGGTCCACGAAGAAGCAACCTTGTCTATCCCACCATGGTCGTCGCCCACGAAGGACTTGCCTCACTAGGGTAGATCTTCACGAAGTAGGCGATCTCCTTGCCCGTACAAACTCCTTTGTTCAACTCCACAATCTTGACGGAGGCTCCCAAGTGACACCTAGCCAATCTAGGAGACACCACTCTCCAAGAAGTAACAAATGGTGTGTTGATGATGAACTCCTTGCTCTTGTGCTTCAAATGATAGTCTCCCCAACACTCAACTCTCTCTCACATGATTTGGATTTGGTGGAAAGAAGATTTTGAGTGGAAAGCAACTTGGGGAAGGCTAGAGATCAAGATTTATGTGGTAGGAATGGAATATCTTGACCTCAACACAAGTGTAGGTGGTTCTCTATCAGAAAATGTATGTTGGAAGTGTAGGCATGTTCTGATGGCTCTCTCCATGAATGAAGAGTGGGTGGAGGGGTATATATAGCCTCCACACAAAATCTAACCGTTACACACAATTTACCAAACTCGGTGGGACCGAATCGTGAAACTCGATCAGACCGATTTAGTTCATAATGTGACGGTTAGGCATTTCGGTGGGACCAACATGTCAAACTCGGTGGGACCGATTTCACTAGGGTTAGGGAATAACGTTATCTCGGTGAGACAGACTACACAAACTCGGTGAGACCGATTTTGGTAATAGACACACACAGAGTTGGTCAGGCAAACTCGATGGGTCCGATTCGCTCATCTCGGTTCGACCGAAATGTTACGAAAGGGAAATAGTGAGTTTGCGTTGCAATCTCGCTGGGACCGATCACTCATATCGGTTTGACCGAAACGTTACGAAGGTAAACAGAGAGATTACAATCCCATCTCTGTGAGACCAAGATCCCTATCGGTGAGACCGAAAAGACTAGGGTTTCTGGCAATGGCTATGTCAACTGAACTCGGTGGCGCCGGATAGAAAGTTTCGGTGGGGCCGAGTTTGACTTTTGGTTTCCGACATATGTGGATGTGAGAAAGTAGTTGAGGGTTTTTGGAGCATGTCACTAAGCACTTTGAGCAAGAAACTCATTAAGCAACACCTCACCCCCTCTTGATAGTATTGACTTTTCCTATGGACTCAATGTGATCTTGGATCACTAAAATGAAAAATGTAGAGTCTTGTGCTTTGAGCTTGAGCCAATCCTTTTGTCCTTAGCATTTCGAGGGGTCCACGTTTCTCATCCATGCCATGCCAATCTTGAGCTTTCCTGAAATATTTATCTTGAAATAGCATTAGCTCAATGAGCTATATGCCGTTAGGAATTACCAAAATCACCTAGGGATAGTTTTACTTTCAATCTCCCCCTTTTTTGGTAATTGATGACAACATATAGATCAAAGCTTCGACAAATGATAATAAGATTGAAAAACATCGTCGCTTTGAGAAGTATGTGATAAGCAAGAGCTCCCCCTAAATTTGTGCATTATTTAAAATTTGCTTTGGACTGCAAATGCACAATGTATTAGGATCATGGGTTACTCTTTCATGTCACATACATCTTGGTGGAGCGCTCAAAATGATAATAATTGAACACATGCACTCATCACCAAGCAAAGTGAATGATCATATAAGGATATAAGAGGTAATATCATCCAACAAGCATTAAGGATAGCATATGATCAAACACATGATCATCCAAGTATCTCACAAAAGACATAGTGTATCAAGCAAGCACACAATAAAGAAGTTCAACCACCAAAAACAAGAGAGATCAAAAGCAACACTCTCTCTCAAAGCCTGTGATCTATACATTTTCTCCCCCTTTGGCAACAAGTTACCAAAAAGTTTAATATATGCATAGCGCTAAACGACTCTCAGGCTTGGTCTTCATGAGGTGGTGTAGAGATGACTCCAAGGACGAAAGCGTCTGTAGATGTAGCTGGAGCTGCTGGAGTGGCTGCTGGAGCTAGTGGCACTGAAGTTGTGGCAGCTGGTGCAAATGTTGTAGCTCTAGTATCTGTGACTGGCACTACAACAGATCTCTGTCCTCTAGGCACTCTAGCAAAAGCATCTGTAGTAGACTTGCCCTTCTTCTCCTCCACATCCTCCTGAAGTTGCTCAACTGCAGTTTGGATCTCAGTAACCTTGACATCAAGAGCATATAACTTCTACTCAATGATCCTCTCCAAGCTCTCCTCATGGAGGGCTTGCCAAGAACTTTGGCAGTAGTTGTTCTTACCCTCTTCTTCTTCTTGTCTTCACCAACAGCTTCTTCTTCAAACTCAATGGTGAACTTCATAGTTCCACCTGTGGCAACCTTCCTAGGTTTGGATGTAGGCACTCTCCTGGCAGGTGCCTTCTTGTTCATGCCTGGCTTTGTGGTTGCAGCACTGCCATACTCCTTCTTCATCACTTTCTTCCTTAAGGTGGCCTCATCCTCAACAGCAACATAATCCTCATCTTCAGAATCTGAGGTTTTCTTCTTCCTTGTCCTGGTAGCTGCCTTTGGCAAGTTGCTGGGTGTGCTCCTGCTGCCCTCATCATAGCTGCTTGACGGACTAGTTCCCTCACTCAATTGAGCTTGCTCTTCAGACCTGTTCTAACTATCACTTTGATCTGACATCTCTGCAAACTCACTGACAGCAGACCCTGTGAATAGATATAGATGAGGTAGAGTGGATGAGCATCACAAAGTACAGAGGTTTTGCAAAACAATTGAGTCAAAAACTTAGGTTTGGTTTTCCACAGAAAGCATTTTAGAGCTACCAATTTGTAAACTCGGTGATACCGAAGCAGCTTTTGGAACCTAAACTAGTGAACTCGGTCAGACCGAGTCACAGTTCGGTGGCACCGAGACTGCTAGGGTTTCACAAAGAATCAAACTCGGTCACACCGATTTGCAATTCTCGGTCAGACCGAAAATCACATGTGCAATGGCCTAAGCCAAATCGATGAGACCGATTTCAACAACTCGGTCGGTCCGAGATGAGTTCGGCGGAAACCTAACCCTAAATTTTCAAATCAAATCTAATCTACAGGATGTTTTCGCTGGATAGGATGATTTCATATGTGGCAAGAAGCATGGCAAAGCAATGTGCTAGGAATCGGAGTTAAAGAATAGCACAAAGTATCAAGTTCATACCCTAACTCAGCGGTGAACTTGCTACA
Source organism: Triticum timopheevii (assembly GCA_963921465.1). Taxonomy (NCBI): domain Eukaryota; kingdom Viridiplantae; phylum Streptophyta; class Magnoliopsida; order Poales; family Poaceae; genus Triticum; species Triticum timopheevii. Next base: position 332,578,039 of record OY997264.1, read on the forward strand.
GAGGCAACGGCGGGGCAAATTTCCGTTGACGGCGGCGGAGACCAGCGGCGGGAGGTCGCTGGCGACGAGAGGATGATCCGGAGACCCAAAGAGGCAAAGCAGGTTATGCGCGGGCGAAGAGTTTCAGAAAAAATTCCAAAATTTGACCCATCAGTATATATTAGCCTAACCCTGTCGGTGTGACCGAGTGGAACAACTCGGTGGCACCGAGGCGCAAAACTGCGAGCAGTTATTGCAACTCGGTGTGACCGAAAGGTTCTAATCAGTTGCACTGAGATTGAAAACCTAGATCAACTTAGTGATGTCGGTATGACCGAAAAGGGTGAATCAGTCAGACCGAAATGCACAAAGAGGTTTTGGAGGTTTAAGTCTATGATGAATCGGGGACTCCGAGTGCTCCTCACACAGAGTGGTTCGAATCTGACTTGATCAAACTTTGTTATGTAGCATGAATAGAGTTTGAGACGAGAAAAGCATAGATAGCTAGAAAAGGTTCTTAGGCATTCTTGTCCATCCACTTGGCAAAAGGAAAGAAACCAAACAATCAAAGCAACAAGTGGATGTCCTCGAATGAGTAAAATATGCAACTTGTCCATCATATATCGTCATTATTGCCTTTCACTTGCACGACCGAATAGTGTGAACAGTAATAAGAGTGCATGTGCATTGGACTAAGCTGGAATCTACAAACATTTATTCAAAGAAGAAGACAAGGTAATATGGGCTTTTTGTTGGATCAACAATAATGCAGATGAGAGCCACTCAACATTTTCATCGTGGTATTCTCCTCATGACCCAAAAAAAGAAAATAATTTCAAAAAAACACACTGAAATATTTTTGGAGTTTTGGTTTTTCTAAAGAAAGTAGAACAAAAACGAGAAAAACTATTTACACTGGAAAGCTCCCAACAAGCAAAAGAAGAACGAGAAATCTTTTTAGGTTTTCTTTTAATACTACTACTAAATAAACTTAGAAAGAAAAACTAAAAGAAGCGAGAACTAAGTTTTTTTGGATTTTCTCAAAGTTTTTCAAACACGCGAGAAGAAAGCGAGAAAAATAAACTAACATGGATAATACAATGGAAAAGGATGAACACCAACAACTGGAATGAATGTTTGAGGACGAATGTAATGTCGGTGAGAAATATGTACTCCCCCAAGCTTAGGCTTTTGGCCTAAATTGGTCTAGGGCCACCGCTGGCCAGGGTAAAATCCAGGGTTATAGTTGGGGTTGTACTCAATTGCAGCTACCACCGCCTGGCGAGCTGCCTCATGGAGTCAAGAGGTCTCCCTCGCTCTCTCGTACTCGGTTGCCTCCTCTCTTGTTATAAAATATCTTTGTTTTACCTGAAAGTCAAAGAAGGCAGAAGCGGGAAGCGTAATATGGATAGTGCACTGCCTGTCAAAGATTAGTCTGTACTAAAAAGGCAACTCACCTCTCTCAAGAAACTACTAATGTTCCATAGCATCATAGTCAAAAAAAGCAGGTGGTAGCTGAGGATCATTTTCTCTTATGAGAACACCAAGATATGTAGCTAAACGAGTGGCATAAATTCCACCAAAGAAGTCTCCATCTTTAGCATTATTATGTAATCGACGTGCAATGATGGCCCCCAAGTTAAATCATTTATCATTCATTATTGCGCTCTTAAGAATAATAAGATTAGAGGCACAAAGGTGGCTATGGTCATGTTTACCATTAATGCATCTACCTATAAAGAGAGCAAAATAATGTAAAGCAGGAAAGTGAATGCTCCCTATGGTAGCTTGTGTCATGGTTCTGGTTTTTCCCACAGTAGTGCTAGCAAGGAACTCACAACAATCAGATTAATGAGGTTCAGTACAACTGCCCCACTGTGGAATTTTACAAGCATCATTAAAATCTTCAAGGTCCATGGTAAATGATTTATCATAATGATCAAATAAAATAGAATGTGTATTGCGTTGGACAGAATACTTAAATCTCCTCATAAAGGAATCAGTAAGCACTACTGCAGGATGCTGCTAATGCGACACTATGATCAGAGACCCTTCGACGAAACTGTGTATGATGCAATAATCACAAATGGTGGTGTGAAAAAACCGTCAAAAAGGTGCAAAATGTTTGCAATGGCGGAGACATCAAACACGGTTCAGATTTTAGTTACGTGTGCGATGCTGGGCATATGGTTGATCCAACAGAACTGTTTGCGATGAGGAAGAACAACATAAACGGGAAGCCATATCAATGTGTGTGCGATATACGGCATACAGTTCCCTCCGATGAATTGTGTGCTATTAGGGAATGCAACAGAAACGGTCAGCAAGATCAAGGTGTGTGTGATATACGGTATACAGTTCACTCGGACAAACTGTTTTCGATTAGGAAAGAGAGCGGAAACGGTTCATCTTAACAAGATGTGTGTGATATGCGGCATTTGCGATCAGCCAAAGGAACACAAACGATTCGTGTAAACCAGATGTGTGTGATACGCAGCAGATAGCCCACTCGAATGAACTGTTTGCGATGAGAAATTATAATATAGACAGTTACTATTGTAAGTTTGTGTGCGATTCTGTTCGTACAAAAAACTTTGAAAAATGCAAACTAGTTGCTTGCGGTGGCTAGGAGTATCGCACACGATGCGTCTGCGAGTACTCGTGTGCGATGAGTAGTAAGTTACACATAATGAATGGCCGCAAGGGTGATATGCTGATCGTGGAGTCAGAGAAGACCGTCGTTGGAAGGCCGCCGACTCACCTTTTTAGCCTATATTTTATTATAATTGTATGCATAAGTAGGTCGTGAGTGTTTTGTGCCTTGTCGCATGTGGCATTTTAAATTATCCTGAATATGTAAGACAATTATTAACCGTTGCCATTGTATTGCCTCAACGGTGAGCAGAGCGCGCACAGGGACGCCACAGACCCGCAAAAAAAGCAGGGACGCCACAGCGAGCAACCACGTGGTCAACCTTCTAGCACCCCGTGGGAGACGCGACGGCACATCCATAGGACACGTTGGTGATATCATGACCGCGTGTGATAGTGGGCAGACACGTACACGTACATCCGAGAACAAGGGCCCATGTTTCGGGCTTCCGATGCATGGCATATGGTTCATCCAAAATAACTGTTTGCGATGAGGCAGAACAACAGAAACGACGCTTTGTAGGCCCAGAACCATCAATAAATTTTGACTTTGTTTCTCATCACATTGCAGATTACAACGCAATAAGTAATTGCAAATCTGTTCACACTGATCAAACTAATATGTGACTTAGCACCGTGCTATAAAAACTACCCACTCAAAAATTACTTCACAGCTCCTCTCCTCATCACCCACAAAACTGGTCTTTCCTGTCAAGTCGTTCCACCATGACTGGTAGGTGGAGTTTTGGGTGGGCATATAACCAGGCAGCAAAGACCAAGGCCACAGAAGCACTAGAGAGGTCCCGCTGTGAAGCGGTAGCCGTAGCAGAGATGTACCGGCGCGCCGCGGAGCCCTCGAACGAGCTCTCATGGGCACGCGAGGGCTCTCACAAGCACACTCGCCTTGTTGGCGATCGCGACGAGCTGGCGTTGCTGAAGTCCTTGGTCGGCGACCCCGACATTCTTGCTGGCCTCATTAAGCAGCAGGAGCTGGTCGACGGCTTGAGGAAGTTGCTCGAGATCAGCGATGCCGCGGTTGACAAGGCGACCAGCCTTGTCGAGCAACTCATGGGTGACAATGTGAAGCTCCTCAAGGCGCTTTCCGAGAAGGAGGAGGAGACCGCCGGCTGGAAGATGCTGCATGAGCAGAGCAGTGCCTCGGGGATGACCCTGACAGCGGTCGTCAAGGAACTGATGGGTGACTTGAGGAAGCTCCGGATCGAGCGCGAGCAGGAGGAGGAGGAATTCGTGGCTTCTTTCAAGCAAAGTCGTGACGAATTGAGGAAGGAGCTGGAGGATGTCATCGCCCGGTGATCCATCGAAGAGTAGATACAGTAGTGATCTAGATCGGTGTCTGCGATTTCCTTCTTCTCTTGCCCCCGTGTCTTCTGGGCTTTGCCGCATGCGGCATTTAAAATTATCCGGAATATGTAAGACAATTATTATCTGTGCCATTGTGAATTTGTTGTTGTATTATCCGTTGCCATTTTATTTGTCGTCGTATTATCCCTTGCCTTATGTGGCAATTTAAATTAGGCCGGAATACGAGTTGAAAACATGAACAAAGCAAATGCTGCCATGGGATCATAACCAAACACCCTTCGTCCACCCCTAAAAAAACCATCCGTCCAGGCGCTTTAACAAACCCATTAATGGAGAAGTTGTGAGCGAGGCGGGTGGCGACTGGTGCATGGAGGTCAAAGAGCTCGCTTCCCAGTGAGCATGGGTGGCCTTGCTGCTCGCACGTGTCCCGTCGAGCCTACGAGGTGGACAGGATGCACGCGTCCCGTCGAGCCTGCACGGCGGACTGCTTGCACGCGTCCCGTCGAGCCTGCATGGCGAACTTCTCGTGCTCGTCCCGTTTAATCAAACAGATGCACGCACGCCACTGAGTATTGTTAAATATTGACACGGTTCATATAATACAACCGTTTGTGATATTAACGTGTCAGCTTTTTGTTTCAAAAAGGACTCTGTTTGCTACTAATGTGTGAGCCTCTTCTCAAACTGGACGATTTTTTTACCACGACATATATGTGCCATGTCATGAAACCATGCAAAGTTTCATGTTTTTTGGGTGAGTTTTTGATTTACTAGGATTTAAAAACTAAGATTCTCAATGTTCAAGACGACTACAAGTTTGTAATTCATTGTCATTCCTTAAATGAGACCTAAACATGCACCTAATGACACATGTACGATTTCCCACCCATTTTGCTTCACTGGAGCATGTGCTTGTAGTTCAAATTTGAATTATGGACTACATTAAATGCGTAGAAAATTTAATTAGTAATGTATACAATGGCCAAACGAACCCTAAATAGTTTCAAATTTCGGCATGACACTCCTTTTATTCTATGTTGCATGTAGAAAACAAAGCTCAAGGCTTGAAGAGGCAACAATTATCGTTTCACCCACCAAAACCATGAGGGTTGTGAGAAGCTTCGGTTTGTAAGAGGCTTGTAATATAGCTTCGCCCAAATTGGACAATTATATATACCATGTAGTGACACCCTGCCAAGTTTCACGATTTCTTGGTGAGTTTTGGATTTACAGAGATTTATAAACCGAGATTCAAAATGTTTGTGGCCAAGGCAGGATGGCGAGACAGTTGAATTCATTCCCATTCGTTCCATGGGACCTAAACATGGACCCCAAGGACACACATGTACATTTTTTCTAGCCATTTTGGTGCACTAGAGCATGTATTTGTAGTTCGGATTTGAATTATGGACATGAAATGCCTAGAAAACTCAATTAATGAATAAAAAGGGTCAAATGAACCCTGAATAATTTCAAAGTTCAGCGCGGATCTCCCTTTGTTCCGTGTTGCGTGTAGAAGAAAATACGAGGCTCGAAGAGCCAGGACACCGGCAAGGTTGTAATTCGTTCTCGTTCCTAGCATGGAACATAAACATGGACCAAAGGACACATGTATAATTTTTTTAGCCATTTTGGTGAACTGGAGCATGTATTTGTAGTTCAGATTTGACTTATTGACATTAAATGCCTAGGAAACTCAATTAGTGTATAAAAAGGCCAAACGAACCCTGAATAATTATAAATTTCAGCATGGATATCATGTCATTCCATGTTGCCCGTAGAAGAAAATACTAGGCGAAAAGAGGCAGTGATTACGTTTCGACAACAAGGGGAACACGTTTCCCTATCAGAACCACGAGGCTTCTTTGAGAGAAGCTCCGGTTTGTAAGAGGTTCGTAATAAAGCTTGTCCCAAATTGGACAATGTTTTTTCCATGACATATATGTGCCATGATGTGACACCATGCCTACTTTCATGACTTTCTGGTGAGTTTAGGATTTATGGGGATTCAAAAACCGAGATTCCAAATGTTTGAGGACAATCCAGGACGCCGGTACGGTTGTAATTCGTTCGCATTCCTGGCATGGGACCTAAACATGCACGCAAGGACACATGCATGTATAATTTTTCTAGCCATTTTGGTGAACTGGAGCATGTATTTGAGGTTTAGATTTGAGTTATGGACATTAAATGCCTCAGAAACTCAATTAATGTATAAAAATGCCAAACGAACCCTGAATAAGTTTAAATTTTAGCATGGATATCCTGTTGTTCCATGTTCCTCGTAGAACAAAATACAAGGCTAAAGAGGCAGTAATTATGCTTCGACAACATGGGGAACATGCGTATCGGAACCACGAGGCTTCTTTGAGAGAAGCTCCGGTTTGTAAGAGGTTTGTGATAAAGCTTGGCCCAAATTGGACAATGTTTTTACCACGACATATATTTGGCATGACATGACACCATGCCTACTTTTATGACTTTCTGGTGAGTTCAGGATTTACGGGGATTTAAAAACCGAGATTCCAAATGTTTGAGGATGAGCCAGGACGCTGGTACGGTTGTTAATAGTTCCCATTCCTGGCATGAGACCTAAACATGCACCCAAGGACACATGCATGTATAATTTTTCTAGCCATTTTGGTGAACTGGAGCATGTATTTGAGGTTCAGATTTGAATTATGGACAATAAATGCCAAGGATACTCAATTAGTGTATAAAAATGCCAAACGAACCCTGAATAAGTTTAAATTTTAGCACGGATATCTTGTCATTCCATGCTGCCGGTAGAAGAAAATAGAAGGCGAAAAGAGGCAATGATTATCGTTTCCCCCACAAGGGGGACACGTTTCCCTATCGAAACCACGAGGCTTTCTTTGAGAGAAGCTCCGGTTTGTAAGAGGCTTGTAATAAAACTTCCGCCAAAATGGACGGAAAAAAATCCCCGACATATATGTGCCATGTCGTGACACCATGCCAAGTTTCATGATTTTCGGGTGAGTTTTGGATTTACTGGGATTTAAAAACCGATATTCTTCTCATGAAATGTTTTCAAATAGCACACGGTTCACTCACGAAAGCCGTGTGCCTACCAAACCATGGCCAATGCCCCCCTCCCCCCTGCTGCGCGCGCGATCTAAGTCATGCGTCCTAATTGGCAAGAACCCAAACCCCACGGATCATACGTCTGCACCATTGGATGCTCCCAGATCGAACAGCAACCCTTAGCCTTTTCGTCTGGACCATTGGATGCTCCCAGATCGAACAACAACCCTCACACTTCCTTCTCTTTTACGTTTTCTAAACAGGTTACCGTTTCCCGCCACTCCTCTGATCGGTTTCCCGCCTCTTCTCCCATCAGTTTCCCTCTACCAGTGTCAGTGCTCATTGAAGGCTAGGCGGTGACACACCAGCCATGTAAATCTCGCACACAGTTTCTAAAAGAACAAATGTGTGTGATAGGAGGGAGTATGTCCCATAGGGTAACCAGTGTGAAATGCCTTAAAGGCAACGAGGCAATTATATCAGCAAGGTGTCGCTTCCCATCTGCTAGCCTAGTCGAATGTAACGCATAAGTTAAGCGTGCTCGGGCTGGAGTAGTCCAAGGATGGGTGACCCGGTGGGAAGTTGCATATCTCAAGATTCATTTAATTGATAGGTTATTTTTTGCTGTAAAATCACCACGACTGCGCAAGCGTGAGCAAATAGTGCAGGTACTGGCTTAACCATGTGCGATGCAAGTGCGCTGTAAAATCACCACGACTGCACAAGCGCGAGCAAATGGTGCAGGTACTGTCTTAGCCGTGTGTGATGCAAGTGCGCTATAAAATCACCACGACTGCACAATCTAAAGGCAGGTAAGTTTATTTAGAAATTAGGAAGAACATGTGCGATAGACCAGCTAGCTAGAAATATAAAAACAAACTACCCGCCTTGAGCATTTCAAAAATTGGCGGTTCCGCCACTTTTCCTAGTTATCATACATGCATATTCTTATTGGACTGTGCGCGATCTTTGGCACCCCCGCCCGGCATCAATTCCTTTACCCAAATTCTAGTAGCCGCCATACTTCAACCATCGCCCACAGTCCTCCAGCACCGACCTTATAGTAAAATTGCAGTAGCTGAGGCACTTGAACCGTCGCCCTCCCTCGTCCACCACCATCTCCACCCACCATTACTAAAATTTTCAGTAATTGCAGCGTACCCTCAAACACCACCATCCCCCCTCCACTGTCCCCCCACCCGCCCCTCCCCTCCTCGAACCCTAGCTCGCGGCCGCCATCGGCGCCGCCGCCAACCCATGCCGGTATGCCCGTTCCTCCTAGCTTAGATAATAATGTTTAGGTTACCCAGCGATTCCCATACCGTCGCTCCACTCCCCTGATTTTTTAGATGAAGCATGTGGTGTCCCTGCCCGCCAGATCCACATCCCCTGCTCCAGAATGTCGCAGCCTAAGCTCGACCATGTATCCCAGGGAGCCCGACGAGCGTTCAGCCAAGAAGAGGTTTATCATGGCCTCTCCGGCGGACGTTGGCGTGGTGGCCTCCATTCGCCCCAGCCTGTCCATCCCGGAGCAACACGTCACCGTGCAAGCCGGCGAAGACGTTGACAACGTTGCCATGTCGAAGGCATCATGTCAGTGGGCTTGCGTATTACTGTATCTCAGGAAAGCTGGCTACAACATCAAGATCGTCGACAGCGACAGCTTCACGCTGGCCATGTTATAGGTTACATGGTCCAGCCCCAACCCCTCTGGTTCAACCACCATCGATCTCTTCGTCGGCCCTGCCGCTGATCTCCTCCGCTAAGAGGTCAAGGATTTGCGATCCTTATATGCCATGGGACCCATTTATTCATTTCGAAAGGATACATTCTATGGCGGCGGCTTGGGATCCTCAACTGCCAAGTCAGATCTCATCGACCACGACCACGACCACGAGTAGGGCACCCACAAAGGTTCTTCCAAGGTGAAACAACCCATCTGTGATATCAGAGAGCGCACCATGGGTTTGTGCTCTTCCAACTGGGAAGATCACATCCATGAAATGTGAGGCAACATCCTATCAGCAAATCTTACCTTTTCTAGCTTTCTAACCTGTACCCTTTGTTGTAGTAGCATTTGCCGTGTGGTGCTATAATTGTGTCGTGTTTAATTATTTCAGTTATGCAAAAATGTATTGTTCAATAGGGCTATGCGATGTTTAAGTATGAATTGTCCACTTCAGTTTCACGAATGGCTATATTCTGTTGTTTATAGTGAGTAGATGCCTTGTTTATCTGTGTTTGGTTGCCAGGTTGGTTGTAGTGAGCATTTTTCCAGTTATCGAGTCGATGCCTTGTTTATATGTATTTGGTTCTTAGTTTGGTTGTAGTGAACATTTGTCCAGTTATCAAGCAGATGACTTGTTTATCTGTATTTGGTTGTTAGGTTGCTTTTTTTAGCATGTGTCTAGTTTTCAAGCAGATGCCTTGTTTATCTGTATTTGCTTGTTAGGTTGGTTGCAGTGAGCATTTGTCCAGTTTTCAAGCATATGCCATGTTTATCTGTATTTGCTTGTTAGGTTGGTTGCAGTGAGACTCTGTTGAGGACAACACAGTTGTCATAGATGTTGAAGATCCCACTTCAGTTGAGGTATAAGAAAAGCAAGAGAAAGCCAAAGCAGAAAAAGCAGCCAAGATGCCAAGTGTTGCAGAAGCTTCAGAAGTGTTTCTCAAATCAAAGCAAGACCAGCTTGGATATCTTATTCAAGCAACATTGAGGATTGAGAAAGGACTAGCCACCCTGACTCCGAACCAGGAGAGTTTGGAGAGGATCATTGAGACAAAATTCTATGATCTGGACTTGAAAGTGACCGAGATACAGACAACACTTGAAGAGCTCCAGGAAGAAGCAGAGGAGAGGAACGGCAAAGCAACTACACAGGTGTTCCATAGAGTACCTAGAGGACAGAGGTCCGCAGCGGTGCCAGTGCCAGACACAAGAACAACAGCTTTACCACCTGCAGCCACAACTCCCACAGCTCCAATTACCCCTCCAGTGGCAACCCCTCCAGCTCCAACATCTTCAACTGATGCTTCTGTCCTTGGAGTCATCTCAACACCTCCTTCCGAAGATCAAGCCTAGAGAGACGCATAGCACTATGCATTTTCGAGCTTTTTGGTAACTTGTTGGCAAAGGGGGAGAAAGTGTAGAGATCATAGGCTTCGGAGAGAGAGAGAGATTTGCTTCTTTTTGCTACCTATTTGCTTTGCTTGCTTGGTTGAGATACTTTATGCCTGTGTGTGAGATACCTTGTATCATCATGTGCTTGATCATATCATACTTTATGCTTGTGCTTGAATGATGACATTATCTATCTCTTGTATGATCATTCACTTTGCCTGGGTGATGAGTGCTTGTTCTTATCTCTTATCATTTTGGGTGCTCCACCAAGATGTATGTGACATGGAAGAGTAACCCATGATCCTAACAAATTGTGCGTTTGCAGTCCAAAGAAAATTTTAAACAATGCACAAATTTAGGGGGAGCTCTTACTTATCACATACTTCTCAAAGCGACGATGTACTTCATTCTTATTATCATTTGCCGAAGCTTTGATCTATATGTTGTCATCAATTACCAAAAAGGGGGAGATTGAAAGTGCAACTAATCCCTGGGTGGTTTTGGTAATTCTTAACAACATATAGTTCACTGAACTAATGCTCTTTCAAGATGATCATTTCAGAAAGTTCAATGATTGGCATGGCATGGACTAGAGATGTGGACCCCTCAAAATTCTAAGGACAAATGTTGGCAACAAGCTAAAGACTCTACATTTTTATTTTAGTGATCCAAGATCACATTGAGTCCATAGGAAAGCTAATACTATTAAAAGGGGATGAGGTGTTGCTTAATGGCTTACTTGCTCAAAATTCTTAGTGATATGCTCCAAAACCCTCAACCACTTTCTCACATCCACATATGTCCTAAACCTAAACGTCAAATTCGGCCCCATCGATTTGATCTATCCGGCGCCACCGAGTTTCATTTGACATAGCCACTACCACAAACCCTAGTTACTTCGGTCTCACCGATAGGGATCTCAGCCTCACCTAGATGGGATTGCAAACTCCCTATTTCCTTTTTGCAACATTTCGGTCCCACCGAAATGAGAAAATCGGCCCCACCGAGTCTACATTGCAAACTCCCTGTTTCCTTTTCGTAACACTTCTGTTCCACCGAAGTGAGCGCATCGGTCCCACCTAGTTTGCCCGACCAACCCTCTATGTGCCTATTTCTAAAATCGGTCCCACCGAGTTTATGTGATCGGTCACACCGAGATTACGTAATGCCCTAACCATAGCACATCAGTCTCACCGAGATGACTAAATCGGTCCCATCGAAAACTCTAACTTTCATATTTTTACCTGGATTGGTCTGACCGAGTTTTATGACTCGGTCCCACTGAGTTTGGGAATCTGTGTGTAACGGTTAGATTTTATGTGGAGGCTATATATACCCATCCACCCATTCTTCATTTGTGAGGACAACCATCAGAAGATACCTACACTTCCACTACTAATTTTTTGAGAGAGAACCACCTACTCATGCGTTGAGAGCAAGATATTCCAATCCTACCACAAGAATCTTGATGCCTAGCCTTCCCCAAGTTGGTTTCCACTCAAATCATCTTTCCATCATAGCCATATCTGTGAGAGAGAGTTGAGTGTTGGGGAGACTATCATTTGAAGCACAAGAGCAAGGAGTTCATCATCAACACACCATCTATTACCTTTCGGAGAGTGGTGTCTCCTAGATTGGCTAGGTGTCTCTTGGGAGCCTTCGTCAAGATTTTGGAGTTGAATCAAGGAGTTTGTAAGGGCAAGAAGATCGCCTACTTCGTGAAGATCTACCCTACTGAGGCAAGTCCTTCGTGGGCGATGGCCATTGTGGGAAAGACAAGGTTGCTTCTTCGTGGACCCTTCATGGGTGGAGCTCTCCATGGATTCGCGCAACCGTTACCCTTCATGGGTTGAAGTCTCCGTCAACGTGGATGTATGATAGCACCACCTATCGGAACGACGCCGAAAATCTCCGTGTCAACATTGCGTTTGCTCCCTCCAAACTCCTCCCATTTACTTTCTTGCAAGTTGCATGCTTTATTTTCTGCTGCCCATATACTCTTTGCATGCTTGCTTGAATTGTATTGAGATTGCTTGACTTGTGCTAAGTTGCCAAAATCTACCAAGAACTAAAATTGGGAAAAGGTTAAGTTTTATTTGGTCAAGTAGTCTATCACCCCCCCCTCTAGACATATTTTCGATCCTACAAGTGGTATCAGAGCTTTGGTCTCCATTTGTCTTGTTTTCCATAGATTTGGTGATCATAGCCTTGGTTTCACAACCTAGGAGAGTATGGCGTCTAGCGAGGGAAATTACCACCGTAGAGGTCCTTACTTTGATGGTACTAATTTTGCTAGTTGGAAACATAAGATGAAAATGCATATTCTTGGACATAACCCCGTTGTTTGGGCTATTGTGTGTATTGGTTTGCAAGGTGAATTCTTTGATGGGAGAAAACAAAACCGTGAAGCTACCGCGGAAGAATTGAAGATGTTGCAATACAGTGCTCAAGCTTGCGATATCCTCTTCAATGGATTGTGCCCCGAAGAATTCAACAAAATCAGCCGTCTTGAGAATGCAAAGGAAATTTGGGATACTTTGATTGATATGCAAGAAGGTACCGACTCCGTCAAGGAATCCAAGTTTTATGTGCTTCAAAGTCAACTTGACAAGTTCAAAATGAAGGATGGTGAAGGTGTCGATGAATGTACTCTAGGCTTGCTCTCATCACAAATGAGATTTCCCGCTTAGGAAGTGAAGATATGACCGACAAATTCATCATCAAGAAGATCTTGAGAGCCTTGGATGGAAAATATGATACCGTGTGCACATTGATCGAAATGATGTCAAATTGCAAAGATCTCAAGCCAACCGAAGTCATTGGAAGAATAGTTGCTCATGAGATGTCACTCAAGGACAAAGAAGAGCTTCACAACAAATCTAGTGGTGCTTACAAAGCCTCATGTGATGCTCCTACATCATCAAATGAGAAACAAGCCTTCAATGAAGAATTGAGCTTAATGGTGAAGAACTTCAACAAATTCTACAAGAGAAAAAGCATGCAAAGAAGTTCCAAGTCAAGGTCCTACAATGACAAGAGATCTTCTAGTCATTTGAGAAATTGCTACAACTGTGGAAGACCCGGACACTAATCCAATGGGTGTACGACTCCCTACAAAAGAAGAGAAGACTCACCTAAAAGGAGAAGCAAAAGGGAAGAATCAGCTCCAAGAGAGAGAGAAGGAGTAGAGATGATCGCTATGAACGAAGAACCTCTCGAAGAAGCAAGGATTCGGAAAGGAAGGGCAAACCATCAAGGATCTACACAAAATGAAGACATCAAGATCATGTTGGTGAATGGATCTGGTTCCGACTCTGACCACCACTCCGAGAGAAGTTATAACTCCAACTCCCACTATACTCAAGGTGTCGGTGTTGCCGGTCTAGCACATGTGTCAACAAACTCCTATGACATATTTGACTCACGAAATGAAGGAATTGGACGATGCTTCATGGCTAAAGGCCCCAAGGTATCACACCCCGAGTATGTTGATTTCAATAGTGATGAAGATGATTTGCTAGGTGATGATGATTTACTTGTTAACAACTCTAGTGATGAATACTATGATGAAACATCAATTAATCATGTTAATCAAGATAAAACAAATGACAATGATAAGAAGGACATCGAGTGTCTAACTAAGGAACTAAACACTCTTAAGTTATCTCATGAAACTACTTTAGAAGATCATCGAGAACTTTTAAAAACTCATGAGAAGTTACGCTTCCAAAAGCTCAATCTTGAGCAAGAGCATGGGTTCTTAAACGCCATCAATGATGATCTTTGGAAGAAAAGTTCTTCTTACATTGCCAAGCGTTTACTCTTGTCTACTTACATGCCACAAGTAAATCTAGCAACAAGAACAAGAAAGATTCTTCTTCTAGTAGTAACAATAATCATGCTAAATCAATTATTGTTGCTTCTAGTAGTTCTCTTGATTCCACTAATGACTCTCTTAGACAAGTTACACTTGATCAAGAAAATAGCTTATTGAAGGGAATTATAGAGAAAGGTGTTTACAAAAGCCTTGCCGGAAGTAAGTAATTTGAGGAAATTGTACGCAAGCAAGGAAGGCACCGGAAGAATCAAGGTGTTGGTTTTGAATGAAAGTTCAATGCCAATGGAGTTGAGTGGGAAGAATATCAATACCCCAAGACGAAGTTTGTTCCTCAACAAGAGAAGTATGACCCTACTTCCTTCAAGGGGACACAAGCTCAATATGATCTTCCACCACAAGACCACAAGCTAAAAGGCAAGGACAAGCTTCAAGGGGAGATTGATGCATTTGAAGATGCTCTGAAGGCCTTGGTCAAGTGGGTTACCAAGACTACATCAAGTTCAACTTCATCAAGTACATCTACAACCCCAAGGATTCCCATCAAGATGATGTGGATCCCGAAGAAGAAGAACTAAAGAGTTCTTGAGGGTGACTCCGCCAACATACTTCACTCATATTCATTTTTGGCAAGGACAAGTGCAAACAACTTCCACATCTTGCACTAGTTCAAGGAGTCACAAACCCTCTTGTTGGTAAAGCAAGGGAGAAGGTAACCTAATGCTATCATGGACATCATCATGTGTGTGCTTCACTCTATGTCTATGGATATCCTTGTTTGTTCCTTGTGGGACTAACCCATGTAGGTATTGAAAGTGCAACTCACTCCAATGGATTGCTTCAAATGATCTACATCAACAATGAGCATCCACATCCTTGATATCTACATGAAGTCATCATCGACAAAACCCAATGTTAGTTCATCCCTCTTAGGGTGTATATCACATCTAGGGGGAGCTTTACTCCAAGAACTGAGCTAAAGCAACTCTAATGGTGTGAACACAACAATGCTTTATGTAAAAGTGGTAACCCCACTTGTGCTTAAACGATGAGTATGAACTATGATCAAATGTTCTCATTTGACTCCTAAGTCAATATGCTCATATATATATGACCTAGTCATCGCCAATTGCTTGATAGATACTAGAGTGATTGTGCATGCCTTGCCACATCTTTCATTTGCTATTTTTATTGTGTGAGCATGTTGGTTGCATACTTTTCTCATTCAAGCACATCCATTTATTGCTTTGATTGTTTGGATTTTCTCCTTTTTTGTCAAATGGATGGACAAGAATGCCTAAGAACTCCCTCTAGCTATCTATGCTTTTCTCTTCTCAAACTCTATTCATGCTACATCACAGAGTTTGATCTAAGTCAAATTCAAACCCTCTGTGTGAGGAGCACTCGGAGTCCCATTTTGTCATAGACTTAAAACTTCCAAAACCTCTCTGTGTATTTCGGTCTGACCGACTCGTCCATTTTGGTCACACCGAGTTCACTGGGTTGATCAAGTTTTCAATCTCGGTGCAACCAATTAGAACTTTTCGGTCTCACTGAGTTGCAGTAACCACTTGGAATTCTGCATCTTGGTGCCATTGAGTTGTTCCACTCAGTGACACCAACAGTGCCAGGATATATATCTCGTCGGGTCAGAATTTGGAAATTTCTCCAAAACCTCTTCGCCCGCGCGTGTCCTGCTCTGCCGATTGGGTCTCCGGATCGTCTTCTTGTCACCAACGACCTCCAGCTGTTGGTCTCCGCCGCCATCAATGGAATTCCTCCCCTCCGTTGCCGCAGTAGCAAGCTCATCGCCAAGCTAGGGTATGAGCTCAACTCTTTGTGCTTTCTTTTAACCTCGATTTCTAGCACAAAGGCAATGTAATGGTTCCTTCCAAGTATGAGATTGATCCATCCACAGAAAACATCCTCTAGATTAGATTTGAGTTGAAAATTTAGGGTTAGGTTTCCGCCGGACTCATCTCGGACCGACCGAATTGTAGGAATCGGTCCCACCGATTTGGCTTAGGCCAGTGCACAAGTAATTTTTGGTCTGACCAAAAGTTGCAAATCGGTGTGACTGATACCAGGACTTTGTGAAACCCTAGCAAACTCGGAGTCACCAAACTGTGTCTCGGTCTAACCGATTCCACATGTTTAGACTCCAAAGTTGCTTCGGTGTCACCGAGTTTTACAAATTGGTAGCTCCGAAATGCTTCCTGTAGAAAACTAAAACTAAGTTTTCGACTCATTCTTTTTGCAAAAACTCTGCACTTTGTGATGCTCATCTACTCTATCTCATCTACAACTATTCACAGGAAAGTTCTTAGTTTGCTGTGCAAAATGTGTGATCAAAGTGATAGTCAGAACAAGTCAGAGGAGCAGATGGACTTGAGTGAGGGCACTAGTCCCTTTGGAAGCTATGATGAAGGTAGTAGGAGCACTCCAAGCGATCTGCCTAAGGCAACAACTAGGCGGAGGAAGAATAAAACATCAGACTCTGAAGATGAAGACTTTGAGATTGAGGAAGTCAGCTCAAAGAAGAAAGTGCTAAAGAAAGAATATAGTGATGCTGCTTCCACCAAGTAAGGAAAGAATGTGAAGGCCCCTGCCAGGAGAGTTCCTATGTCTAAGGCCAGGGGAGCAACTCAAAAGACCATGACATTCTCACTTGAGCAAAGATCAGGTGAAGAAGGGAAGAAGAGAGTCAGGAAAACCACTGCCAGAGTGCTTGGAAATCCATACATGAGGAGAGACTCAGCTAGTGAGGAGGAAGAGGAAGAAGAGGTTGCTGCACAAGCACCTCCTGCTAAGTCACAGAAGCTGATGGGGGATGCCATCAAGTCTGGGGCAGCTCCTTCAAAGCCCAAGACAACCCCCAAAGCTCCAGCTCAAGCCACCAAGACAGCTCCAAAAGGAAGCACCAGGAACATACCTGCTTCAGAGAAAAACAAGGCCCCAGTGCCTGAAGCGGCAGAAGATGCTGAAGCCCCAGTGCTCAGGAAGCTCAAACCTAAGATTCCAGACCATAATGACAGTCATCCAGTAGCTGAAAACATGAAGGAGAGAAAGGATGTAGGTCTCAGAAGATGGAGACAAGTAGATCCATATGTTGTGAGAAGGACGACTACTATGGACTACAAGTTCCACACTAGGGAGCAACAAGATTTTTTTGAGACAGTTTTGCTGGACAAGAAGCCCATTTTAAGTGACATGAAATGGGTTGATTGGGAATACATTGATGCAAATGCAGATCATTTCCCAGGAGTGCATGACAAGTTTAAGTCCAATGGTGTTGATGACTTTGTTGGTCAAGAGTTGACAAAGTGGAATGATGAGCTCATTATGTAATTCTACTCAACAGCTCATTTTTATCCTGATGGAAGGATTGTGTGGATGACTGAAGGTCAGGGGCACCAATCTAGAATTGATGAGTGGGCCAAGCTCATAAATGCACCTGAAGAAGAAGAGAATGACATTGATGTCTATGCTGAGAAGAAGAAGGATCATAACTCCATGGACAATATGTATAAGGAAATTCCAGATAAGGCCTTGGAGACACATAAGTTTGGGCCAGTCTACTACTTGTTGTCTGGTTTGGCCACCATAAACACCATATTGCGGCACACTCTATTGCCCAAATTTGGAAATCACAGGATGATCATAGTCCATTCCTTCAACTTGTTACAGCTGTTTGATGGTGTGACACAAAAGTTCAAGGTTATGAGCTTGATTGTTGAGACAATCAAGAGGACAATAGCTGATCAGAAGAGATCATGTGGGTATGCACCACACATTCAAATGCTGATCAATTCCAAGAAGCCCAAGGGAGTGTACCCGTTGGACAAAGAGCATCTGCCTTTGCAGCCAGACTTTGAGGAAAACACAGTTTTCATGGATGCTGAAGATCCCACTTCAGTTGAGGCACAAGAAAAGAGAGAGAAAGCCAAAGCAGAAAAAGCAGCCAGGATGCCAAGTACTGCAGAAGCTTCAGAATTGTTTCTCAAATTAAAGCAAGACCAGCTTGATATCTGATATAGGCTACCTTGAGGATTGAGAAAGGACTGGCCACCTTGACTCAGAACCAAGAGAGCTTGGAGAGGATCATTGAGACAAAATTCTATGATCTGTACTTTAAAGTGACTGAGATACAAACAGTTGTTGACGAGCTCTAGGAAGAAGCAGAGGAGAGGAAGGGCAAAGCAACTACACAGGTGTTCCACAGAGTACCTAGAGGATAGAGGTCTGCAGTAGTACATGTGCCAGACACAAGAAAAATAGCTTCAGCACCTGCAGCCACAGCTCCCACAGCTCCAGTTGCCCCTCCAGTGGCAACCCCTCCAGCTCCAACATCTTCAACTGATGCTTTTGTCCTTGGAGTCATCTCAACACCTCCTTTCGAAGATGAAGCCTAGAGAGACGCATAGCACTATGCATTTTTGAGCTTTTTGGTAACTTGTTACCAAAGGGGGAGAAAGTGTATAGATCATAGGCTTTGGAGACAGAGATTTGCTTCTTTTTGCTACCTATTTGATATGCTTGCTTGGTTGAGATACTTTCTGCCTATGGATACCTTGTATGATCATGTGCTTGATCATATCATACTTTATGCTTGTGCTTGAATGATGACATTATCTATCTCTTGTATGATCATTCACTTTGCCTTGGTGATGAGTGCTTGTTCTTATCTCTTATCATTTTGAGCGCTCCACAAAGATGTATGTGACATGGAAGAGTAACCCATGATCCTAACAAATTGTGCATTTGCAGTCCAAAGCAAATTTTAAACAATGCACAAATTTAGGGGGAGCTCTTACTTATCACATACTTATCAAAGCGACGATGTACTTCATTCTTATTATCATTTGTCGAAGCTTTGATCTATATGTTGTCATCAATTACCAAAAAGGTGGAGACTGAAAGTGCAACTAATCCTTGGGTGGTTTCGGTAATTCTTAACAGCATATAGTTCATTGAATTAATGCTCTTTCAAGATGATCATTTCAGAAAGTTCAGTGATTGGCATGGCATGGACTAGAGATGTGGACCCCTCAAAATTCTAAGGACACATATTGGCAACAAGCTCAAGACTCTACATTTTCATTTTAGTGATCCAAGATCACATTGAGTCCATAAGAAAGCCAAGACTATTAAAAGGGGATTGGGTGTTTCTTAATGGCTTACTTGCTCAAAATGCTTAGTGATATGCTCCAAAACCCTCAACCACTTTCTCACATCCACATATGTCCTAAACCTAAAAGTCAAATTCGGCCCCACCGATTTGATCTATCCGGCGCCACCAAGTTTCATTTGACATAGCCACTGCCACAAACCCTAGTTACTTCGGTCTCACAGATAGGGATCTCGGTCTCATCGAGATGGCATTGCAAACTCCCTGTTTCCTTTTTGTAACATTTTAGTCCCACCAAAATGAGCAAATCGGTCCCACCGAGTCTGCATTGCAAACTCCCTGTTTCCTTTTCGTAACACTTTGGTTCCACCAAAGTGAGTGAATCGGTCCAACCGAGTTTGCCAGACCAACCCTCTATGTGCCTATTGCTGAAATCGGTCCCACCGAGTTTATGCGATCGGTCATACAGAGATTACGTTATGCCCTAACCCTAGCACATCGGTCCCACCAAGATGACTAAATCGGTCCCACCGAAAACTCTAACGTTCATATTTTTACCTGGATCAGTCTGACTGAGTTTTATGATTCGGTCCCTCCGAGTTTGGGAATCTGTGTGTAACGGTTAGATTTTGTGTGGAGGCTATATATACCCCTCCACCCATTCTTCATTCGTGAGGAGAGCCATCAGAACATACCTGCCTACTTCCACTGCTCAGTTTCAGAGAGAGAACCATCTACTCATGTGTTGAGACCAAAATATTCCAATCCTACCACAAGAATCTTAATCTCTAGCCTTCCCCAAGTTGCTTTCCACTCAAATCATCTTTCCACCATAGCCAAATCTGTGAGAGAGAGTTGAGTGTTGGGGAGACTATCATTTGAAGCAGAAGAGCAAGGAGTTCATCATCAACACACCATCTACTACCTTTTGGAGAGTGGTGTCTCCTAGATTGGCTAGGTATCGCTTGGGAGCCTCCGTCCAGATTGTGGAGTTGAACCAAGGAGTTTGTAAGGGCCAGGAGATTGCCTACTTCGGGAAGATCTACCCTAGTGAGGCAAGTCCTTCATGGGCGATGGCCATGGTGGGATAGACAAGGTTGCTTCTTCGTGAACCCTTCATGGGTGGAGCCCTCCGTTGACTCGCGCAACCGTTACCCTTCATGGGTTGACGTCCCCATCAACTGGATGTATGATAGCACCACCTATCGGAACCATGCCAAAAATCTCCGTGTCAACATTGCGTTTGCTCCCTCCAAACTTCTCCCATTTAATTTCTTGCAAGTTGCATGCTTTACTTTCTGGTGCCCATATACTCTTTGCATGCTTGCTTGAATTGTATTGAGATTGCTTGACTTGTGCTAAGTTGCTAAAATCTGCCAAGAACTAAAATTGGGAAAAGGTTAAGTTTTATTTGGTCAAGTAGTCTAATCACCCCCCTAGACATACTTTCGATCCTACATGTAGTTAACACATGCCCTTTATTTCAGTTTTACACATTTATCCAGTGATGTTTAAGCATTACCTACATTCTATTCATTTTCAACAATACAAGTTTGAATTGCAATATTTGATGGCTGTTAAGCCTGATGTCGGTAACTTTTCCTTCCATTTTATATATGCTTTAACAGCATGCTGAAACCAACACATTCAATCTATCATTTGGAGATGATATTGTTTACCTTTGCTATATTTGTTTGATGTTAAGGTTGTTGTACTTATCATGCCTTTCCACTACTTATGTAGGACAACAACGGGAGTGGTCACCATTTTCCGTCGAGGTTAGCTTCATCCCTCGGCTTGTACTCCCAGTTGTTCCCTAATGTAGTGCATATAGATCCAGGCCTGGACACTTGTTAGCTTCTAATATTGACTTGTTGCTTGTAGGTGCATATGCCCTTGGCAAGGATCCACGGATCGACCCTTTTTGCGTATGGGACAATGATATATTCATGAATAAGCATCAAGTGAGGAAACTGATAAGGATTATTAGCAAAAAGATACGAATGGTGGCAAGCAAATTATTTGTTTATGCTCTATCCCACACAACAGTGAGCTGTAGGATGGTAACTACAAACTCTGTAGCCTTCTCTTTTTACTGCCCATAATGAGTTGTTAGACAACAATGTCTGAATCTTTTTCGTTCGCAGTGGTTCCCATAGCAGTTCACTCAAGATTACCTCGCAAAGTACATGATTGGTGGACACGCAATGAAGGTTAAAGTATTTCATCCAGACTAAAATGAGCATCGGTAAGTCGTAATGAAGACAGTGAAGGATGGACGGGCAGCCATCACAAGGGGTTGGCCTAGTCGTGTGGGCATTACACATGGAGGAGGGCACAATATGGACATTCCGCTTCAGCTTCTCCAGCAACCAGAATGTCTTTTGCCTCTCTCTTTACAGCCTTTAGTACAATTGTGGTTCATCATTCTTTACTTGGTGCTTCTGTAGTTCTTCAGTATATGTACCTGTGCATCGAATTATGCATTCGTGGTTGAACCTATATTTGTAATAAACATGGTTGGATACGAAATAAGTGATTGCCTACTATCAAATTCAAAACATATGATTTTTAAATTAGGGATTAATAAGGGATTAATCAGGGATTACACTGCACACGATTGGCGAAAGCAAAACGTCTGCGATAGACGTGGATATCAAACACGTTTCTAGGATCCCCTACGTGTGCGATCAATCTCCACTGCACACACGATCAGCCAAGAAAAAACTTGTGCAATCAATCTCCACTACATACACGATCAACCAAGAAAAAACGTGTGCGATTAACAACAGCATCGCACACAATTATTTCTTATTAAATGTTTGCGATAGTCACCTTATCACACATGCTTCGAAATTATAGACTGTTTGTGATGTTGTGCGCATCACAAACTATTGGTACTTCTTGGATTAACTATGTGGGACGTACATACTAACGGAAACGTATTCCTTGGATGGACTGTGTGGAATGTACATACGAACGGAAACGTTTAGCGGGGACAGACTGTGTGGGATGCACTTACAACTTGAAACGATTTCGCCTGTATAATTGTATTTTTTAGCACTACTGTATGTATAACCGTATTTGAGCGCTCGCCAGTCACACACGACCTCATTTTGCCGAGCGTCTGTGCCAGAAGGGCATATCCCCGACAGTTTTTGGGTCATGTGGGAAGGACCCTCTTAGCGCCCACACTCACTTGGAACCGGTTCCAAATGTCGTTGCGGAAAGGGGTTAAAAACCGTTTGTATAGCACCAACGCGTACCATTGAAGGTTGTAGTACTGAGGACACTTATCTGAGAAGAAGTTCGTCAGCTCGGCGTTATGCGCGTATGCATAGAATTTATCCTTGAAACCGGCACGAGTCATGAAATGATCTGACGTCCATTCACAAGGTTGCACTAAAGCCTCCCTTGGTGGTTCGAGATCCGGCTCACGTATCACGGGCCTTGGGGATTTCTTCTTCGAGGAACCACCTTGCAACACTTTCCTCAAAATTTTCTTTTTCCAAAATTTGTTGAAATTTTTAGTGACTCAAAATAAAAGTGAACAAAACTCAACAAGATTGATAGCCACTACTCCCACAAGTGTCTAGAAGCTATATCATGCAACAAAACTACTTTGGACCATATAAATTTGACATGCAAGCTCAAAAACAAGGTCACCACAATAGCAAAAATTTGCAATAAATAAAGCACTAGAACAAAAACTAATTGGAGCATTGGAGGAGTCACATACCGATGAAAAAATATCCCCGAAGCAGTTTCAGAAATGGAGTTACGAGCAAGGAGATCGAAAATGGCAGCAAAATGAGCAAGAACACGAGTTTAAGCTAAGGTGGGATTTTTCTGGTGGAAGACGGAGTGGATGGGTGCTGGCATAAGTGAGGGGGACCCACATGGGACCCACAAGCCCTGTAGGCACGCCTAGGGAGTGAGCGCGCCCTGTGGGCTTGTGGCCCACTAGTGCACCTCCCTGATGTGTTTTCAGTGCCAAAAATTCTTAAATAATCCAGAAAAAATCATACTAAATTTTCAGGGCATTTGGAGAACTTCTATTTTCTGGTCATTTTTTATTGCACGGATAATTCAGAAAAAGGAAAAATAATAACTTTTTTGCTTTATTAATTCCATATAACAGAAAGTAGAGAGTAGGTACAAAGAGTTGTGTTTACTAAATTCATCCATCTCATGCCCGTCAAAAGGAGTCCATTAATAAGGTTGATCAAGTCTTATTAACAAACTTCTTCCGAATGACATGAAATCAGAGAATCTTCATATAACACTAGGTTACCTCAATGGGGATATGCATGTGCCTAACAATAAGAATATCATATTTCTTTTTGATAGTAGCAATAGGGAATTCAAAACCTCCAATAGCAATAGTTGAAAATTTTCCAATAGAATTGCTACTATTCACTTGAGGTTGTTTCTTCAGAAAGTGTATTGTATGCTCATTACCATTAACATGAAAAGTGACATTGCCCTTGTTGCAATCAATAACAGCCCCTGCAGTATTCAAGACGGGTCTACCAAGGATGATCGACATACTATCGTCCTCGGGTATATCAAGAATAACAAAGTGTGTTAAAATAGTGACATTTGCAACTACGACAGGCACAGACTCACAAATACCGATGGGTATAGCAGTTGATTTATTGTCCATTTGCAAAGACATTTCAGTTGGTGTCAACTTATTCAGATTAAGTCTATGACATAAAGATAAAAGGCATAACACTAACACCGGCTCCCAAATCACATAAAGCAGTTTTAACATAGTTTCTTTTTATGGAGCATGGCATAGTTGATATTCCTGGATCTCCTAGTTTCTTTGCTATTCCACCTTTAAATGTGTAATTAGCAAGCATGGTGGAATTTCAGCTTCCGATATCTTCTTTTATTTGTAACAATATCTTTCATATACTTTGCATAAGGATACATTTTCAGAATATCAGTCAAACGCATACGCAAAAACACAAGTCTAAGCATTTCAACAAAGCGCTCAAAGTCCTCATCATCCTTTTTCTTGGATGGTTTAGGAGGGAAAGGCATGGGTTTCTGAATCCATGGTTCTTTTTCTTTACTATGTTTCCTAGCAATGAAGTATCTCTTATCATATCTTTTGTTCTTAGGTTGTGGGTTATCAAAATCAACATCAGGTTCTATCTCCACATCATTATCATTACTAGGTTGAGCATCAAAATTAGCATCATCATTAACATTATCACTAGGTTCATGTTCATCACCAGATTGCATCTCATTATCAGGAATAGAAATATCATTTGGATTCTCAGGTGTGTCTATAACAGGTTCACTAGAAGCATGCAAAGTCCTATCATCGTTCTTTTTATTTCTAAAAGGACTAGGTGCATCAGTATTAATTCTCTGAGAGTCTTGTTCTATTCTCTTAGGATGGCCCTCAGGATACAAAGGTTCCTGAGTCATTTTTTCCACCTCTATTCATAACTCTAACAACATTATCTTTGTTCTTATAATTCATCTCATTCAACAAATCATTTTTTGCCTTGAGAACTTATTCTACTGGAGTTTTTACCATGGAAGCATGTTTAATAATGATCTTGAGATCATTAACAGTTCTAGACATATAGTCACCCAAGTGGTCAAGCGTATAAGCATTATGTTTCAATTGTCTACTAACATGTGCATTGAAGCTTTTTTTGTTTAACAATAAAGTTATCAAATTCATCCAAGAATTGACTAGCAGACTTATTATAAGGCATATCACCTTCATCAAATCTATAGAGAGAATTTACCTATACTACCTATGTCGGGTTATCAAGACCATGTATTTCTTCAAACGCGGTAAATTCTTAACATCTTCAGCTTTAATACCTTTTTCTTTCATAAATTTCTTTGCCTCTTGCATATCTTCAGGACTGAGAATTAGAATACCTCTCTTCTTTAGAGTTTTCTTAGGAGGTGGTTCGGGAAGAGTCCAATCATTATCATTACTCAAGATATTATTCAATAGCACTTCATCTTGTTAACAGTTCGTTCCCTGAAAACACAACCAACACAACTATCTAGGTGGTCCCTAGCAGCATCAGTTAGTCCATTATAAAAGATATCAAGTATTTCACTTTTCTTGAGAGGATGATCATGCAAAGCATTAAGTAATTGGAGAAGCCTCCCCCAAGCTTGTGGGAGACTCTCGTCTTCAATATTCACAAAGTTAAATATTTCCTGTAAAGCAGCTTGTTTCTTATGAGGAAAATATTTTTCAGAGAAGTAATATATCATATCCTGGGGACTACGCACAAAACCAGGAGCAAGATAATTAAACCATATCTTAGAATCACCCTTTAATGAGAAAGGAAACAACTTAAGAATATAATAATAGCAAAAAAATTCCTCATGGGCAAATAGGGTGGCTATGTCATTCAATTCAGTAAGATGTGACACAACAATTTCAGATTCATAACCATGGAAAGGATCAGATTCAACCAAAGTAATTAACTTAGGATCGAGAGGGAATTATAATCATTATCAGTAACAAATATAGGTGAAGTAGCAAACTTACGATCATATTGCATTCTAGAATTCAAAGATTTTTCTTTCCACTTGCATAGTAATTTCTTAAGATCATCACTATACTTACAAGCAAGAAAGTCCCTAGCTACCTCTCCATCCATAACATAACCCTCAAGCATAATAGGCAATTCATATCTAAGAGAGCTAGGTCTAACAGTTGTTTCAAAGTGTTCAGTTTCAATAATTTCACCAGTTTCAGAAATACCATCTTCTTCAGCATTCTCGATATTTTTAGCTCTAACAAGTTGTTCATCAAGAAATTCACCCGGTGGCACATTACTATAAAGCAAAGTAGTACCATCAAAAGCATCATGCATAGCAGAAGTAACACCATTAGTAACATGCGACATAGCAGAATCAATAGCAGGTGTACGTGTTGCAAGCTTACTCAAAACAGAAGGTGAATGAAGTGCAGAGCTAGATGGCAGTTCCTTACCTCCCCTCGTAGTAGAGGGAAAATCTTGGTACTGGTAAAGATTCCTCATAGTGATCAATAGATATAAATCCCAAGTGACTCAGAGAATAGAGCAATGTTCCCCATCAACGGCGCCAGAAAAAGGTCTTGATAACCCACAAGTATAGGGGGTCGCAATAGTTTTCGAGGATAGAGTATTCAACCCAAATTTATTGATTCGACACAAGGAGACCCAAAGAATATTCACGAGTATTAGCAGTTGAGTTGTCAATTCAACCATACCTGAAAGACTTCATATGTGCAGCAAAGTATTTAGTAGCAAAGTAATATGGAAGTAACGGTGATGGTAGCAAAAGTAATAGTAGCAGTTTGTAGATTGTAACAACAGTAGCAACAAAAGTAACTTAGCAAAGATCAATATGTGAAAAGCTCGTAGGCAATGGATAGGCAATGATAATTGTGTCGGATGATATTCATCATGTAGCAGTTATAACCTAGGTGACACAGAACTAGATCCAATTCATCAATATAATGTAGGCAAGGATTCCGTATATAGTCATACGTGCTTATGGAAAAGAACTTGCATGACATCTTTTGTCCTACTCTCCCGTGGTAGCGGGGTCCTAATGGAAACTGAGGGATATTAAGGCCTCCTTTTAATAGAGAACCGGACCAAAGCATTAGCACTTAGTGAATACATGAACTCCTCAAACTCCGGTAATCACCAGAAAGAATCCCAATTATTGTCACCTTGGGGTATGCAGATCATAACTCGTAATAGGTGTCTACAACTTGCAAGATAGGATCAAGAACACAAATATATTCATGAAAACATAACAGGTTCAGATCTGAGATCATGGCACTCGGGCCCTAGTGACAAGCATTAAGCATAACAAAGTCGTAGCAACATCAATCTCAAAACATAGTGGATACTAGGGATCAAACCCTAACAAAACTAACTCGATTACATGATAAATATCATCCAACCCATCACCGTCCAGCAATTCTACGATGGAATTACTCACGTGCGGCGGTGAGCATCATGAAATTGGTGATGGAGGAAGTTTGGTGATGATGATGGCGATGAATCCCCCTCTCCGGAGCCCCGAACAGACTCCAGATCAGCCCTCCCGATGAAAAACAGGAGGTGGTGGTGGCTCCGTATCGTAAAACGCGATGAATCCTTCTCTCTTATTTTTTCTCCCCGAATTGGGTTGTATAGAGTTGGAGTTGAGGTCAGCGGAGGTCCAGGCGGCCCACAAGCCCTCTAGGTGCACCCCAGGGGGCGCCCCCAGACTTGTGGCCTCTGGGTGGACAACGTCTGGTAAATTCTTGCGCCGGTATTTTTTATATATTCCAAAAATATTCTCCGTATATTTTCAAGTCAATCTGACAACACCATGGCAATTCTGCTGAAAACAGCGTCAGTCCAGGTTAGTTCCATTCAAATCATGCAAATTAGAGTCCAGAACAAGGGCAAAAGAGTTTGGAAAAGTAGATACGATGGAGACGTATCACTTGTCCTCAAGCTATTCAGTTGACAAACTAAAAGTGATAAAGAAAAACTTTTACGAACTCATTTGTTCTTGTATCTATATATATGCTTAAATAATACTAAGGTTTTCAGCAAATATTATAACTAACCATGCAAATGATAACAACAACAACAACAAAGCCTTTATTCCAAAGAAGTTGGGGTAGGCTAGAGGTGAAACCCATAAGATCTCGCGACCAACTCATGGCTCCAGCACATGGATAGCGAACTTCCACGCACCCCTGTCCATAGCTAGTTCTTTGGTGATACTCCAATCCTTCAGGTTTCTCTTAATGGACTCCTCCCATGTCAAATTCGGTCTACCCCGACCTCTCTTGACATTCTCTGCATGCATTATCCATCTGCTATGCACTGGAGCTTCTAGGGGCCTGTGCTGAATATGCCCAAACCATCTCAGACGATGTTGGACAAGCTTCTCTTCAATTGGTGCTACCCCAACTCTATCTCGTATATCATCAATCGGGACTCTATCCTTCCTCGTGTGGCCACACATCCATCTCAACATACGCATATCTGCCACACCTAACTGTTGAACATGTTGCCTTTTAGTCGGCCAACACTTAGCGCCATACAACATTGCGGGTCGAACAATCGTCCTGTAAAACTTGTCTTTTAGCTTTTGTGGCACTCTCTTGTCACAGTGAATGCCAGAAGCTTGGTGCCACTTCATCCATCCGGCTTTGATTCGATGGTTCACATCTTCATCAATACCCCCATCCACCTACGACATTGACTCCAAATATTGAAAGGTGTCCTTCTGAGGTACCACCTGCCCATCAAGGCTAACCTCCCCATCCTCACACCTAGTAGTACTGAAGTCACAATCATGCACTCGGTTTTAGTTCTACTAAGCCTAAACCCTTTCGATTCCAAGGTTTCTCTCCATAACTTAACTTCCTATTTACCCCTGCCCAACTATCGTCAACTAGCACCACATCATCTACAAAGAGCATACACCATGGGATATCTCATTGTATATCCCTTGTGACCTCATCCATCACCAAGGAAAAACAATAAGGGCTCAAAGCTGACTCCTGATGTAGTCCTATCTTAGTTGGGAAGTCACTAGTGTCGACATCACTTGTTCGAACACTTTTCACAACGTTATCGTGTCCTTGATGAGGGTAATGTACTTTGCTGGGACATTATGTTTCTCCAAGGCCCAGCACATGACATTCGTCGGTATCTTATCATAGGCCTTCTCCAAGTCAATGAACACCATATGCAAGTCCTTCATTTGCTCCCTCTATCTCTCCATAAGTTATCGTACCAAGAAAATGGCTTCAATGGTCGACCTCCGAGGCATGTGAAGCCAAACTGATTTTTGGTCACGCTTGTCATTCTTCTTAAGCAGTGCTCAATGACTCTTTCCCATAGCTTCATTCTTCTTAAGAAGTGCTCAATGACTCTTTCCCATCATCTTAATTCCACGGTAATTTGTACAACTCTGAACATCCCCCTTGTTCTTGAAGATTGGTACTAATATACTCTGTCTCCATTGTTCTGGCATCTTGTTTGCCTGAAAAATGAGGTTGAAAAGCTTGGTTAGCCATACTATCACTATGTCCCCAAGGCCTTTCCATACCTCAATGGGGATACAATCAGTGCCCATCGCCTTGCCTCCTTTCATCCTTTTCAAAGCTTCCTTGACCTCAGACTCTTGGATTTTCCGCACAAAACGCATGTTGGTCTCTTCAAAGGAGTCGTCCAGTTCAATGGTAGAACTCTCATTCTCTGTAGCGACCGGACCTCAAACAATCAAGTCTCTGTGCATCTGTGTCATCCCTGGATCGGCAATGCTTACATGTACAGTACTCGAGGATTTATAACAGAGTCTCAATCACACACTTATTACATTGAAATATCTCAGAAGAGAACTTATTACAATAATATGGCTTAAGGCCATCTAAATAAGATAACAACGGAAGGCTTGGAAGATAAAGTGAGTCCATCAACTCCAGTGGCATAGCTGAGTGAATGACAATGACCTATCGCACCTTACTCTTCATCTGAAAAGTCCGCAACATGATATGTTGCAGTCTGAAATGGGTCAGCACATGGAATATGCTGGCAATGTAACACAAAAGAGCAATGAACAGAATAAATGCTATCACTACATGCATATATGGCTGGTGGAAAGCTCTATGGTTAATGGTTTTGCATAAAGCCATTTTTTTCCTACAACAAAGGAATAAATTTTATTTAACTATCATGGTGGTTGTTAAACATTGAGAAGGTTCCTCCAACTCAATCCCAATTAAACAATAACAATTAACCCAACAAATTAATTTAGAGTGATGAGATCAACATGATAATCCAAGAACCAGATACTCAAAATGTCCATAACCGGGGACACGGCTAATCATGATTAGTTTGTACACTCTGCAGAGGTTTGCGCACTTTTCCCCACAAGACTCGATCTCCTCCGTTGGATTTCTTGCACTACATGATGTTTGAGAAACGGATGACCGAGACATAGTCTTTCAGAAACATTAACTCTTTACTCTAGATGGACAGTTACACCTACTTTCCCCTACATTTGCTAGCCCATCACTGAAAGATGTCATGCAACCTACTCAACTATGCTAGAGCCCATAGTAGCTTGTGGCTGCACACGGAAGTTTCTAGCATGAATAATCTTATGTTCCCTTGGAGCCTGGGTGGCGAACCGAAGGATGATCACACGGGTACTCCCGGATATCCTAGGACAACACTGGATTCTCCAGGTGCCCGCAACCAATCCACCCAGATGTGTATTTAAGTAGCCACCTTAAGTTAACCATTAATTAACAACTCTCACAGTTAACCATTAATTAACAACTCGCACATCTGTCATGGATACACTCAACCAATCCACGTCTACGAGCATAGCATAGCAATCCTAAGCATAATGTAGAAGTAACTCCCAAAGGTTTAATAATAAAAGGGCAATAGGTTCTACCTCATCATCTACTTCCCAAACCCACGTGTTAAACGGACCCTAACCATGCAATGTTTGGGGATTGAAACTAATGCATAAAAACTGGGTAATAAAGGGATATGATCAAAGTGTTACTTGCCTTGCTGACGATCTGCAAACCCTAGAGAGTCGTAGTAGCACGCTTCGCACTCCGGGAATTCTATCGCTAATAAACAATAGCATACATAAGCACTCCAGCATAGATGCATGGGTAAAACTCAAATAAGAAGATCCAAACAGAAAGTTCAACTGAAGAGCTTTGATTTGCAAAAAAAAATCAACTCAAATGGAGCAACGAATCTCAAGATACGAACGAAACAAGATCGTTTACTAATCTGGACTAAAGTCAAATTTTACAGTACCAAAATCATGTTCAAGTTGGTTAACTATAAAGAGGGCTTCGAGATGAAGATTTAGGCACTGGTTTCATCTAATTCGGATAAAAGAGTAAAAAGATATACTAGATTGACGATCAGGGGCAGAATCGCGATCAAAATAATCACAGATAAATCCCTGGAAAAAAACAAAACGAACAGACTAACGAATGAACGTTCGCTGTCTGAACCTAACTGGCGAACAACGTTCGTTAAAACGAATGAATGGATGAAAGGCTGCTAAATAAATAAACCGACAAAAACCGACCGATCTTAACTAAAAAAACAGATCTAGGGTTTTCTAAAAAACCAGCGGTTTTTACCAAAAAAAAACACGGCGGTCGATGGCGGCGGCTCCCAGCGGGATTCCAGCAGGGCGGGGCGGCGTCGACGGCGTGGGGCGGTGTCGCGGGGCGGCGGGGCAGCGGCGGAGCGGCAGCAGCGGCGCGGGGCCACGGCAGGCGACGGTGGTGCGGCTGCGGCGGCGGGGCGATGTGGGGCAAGGGGGTGGCTGCGGCGGTATTTAAGGGGGGGGGCAGGGTGGAGGCTGGCTTGGGGAGGGGCCGGCCTCGGGAGGCATGCTCCTCCCGGACTCAAGCGGCGGCGACGTTGCTCGGGACTCCGGTCTCGAGCTGGAGCGGGAGGCGGCGGCGCGCTGTGGGCCGGCTGGGCCGCTGGCCCAGTTCGGTCCGCGAACAGTTTTTTCTAAATAATTTCGCCCGAACGAAAAAATCCTAATAAATACAAAAAAAATTCTAAAAATGCCAAAAAAATCACCGTTTAAATAAAATAATTAGAACAAAGTGAACACTTTTTTGGCCTAAAATGCAATTTTGGGAATGCATATTTTTTCTGATTCAAATAAAATACAATAAAATCCAAATAAAACCATTTATTTGATTTTAACATTTTTCCTCCAATATTTCTTTTATTTTGGAGAAGTCATTTTATCTCCTCTCTTTTTTTGGAAATATTTTGGAGAGAAAAATAATTAAAATCAAAATGATCCTCTTGTCAAATTTGAGAAAATTAAAATATGAAAATAAAAGAAATCCCCAACTCTCTCCGTGGGTCCTTGAGTTGGTTAGAATTTCTAGGATCAAACCAAAATGCAATTAAAATATGATATGCATATGATGACCTATGTATAACATTGCAAATTGAAATTTTGGGATGTTACAAACCTACCCCCCCCCCTTAAGATGAGTCTCGCCCTCGAGATTCGGGTTGGCTAGAAAATAGGTGTGGGTGGTCCTTGCGTAGGTCTTCCTCTCGTTCCCAGGTGGCTTCATCCTCTATATGGTGGCTCCACTAAACTTTGCAAAACTTGATAACCTTGTTGCGTGTGACTTGGCTGGCAAACTCGAGAATCTTCACTGGTTTCTACTTGTAGGTCAAATCACTATCTAGCTGAATCGCTTCCAGTGGCACTGTATCTCTCAGAGGAATATATGCCATCTCTGCGTGGCACTTCTTTAACTAGGAAACGTGAAATACATCGTGAACTCCTGACAATCCTTCTGGCAATTCCAGCTTGTAAGCAAATTCTCCCATACGTTCCCAAACTTTGTATGGTCCGACAAAACGTGGTGCTATCTTTCCCTTAACTCCAAAATGCTTAACTCCTCGAAGTGGTGACACACGCAGGTATACTCTGTCTCCGACTTCGTAAATTGTCTCCTTGCCTTTAGAATCCGCATAACTCTTCTGCCTAGACTGGGCTACCTTGAGTCTGTCGCGAATGAACTTGACCTTCTCTTCAGACTCTTTAATCAAATCTGGTCCAAACAACTGGCGGTCTCCAACTTCATCCCACAATAACGGGGTCCTGCACCTCCTTCCGTACAAATCTTTGAAAGGGGCCATCTTCAAACTGGCTTGATAACTGTTGTTATAACATAACTCTGCATACGGCAAGTTGTCGTCCCAACTAGATCCATAATCTAGCGCACAAGCTCTCAACATGTCCTGAAAGGTTGTACTGAACTCTAGCCTGGTACCCAAATTCTCATGCAACTGATTCCAGAACTTTGAGGTAAACTGGGTTCCTCTATCTGATACAATGGTCCTCGGAACTCCATGCAGACATACGATCCTGGTCATGTATATCTTTGCCAACTTAGCACTCATATAGGTGGTCTTCACTGGGATGAAATGAGCTACTTTCGTCAATCAATCGACTACAACCCATATAGAGTCATAGCCTGAACGAGTCCTGGGCAATCCAGTGATAAAATCCAAGCCAAGCTTGTCCCACTTCCATTCGGGTATCAACAATGGCTGTAGCAATCCTGCTGGCTTCTAATGCTCTGCCTTAACTCTCTAACATACATCACATACTGCTACATACTCGGCAATATGCTTCTTCATTCCTATCCACCAGAAACTTTCCTTCAAATCCAGATACATCTTAGTGTTTCCTGGGTGAATCGAATACGGCGAATCATGGGCCTCCTGCAGAATCAACTTCTTGATCTCGGGGTCATTAGGCACATATACGCGATCCTCAAACCATAAGGTATCGTGCTCATCCTCACGAAATCCTTTAGCCTTTCCTTTGTTCATCCTTTCCTTTATCTCGGCAATCTCCTTGTCAGTCTTCTGAGCTTCTCTGATCTTACCCATCAAAGTGGACTGAATTTCCAATGCTGCTACATAACCTCTTGGAACTATTTCCAAACATAGCTTGCGAAGATCCTCTTCTAACTCCTTGGGTAATCCTCCGGTCATGAGCGTATTAACATAACTCTTGCGACTCAACGCATCAGCTACTACATTAGCCTTTCCAGGATGATAGTGCAATTTCATATCATAATCATTAATGAGCTCCAACCATCTCCTTTGCCTGAGGTTCAACTCCGTCTATGTGAAGATATATTTCAAACTCTTATGATCCGTGTATAGCTCATAGTGGTTTCCGATGAGAAAATGTCTCCATGTCTTCAGCGCATGCACTAAGGCTGCTAACTCCAAATCATGAGTAGCATAATTTAACTCAGGAGGTTTAAGCTGTCGTGAGGCATATGAAACAACTCTTCCTTCCTGCATAAGCACTACTCCAAGTCCTCGACATGAAGCGTCGCAATACACTTGATAATCTTTTCGTTGGTTTGGAAGAATCAGCACCGGGGCTATAACCAAACATTTCTTCCACTCTTGAAAACTAGCTTCACACTCCTCAGTCCATTTGAACTTGGTGTCCTTCTTCAACAACTCCATCATGGGTTTTGCAATCCTAGAGAAATTCTCTATGAACCTCCGATAATAACCTGCGAGTCCGAGAAAACTCCTGATCTCTCCAACTGATGTGGGTGCCACCCATTTAGTTACAGAAACAACCTTGGTCGGGTCTACTGCTATTCCTTCTCTGGATATAACATGTCCGAGAAATCCAACTTCCTTCAACCAAAACTCACACTTGCTGAACTTGGCATATAAATGGTGTTCCCTGAGCTTCTCAAGAACCAAACGCAAATTTTCCTTATGCTCTTCTTCATTCTTCGAGTAGACCAATATATCATCAACGAACACCACGACGAACTTTTCCAAAAACTCCATAAACACTATGTTCATCATGTTCATGAAATAGGAAGGTGCGTTAGTCAGACCAAATGACATAACGGTATACTCGTATAGCCCGTACCTTGTGTTAAAAGCTGTCTTAGGTATATCCTGCTCTCGAATCTTCAGCTGATGGTATCCTGATCGCAGATCGATCTTGGAAAATACTTTAGCTCCTTGCAACTGGCCAAACAAATCATTGATCATCGGCAGCGGGTACTTGTTCTTGATTGTCACCTCATTCAACGCACGATAATAAACAACCATCCTTAATGATCCATCCTTCTTCTCCACTAGAAGTATTGGGGCTCCCCAAGGTGAGGAACTTGGTCGAATGTAACCTTTATCTAGTAACTCCTTAATCTGCTTCTTAATTTCCTCCAAATCCTTTGCGGGCATCCGATACGGTCTCTTTGATATTGGCTCGGTGCCTGGCAATACCTCAATCAAAAACTCAATGTCTCAATCCAGTGGCATGCCTAGCAACTCCTCCGGAGATACGTCGAGGTAATCCTTCACCACTGGTACTTCCTCCTGTACAACTCCTGATAAGGAATTCACTTGAGTCCTCTTCAGCACATGCCGGGATACATACTTGATCCTTCTTCCTTCTGGGGTGGTGATCATAATTGACTTACTGGTGCAATCGATGTTTCCTCCATACATCGATAACCAATCCATACCCAAAATCACATCCAATCCTTGCGACTCCAAAATTATTAGATCGGAGGGGAAAAACATGCCTACCTATGGTCAATGGCATCTGAAAACATCCTTCACTTGCCATATGCTTCGCTCCTGGCGAGCTTACTAACATAGGTGTCCTAAGAAATTTGGTGGGTAAATTATACTTATCCACAAATCCCCTTGATATGTATGAATGCGATGCACCAGTATCAAAAAGAATGATTGCAGTAAATGACTTAACCAAAAACTTACCTATAACTGCATCAGGCTGCTCTTCAACCTCCTCCATGCTAACGTGGTTCACTTGTCCCCTGTTGAAAGGGTTGGGCTTCTCCCCAGTGCTTCCATTGCCATTTCCATTCTTTACTTCAGAACATTCGGTGGCGTAATGTCCATTCTTCCCGCACTTGAAACAAGTAATGTGATTTAGATCCTTCTTGGCGGGCGTTGCTGGGTTGGAACGGTTCTGGCTGCTGCTTCCTCGATTCCCATTCCCATTCTTGGGGCCACTATGGTCATGCGAACTTCCTCCATTGGAATTATGGCCTCCATGGTTATGGTGAATGTGTCCTCCCGAGTTCGGGGTAAAACGAGGTCTTTGCTGAGCTCCTGAATTGTACTTCCCTTGTCCATACTTCCTCTTGCGGCTCTCTATCTGCTGCTACTTCCCTTCAATCATAAGAGCTCTATCTACCAACTCCTGGTAGTTGTTGAATGTTGCCACCATCAACTGCATTGCTCAGCTCATCATTCAGTCCTTCCAGAAACTTCTCCTGCTTAGCGGCATCTGTAGCTACGTCATCAGGGGCATAACATGCTAACTTACTAAACTCATCCACATACTGGCCCACTGTGCGTCCTCCTTGGCGCAAGTTGTGAAACTCGCGTGCTGAAAAATGTGCAGTGCGGAAAGCCTGCTACAACTGGTCCCATGTAACAGTGTCAATGGGGTAAGTGGCGGTGAAATTCTCCCACCATGATGCCGCGGGTCCATCAAGCTGATGTGTGGCAAAACACACTCTCTCCGCATATGTGCATCCTGTAGTGGTCAGCTCCCTTCGAATCTTGCAGAGCCAATCATCTGCAACAAATCGGCTCACTGCTACTAGAGAACACCGGTGGATTCAGCCTTAGGAAACGGGCTAAGTGATCAACAGGTGGTGGTGGTGGTGGGTTGTTGTTGTTGTTGTTGTTGCCTTGGTTCTGATTCTGAACTGGTAGCTGCATCAAGGTATTCTGCTGCTGGATCAACTGAGTGAGCTCCGCTGGGAAAGCAAATCCATTGTCACGTCTCGGAGGCATCTGATGGGTTTAGAAAAGGTGAGAAAACAGAATAGAATGAGGTCTAAAGGGAAAACACTACCCATATGCTCATGAGACAAACACACTCATATCACACCAATCAATTCAAACAAGGGCATACAATCGATCTAACTATCGTTACAATAGTGCTCGGACTATTCTATATACATGGGGGAATACTACTAATAATATGGTGGTCAACTAGAAATTTTGATCGGTGGAAGACTCCATGATATCCGCTCTAGCTTCATCTTCGTAGTCATCATCACTATCGTCGGGGTCAGAATCGGTGTCGTCGATGATGATGTAGTCCTCTGAACGAATGTCCTTGGAATGGTCGTCATCTCCTACTGGCGCGGGGTCTCCCATGAAAACTCCTAGCTTCCTCGTCAGGTCGTCATTCTTGTCCACTAGTATTGTCATTTCCTCCTCATATCCGTCCCGTGTAGTCTTGAGTTCCTCTTCTAGCTCCATAATCCTGGTCATCGCCTTCTTCAGATCTATCATGCTTGCGCACATCTAGTTCTCCCGGCGACGAATGTGCTAGTTTAACTACTGGATGAAAGCTGCAATGGACCTGTCCCTCCTGGTGCTGATCATCTCCCATTGCTCATCTCGGCGCCCACATATCTGGTAGATAGTGTCCTTAAGATCCTTGTGATAAACTTCTCCAATGCGTCCCATGGCGATGTGGGTTACCATGCTCTTTCCTAGACTCCAGGTTGGTGCATCAAAGGAAAACACTATGGGCTCAGTAACTGGCATGAATGTCCTTCCTAGAACTTGAACATGAATCATCTAACGCTCCTCTTCTGGTAAAGTGGTGATGTAGGTCCCGATGAAGCTTGGTATTCCGATGTTCAGGTACCTAGTGACTTTCTTCAAGTGTCGCCCAAAAGGTGTGTCTTCATCCGGTTGTGTAAACTTGTTCCTTGAGTCCGCCATCCTATAGAGTGGAAAAGGGAGAGGAGTCAGAAATGAGTATAGAAGAGTGACCTATGGTTTAACTTAGTGGCCATGTCCTACAGTCAACGTGTGCTCTGATACCATCTTGTAGCGACCAGACCTCAAACAGTCAAGTCTCTGTGCATCAGTGTCATCCCTGGATCGGTAATGCTGACACACATAGTACTCGAGGATTTATAACAGAGTCTCAATCACACACTTATTACATTGAAATGTCTCAAAAGAGAACTTATTACAATAATATGGCTTAAGGCCATCTAAGTAAGATAACAGCGGAAGGCTTGAAAGATAAAGTGAGTCCATCAACTCCAAAGACATAGCTGAGTGAACGACAACGACCTATCGCACCTTACTCTTCGTCTGAAAAGTCTGCAACATGATATGTTGCAGCCCAAAAATGGGTCAACACATGGAATATGCTGGAAATGTAACACAAAAGAGGAATGAACAGAATAAATGCTATCACTACATGCATATATGGCTGGTGGAAAGCTCTATGGTTAATGGTTTTGCATAAAGCCAATTTTTTCCTACAACAAAGGAATAAATTTTATTTAACTATCATGGTGGTTGTTAAACATTGAGAAGGTTCCTCCAACTCAATCCCAATTGAACAATAACAATTAGCCCAACAAATTCATTTAGAGTGATGAGATCAACATGATAATCCAAGAACCAGATACTCAAGATGTCCATAACCGGGGACACGGCTAACCATGATTAGTTTCTACACTCTATAGAGGTTTGCGCACTTTTCCCCACAAGACTTGATCTCGTCCGATGGATTTCTCGCACTACATGATGTTTGAGAAATGGATGATCGAGACATAGTCTTTCAGAAACATTAACTCTTTACTCTGGATGGACAGTTACACCTACTTTTCCCTACATCTGCTAGCCCAACGTTGAAAGAGGTCGTGCAACCTACTCAACTATGCTAGAGCCCATAATAGCTTGTGGCTGCACACGGAAGTTTCTAGCATGAATAATCTTATGATCCCTGAGCTTGGGTGGCGAACCGAAGGATGATCACACGGGTACTCCGGGATATCCTAGGACAACACTGGATTCTCCAGGTGCCCGCAACCAATCCTCCCAGATGTGTATTTAAGTATCCACCTTAAGTTAACCATTAATTAACAACTCTCACATCTGTCATGGATACACTCAACCAATCCACGTCTACGAGCATATCACAGCAATCTTGAGCATAACGTAGAAGTAACTCCCAAAGGTTTGATAATAAAAGGGCAATAGGTTCTACCTCATCATCTACTTGCGAAACCCACATGTTAAACATATCCTAACCATGCAATGTTTGAGGATTGGAACTAATGCATAAAAACTGGGACATAAAGGGATATGATCAAAGTGTTACTTGCCTTGCTGACGATCTGCAAACCCTAGAGAGTCGTAGTAGCACGCTTCGCACTCCGGGAATTCTATCGCTAATAAACAATAGCATACATAAGCACTCCAGCATAGATGCATGGGTAAAACTCAAATAAGAAGATCTAAACAGAAAGTTCAACTGAAGAGCTTCGATTTGCAAAAAAAAAAATCAACTCAAATGGAGCAACGAAACTCAAGATACGAACGAAACAAGATCGTTTACTAATCTAGACTAAAGTCAAATTTTACAGTACCAAAATCATATTCAAGTTGGTTAACTATAAAGAGGGCTTCGAGACGAAGATTTAGGCACTGGTTTCATCTAATTTGGATAAAAGAGTAAAAAGATATACTAGATTGACGATCAGGGGCAGAATCGCGACCAAAATAATCGCAGATAAATCCCTGGAAAAAACTAAACAAACAGACTAACGAACGAATGATCGTTGTCTGAACCTAACCGGTGAACAACGTTCATTGAAACGAATGAACGGATTAACGTCCGCTAAATAAATAAATCGACGAAAACCGACCAATCTTAACTAAAAATAACAGATCTAGGTTTTTTTTAAAAACCGGTAGTTTTTACCAAAAAACACGGCGGTCGATGGCGGCGGCTCCCGGTGGGGCAGCGTCGGCGGCGGGGCATCGACAGCGCGGCGGCGGAGCGGCAGCAGCGGCACGGGGCGACGACGGGCAGCGGTGGTGCAGCTGCAGTGGCTTGGCGATGTGGGGCAAGGGGGCGGCAGCGGCGGTATTTAAGGGGGGGTGGGGTGGAGGCTGGCTTGGGGAGGGGGCTGGCCTCGGGAGGCGTGCTCTTCCCGAACTCGGGCGGCGGCCGCGTTGCTCGGGACTCCGGTCCCGAGCCGGAGCAGGAGGCGGCGGCGCGTTGTGGGCTGGCTGGGTCGCTGGCCCAGATTTGTCCGCGAATAGTTTTTTTTTAATAATTTCGCCCGAACGGAAAAATTCTAGTAAATACAAAAAAAATCTAAAAATGCCAAAAACAATTTTCACCGTGTAAATAAAATATTTAGAACAAAGTGAACATTTTTCTAGCCTAATAATGCAATTTTGAAAAATGCATATTTTTTCTAATTCAAATAAAATAGCAATAAAATCCAAATAAAACCATTTATCTGATTTTAACTTTTTTCCTCCAATATTTATTTTATTTTGGAGAAGTCATTTTATCTCCTCTCTTTTTTTGGAAATATTTTGGATAGAAAAATAATTACAATCAAAATGATCCTCTTTTCAAATTTGAGAAAATTCAAATATGAAAATAAACGAAATCCCCAACTCGCTCCATGGGTCCTTGAGTTGCTTGGAATTTCTTGGATCAAACCAAAATGTAACTAAAATATGATATGCATATGATGACCTATGTATAACATTCCAAATTGAAAATTTGGGATGTTACATTCTCCCCATTGAATAGCTTGTCGAAGTACTCCCGCCATCTATGCTTAATCTCCTCGTCCTTCACCAAGAGTTGGCCTTCTCCGTCCTTGATGCATTTGACTTGACCAATATCCCTCGTCTTCCTCTATCGGATCTTGGCCATCTTATAGATGTCCCTTTCGCCTTCCTTCGTGCCTAACCATTGGTATAGGTCCTCATATGCCCGACCTCTTGCTTCACTGACAGCTTGTTTTGCGGCCTTTTTCGCCATCTTGTACTTCTCCATGTTGTCTGCACTCCTATCCAGGTATAGGCATCTGGAGCAATCTTTCTTCTATTTAATCACCTCCTGGACATTATCATTCCACCACCAGGTATCCTTATCTTCACTTCCCCTTCCCCTAGACACTCCAAACTCCTCCGAGGCCACCTTACGAATGCAGGTCGCCATCTTTATCCACACATTGTCCGCATCCCCTCCTTCCTCCCAAGGCCCTCCTTAATGACCCTCTCCTTGAACGCTTAAGCTACCCCCCCCCCCCCCCTTGAGCTTCCACCACTTTGTTCTACCAACTTTGGCATGCTTATCCCGCTGGAAATGAATCCGAAAGCGGAAGTCAGCAACCACCAGCTTATGCTGAGGTACAACACACTATCCAGGTATCACCTTACAGTCTAGGAACACACGCCTATCTTCTCTTTTCGACAGGATGAAATCAATCTAGCTAGAGTGTTGGCCACTACTAAAGTCACCAGGTGTGATTCTCTCTTTCTAAAGAGGGTGTTAGCTACAATCATGTTATAGGCTAGAGCAAAGCTTAAGACATCTTCTCCATGATTCCGGATGCCATAGCCAAAGCCCCCATGCGCCCCTTCAAAATTTGTGTTATATGTACCTACATGGCCATTGAGGTCTCCTCCTATGAAGAGCTTCTCGCCAATTGGTACACTCCTAACCATGTCTTCCAGGCCTTCCCAGAACCCCCCTCGGTGTTCTCATTATGGCCTACTTGCGGCGCATACACGCTAATAACATTGATAACTAAGTCCCCAACTACCAGCTTGACCAGGATAATCTGGTGCCCACATCTCTTGACGTCTACCACTCCATACTCGAGGCTCTTGTTGATCAAGATGCCTATGCCATTTCTGTTTGCAGTCGCCCCCGTGTACCACAGCTTGAAGCAGGTATCCTCCACCTCCTTTGCCTTTTGTCCCCTCCATTTGGTTTCTTGGAAGCAAAGGATATTAACACCTCTCCTCATCGCTGCATCAACTAGCTCCCAAAGCTTCCTTGTTAGATACCCAATGTTCCGGCTACCTAAGCGAATCCTCCTAGGCTCGGCTAGTTTCCTTACCCTTCGCACCCGTCGAGTCAAATGCGAAGACCCTTGCTCATTTTCCACTACATCCGGGCGTTGATGTAGCGCACCACTAAGGATGGACAACCCGATCCTCGCTCACTTGCCACCTTATCCGGATCAAGATACGGTGCGCCATCGGGGCGGGTGAGGGCCCAGCCCTTGCCCATTAAAAAATTCTTTTGGGTTTCATCTCCATAAGAGAGGCTGAGTTTTTACATTGGCTCGCCAAGCCTATCACAACCCTCCTCCTTTACCCAGGCTTGGGACCGGCTATGTTGAGACAACATAGGTGGAGTTTAACCATGCAAATGATAACTCTTAGAAATTATATTCACTCATATAAATGGCATAATCAACTAGCGAGCAATACTAAAATATCTCAAATGCCAACACTTTGTCAAAACAATCATGATATAATATGACAACATGGCATCTCGCTAGCACTTTCTGAGATCGTAAACATAAATGTAGAGCACCTCCAAAGTTCAAGCAGCGACTAAACAATGTAATTCATGGTAGAAGAGATCCAGTCATGATGCATGCAACATTAACTATACACAATGCATGAGAATGGCAACAATGCTCTCGGGATTGGTGCTTGTTTGAGAAGGTGGTGACTCAACAATAAAAATAAAATAACATAAATGTAAATATATGGGCCCTTCGTAGAAGGAAGCAGAGATTTACAAAGGTGCTAGAGCTCAAAGCTTAAATCATAGATAAATATAATTTGGGAGGTATACCTTTCCTGCCAATGTTACGACTGAGAGTTTTCAATATCTTCCATGCTAAACAAATTAGCTATGGTTCCCAAGCGGTAAAGTAGACTTTACTCCCCCTCCACCAACAAACACAAGCCATGGCTAGCCGAATCCTCGGGTGCCCTCCACACCAACAACTTTTCGAGGGAGTTTCTTTTACTATTTTGCAATTTTAATCATGGGACTGGGCATCCCGATTACCAGCCCCTCTCGTGCAAGGACAAGTGAATAAACACTCATCATGATAATAACCCGCTTAGCATGGAATGACTTTAGTTTAAGGATTTCGATGCACAAGCAGTATTCCCACTTAGTACATGCGAAGACTAGCAAATAGGTCGAGAAGCGACCAGCTAGAAAGCGAAAACGGTCATAATCATGCATTATGAATAATCAACATTGAATATAGTCTAAATACGAAAAGTTCCCCTCTCTAGGGCTCCCTCCTCTTGGCGATCACGGGGCGACCTTGCGTCGCTTTCCGACCTTGGTGGGTTTGAGGGCTAGGGTTTTTGGAGGCCGAGCACCCCCCGAGGGTGTCCTAGGGTTGAAGATGGCGGCTCCGTCGTAGTCGCGATCGCCGGAGGAAAAGGAGCTGGAGACTATGATGGCTAAACTTGGGATCGAGGAAGATGTGTTCGATGATTTGGTCTTCGAGGATGTGATGTCGGATCCGGACGCTAGCCCTCGATGCTCGCAATTGGAAATGTGCATACCTCAAAAGAGTATGGTGATTTCTGGTTATATAAGAACATGAGGAACGCATGGGATCTTGTGCAAACTGTTAAATTCAGATCATTGGGGGATAATCTGTACACAATGCAATTCCCATGTTTGGGAGATTGGACTAAAGTGATGGAGGGAGGGTTGTGGTGCTTCAGGGGACAGTCGGTGGTTCTCGCTATATATGATGGTTTCACAAAACCGCCTCTTATTGACCTCAACTCCTTTAAGATTTGGACTCAGATCCACGACCTGCCGGATGGATAGGGACCCCTGGTAAAGCCATTGGCAGGGAAAGTTGGTAAGGTACGTCAGGATTATGATGACCCAGGTGATTATGCTGCGAATTTTTATAGAGCTAAGGTTACTCTGGATGTTAGATTTCCATTGAAGAATCATGTATCTATTCTCAAGAAGCAAAAGAGGTAGATTTTTAGGGTAAAATATGAACATCTTCCGGATTGGTGTGCCGTTTATGGTATAATTGGGCACCTATATACGGAGCATGGGGATGGTGTTCACGCTCCGGCTACATTAATCTTTAAAGAACTGAGGGCTTCCAGGAGAATGAGGGGAGGAGCTAGGGGAGGTGGCCGAAACTAGGATGATAAAGCTACTGATCCCCTGGTGAATGCTAGAACGGCTGCTGATATGGACTTGGACAAACGTATTGGTCAAGGTGTAAATGCAGATGTCATTGATTCAAATAGGAAGAGGGGGGTAGATGCTAAGGAGCTAGCTGCACAAGTTGCCCCTCCAGCTGATCTAACCTTGATGGGGAAAGAGTCTGTTCCACCCAGTTTGACACCGAAACAAGACCCCAAGAGGTCTAAGACGGGCAATGGCAATACATCGGTTGTATAGCAGAATAATCAAAAGAATGGAACTTCTGTGGCGGGCTGCCCGCCGGAGCGGCACCGAGATCAATGAATCTAATGAGTTGGAACTGCCAGGGAGGGGGAATTCACGGATAGTTCGTGAGTTAGCGACGCTTGTTCAGTCGCATTCCCCCATATTGGTCTTATTGTATGAAACTAGACAAAAGGAAGAAATGATGAAGAGGTTGAGAGGTCGTCTAGGCCTGAAGGGCTTTGAATGTGTTGATAGCAATAGACTAAGTGGTGGCCTTGCACTACATTGGCATGAAAATTGTTTGGTGGATATCTTGGATAGGGACGAGAGGTATATTGATATTGCACTTCGTATGCAGGCGGATGCACCTCAGTGAAGGGTGACGGTTGTTTATGGGGAGCCTAGGGTAGAAAATAGGCATATCATGTGACGGAAACTACATTCCTTATATACCACCTTGGACCTCCCTTGGTTGGTTATAGGAGACTTTAATGAGTGCTTATGGAATTTTAATCATATGTCAGTAACACCCAGACCTGAACCGCAGATGGTGGCTTTCCGTGATGTTCTTGAAACCTGTCATCTTGTTGATCTTGGTTTTTCGGGTATTCCCTTCACTTATGATAATAAGAGGAGTGGAGCAGCAAATGTTGAAGTCCGCTTGGATCACGTTGTAGCTTCTAGCGCATGGTATAATCTTTTTGCTTTCTCGACAGTTGCTCATGTGGTCTCCCCCATGCTATGATCATGTAGTGCTGATGTTGAAAGCTCGCGTGACCCGGGCCCGATGAGGGGACGATCGTGTCAGTACGTGATCTTCTGGGAGAGCAGTGTTGAACTATCAGAACTGATTAAAGGAGCTTCGGAATCGGTGGGTGAAGTGCATAATCTCGAACAGCTACAGTCGGCTCTGAAAAAGACCTTGTCTACTCTTGGCATTTGGAGTAAAAAGAAGTTTGGTAATATCACTCATGAGCTAGAGAAATCAAGATCGCAGCTCGAAGAATTGATGAATATGAATGCC
This sequence comes from Triticum timopheevii, assembly GCA_963921465.1. Lineage (NCBI taxonomy): Eukaryota > Viridiplantae > Streptophyta > Magnoliopsida > Poales > Poaceae > Triticum > Triticum timopheevii. The sequence goes on from OY997264.1 coordinate 332,623,010, forward strand.
GATCGACAGGATATACGAAGAGTGACGGATAAAATGAATGAGCTCTTATATCAAGAGGAGATGTTATGGTTGCAAAGATCCAGAATAAATTGGCTCAAAGAAGGAGATTGCAATACAAAAAATTTCTAAAGTAAAGCAGTATGGAGGGCTCGCAAAAACAGATTCGTGAATTAGTAGATTACAGTGTGGTGTCTCACTCCAATGTGCCTTCAATGAGTACTATGGTGAATGATTATTTCTAGAAGGTATACTCGGCTGATCAGAACCTCAATTATGCTCCTGTTTTAGACCTTTATGAGACACTAGTTACTGATGATGATAATGCCAAGTTGTGTGAACCTTTTAGTGACAAGGAGATATTAGATGCCCTTTTGCAGATTGATTGGGCCCTTGAAGGCACTAGGGCCGGACGGCTTTCCAGCCCGGTTTTTCCAGCGTAATTGGAGCTCTCTTAGAGCCAGTGTTATTAAGTCAGTCAAGGTGTTTTATGTGTCAGGAATTATGCCAGAGGGTGTTAACTCAACATCTATTGTCCTTATTCCAAAATTCCAAATCCATCAAGATTGACTGACTTCAGGACCATTAGCTTGTGTAGTGTCATTTGCAAAGTTATCTCAAAATGTTTGGTTAATCAGTTGTGTCCATTGTTAGATGAGCTCATTTCTCTGAACCAAAGCGCCTTCATTCCAGGCAGGATGATAATGGATAATGCTCTTGTGGCCTTTGAGTGCATTCATCATATTAAACAGGAAAATGACCCCACAAAGAGTTTTTGTGCATACAAGCTGGACCTGTCAAAAGCATATGATAGAGTTGATTGGGTATTCTTGAAGCAAGTGATGCAAAAGATGGGGTTTTCTCGTCGATGGGTGGACTGGATAATGTCATGTGTGACATCGATGAGGTATTCAGTTAAATTAAACGAAACCCTCCTGGATTCATTTGCACCATCGCGGGGGCTACGGTAAGGTGACCCATTATCACCAATCTTGTTTTTATTTGATGCTTATGGTTTATCTGCTATCTTGAAGAATGAGGTCTATGTTGGAAATATTACCCCATAAAGATATGTCGTAGAGCACCGGGGATATCTTTTATTTGCGGATGATACCTTGCTATTCTTTGAAGCTAACCATGACCAGGATGTGAAAGTGAAGGGAGTTATGGATCTATATGGAAGTGCTACGGGATAAAGCTTGAATTTTAATAAATGTTCAATCATGTTTGGACAGGCATGCCCACTGCTCAACCAGGAGGATGTCCAGGCAGTTTTAAATGTAACCATGCCAGTATTTGAGGAGAAATACCTAGGACGCCCTACTCCAGATGGGAGAATATCCAAGGGGCATTTTCAAAATCTGCAAGCAAGCCTCACAAAACGTTTGGTCCAATGGGGAGATGGTTGGCTTGCACAACCTGGCATGGAGGTGTTGATTAAGTCTATAGCCCAAGCTCTTCCTACATACATAATGGGTGTTTTCAAGCTTCCATACTCTGTTTGTGATGACTTAACAAGGATGGTTAGAAACTTTTTCTGGGGGTCTAAAGAAGGGAGAAGGAAAGTACAGTGGAAAGCGTGTGATAGATTGCTTTAGCCAAAGAGAAAGGGAGGTTAGGGATTCCTTGATTACAGAATTTTCAACCAAGCTCTCCTAGCACGGCAAGCTTGGCGACTTATTGACAGGCCGGACAGTCTGTGCGCATGCTTACTCAAGGCCAAGTATTACCCAGACTGAAAGCTGGAAGATACAGTTTTCCCATGCAATGCTTCGTCATCTTGGCAAGCAATTTCTTATGGTCTTGAACTGTTAAAAACGGATTTGTGTGGAGAGTTGGAAATGGAACAAGCATAGGAGTGTGGAGGGAAAATTGGATATCATGACCACATTCGTTTAAACCTATGTCACTGCAAGAATGATGTCGTATTCATTTCGTCTCTGAGCTCCTGAATGACAATGGGTCTTGGAATGCAGAATTGTTGAGGAACTATTTTCTGCCATGCGACGTAGAGGAAATCCTCAAAATCAGAGCATCACCAAGGCATGAAGAGGACACTTTGGCTTGGGGTCTGGTAGGCTTGGAGTTTTTTCTGTTAAAAGTGCATATGACTTTGCCTTCGAAGAAGCAAACAAGACCGATTCTACTACTTCAAGTTCAGCACCAGATGGTCAAAGATCGATGTGGAATCTAATATGGTCTGCTGAAGTGCCTCCTACTATTTGCAACTTTGCTTGGCGAGTTGTTACTGACTCATTACCTACCTAGGAGAATAAGCACAAACGCACTCTAGAAACGACGAACATTTGTCCAGTATGTGGTCTGGAACCAGAGGACAACTTTCATCCCTTGTGTTGCTGTCCTATAGCTCGCTATCTTTGGAAATATATGGCAGAGATTTGGTACCTACCAAACGTGGATAGGGTAGAGCACACCGGGAAAGAATGGCTATTCCATGTGCTGCAACCCCTGCAGAATATTGATTGGAACATGTTGCTCATGACACTTTGGCGTTGTTGGTTCATACGCAATGAGATTGTCCATCTAAAGAAGCCTCCCCCACTAGAAGTATCAAGAAAGTTCCTCGTCAGTTATATTGAATCTATGCTCACTGTCAAGACCAACTTGAATGCTGATCCACTGAAAGGGAAAACCGTTATCAGCTTTGATCCCATGTTACATAATACACCGGCCAGGAGGGTGGAACCCTCGGCCTCTTGGACGCCCCCTCCTAATGGCTGGGTGAAACTTAACTCGGATGGATCCTATTGCACGGAGAACGCAGGAGCTGGCATGGTCCTGGGTGACTCTCAGGGAGCCATTATATTTTCTGCTTGCAGGACCTTCTTCTCGTGCCGAGAAGCTCTCGAGGCAGAGCTAGGCGCGTGCATGGAAGGCTTATCCCTAGCGATCTAGAGAAGCGACCATCCGGTCATCATTGAGATGGACTCACTAGTGGCAGTCAAGATGATCAAAGGAGGAGAACAAGATAGGTCGATTTATGCTTCCTTAGTTAAGGAGATTAGATATCTCATGTCGCTTTGTGAATGTTGTATTACTCATGTTAGCCGCCATGTTAATAAGGTTAGTGATATCTTGGCAAATTTTGCACGCATATAGGGAAGAACAATGACTTGGCTAGGATCTGGTCCCTCTGTCGCGGTAGAACTAGCAGCGGCTGATTGTAATGTTCTTGGTGGTTGAGTAATACAAATTTCACTCGCAAAAAAACATTGAATACTAGTATGAGTAGGATATAAGCACCATGAACATAAATATCATGGAGGCTATGTTGGTTTTGAATCAACTACATGCGTGAACATGTGCCAAGTCAAGCCACTTAAAACATTCAGACGAGGATATCATATCATCATACTACATCACAATCATTTTAATGCATGTTGACACCCAAGATAAATCATTATACACTCCTAGCTACTTAAGCATGGCATGAGTAACTATCTTATCTTATATTTACTAATTGGAGGCACCTTTCAAGCCTTCTCATTAATCCACATCATCAAAGTTAATTAAACCATTGGATTATAGAATTTATGTCTAAGATGAAAGGAAAACTTATGTAACATAGATGGCCGTCCCATAAAAAAACAAAACATCTAACATGTTCAATGTTTGTGAAACAAATGAAGGAAATATTCCACTATTTCTTAAAAACTCCACGGATGGAATGGAATAAATAAATAAAATATTGCATCTGACATGTTAAACATTTTATTTAAAAAGAAACACGTCTAACATTGGTGAAACAAAGGAAAAACATTGGAGGCTAAGATTGATGAAATGTTTACTCCTGATGATGCACTAGACATCAAGCAAGTGGCCATTGGAGGGCCAGGGAGCAGTGATGTTCTGGCCTGGAACTACACAAAATCTGGACATTTTACAGTGAGATCGGCTTACCACCTGAGAATGTCGCTCACTAGGACTAAAATCGGACAGCCAGAGTCATCCTCTTCAGTAAGTAAACAAAAGAGCCGGTTGTCTTTTTGGAGTACTAATGCCCCAAGGAAGGCTAAAATTCATATGTGGCGCCTAATCAGAATTTGTTTCGCAATAGAGGCCGAACTACATAGACTCAGAATCAAACCGAGAGTATTTTGTTTCACGTGTAGAAGGGAGGAAACTGTGTTGCATCATTTTGGATTTGTCCGCATTTCATCTTGTTCTAGAAGATCCTGATCTCGAAAAAAGGGATCCTGGCGGTGACCCCGCCAGAGTTAGTCCGATCCCATAGTGAGCTTGTGACATGGCTGATGTAGTGGCTTGCGGACGCCAGCGAACAAGAGAAGGAGATCACAATACAAGTCGTCTATGGGTTGTGGCTAGCACGGAACGAGACTAGGGAGGGAAAGAGAATTGCTGGCCCTAAATTAGTAGCAGATGTTGTGTACTCGCATGCCATGGAGTGGACTACTGTACATGAGAGGTGAGATAAAGTTCATTCAGAGGCACTGGTTGTGAAATGGACTCCGCCAGAAGTAGGGTGGCTGAAGGCAAATGCGGACGGAGCGCTGTCAAAGCTCAAGGATAGAGGAGGTGGCAGAGTAGTGATGCAAGACCATGAAAGAGCATTCAGGGGTGGCGCGGCCTGCGTCTTCCCGGGTGTGGCCGAACCTAAACTAGCAGAGGTTCTTGCAGCGCGAAAGGAAGTACAAGTGGCGACTCAAGTAGGAGCTTCAAGAGTCCATCTAGAGCTGGATAATAAAGGTATTGCAGCTATGCTTACAGACAAAGTGCCAAACCTCTCTACTGTTGGGCCGCTCGTTGAGGACATCAAGAAGATGTTGCTTTCCTTTGTAGAGTTCAGAGCAACTTGGATTAGGAGATCAGGTAATAAGGGGGCTCATGTGTTGGCCCAAGAAGGTGTTCACCTAGATGCTGATAGGTTTTGGTTTCTGCAGCCTCCAGACTGCATACTACATGTTTTGTCAAACAGAATCCCTTGTGTGGGAGCTTAAATAAAGTGTGTGGTTGATTCTAAAAAATAGATTGCATCTGTCACATTCAATGCTTTATCTCTACTACCTAAAAGAAACATAAGGTTCCCTCTCCCATCTTACGTCTTACCTTTCGTCGATCCCTCCCGCGCGACCACGGGTCCTTCCCACATCATTTTCCACTGAGAAAAAACTGCTCAAACTGAACTGGAGTCCACCCCCGATCTCGCTCCCGAACCCATAGTACCAAACTTCCCCTGACCCTACCCCTCCCGATTTGGTCGCCGCCACAATCGTTGCCACTAAATCCGGCTGCCCGCCCCCTTCTCTTCCAATCTCCTGGTCTACATGGTAGACTGGCCACGAATTCGACCGGCCACCAGATCCTTCACCAGAAACTGTCACTGGCGACAGTTACAGGCGACCAAGATGTTCGACATAGCCGGCCGGAGCTACTTCACCCTCGACATCGAGGAGGGCGTGGGCCTCACATGGCCGCCGAGCACAAGGCGCTACTGCCATGGTGCCTCCTCGCTCGCCCTCAGTGTGGCGGCGTTGTCTCAGGAATCCTGCCATGGTGGGGGATCCGAGGGAGGAAGCCAACGAGCACAAGGCACTACTGCCATGGCGTCTGAAGGGAGGCATGGCAGGAAATCTAAGGGAGGAAGTCTACAGGAAATCTGCCAGCGGCATGTGTGGCCTCCGCTTGTTGTTGTTGCTGTTGCAGCAAGGGTAGCGTGTCCGACTCCCACCTGATTGGATCAAATGACAGATGGTGCGATGCAGCCGGATATGAGTCCCACTCCCACCCCGAGGGGTCGACCTTATCGATCCCCGGCTGCGTTGGGTGTCAAACTCGAGAGTGACAGGTTAACTCGTCGCGTCGGACTGCCCCCACATGAGCGCCATCAGGTCGAATTCTCTTGTCGCTCATCTCAACATCTCCAATGTAATCATATCTCACTCCATTATGTAATCTTCTTTCTGATTCTTGGAGCTTGGACATCCGAAATTCTTTCTTTTGAAGCATATTTTTTTTAAATTATTTCTTCTTAGTTTATTGACAACAAGACTTGGTAACCGTGCTTAATCGTTGGTTGGACTAACTTACTCACCAAGCTTTTAGACCAAATCTTCAATGAATAATTGTGTAGGCTGTAGTTTTCCTTTTCTTTCTCTATAGCTCCTTTCATTCCCAAAAAGGTAACAATGTGCACTGCATTGAACCCCACTACAAACAGGTTTATTCCCCAGATGAGTTGATGTGCCAGATAGATCGATATTGATCACTATAGTATAATCTGTTAATAAGATAATGATATTCCTCGAGTATGGCTTACTTGCCGTTTACTCATACTCATTGTTGCATGGTGAACTACGAGAAGATGATTATCCTATGTAGATCATGCCAAGTTGGAAATGTTGCACACATTTTAACGACGTGGATCATTAGCACTTTGTGTCTTATGTTCTTCAGAAACATAAAAGAATATGTAGTACTGATGCAACTCATAATTGTCGATGTTATGTTGAATGGAGAGTGGTCACTTGCTATTGGTACTTTTCTCTCTTTGAAATGCACACTGATATTACAACATGAAAAAAATGCAATTGTAATGAAGATACCTTTTTGAACCATTCCTACCATTTTGTAAGGAATAAACTACACATCTTACATAGCTTTCTTGTCATAGAAAGAAACAAGGTCAGATATTTTATTTAGGATATTATAATCTGGACTATTGCACACTCCCTATAGTATGCGTGTTTATGATTTTCTTCTCTATGAAGCAATCCTCATCTGATAATATTTCTTCAGCTGACAAGTCTACAAGCTCAAGCCATTGAGACATGATTCAAGTCATGCACTGATGTTCAGGTTTCCACTCATTCCAAACTATTGATATTTATGATCCACCTTTGGTATGTACATCTCTGAATGTACACAAAACTGGCATTCACATATCTGAATGAAGTGGGATCTAAGGAAGTGTGGGAAGAGAAAAAAGATACCTTTCTAATCCCTTGAGCTGGACATTGTTCATGCATATACTTTTTAGTATGCTGGCTTCCAAGGATGAGTAGGTGGAGCCATGGCCTTCACATAGAAACGACATCGTCATAAGAAATTTAAGGTCAATTAACTTCACCTTTTTGTAATGCTTAACATGCTTGTATAGTTTGCCTGAAGATTGTTTTTTCCTGTTTATGGCCCGAGTTTAAGTTTTGAACCCGGGGCCATGAATTTTAAGTGTGACCCTATCTTTGTAATCACCATGTCCCGCCCACCTCTTGGTAATGCAATTTTTGGTCCACTCCCAAAGGAAATGGTCTAGTGCATATACATGGAATTTATTTTCGTAGTTTCTTGGCCGTGTAGGAGTCAAGTGTTCTTGATTAGAGAGAGATAGGGGGGAGGAGCTTATTGTGATTTTTTTCCAGCACTTTACCGTAAGTGTTTGAATTTCAAACTCATGGGGATTAGGGAGGCAGAAAAAAAGAGGATTCTAAAACTATAAATTAGATAGATATGGATGATGTGAAACCATTTGCCCCGTTGCAACGCACGGGCAATTACCTAGTATAAAAGAACATGTCTAACATTGGTGAAACAAAAAAGACGTTGGAGAAACAATACAAAGAAAGCATCCACAGTTACCTTTTCAAGGATAGCCTCCATCCATAAAAACCTCATGAAAAGGAAAAAAAAGATTGCATCCACGGATGGAAAGGAAAAATAACAGATTGTGTCTGACACATTCATCGTTTCCTTTTTTGAGAAAACACTCTCCACACCGCTGAAAAGAAACAAGGCAAGAATCCACGATTTTCTTTTTAAAGATAGCCTCCTACCATATAAACTCCTTGGATTAAAAGGAGAAAAATGATTGCATCTGGCGTTGGTGAACCAAAAGGAAAGCATCCACTGTTCCTTCAAAAAAATATGCCCTTTATCTCTTGAGTTAGAACATAAAGCTTATTGGGCAGTTAAAGAACTTAATTATGACTTCAAACCTGGCGGTGAAAAGTGGTTATTTGATATCAGTTCTCTACATGAATGGAGGACATAAGCTTATGAAAATGCCAAGTTATATAAAAAAAGGTTAAAAGATGGCATAATAAGAGAACTCAAAAAAGGGAATTAAAGTAGGTGATCAAGTTTTATTATACAACTCCCGTTTAAGATGCTTTGTAGGAAAGCTTCTCTCTAAATGGGAAGGATCATATATAGTCGATGAAGTTTATCACTCCGGAGCTATCAAGATCAATAACGCCGAAGGCACTAATACGAGGGTGGTTAATGGGCAAAGAATTAAACACTATATCTCAGGTATACCCACTAATGTTAAAACTAATATTATTTAAACTAAGCCGAAAGAGCACATAGAGGCAACCTTCCGAAATGCTCTAGAACCCTGAAAAAGAGTTGGTATGTGGTACGGTAAGTAAACCAACTCCAAAAGTTCCATAAAAGTACTTTTTGTTTGTTTCGGAATATTTCAAAAATTAGGAAAATAATAGACAGACTAAAAAGTGTACGAGGGAGCAACAAGTCCAGGGCACGTCTCCCAGGCTTGTGACGCCCCCGTGGACTTTCCTGACTCCATTTTCTCTTCCATATTGCTTGTCCCGTGGGAAAAAATCATTATATATACTCCTTGGTGTTTTGACCACCGCATCGCAAGATTCCCCTCTATTCTTGCTTCGTGTTGTTTCTCTGATAGATCTAGATCTCCATGGCTCCTTGAAGGCTCCATACCAAGCACCAGATTGTGCAACCTTCGCTTGGCAAATACCCCTACAACGAGGTTTATTACGAGTGGTCATCAGAGGAGCAGGATAACGTCAAGCGGGATGAAGCTGAGAAGGCCGTGGGAGGCCAGGTCCAAGAGGGAGATTAAGCCATGCCTATGGGAGAATCTACAGAACAAGGAGATATACTTCAACCCCTTTATGATCGTGTCTCTCCATCTGAAATTTATACCTTGAGGGTCTTCGAAACAATTCGTGCTCAGAATGCATCTCTCACTCATGAAGTTATTCTGTTGGAAGAGCAAAATCGTGCCCTTTGGAATATCAATTGAAATCTGGAGTACTTATTGAAGCTGGAGGACAAGTCTACCCCATCCCCATCACCAAACAAGGAGACTTGAGTACACGGGTATGGGCCCCACCATTGGCTTGTGCCAAGCTTGGGGGAGGTGCCCCGGTATCATATCACCATCACTTTTATCGTCATTATCTATCTTAGTTTGATCTTTAGTATTTCATGATTTAGAAGAATAAAGTTTTAGTTTGATCTATTTTAGAGTGCTTGTTTAGTGGTCTATCTATCTATGTAATCATGTCAGAGTTATATAATAAAGTGTAGTTTGAGTTTTGATGTGCTTTCTTGTTTCAATCTTAGAAAAGAAAAATAAATAATAAAAGAATGAGAAGATCATATGCTAATCCCATGGGGAGTAATGACTTCACATAAAAGAAGTATAGTTGATGAAATTTGTTGGAAGTTGACAAACATAGCATTGGTCATTGGTGCAATCCATGAAAAAAGTAATAAAAGAAGAGAGGTCTCATATATAAATATACTATCTTGGACATCTTTTATGATTGTGAACCTCCATCAAATATTCTATATCAATTAGTTGACGTTGGACAAGGAAGACAACGTACTAACTTATGATTGCTTACATTCACGTACAAGTTATATTTTCATGGATCTGCTAACATGTGGTGCTTGTCTAGGATCTTTTGCTAGCCAAAATTCGCACGAAATAGAGATACTACTTGTGCATCCAAAACCTTTAAATCTAGTTCCTTGTCACGAGAGTCCACCATACCTACCTATGGATTGAATAAGATCCTTCAAGTAAGTTTTCATCAGTGCATAAAGAAATAAAAATTGCTTCTAAATATGTACGATCTTTTATTGTAAGAAAAAATAAGCTTTGTACGATCTTGTGATGGTAAATAAAGAAAAGTGACGGACTACACAATAAAGGTTACTATCACAAGGGTAATATAAAGTGAAATTCCTTTACATCAAGAGCTTGTAGATCCAAAAGCAAAAAACGCATGACAACCTCTACTACCCTCTGCGAAGGGCCTATCTTTTACTTTCGTGTATTTATTTTTATGCAAGAGTCAATAATGTTCATCCCTATTCATCTCTATGTACTCTTTATTGGAAAGCATCATGTGGTGGACAGATACAGATATATATATATATATATATATATATACATACATATATATATATATATATACCCCTTTGAATGTAGGTGACCATGGGTTATTATTGCTGACATTACCCTTGAGGCAAATAAGTTGGGAGGCAAAACTATAAGCCCATATCTTTCTATGTGTCTAACTGAAACTTTTGCTCTACAAATATGCCTTGAGTGTCAGCAATCATTGAAGACTAAATGATAGTTGAGTATGTGAAGTTGCTAAATAAATATCTTACATAGACTCTTTCTGGAAATATGATGGACTGTGATTGTCTCAATAACTTAACTAAACCATAGTTTGTTAGTTTCCAATGAAGTTTATGTTTCATACTTTAAGTTGTGAATGTAGCATGAAAAGTTTTATGATGATATATTGTTGTTATAATAATGACCATGATGCTTTCAAGTCCGTATTTTGTTTTAATCGACGCCTCTCTCTCTATCTCTAAACATGTGGCCATGATTATCGATATCGGTTCTCGCTTGAGGACAAGTGAGGTCTAAGCTTGGGGGAGTTGACACGTCCATTTTGCATCATGTTTTCCTATTGATTTTTATTGAAATTTGGACCATTATTTCACTTTATGATACTATTGTTATGCATTTTCTCTCTTATTTTGCAAGTTTCACAAGAAGAGGGAGATTGCTCGCAGCTAGAATTCTGGACCGGAACATCAGAGATACCTATTCTGCACAACTCCAAATGACCTGCAATTTTACAAAAGGTTTATTTTGGAATATATAAAAAATACTGGCGAAGGAATTACCAGAGGGACCCACCACACAACCACAAGCCTGGGGGTGCGCCCTACCCCCCAGGATGCACCCCCGAGCTTGTGGGGCCCCTGGCAGGCCTTCGAAGCCCATCCTCTACTATATCATGCCATTTGGCCTAAGAAATCAAGATGAAGGTTTCAGGACGAAGCGCCGCCATCTCAAGGCGGAACCTCAGTAGGAGCACTTTTGCTCTCCGACGGAGCGATTCCGCTGGGAAAACTTCCCTCCGGGAGGGGGAAATCGAAGCCATCATCATCACGAATGATCCTCTCATCCTGGGAGGACCAATCTTTATCAACATCTTCACCAGCACAATCTCATCTCAAATCATAGTTCATCTTTTGTATTCAATCTTTATCTCAGAATCTTAGACTGGTACCTGTGGGTTGCTAGTAGTGTTGATTACATCTTGTAGTTGATGCTACTTGGTTTATTTGGTGGAAGATTATATGTTCAGATCCTTAATGATATTCAATACCCCTCTGATCTTGAACATGAATATGATTTGTGAGTAGTTACTTTGTTTCTTGGGGACATGGGATAAATCAGGTTATAAGTAATCATGTGAATTTGGTATTCGTTCAATATTTTGATGATATGTATGTTGTTGCTTCCTTTAGTGGTGTCATGTGAACGTCGACTACATGACACTTCACTATACTTGGGCCTAAGGTAAGGTATTGTGGAGTACCAATTAGATGATGGGTTGCTAGTGTGACAGAAGTTTAACCCCTAGTTTATGTGCTATTCTGTAAGGGGGTGATTTGGATCCATATGTTTCATGCTATGGTTAGATTTATCTTAATTCTTCTTTCGTAGTTGCGGATACTTGCAAGAGGGGGTAACCATAAGTGAGAGGCATGTTAAAGTAATAACATCAACCAAGCACTGGTCCACCCACATATCAAATTATCAAAGTGGCGAACACAAATCAAACAAACACGATGAAAGTGACTCCCATGTGTCCTCAAGAACACTTTGCTTGCTATAAGAGAAAGTTTTGACCTGTCCTTTGCTATAAAAAGAATTGGGCTAGCTTGCTGCACCTTTGTTACTATTGTTACTTGTTATGTATTATCTTGCTATGAAACTATCTTTTGCCGATAATTTCAATGCTTGCAGAGAATACCTTGCTGAAAACCGCTTGTCATTTCCTTCTGCTCCTCGTTGGGTTTGGCACTCTTACTTATCAAAAGGACTATGATTGATCCTCTATACATGTGGATCATCAAAAACCAAGTTAGATGGCCTCTAATCGGTTTTAGCAAATTTTAGTTATGCGGTTAACCAATTGTAACAAATAATACTAGCAACCTACGTCCACAACATAGCTAGGCGATGATTCTTGATGCTAGATTAAGTTTTGGGGTGTGTGAGGGAAGAGACTTAATTAAAAATCTCTTGCCCGGCACTAAACTTCGTAAAATATCATGACCCCCTAGAAGATCATCCCTATTTAGCACCCTCTTGTATACGTGATGGTTCACTATTCTTGACTATGATGAGGCCCAAAGAACTGTTAGTAGGTCGTCGACAACCAGAGACGAGCGGTTGTCAGAACTTTGTGCTAAGCCTCACCATGTTGTCAATGAATTGAACCAAAGTAACACTCATGGGAAGCATTAACAAGAACATCAAACCCTCACATCCACATATGATCTAGATCGCAACCTGCATCTACTCATATAACTGCTCATGATGCTACTGTTGAGAAACATAGTAGAAAACAAAAAAAATTGCACTACACACACCCAAGATCAATATGAAGATGCATTACAGGTTGGAATCAAGATCGTTACCATCACCAAGTTGCAGCGGAAGAAGAACATGTGGGTGTAGATTGTACTTGGAGTCCCTCGAACCATCGATGAACAGTCCTGCGAACCACCCACGAATAGTCCCTCAAACTAAAGGCCTAGAGCATAGACACTACTTGGTTGCAAGCGTGCAACCTTCATGATACGGCAGCACTTTACCATCCAGAGCTAATCATCACCGAAGAATTAGAGGAAGGAAATTAGAACAACAATGGGCTTCTAATTATGAGGATTAGATAATCTAGATCTAGCTCTAATTAGATCAACTACGACCAACTAGAACTAGAACTAGAGGGAACTAGAGGAGGCTCCAAACTTGTGTGTTCTATAGAGCAAAAACTCCTGGTATATATAGGTTAGGAGGAGAGGGAGGTGCAGCCACAAGAGGTGAAGGTTTCCCTTCGCGCTTCCATCTGCCAAGCAGGAGGAAACCCCTTCCAATTCGGCATTTCATCCCCTTTTTCCATGGGAGAGGGGACACAACCCATATTGGGCAGGTTTCCCTTCCACTATTTGGAATTTTTAGGCCCATTAATATTAAACTAACTATAAATGCCCTCTAACAATCACTAGATCATATTATATATAATTTAATATCCCAGGAAACATTTTCCACCTATATATTATTTATCGATAATACCCGGTATTACCAGATACGCTCCGAAACCCTTCCGGTAACCTCCAAACGCTTCCAAATCCTCTAGAAACTATTTCGAATATTTATGAAAACAATTCTACAAATATATTCTCATCTTTGTCATCCTACTAACACACTGCAGAAACCCTTTCGATGACCCTAAAACGCTTTCGGATCCTCTCGAAACTATTTCAAATATTTATGAAACAACTACACAAATATATTCTCATCACTTTCGTGCTACTGTCGGGGCCGTATCTCTCTGTGGCCACGAGCACCTATGGGGCACGGGGGGCCCCTTCTAGTCCGGCAAGGGGGGCGGAGGCCGCGCGCAGAGCAGATCGAGGTCGAGCGCGCGGGGGAGACCGGCGATTTTTACCTAGCTTCGGAGCTCTCCGGAGAGATAAAACTCCTACTGCTGCTTTGTGTTCGTATTCGATCTTGCTCGAGGGTGCGAGCGTATGGTGGTGTTGCCTGTGTCCAAATGGACCGAACCCCTTCTACGTGCGCATGGGCCTCCCTTTTATAGTCTGAAGGGGGCACCAACAGGTGGCAGCGTAAGAAGAGGGGGTAGAAAGGTAAAAACGCAGGTTGGTGTAACAGTGACCAACAGCGTCCCCTACCTAACTCTGACGGCAGGGGACAAGGGCATTTAATGCCCGTCCGGTCGCCCCAACAGTGCAGAGAAGCGACCGTTAAGTGAGCCACCGGTTGCCACGATGGCGTCTCTGTCAGCTCCGCTTGCCACCTCGCCCCGCATGGCTGCGTAGTGCCTCGCCACGTGCCTTTGGGATGGCCCTGTGATGACACATCGCCGGATGCGCTGGAGTTTGGGTGGTAGTCTTGCCGCGGCAAGTGTCTTGCCACGGCCCTTCTCTTGTTGTGCCGGCAAGCTTGCCGGCCGTCGGGCCTTGCCGGGACGCGCGGGGCGCCGCGGCAAGTCTTCCGGTGATGCCTTGGTTGGCCTTCCCGGCGAGCTCCTCTTGCCGGGGCCTTTGTTTTCTTCCCGGCCATCTTCTCTTGCCGGGACCTTGTACTCTTCCCGGCCAGCTTCTCTTGCCGGGGCCTCGGTATGAGTACTTCGATCTTGAATGGTGTCAAAGTAGCCGTGGAGGATCTTGGCGGACGCCCGGCAAGCCTTGCCGCGGGGGGGCTACGACTGCCCGTCCACAAGTTCGGGGTGCTAAGGTACCCCCCTACTTTAGTACACCGACAGGAGCCCCCGGGCCTGGGCCATACACGGTACCAAGCGTTGTTGGGCCAGGCCCAAAACAGTGCACGGGCACGTGTGGCATGGGTCCACACAGAATCGGACTCCGTGTCCACTGCGTCCTCCCGCAACGGCACGCGTCGATTGCGGCGTCGTGGGAGACGTGGTTAATACTTAATTCCAGGAAATGCGTAACGTTCACCTCCCCTGTTTATAAGCGGAGGGAACGGTGCTGTTCCCCCACTTTCGCCACTTGCGGTTCCTTCCTCCGAAAGCTCTGATGCTCTCCCCCGTCTCCTGAATCGAGAACAAAGCAGCGTCCCGCCGCCCGTCGCCGCCGTTGCTTTCGCCTCCCCCCGCTGCCCCCGCCATGGCTCCGAAGGCCGGGAAGGCTACGAAGGCTGCGAAGGCCGCGAAGGCCGCGAAGTCGGCCGAGACTCTAGAGCTCGAGCCGCTGCGTAAGAAACAGGTGCTCTTCTCCCCTGAGCTCACCCCGGAGGCGTTGCGGTCGGGGTTCTACCTCTTTTGGTCGACAGAAATGCGGGCGCACCCGTGCACGCCGGTGCTTTCCGTGGAGGCTTCCAAATCGAAGAAGTGCCCCAGAGGGTACCACTTCTTCCCTGTGTTCTTCTATTGCGGGCTCTGCCCACCTTTTTCCGATTTCTTTTGCGACATCATGAACACCTATGGGTTCCATCTGCTTGATTTCACCCCCAATGCCGTTCTGACAATGGCGGTTTTTGCGCACCTTTTTGAGAACTTCGTTGGTATCCTCCCCAATGTCGCTCTTTTTCGCCATTATTTTTCCCCTCGGGCTGAGAAAGGGGAGCCACTGGCTGGCGGAATCGCCTGGACCTCCCGGATGGGCATGAAGGAGGCGTACTTGACGGGCGAGCTCCGCAGCAAGTGGGGTGAGTGGAGGGCGGAGTGGTGTTGGATCTGCGATGCAGATCCGCCGTCGTTCACCAAGCTGCACAAGACTTGGGTGGTGCGTGGCAATGACTGGAGCGCTCTGTCGCCGGATGACGCCAAGCTGACGATCGCCACCACCCTAATCCTCCGGCTCAGGCACGCCGGACTCGCGACAGGGGCGGTCGGCGCAGATTTCCTTCGCCGTCGCATCGCCCCTTTGCAGGCAAGGGGGAGGCCCGCCTGGCTGTTTAGCGGCCCGGCGGATTTCATGAGGCTGCGCCCAGGCCTCAACTTCAACTTCATGGTCCTGGAGCTTGACGCGATGCTGAGGGAGACGTTCAAGCACGACGTCAATCATCCAGAGTGGTTCCAGTTGCCGCAGGGCATTGTCCCCTTGTGCAACAAATCCCAGCGCGATCGCATCTGCGCAATGATGCCCGACTGCGACTCGCACGGGGTAAGCGCCAACTGGATAGAGCCTGCCGCCGAGGTCGTGCAGCAATTCTTCGACGACCTGTCGGAGGCGGCGGTCCGTTCTGACGAGCAGAAGCTCCTCACCCGTGCCACCACTGCCAATGAGCTGGCGTACATTGCTAGCAGGGCCGAGGAGGCGGCGGCAGCTGCCGCCGCGGGCGAGTTTGGCTTCACGCTGGCGGAGGCGGAAGTAGCTGAGGCGGCAAGCCTTGCCGCCCGGGAAGATCTTGTCGGAGAGGGCGACGGCGAAGGGGAGGCCGCGGTCGGAGCGAGCCAGCCCGCCGAGGGCGCGAGCGGCCGGCCGTTTTCGAGCAACTTGCCACCGATGGAGCCCTCGGCGCAGCCCCAGTTTCATCCGAGAAGGCGTCTCCGTCGAGTTGGAGAGCTGGCAGAGGCGCAGCCCGATCAGCAGCCGCGGCGCCGCGGGACGCGTTCTACCGCGGCAAGTTTCGTTGCCGCGGGAGGGTCCCAAGCCGCGCCGGCAACTGAGGCGGGGTCTTCCCGGGCCGCCACGCCTGACCCTGCCGCGGCCCTTGGTAAGCGCCAGAGGGAGCCTACCCCTCCGCCACGCCGCGCAGGGAGGGCACCGGAGTTTGACCTCTCCGTGCTGAGCTCTGATGACGACGAAGAGGAAGAGGACGAAGAGGAGTAAGGCTTCCTCCGTACTGTGCTCGCCTTTCTCTTGATCCTTGTTGTTGTTTGCCTTGTATCTAATCTGTTTTTCTCTCTAAACTCCTGTTCTGTCTCAGGACTTTGGCGGAGAGAGCGGCAAAGAGGGCCAGGGTCCCTGTAGTTGAGGACGATCCTGCTGTGGTGGCGGAAGATACGTCCGAGATGACCTTGACGGACCCGGCCCTTTCCCCTCGCAGCAGCTCCCAGCACAGCCCCCAGCGTAAGTGCCTTGATCCACTCCCTGTCGTGGGGCGCGCATGGTCGCTTCTTCTTCTGCCAATATCTTGATTACTGGCTCTTTTGTATACAGGAGAAGAACAGGCCCACCAGGAGCAGTCGGAGGCCGACCCGGAGGTGTCGTCGGCCTCGACTACGCCACCAAGGGCCGATTCCCCGATATGGGAGCCATCTCCGGCAAGGAAGGGGTCTCCGGCAAGGGGTGGGTCCAGTGAGCCCCCGGTGGGGGAGCCCACGATCACAGAGCCCAGCACAGGTGACCCTCCTTGTCGGGGACTCTCCCTCGGGTCCTGCTGATCTCCCTTTTCCTTCTTTTGGGTATTTGCTTGACTGTCCCTTCCTTTCCCTGCCTTCAGATCCTCCCCTTGGTGACCCGATGGAGGCTGAGGCCGCCGGCGAGGAGGACGGGCGCGGCAATACTGGGGATGTCGCCGCCGTTGAGGAAGGGGCCGGCGCGGAGGAGCCCGCCGGCGAAGAGGCCACCGAGGCCGCTGGCACAGGGGCTGGCGAGGGATCCGGCGACCGTACCGATGACCCGGAGGACGCAGGAGCGCTAGGCGCTGCACCGACTGCCGACCCCTCCGCTGCTGATGCAACGCCGGGCTCCGAGGAGCCCCAGCCCGGCGCGTACTTGAAAGCCGGCGAGGGCGTATATATCAAGCTCCCCTGGGCATCGAGCTCCAGGGCACCAGTTGAAGGAGAGGAGTTTGACGGGGAGGTACTTGCCGCTGCTGGGCTGGCGGTGGTCGATAGGCCAAGCAGCAGCAGTGGCGAGTCCGAGGAGGAGCAGCTGCTCCGAAAGCTGGTGTCACTCTACCGCGTCCGGCAAGCGAAGCTTGAGTCCCGGGAAGCGCTTGTCGCGCAGGCGGGAGTTGACATAGAAAAACATGCGCAAGAACTCAAGAGCCGCAACCAGGAGGCCCTCCAGTCCATTGCCGAGGAGAGGGCGCAGCTCGACGAAGCGAAGAAGGCGTTCATCCTGGAGAAGGCTGAAGCCGAGGAGCAGCAGAGGCTCACCGCCGAGGAGCTGTCCAAGCGGGACGGCGAGCTGATACAGAGGAAGGCGCACTTGGACAGCCATGACGAGGAGCTCGCCGTCCGGGAACAATCACTTGGCGGGGCACTCAAGGAGGCGAAGGACGCCGCCGCGGCCGCCGAAGCCGCCAAGAAGGAGTTGGAGGAGAAGGTGACGCAGCTGGAGGTGGACGCGACAAGGAAGAACAAAGAGCTTGCCGCACTCCAGCTCGATCGCGAGAAGGATGCGCGCGCTCACGGCGATCTGCAGGTCCAGCTCTCCGAGAAGATCAAGGAGGTGAACGCCGCCAAGGACTCGAGCGCTGATCTGGAGCTGAAATTGGCCACCTTGACGGAGGCGCTGGACGCCGCCAAGAAGCGAGAAGATATCCTGAGAAAAGACCTCAAGGGCAACGAGGAGCTGCTGGCGAGGGCCGCCGAGACCCAGAACACCTTCAAGACCACGGTGGAGCTCTGGACGGAAGGCCTCGTCAGCATCGCCGCGCTCATCGACGAGGAGTTGGCGGAGCTGAACTTGACGGGCTTCGGGTACTCCACTGAGGAGAATCTCCAGCCCAGCGCCAAGCTCACGCTCTTCTTCAAGGATGTGGTGACGGCTCTCCGGCAGCTCCGGGAAAGGATCCCGAAGCAGCTGGCCGACGAGTCGCGCGCGATCTGCGCCGGGGTCTTGGAGAAGGTGTTGGTGAAGGTCCTCTTCCGCAACCCGGGCATCGACCTCTCCCGCGTCACCAAGAAGCTGCCGGAGGGCGCTGATCTTGAAGAACTCAAGGCCATCGTCGCACCCATCGTGGACAAGGTGAACGAGGTCAGGAGGGTCGATGGCGGGTGCGCGGATTAGGCCGCCCTTCTTCTCCTGTTTTCTTGCTGCTGTTGTTTTGGTCACGAAAACAACTTAATCAGTGCCACAATAAGTCATTCTTGTAATATAACTCTACTCTGGATACTGCTCGCTATGTTATTCCCTTTACTTTGTTGCGTTCCTTGTATGATTTTTACCCTACGCTTCGAGGGACCTTGCCGGCGCAAGCACGCTCGCTGAGTGCGGGACATCAGCGGCCCGCTGGCGGTGCTGCTTCCGGCAAGAAACCTTGTCGGGCCAGTTGCGGCGCGCCTGGACCATTGAGCGGACTCGAAAACGAATCCAGGGCGCAACTGAACCGTGAGTCGGTTCCTCCGCGCACAGGTTTTCCATACAAGGCACGACCGTTCAAGGGGTATAACTTGAGAAAAAATGACTAGGCTCAAACTTTGGTTACTTAGCTTTTTGTCTTCTTCCCCCCGGCAAGGCCAGTTTCCTTTGAACGACGCGCAGTCCAGACTTTTATCTTCTCTCCTCCTTCCCCCCGGGTGAACTTGTGGGCGGAGGAACGTTCTCTTTGATGAGAAAGAAGAGAAAATAATGACATGGGACCCTGAGATCTTTCATTGCTTACCGGGGGCTAGTGCTGCACAAGGTGTCAGATATATATGCAAGGAAAATGGAAATGCACTGAATTTGACAAGATGTGCAGGGCACATAGACTTTTATTTACACACGGGAGCTGCGCCCAGCTTTGTACAAAGTGTTACATGCGACAGCGGCAAGGCTTGTACAAAAGGTGGTTGTCGGAACGGGTCTGGCAACCGCGCCTTACGGATAAAACTTGCGAAGATGTTCTATGTTCCAGGAGTTGCTCACCGGAATGCCATCTTCGGTCTCAAGGCGGACAGCGCCAGGCCTGGAGACTCGTTTCACCCGATAAGGGCCTTCCCACATCGGCGTCAACTTGTTTGAATTCTTGGCGGATTGAACGCGCCGAAGAACAAGGTCGCCTTCCTCGAAGCTTCTGGCGTTAACTTTGTGGCTATGATAGCGGCGCAAAGCTTGCTGGTAGCGAGCAGCTCGCACAGCAGCCTGAAGACGATCCTCCTCGAGGAGCAGTGCGTCATCTTGGCGCAGCTGCTCTTGCTCAAGCTCATCGTAAGCGAGCACTCGTGGCGATCCGTATACGAGTTCCATGGGGAGAACTGCTTCCGCTCCATAGACAAGAGCGAAAGGCGTCTGGCCGGTGGCTCGATTTGGCGTCGTCCTGATCGACCAAAGAACTGCCGGCAACTGCTCGATCCAATTCTTACCGCACTTGTGTAGTCTGTCGAAAGTTCTGGTCTTGAGCCCGCGCAGTACTTCAGCGTTCGCCCTCTCCGCTTGACCGTTGCTTCTTGGGTGAGCAACAGAAGCGAAGCAGATCTTGGTACCAAGATCTTGGACGTACTGCATGAAGGTGTGGCTCGTAAACTGTGTGCCGTTGTCGGTGATGATCCTGTTAGGGATCCCGAAACGGCAGACAATCGACCTGAAGAACTTGACTGCTGACTGTGCCGTCACCCTCCTCATTGGTTCCACTTCAGGCCACTTTGTGAACTTGTCGACTGCAACATACAAGTACTCAAAGCCCCCGACAGCTCGGGGGAAGGGGCCGAGGATGTCGAGCCCCCAGACCGAAAATGGCCAGGACAAAGGGATTGTTTGGAGAGCTTGAGCTGGTTGATGAATCTGTTTGGAATGGAACTGGCACGCTTCACACTTGGTTACTTGTGCAGTTGCATCCTGGAGGGCTGTCGGCCAGAAGAAGCCTTGCCGGAAAGCCTTGCCGGCAAGTGCTCTTGCGCCAATGTGGTGACCACATATGCCTCCATGTATCTCCGCCAACAACTCTTGTCCTTCTTCCCGGGAAATGCACTTCAATTTCACTCCGTTGAATCTTCTTCTGTACAGTGTGTCATCGACAAACTGGTACATAGTCGATTGTCGGGCTACTCTCTCCGCTTCTTCTTGCTCCTCGGGAAGTTCTCCTGTTTGAAGGAAATGGACTATCGGCTGGGCCCAGGTCGGAGCCTGTGGCTCAACAACGAGGACTAAAGGCGCAAAGGCTTCTGCGGGGACATCCGCTTCGATGGCAAGGATCTGGGATCCTGTCGGAGCGTGATGTTCCCCGGCAAGTGTGTCTGGACACAGCTTGTCGGGAGTGCCTGCCTCAACGACGCGAGCCCTGGGGCTTGTCGGAGGAGACTGCTCCCCAGCTCTTTCTGTGTTGAGCCTGGGAACCTTCTTGGCGGCGGCTTCTGGAAGCCCTGCCGGAAAGTGGTCGCCACGAGGCAATTTCCTCTTTTTACTCTGTCCGGTTGATGGCGTGACAGATGCTTGAGCCAGCTTGAGCACAAAAATCCCTGGTTCCACAGGCAATTTGAGTGCGGCACATTTGGATAGGCTATCTGCAATGTCATTCTGAGCCCTCGGGGTATGCTCCATTTGCAGGCCATCAAAATGTTCCTCTAGCTTCCTCACTTCATCAATGTATGCTTCCATTAGCGGACTTTGGTAATCTTTGTTGACTTGGTGGACGACAAGTTGTGAGTCACCCCTGATAATAAGTTTCTTAATCCCAAGCTCTGCCGCTATCCTGAGTCCGGCAAGCAAGCCTTCATATTCCGCAGTATTGTTTGTTGCCTGCTCCTTGGGAAAGTGCATTTGGACCACATACTTGAGGTGCTCTCCGGTGGGGGCGACGAGTAGCACGCCCGCACCGGCGCCTTGCAGCGAGAAGGCACCGTCGAAGTACATGATCCATTCTTTGCTGACTTCCTTGACGGGGATGCTCTTCTCCGGAGTTTCTTCATCCGGTGTTGGCGTCCATTCCGCTATAAATTCCGCCAAAGCCCGGCTCTGAATAGTCGAGGTGCTTTCAAACTTGAGGCCGAAGCTTGACAATTCCAGTGCCCACTCGACGATCCTGCCTGTTGCTTCTGGATTTTGCAGTATCCTCTTCAGCGGAAAGCGAGTGACAACCGTGATCTCGTGTGCTTGAAAATAATGGCGCAGCTTTCTCGAGGCCATGAGTAGGCCAAAAAGCAACTTTTGCACACCAGAGTATCTTGATCTGGCCCCCTGCAAAAGGGAGCTGACAAAGTAAACTGGGCGCTGCACCTTCTTCTTCGGTGTTTCTTCCGGCAACTGTACGGATCCACCCTTGGCGGAGCCAGTACTCGTCGGATCAGGATTTGCCGGGCCAGAGCTTGTCGAAGAAGCCCCCTGCTTGTCGCTGGGCTTGCTTGCCGCGGCTGTTGGCTCGTCGTCTGCCTCCCTCTCCGCCACCAACGCAGCACTAACCACTTGATTGGTTGCCGCCAGGTACAGCAGCAACTTCTCTTGTGGTTTAGGTGCGACAAGTGTTGGAGTGGAGGACAAATATTTCTTCAAGTCCTGCAGCGCAGCCTCCGCTTCCGGAGTCCATTTCATGGGACCTGCCTTTTTCAAGATTCTGAAAAATGGCAAGGCGCGTTCAGCAGACTTGGAAATGAATCTACTAAGAGCGGCGACGCAGCCGGCAAGCTTTCGTACGTCTTTGACTCGCTTTGGCACTTCAATTTGCTCAATGGCCTTAATCTTGTCGGGATTGGCTTCAATCCCCCTCTGAGACACGAAGAACCCGAGAAGCTTGCCGGAAGGGGCTCCGAACACACACTTCTCGGGGTTCAACTTGAGATTAACCTTGCGCAGATTTGCAAAAGTCTCATCCAAATCCTGGATCAGAGTCTCTTTGTCTTTGCTCTTGACCACTATGTCATCCATGTAAGCTTCTACATTCCTGTGCAACTGTGGCTCGAAAGCATGGCTGACTACTCTTGCGAATGTTGAACCGGCATTCTTCAGTCCGAAAGGCATCCGCACGAAGCAGTACGTGCCACATGGAGTGATGAATGCGGTTTTCTCTTCATCCTCTTCTGCCATGAAGATCTGATGATATCCTGAGTATGCATCAAGGAACGAAAGCAGATCACATCCTGCTGTGGAGTCAACAATCTGGTTGATGCGCGGCAAGGGGAATGGATCCTTGGGACAGGCTTTATTAACGTCAGTGAAGTCAATGCAAAGCCTCCACTTCCCGTTCGCCTTGCGTACGACTACTGGATTGGCTAGCCACGTCGGATGGAGTACTCCTCGGACCAATCCTGCTGCTTCCAACTTCCTGATCTCCTCTGCTATGAACTCTTGACGCTCTACCGCTTGCTTCCTGACTCTTTGCTTGACGGGCCGCGCGTGAGGGCATACGGCAAGGTGGTGCTCGATTACTTCCCTGGGAACACCGGGGATGTCAGATGGTTGCCACGCAAACACATCGACATTCGCCCGCAGGAAAGCAATGAGCGCGCTTTCCTATTTAGGATCAAGCGTGGCACTGATGGTGAAGGTACCACCAGTGCCGTCCTCCTTGGCGGCCACCTTCTTGGTCTCTGGTGAAGCTACCTTCGCCTTCTTGAGCTTGCCGGTGGAGCTCGATGGTGCGTCCTCGACGGCAGTGCAACACTCCGGGGAGGTGCGCTTGCCGGAGTGGGCATCAGAGCTGCACTTGCCGGACTTGAGTTTCTTCTTCCCCCGGGGAGCTTCAGCGGCAAGTGGCTCGCGCTCTGCCGCAGCTGCTGCTTCCCGGTAGATCTTGTCGGTGCAGATGAGTGCATCCTTCTTGTCGCCTTGGACAGAGATGAAACTTGTCGGACCAGGCATCTTGAGCACGTTGTATGCGTAGTGAGAGGCTGCCATGAACTTGGCAAGCGCTGGACGGCCGAGTATCCCATTGTAGGGTAATGGGATATCAACAACATCGAAGGTGACCCTCTCTGTCCTGAAGTTTAGCTCGCTGCCAAACGTCACTGGCAGCATGATCTTCCCCTTGGGCTTGCTCCTTCCCGGATTTATCCCTTGAAAGGTACCAGTTTCTTCGAGCTCGCTGTCAGGGATCTGGAGCTTCTTGAGTACTGCGGAGGAAATCAGGTTCAGGCCGGCCCCGCCATCAACCAACATCTTCGTGACCTTGAGGTTGCGGATTGTTGGTGAGACCAACATCGGCAAGCACCCGACCGCAGTGATGCGATCAGGGTGGTCCTCGACATCGAAGATGATGGGCGTGCCGGACCATCTCAGAGGCTTGCGCGCCTCGACGGACGGCTCCACTGCATTCACCTCTCGCACCCACTGCTTGAGTTGGCGGTGCGAGGCGTGCTGAGAGGCGCCGCCGTCGATGCACAGCACCTCTGTTGCCTTCTGAAACTCTTGGTCATTGGTCTCATCCTCCTCCATCTCATCATCCTCATCCTCATCTTCGTCCTTGTCGCGGCCGCGGGGAGGCCTATCTCCTTGCCGCGGCTTGGCCTTGCCGCGATGTCCTCCCCGGGCGGGAAGCTTCTTGCCGGATCCTCCGCCACCTCCCTGGGCTCTCTCCTTATCGCGGCGCTCGTACTCGGCTTTCTGTAGGTCCGCCATCTCTTCGCTTTCTTGCAGGTTTGGAGATCATGGCCCTTGGTGCGGTGGATCTTGTAGTACCGCTTGCCGGAGCCATCCTACTTGTCGGCGGCTACCACAGCCTCGCCAGAGTCATCGGCTTTGGCCTTGTCGGAGCTGCCTCCGTTGCCGGAATGCTCAATAGCTAGCACATCCTTAGCCTTTCTCTTCCTGTTGTTCCGTCTCCGGTTCTTCCTTGCCGGGGCGGCATCCTCACTGTCAGATCCTTCTGCTCCTGCAACCTCTCCGGGGATTTTTCTCCCCTCCTCAGCCCGTGCACACTTGTCGGCCAGAGCATAGAGCTCGCTGACGTCTCGGATCTTGCACATCACCATCTCCTCCCTCATCCTGCGGTTGCGCACGTTCTGATGAAACGCGCTGATAACTGCGGCGGGGTGGACGTCTGGGATGTTGCGCTGTACTTGACTGAATCTCTGTATGTACTTGCGCAGGGGTTCTCCCTCCTTCTAGACGAGCAAGTGGAGGTCACTCTCCTGGCCATGAGGCTTGTGGCCACCCGTGAAGGCATCGACAAACTGATGACACAGGTCCGCCCATGAAGAGATGGAACCATCCGGCAAGTGCATGAGCCAAGACCTGACATTGGGCTTGAGCACCAGTGGGAAGTAGTTGGCGAGGATCTTCTCATCGCGCCCTCCGGCAGCCTGCACCGCGATGGTGTAGATGCTGAGGAACTCCGATGGATGTATCATGCCATCGTACTTCTCGGGCACGTCTGGCTTGAAGTTCTTGGTTCTGGGCCACTGGACTTGCTGCAGCTCGCGGGTGAACGCAGGGCAACCTGCCGCGTACGGCAAGTCGCTTGGTTCCCCGGGTGCGTGCATATCGACAGTGGGCCCAGCGCGCTGGTCGGATTGACGCCGCGCTTCCCTTCTGCGCTCGATGCGAGTGCGAGCGTCTTCGTGCCGCCGTTCTTGGAGAACGTGGCGTTGATCGCATCGGGTTCGCGGGTCCGACGACGCGGTGGAGTCGCCGCCGGGGTTGGCCCGACGAGCCGGCGATCTTGGCCTTCGAGGCTGGGAGTGCACGGAGGTGGCACCCCCAGCGGTCTTGTCGGCGTCGGCTTGTGCCTGGGCGCCTTGCCGGGACCTCGATGCGCTCGTTTGCCGGGGCTTGTCGCCGTTGGCGAAGCTGATGAGACTGTATATGGTCATCCTCCAGTCGTCGATCTTGTGCGGTGCCGGAGGGTAGTCTAGAAGCAGCTGGGCTCGGGCCAGCGCTTCCTCTGCTGTCTTGGGTGGTGGTGGCGACGAGCGGCACGAGGAGCGGGATGTGCTCGGACTCCCAACTGGATTGGGAGGTGCAACACCCCGCCCTGGCGACCGTACCTCACTCGCGCCAGCATGCGGGCGTGCATGCTGACCTCGAGCGTCTCGCGACCCACCAGCTTGGCCTTGTTCCAACGCGAGCATGATGCTAGGAGCACCGGGGCGTTGTCGACCTTGCACTTCCTGGGAAGGGTGCGGTGTCTGCATGGTCGCCGACGCTTGCGGGGCCTTGTTTTTGGATCTGGTGACGACGTGAGTCCCACCATCGGCGCCCATTCCTCCGCCGGCGTCCACTCCACCGCCCGTTTGCTCCGGCGGTGGTGGCGGAATCGATGTAGACGGAGCAGCCACCTCCGAAGGCTTCTTCTTCGGTGGCATGTTGATGAAGGCGTTGGTGCAGTGCGCGCGGAGACCGGATCAGATGCTCACGACCTCGACGCGCCCCCTACCTGGCGCGCCAAAGATGTCGGGGCCGTATCTCTCTGTGGCCACGAGCACCTATGGGGCACGGGGGGGCCCTTCTAGTCCGGCAAGGGGGGCGGAGGCCGCGCGCAGAGCAGATCAAGGTCGAGCGCGCGGGGGAGACGGGCGATTTTTACCCAGCTTCGGAGCTCTCCGGAGAGATAAAACTCCTACTGCTGCTTTGTGTTCGTATTCGATCTTGCTCGAGGGTGCGAGCGTATGGTGGTGTTGCCTGTGTCCAAATGGACCGAACCCCTTCTACGTGCGCATGGGCCTCCCTTTTATAGTCTGAAGGGGGCACCAATAGGTGGCAGCGTAAGAAGAGGGGGTAGAAAGGTAAAAACGCAGGTTGGTGTAACAGTGACCAACAGCGTCCCCTACCTAACTCTGACGGCAGGGGACCAGGGCATTTAATGCCCGTCCGGTCGCCCCAACAGTGCAGAGAAGCGACCGTTAAGTGAGCCACCGGTTGCCACGATGGCGTCTCTGTCAGCTCCGCTTGCCACCTCGCCCCGCATGGCTGCGTAGTGCCTCGCCACGTGCCTTTGGGATGGCCCTGTGATGACACGTCGCCGGATGCGCTGGAGTTTAGGTGGTAGTCTTGCCGCGGCAAGTGTCTTGCCGCGGCCCTTCTCTTGTTGTGCCGGCAAGCTTGCCGGTCGTCGGGCCTTGCCGGGACGCGCGGGGCGCCGCGGCAAGTCTTTCGGTGATGCCTTGGTTGGCCTTCCCGGCGAGCTCCTCTTGCCGGGGCCTTTGTTTTCTTCCCGGCCATCTTCTCTTGCCGGGACCTTGTACTCTTCCCGGCCAGCTTCTCTTGCCGGGGCCTCGGTATGAGTACTTCGATCTTGAATGGTGTCAAAGTAGCCGTGGAGGATCTTGGCGGACGCCCAGCAAGCCTTGCCGCGGGGGGGCTACGACTGCCCGTGCACAAGTTCGGGGTGCTAAGGTACCCCCCTACTTTAGTACACCGACATCTACTAACACTCTAAAGATCATGATTGCCTTAAGCTTCTGATCCCATAGGTTTGGTAACACATAGATATGAACGAAACCGTTTGTTCAATGAACGATAGCGGAACCGTGGACATCCATATCGATCCCTATGAGCACATGAATGATATTCGAGTGAACATTTGATTATCATGTGATGTTCCACTTAACAAAACCCGAGATGTATCGGTGTCCTCCTGAGTCATCACATGCTCACTATAACAATATCCTCATTACCAGTCTTGTTCCACTTTCTCATTGTCATATTTCGGCATCCCCGTGTTGTAGTCACCTGTATCTGGCCAGAGGATGATGGATTCCATCACACTAAGAGGCCCCTAAGAATATCTCTCCATCATCGGAGGAGAAAATCCCGCTGTTTTGAGCAAATCCATCATCAGAGACCATTCGAGAAACTGTGTGCGATGCAATAATCGCAAACGGTGGTGTAAGAGAACCGTCAAAAATATGCAAAACATTTGTGATGACGGATGCATCAAACACGGTTCAGATTTTAGTTGCATGTGCGATGCACGACATATGGTTCAGTTCAATGAACTATTTGCGCTAAGGAGGAACAAAAGAAACGGGTAGCCAGATGAAGGCCTGTGCGATACACAACATACGATTCACTCGAATTAACTGTTTGTGATGAGGCAAAACAACAGAAACGGACAGCTAGATAAATGTGTGTGCGATTGTGGGCATATGCTTTAGAAGGATTAACTATTTGCGATTAGGCAACAAAACAGAAACGGTCAGCCAGATCAAAGGTGTGTGCGATTGATGGCATACACTTCACATAGATGAACTGTTGCGATTAGCCACAACAAACAGAAATGGTTAGACAGATCAACGTGTGTGAGCTAGATAGGCACACATTCTAATTAAAAGAAGTGTGCGCTAGTAATAACGTGCGCGCATGGTTCTTGGAACAAGACGTGTGCTGACATTGCCTATTGCGGTGCACTGAACATCACGTACGAGGTCGAGAAAGCATGCCCACATTACGCCGTTCGGGATAGTGCCGCACTTAGAAATTATAGAACCGTCAATAAATTTTCAGCTTGTGTCCTGCCACCTTCCAAATTGCAAACATGTTCACACCAATCAAAACCTAAATGGTTTCCCACTTACGGGCGTATTAGTACTCGGTTATAAATATTGTACTATGCCAAGATGACTGCACATTCCTTCCTCAACTCCTCATCACAAAAGCAAACAAGTCATTCAGCATCATTCTCTTGTGTCTGCCATGGCCAGATTGAGTTCTCGGTCGAGAGATTACCACCATAGAGAGGCGAGCATGGAAGCGGAAGCACGAGAGATGTCCCGCTTAGCCACGAAAGCAGCCGACATGTCCCGCCGCGCCGCCGAAGCAGCACGGAGGCCTCGCCGCATTGCCGAAGCAGCACAGAGGTCGCGCCACGCTGTTGATGCAGCAGAATGGTCCGGTCGCGCCGCGAATGCAGCAGAGATGTCCTCCCATGCCGCGGCGGCCTGGGAAAATCTCTCGTGGGCAGGCGAGGACTCTTACAAGCGCATGCATGCGATCGTCCATAGCCATATGGATCAGATCTCCTGCTGGATGAAGCTGCAGGACGAGTTGAATGCCTCGTTTGAACAACTCCGGGCCGACCGCGACCTGCTGAGGGCGAAGATCGCCGGAAGGGCGGAGCAGGCGGAGGAGACCACTGCCTTGTTGAAGAGGATGGGCGTCATCGTCAAGAAACTTATGGACGAGAATGCCATGCTCCGCATCGAGCGTGAAAAGCTGGTGGAGGAATCCGCGGTTGCTTCCGAGCAGCGTATTAAGGACATGAAACTAATGAAAGAGATCATCGCCGCTCACGACGAGAACTAGTCTCTGCGACCAGCAGCACATCAAGAAAGTAGAGATCAGCGAGCCAGATCGTTGTATGCGTCTTCCTTCTTATTTTGCCCTTGTGTATTTCGGGCGTAGCCACATGTGGCTTTTTTAGTTATCTTCCTAGATATGTAAGACAATTATTATCCACTGTCATCATCCTTATATTCATCATGCTTGCTATAAGTTACAGTTGATGCTATATAGGTCCGTCGGATCTTACCTCAAGATCCGTGCAAAACTTTCTTTTCAGATTTTCACTTTTCTCTCTTAAATCTTAGTCCAGTGAGACATAGACACGCCGTGAAACAGGGGCTCGAGCGCCATTAATGGAGATGTTGGGAGGGAGGTGCACGGCGGATAGAGGTCAAAGGGCTCTCCTCCCAATGAGCACGCGCAGGGGTCTGATCGCACGCCTCCCATACTCAGATAGCTACCGCGAATGGCACCTCCTAGCCAATAAAAAAAGGGACGCGCGGCGGCACGTAATTGGTAACTAGAAAGCCCACGGTTTTAATAATGGTTGTGTTTCCGATTTGTAACATGACAACACTTGTTCCAAAACACTTTGTTGATTTTTAGTGTGCAAGCCTTCATAAATATGACAGAAAAATTACCACGGCATGTTGGTGCCATGTCATGACATCCATGCCAAGTTTCATGATTTTCAGGTGTGTTTTGGATTTACATGAATTAAAAAATGATGTTTCTCAATCTTTCCGGCTGAGCCACGATGCCCAGATGTTTGAATTTCATTCTCATTTCTTGCATGGGACCTAGAAATTCACCCAAGGACACACATGTGATTTTCAAACAACTTTGGTGCACTGGAGCATGTGCTTGTAGTTCAAATTTGAATTATGCATGTTAAATGCCCAGAAATTCAATTCATGCATAAAAAAGGCCAAACGAACCCAGAATAATTCCAAAATTTAGCACGATACTTCTATTTGGTCTAATCTTCCTTCGTAAACAAATTAAGGCGGAAGAAGGCAGTGTACGTATGTCGTTTCGCACATGGAGGTGACAAGTTCCCTCTCGGAACCACGAGCCTTCTTGAGAGAATCTCCGGTTTGCAAGAAGCTTATACCAAAGCTTGTCCCAATTCGGCCAAAACAATTACCGCAGCATGTTGGTGCCATGTCATGACACCATGCCAAGTTTCATGATTTTCAGGCGTGTTTTGGATTTACATGATTAAAAACCAAGTTTCTCAATCTTTCCGGTCGAGCCACGACGACCAGATATTTGAATTCCATTCCCATTTCTTGCATGGAACCTAGAAATTCACCCAAGGACACACATGTGATTTTTCAACCAACTTTGGTGCACTGGAGCATGTGCTTGTAGTTCAAATTTGAATTGTGCACATTAAATGCCCAGAAATCCAATTAATGTACAAAAAGGCCAAACAAACCCGGAATCATTCCGAAATTTAGGATGATAGTTGGTCTAATCTGCCTGTGTAAACAAATTAAGGCGGGAGAAGGCAGTGTACGTATGTCGTTTCGCACACGGAGGTGACATGTTCCTTCTCGGAACCATGAGCTTTCTTGAGAGAAGCTCCGGTTTGCAAGCAGCTTATACCAAAACTTGTCCCAATTCGGCCAAAAAAATTACCGCAGCATGTTGGTGCCATGTCATGACACCATGCCAAGTTTCATGATTTTTAGGCGTCTTTTGGATTTACATGAATTAAAAAACCAAGTTTCTCAATCTTTCCGGCCGAGCCAAGATGCCCAGATGTTTGAATTTCATTCCCATTTCTTGCATGGGACCTAGAAATTCACCCAAGGACACACATGTGATTTTTCAACCAACTTTGGTGCACTGGAGCATGTGCTTGTAGTTCAAATTTGAATTATGCACATTAAATGCCCAGAAATTCAATTAATGTATAAAAAGGCCAAACGAACCCAGAATTAATGTATACAAAAATGAAATACATGCTGGGAAAACATGACGCCTCGCATGGTGCCATGGTATGGCCTCACCGTGCCCTGGTAAAAATTTGAGGATGTTTTCCTTACGTCCTCTTGCACACCTTTCATAAATTGAACCATTACCGAGGAAGTTCCATGGTTTCGGGGGGGGGGGGGGGGAATCACCAAGATTGAAGGGGAATCCAAATTTCTTTGTCCTTTGTCCATGAGTTTTTTCTATGATGAACATACACCCTGCATATCACCACATTCAAATTTGACACTTTTCCATGTTCATTTACCATATTTAGGGGATTATTTGCATTCTCTAGGCATTAATGCACATAATTCAAATTCGAATAATAGGTGCATGAAAAGGTGCACAAGAACAGTCTAGAAAACCATCCTCGTGCCATTTAGTAAATTCTCATGCCTTTTAGAAGGGATGGACAGATATTTCGAGGAGATGTGTGGCAATTGTCAACCATAAACGCGTCGTTTACTGGGTAACAACTATACAAAAAATGAAATAAATGCTTGAAAAACATGACGCCTCGCGTGGTGCCATGGTATGGCCTCACCATTCCCTGGTAAAAATTTGAGAATGTTATCCTTATGTCATCATGCACCCTTTTCATAAATCGAACCATCACCGAGGAAGTTTCATGGTTTCGAGAGGGAAATCACCAAGATTGAACGGGGATCCAAATTTCCTTTGTCCTTTGTCCATGTGTTTTTTCTAAGATGAACATACACCCTGCAAATCACCACGTTCAAATTTGACACTTTTCCGGGTTCATTACCATATTTAGGGGATTATGTGCATTTTCTAGGCATTAATGCACATAATTCAAGTTCAAACATTCGGTGCATGAAAGGGTGCACAAGAACGGTCTGGAAAACGATGCTCGTGCCATTTAGTAAATTCTCATGCCTTTTACAAGGAATGGACAGATATTTCAATGAAATGTGTGACAATAGTCAACCACAAACGTTTGTTTATTGGGTTTTCAACTATAGAAAAATGAAATAAATGATTGAAAAAGATGACGCCTAGCATGGTGCCATGGTATGACCTCACCATGCCCTGGTGAAAATTTGAGAAGGTTTGGCTTATGTCGTCATGCACGCCCTTCATAAATCGAACCATCGCCGAGGAAGTTCCATGCTTTCGAGAGGGAAATCACCAAAATTGAAGAGGAATCCAAATTTTCTTTGTTCTTTGCCCTGGAGTTTTTTCTACGAAGAACATACACCCTGCAAATCACTGTGTTCCAATTTGGCATTTTTCAGGGCTCATTTACCATATTTAAGGGATTATGTGCATTTTCTAGGCATTTGGCGCATATAAATCCAATCCAGCTATAGTGCACATATGTGTTGTGAGGGACGTGGATTGCCGTTCGATCGCGGTGCATCCTAAAGTGCACACGCCTGATCCACGTGGCTGGGGTTCCGACCAATCATAACGCAACACATAATAGCCTCAGCGCACACTGTTTTCGGAAGCGACCGAGATGAACTGTGTGCGATAATGAACGAGCAAAATTGTAAGGGAAGCCAAATTTCCTTTGTCGTTTGTCGTTGAGCTCTTAAAAACCACCGCATTGTACGGCTGCCCGGCCTCTCCGTCCCAGAGCTCTCTCCAAGCATCGTTCATGGCACCACGGCGCACAGTAACTAGTAAGGAAGCGATGGCATCCCACGGCGCGGCGTTCCTTGCCGCCCGCGACTGCACACATGGTAAGGAAGTGATGGCATCTCGCCGCGCCGAGTTCATCTCTACCGGCGGCCACACAGTTACGTGGGCGGACTTTGAGGCTGCCATGGCCGAATGGGAGGTGGATCTAGAGGCGGCCAAAGCCGCACAGGAGGATCAAAAAGGCAGAAAGCAGTCAAGAAAAGAGAGTCCCGCTGCCGCAAGAAAGAAGAGGCCGCACGCCGTGATGAGGAGAGCTTGGCGGAGATTGAAGCACGGTTGGGTGCCACCTACAAGGCCGGGAAGGAGAACGCCGACATCTGGCCGGCATGCCCCGATGGTAGCATGTAAGAAATAGTTTAAGTTTGTTGTATTAGAGCAAATTATCGGTAGTACTTTAAGTTTGTAGTATTAATGTCCAATGTCGGTAAGAGCATCCTTTGAGGGCTTTGAGCGTTTATTAGCATGTGTGATCGTGTGCGCTTTTTTCGTTAATCATTAGAAGATCACAAAACACACGGTTTCTATGCCGTGCCCGTGTGCGTTTTTTTGCGTTAATGATTCGTAAGTCTGTTACCTGTGCGATGGTTCCTAATAAACCAGGCGTACCATTGACTGAAAAAATTGGCTACATGTGTACATTTTTTTGGAGACGGGAACTGCCAATTTTCTATTTTCTCGCACATGAGTATTTTACGCGCTTCGTCTCCGTTGTGTGTTCCCCCGCCCAAGTTTCAAGTTTCATAGCGAAATTTTCATTAGGCACGCGATTTCCGAATTTATTCCTCCAACCACATCCCCAACCGCCAAATTTCCTCAGTATCTCCCCCCACCCCCACTTACCCCTCCCCCCCACCGCGCCTCCCCTACCGGCACATCAAACCACCGCCTCCGCAACCACAGCTTCAACCACATCTACGTTCTGCTCGGATCCATTCAAGTAACCCACCGATCTATCATGGCCCCAGCCTTATTGCTTAAATGGCGCCTGCAAAACATCCTCATGCCTCCAAATCCCCATCGTCCCTACCTCAAGAACATCACCGCGCAAGCCCAACCACATATCACGTGGAGGTCGAGGAGCTGATGGCGGTCCATGGCGCGACGGCCACTGTGTGTTAACCCGGAGGAACACCTCGCCTCCGCTGCTGCTGACATGGTGCAAACTCTGGCCCAGAAGAAGTGCCCCGGCGACTACCCCTAGGACTTAACAAGTATGATTTGACCAGCTAAATCTTACCAATACCACTTGCAATGGCTATGTTTTGTACGGTTGATGTATTAGGCATGTCCGTGCCTTGTTTATTTCAGTACTGCACACTGTATGATGTTCAAGTATTAACTGTTCAGTTCAATTTCACCAATACCAGCAACAAACTTTGCTACCATGCTACTCTCCGCAATGAAGATATACGAGAGATGCTACCCATTTGCTATTTTTGCTGGATGCTAACCTTGTTGTACTTAACATGCCTATCCATGTACTTACGCAGGGCCATAATGGGCGATGCTATTGTTTACCGTCGAGGTTAGTTGCATCCCATGTCTTACAGTATTTTACATCATTTGTGCAATTGCAGTTTGTCTTCTAATATTTACTTGCTTCTTGTAGTTACACATGTCAGGGGCACTGATCCACGCTTCGACCCGGAGGAAGAGCTCGCCTCTGCCGCTGCTGACTTTGGGCAGGCTCTGGCCAAGATGAAGTGCCCCAGCAACTACCTCTCAGGACTTACCAAGTATGAACTCACCAGTTCAACCAATACCAGTTGCAATTAATGGCTATGTTTTGTAGGGTTGATGTCTTAAGCATCTTGTAGTAAGCATGCCTAACACGTTTTAGCTATTTTCCCTACCTTTTTATAGAAAACTGAGCCATTATCTGCTCTGGCAGCACCTGCCTTGTGATGTTTAAATCTGCCAATTACATTTTTATCAGTACCGGTTTCAATGGCCATTAAGCCTGTTGCAATTAACAGTTGCATCCATTTTTAAGCAGTTGTATTTCAATGGCTAGCCTGTTGCAATTAACAATTGTATCCATTTTTTAATCTATCCCTTTGCTACCGTGCTACTCTTTCGCAATGAAGATATTACTATAGATGCTGCCGTTTTAACCATCTGCTATTTTTGGTGGATGTTAACCCTGTTGTAGTTAACATTGGCTTTCCATGTACTTACACAGGGCCACAACGAGGGATGTTGTTGTTTGTCGTCGAGGTTAGTTGCATCCCATGTCTTATACACCATCTATTCCTAAATTTAAGTATTTTTAGAGATTCCAATATAGACTACATAAGGAGCAAAATGAGTGACTCTAGATTCTAATCTAAACTATATCTGTAATTCTATATATCCGTATGTAGTTCATATTGAAATCTCTATAAATACTTATACTTAGGAATGTAGGTAGTTGTATTTTACATCATTTGTGCAATCTCATTTAGCTTCTAACATTTACTGGTTGCTTGTAGGTACGTATATGAGTGGTACTGATCCACGCTCCGATCCCTTTTGCGTATGGGGCAATGAGATATTCACGAACAAGTGTCAATTGAGGAAACTAAGAAAGATTGTTAGGCGAAAGAAACAGGTGATGGGAATTAAGCTCTTTATTTACACTTTGTCCAAGACATCAGTGAACTTTAGGATGATAAGTTATGTTGCCTTTTCCCTCTGGCCACAACAAGTTATTCTATTAGACCTCTTGATCTGATATTTTTCTCTTTTCAGTGGTTTCCGAAGCTATTTACTGATGATTACCTTGCAAACTACATGACCAGAGTGGAGGAAACTAAAGTTAAAGTATATAATTCATGCTACCATGATAATTCTCTAGAAGTCTTCCTGAAGGCGGTGAAGGATGAGTGGGCGATCGTTACAAGGGGTTGGACAAAAGTTGTTCGTGCCTATGGCATGCAGGAAGGCACATTATGGGCATTCCGCTTCTTCAACAACATCGGCGGTCAAAATGATTTACACTTGTCTCTTGACCTTTACCGCTTGTAAATATTGTGGTTCATCATAGTTAACTATTGTCTAATTTTGTAATTACTGAACATGTTGTACTGACAGTTTTATTTATGGATTCGTTGTTGAACCATTGTGCTGTGAATTTGAATTGCACGTTTCATATTTCAAAATTCCAATTCAAATAATTAATTACAGCCAAAAAAATTGTACAGGAGGGAATAAAATAATGTGCACACGGTTAGAAACAAAATAGCGTCTGTGATGAAAAAAGAAACGAACGGTTCTTTGACATGAAACGTTTGCGATGCCCTTCGGACGCACACACGGTTTCGCCTCATATGCGTGTGCGATTCATGGTAATACGGGAAACATTTCAGACCAGTGTGCGTGTATGATAGGAATACCAATCGCACACAGTTACGAAAATGTACACGTTGGCATTAGTAGAGGCACCGCACACATTTTACATTCTTGAACCGTGTGCGATAACGTACCTATCACAAACATATCGGCAGATTAAATGTTGTTGTCCACCTTTTTCACACGACTATAGCGGCCTATCGTTTGGGATGTACATATGGACGAAAATGTTTTCCCTGGATTGATTGTGTGGGATGTACATATGAACGGAAATGTTTTCCCTGGATTGACTATGTGGGAAGTACATACGAACGGAAACGTTTTCCCTGGATTCACGGTGTGGGATGTACATAAGAACGGAAATGTACTCCTTGGATTGACTGTGTGTGATATACATACGAACGGAAATGTTTTTCTGGGATATACCGTGTGGGATGTACATACGAGCGGAAACAATTGGGTTTTCATGCCTCGCCTGATCGCACACGGCCAGCTTGTGTGCCAGGAGGGCCTATCCCTGACGGTTTCTGGGTCATGTGGGA
Organism: Triticum timopheevii; assembly: GCA_963921465.1. NCBI lineage: Eukaryota > Viridiplantae > Streptophyta > Magnoliopsida > Poales > Poaceae > Triticum > Triticum timopheevii. The sequence goes on from OY997264.1 coordinate 332,659,387, forward strand.
AGGACCCCCCTATCACCCACACTCACTTGGCGACAGTTCCAAATGCCGTCATGGAAAGGGGTTAAAAACCGTTTGTATAGCACCAACGCGTACCAATGTTATATGACTTTGAGGTGGTTGAGCGTAGAATCCATAAACTCATGACCCATATGTCAATCACCATAAGCCATTTAGTGAGTGAGACAATAATGTTCTTTCCTTCCTCTCTCTCTCCCTTTCCTACCAATCGCGGGGCAGTTTGAACATGACTCCTCTTACCTCCTCATATTTCACATGAGAGGTAAGAGTATATAATTATATCCATTCATTACAAACTTAAAGCTCACATTCTCCTTCGAAAAAGCTAGGGTTTCTTTGTCCGGCGGTCCGGTCATCTCCGCTGGCCCTAGGATCATGGGGTTGCAGCGCATCCTGGCCCTTGCCAGTGGGAGGGCTCCGTTTTTTATGTTTGTTTTACCATTGTTAGGATTTGTGTCCTTAGGAAGACAAGACAACGGTGGTCCCTAAAGATGAAATAAGGTTCTCCCCACCTAGGCCCCGTTTCGGCGGTGCGTCTAGCATCATTGGGGGCGTGTGGAGGCGTTTCTCGAATGTATCTAGCAGGATTCAAGCGGTGGTTGTATTTGGTGGATATACTCGGATCTGATCTTCATTTGTCTACGTTCATGTGTCTTCAGCTTGGATCCTTCCTATCTACGTGTCTCTTCATTGGTGGTGGTTGTTGTTCTGGTGCGCTGGTCCTCTGGGGCCTTAGCGTGCTGACTTCTCAACTGTATACTTAAAAAAGTTTTGCCCGGGTTCTGTAGGGGAGGGGCAATGACGGCAGCACGCTTTCGGATCGCTTCAGTGCTTGCAGTTATCACTAGGTGATCTGCGGACTAGGTGGTCTGCAGATCTGGATCTAATTTTATTATTTCTGGTGTTCATTGTACAACCATGATTAAAGATGAATAGATTGGAAGCTTCCTGCAAAAAAGGTAATAGTATAAAATTGATTTGTGTAAGATGTGGGAATTGCATGATGTATTACTCCTCGTGCATAGGCACGTATATATGATGTACAGAGGTGGGCCATGGACCTCAACTATACAAGAACCTAGGTGGGCCCAATACACAATATGAACATAACACATATACTCAACACCCCCCCCCCACACACACACAGTCGAAGCGGCACCGCGGCTGACACAAAGACTGGACCGGAACTCCTCAAATGACGCCATAGGCAAGCCCTTGGTCATGATATCGACAAATTGTTGGGAAGTAGGGACGTGTAAAATACGAATATGGCCAAGGGCCACCTGTACTCGAACAAAATGAATATCCAACTCAATATGCTTGGTCTGTCAATGATGCACCGGGTTAGCGGAGAGGTAGACTGCCGAGACGTTGTCACTGTAGACCACCGTGGCACGGTCAACAGGATAAGAGAGCTCCTGAAGCAGCTGGCGAAGCCACAAACACTCGGTGACGGCGTTGGCCACCGCACGATACTCAGCCTCAGCACTGGAACGAAAGACCGTCTGCTGCCGCTTGGACAACCACGAGATGAGTGAGGGTCCAAGATAGGCACAATAGCCCGAAGTGGAGCGACGAGTGTCAGGGCAGCCAGCCCAGTCTGCATCGGAGTAGGCGGTGAGGGCGGTGTCAGTGGAGGCATGAAGCGTGACGCCAAGATCCATTGTGCCACAAATATAGAGGAGAATCCGCTTGACGGCAGCCCAGTGAACGTCTTGAGGAGCATGCGTATGAAGACACACCTGCTGCATGGCATACTGGATCTTCGGTCGAGTCAGAGTGAGGTACTGGAGAGCACCAACGATAGACCGATAGAAAGCAGCATCCGAAGCAGGAGAACCATCCATGGCAGAAAGCCTGGCCTTCGTATCAACACGCGTAGCGGCGGGCTTCAAGTTAAGCATGCCGGCGCGCTCGAGGAGCTCGTGAGCATACTTTCGCTGATGAAGGAAGAAGCCATCCGGACGGCACACCACCTCGACATCGAGGAAGTAGTGCAAAGGACCCAAGTCCTTGATAGCGAACTCAGCGTGAAGACGAGCCGTGAGCTAACTGAGGAGACCAGCCATACATGCCGTCAGGATGATGTCGTTGACATAGAGCAACAAGTAGGCCGTGTTAGAGCCCTGATGATAGACGAAGAGCGAGGCCTCCGAGCGGGTGGAGCGGAACCCAAGCTGATGGAGAAACGCCGCGATGCGCTGGTACCAAGCGTGTGGATCTTGCTTGAGTCCGTACAAGGACCACGAAAGCAAGCACACATGGTCGGGAAGCGCCGGGTCAACAAACCCGGTCGGCTGCTGGCAGAAGACCTGCTCCTCGAGGTGACCATGCAGCAAGGCGTTGGAGACGTCCATCTAATGCACCGGCCAAGCACGGAAGACCGCAAGGTGGAGAACCGTGCGTATCGTGTCGGGCTTGACGACCGGAGCGAAGGTGACGGTGAAGTCGATGCCAGCACGCTGTCGGAAGCCACGAACGATCCAGCGCACTTTGTAGCGATCAAGGGTACCATCACGACGGAGCTTGTGTTCAAAGACCCACTTCTCAGTAATCACGTTGCATGCCGGGGACGGGGAACAAGCTGCCACGTCCGATTGCACAACAGGGCGTCAAACTCCTCTTGCATCGCAGCCATCCAGAGTGGGTCATGGAGAGCGGCTCGAACGGAGGATGGCAACAGCGATGGCTCAGAGGTGGATGCCGCATGGACATAGTCATCCAAGGCGTAGCGCGAGCTTGGGCGAAAAACGCCCGTATGGGCGCGGGTGACCGGACCGGCCACAGGCGCCGGGGGGCGGGGGCGCCGGTGGCGCCCGGGGGGGGGGGCGCCAAGGTAGCCGCAGGGGCCGTGGGCACCGAGGAGGCCGCGGGCGCCAGCGTCGGGGGCGCCGTGGGGGCCGCGGGCGCCGGAGGAGCCGCGGGGGCCGCGGGCGCCAACGTCGGGGCTGCCGGGGGCGCTAGCGCCACGGGTGTAGGAGGCGCCGCATGCGGGGGCGCGCCTCAAAGCCAGGGGCGGGCCAACAGGGGCGCGCGAGCGCCCTGGGAGAGGCGTCGAGGAGCCCGCGTCACCAGTGGCGGGAGGAACAGCCGGGGGTACCTGGTGAAACGGAAACACATGCTCATCAAAGTAAACGTGCCGTGAAGTGAACACACGGTGGGAGACGGGATCGTAGCACCGATATCCCTTGGAGTTGGAGGGGTAGCCGATGAAGATGCAAGCGACAGATCAAGGTGCAAGCTTGTGAGGAGAGTGTCGGAAATGCTGGGATAGCAAAGGCACCCAAAAATACGCAAGGGGGCGTACCAAAGAGAAGATGGTGAGGTGCGTAGTTCCACCATGGGCGGCAGGGTCTAATGTTAAGAAGAAGTGATGCAGTGGCGAGTGCGTACGGCCAGAAACGAGGCGGCACGTTGGCATGAAATAGGAGCATGCGAACCGAGTGATGGATTCATGTACCTAGGGTAGGGTCATAGGCCTGACCTAAACGTCCTACCCAAGGACACCCTTAGAAGAGATCATCTTCCAGTCGACCAACGAGGAACCCACTCGACTGACTAGAAGGACTCGACCATGAAGACTCACTCGACCATGAAGATACACTCGACCACCAGAAGGTCAAAAGGCACTCTGCACTGCAACGGCCTGTAATTGAATAGACTTAATGATAGTTAAGGCACTTTATGTGGGGCGTTACCAGTAACGCCCCAGACTTAATGTACTTTAAACCCTCCATTACGTGGGCTGGCAGGGGTCCTGGCGCACTCTATATAAGCCACCCCCCCTCCACAGGCAGAAGGGTTCGCACTCTTGTAACACCTATACACATAATCCACTCGACCGCCTCAGGGCTCCGAGACGTAGGGCTTTTACTTCCTCCGAGAAGGGCCTGAACTCGTACATCGCTTGTGTTCACAACCTCTCCATAGCTAGGACCTGCCTCTCCATACCTACCCCCCACTCTACTGTCAGACTTAGAACCACGACAGTTGGCGCCCACCGTGGGGCTGGTGTTTTAGCGATTTTGTGGAGAAGTTGCGGTACTTCCGAGTACTTTCATCATGATGACTGCTGGAGTTTTGGTCGAGGGGTGCGAGATCCGTCTCGGTGCTCTCACCTTTGTCGCCGACGACTCCGCGTGGCTCCAAGAGGCTCCACTCGACGTCGATGCGCTCCCCGTCCGTGGTGCGACGCATTTTCGCGCATGTGTCCGCGGCGTTCTGCTGCGGTAACCGTCGGCCTCCTATCGGTCGACTCCCCTATCAGCCACCCGCCCAGTCTCCCACCAGCGCAAGCGCTCTGGTTGGTCGAGGCTTCAGCGGTGGGTGAAGCACGCGGTGGCTCGCCAGACGGCCATCGCACAAGTTGCGGCAATCGAGCCCGACGAATCTCTCTATGGCCTGTTCGATCTGTCGACTGGCTCCGTAGAGACTGCATCCGAATGCGATAGCAGTGATCCAGCGGCAGAAATTCTCATGGTCGACGGGCCTCGCAGTCCTCCCGGCTTCGCCCATGGAGGCGGAGCGGGCGGTGGAGGTGACCCCGCACAAGACCACGAAGAGTACCAGCCCGAGACACTCGACTCTCTGCAGAGAGAAGAGCTTCGCCGCAGGAACATGGATGCCCTGCATACTCCCATCGCGGGAGAAACCCCCGAGGCTCGCGCCTTGGAGGAGGCACGTTTGGCCAATGTGGCTGAACGCGCTCGTCTGGAGAACCTTCAGCGAGCACTCGACGAGCGCGCGCGGCAACGAGTTCCCGAAGCCAGTCGACGTCGACTCTTCCCGCCGACTCAGGTATACCGCACGCCAATTCAGAATTTAGCAGCTGTAACCCGTATAGCAGAGTCCATCCAGCCTTCACAGTCGGAAGCTGGGAGAGGCTTGATGCAGATCAGAGATTTGCTCCAAGCAGCAGGGGACCAGAACTCAGCCGTGTTGCAGTCGCGCAACAGAATTCACAGTCGATCCGTCGCTGCGAATACAGTTCAGTCGGCTCACAGTCCCAGATCGCCTCCGCGGCGGGAAGGGCGCGACAACCGGCGAGATCAGTATGGAGACCGACACGACCGAGATGACAGGCGTCGAGTTCCCGTTTCCCCTCCGAGGGAAGGGTCTTACGCTCCTCGGCGACAAGATGACAGGCGTCAGTTCAGTACGGGGCGAAGAGTTCCAGTCGACCCCAGGGAACCAGGCTTCGACGCGCGATCCATTATCGTGCAAGGCTTGGTCGACCGGAACAGAGCCCATCGAGGTGGACCCGAGAGAGATGCACCCACGAGCAGTCGAGTGCATGTTTCTGGTCCAGAGTGTTTTAGCAGGGCTATCAGAGCCGCAGTGATTCCCCCCAATTTCAGGTTGGCAACAGGAGTCAGCAAGTTCACTGGTGAGTCCAAGCCTGAAACTTGGCTTGAGGACTACCGAGTGGCTGTTCAGATTGGTGGTGGGAATGACGAGGTGGCCATGAAGCATTTGCCCCTCATGCTGGAAGGTTCAGCCAGAGTGTGGTTGAATCAGTTACCTCCTAGCAGTATTTACACTTGGGAAGATTTGTCCCAAGTGTTCATCAGAACTTTTGAAGGAACTTGCAAGCGACCAGCTGGTTTGACAGAGCTGCAAGTTTGTGTGCAGAAGACCAATGAGACTCTCAGAGAGTACATTCAGAGGTGGATCACTCTGCACCATACTGTGGAAAATGTGTCTGATCATCAAGCAGTTTGCGCCTTCAAAGATGGCATCAAGAACAGAGAATTGGGTCTGAAGTTTGGTCGAACCGGAGACATGACCCTGAGTCGAATGATGGAGATTGCTACCAAGTACGCCAATGGCGAGGAAGAGGACCAACTCCGAAGCGGCAAGTACAAGCCAAGTCAGTCGGAGAAGGGAAATTCCAGTCGGAAACAGAAGTGGAAAGCCGACCCAGCAGCCCCTGGAGAGGCCCTGGCCGTGACTCAGGGAAAGTTCAAGGGGAAGCCAAAAGGATCCTGGAATCCTAAGAAAGTAAAAGATAAAGAAGGAAACGACGTGATGGATATGCCATGCCACATCCACAAAAAGAAAGATGAAGAGGGCAACATCATTTACCCGAAGCACACCACTCGCCAGTGTCGACTCCTGATCCAGCAGTTTCAGGGAAAACAGTCTAAGGACAAGGAGAAGGAGTCAGACAAGGCCGGAGACAAAGAGGACAGTGAGGAAGAATATCCGCATGTCAACTCCACTCTGATGATCTTCGCAGATGTGGAAAGCAAGAGTCGACTGAAAGTCATTAACCGTGAGGTGAACATGGTTGCCCCAGCAAAACCAAGTTATCTGAGATGGTCCCAAACACCCATCACATTCGACCAATCTGATCACCCGACTCATATTGCCACCCCTGGGAGGCAAGCTTTGGTGGTCGATCCAGTTGTTGAAGGCACTCGTCTGACGAAAGTGCTGATGGACGGTGGTAGTGGGCTGAACTTGTTGTATGCAGACACACTGAAAGGAATGGGCATCCCGATGTCCCGACTGAGCACCAGCAACATGAATTTCCACGGAGTCATACCAGGGAAGAAAGCCGACTCACTCAGCCAAATAGCTCTGGACGTGGTTTTTGGTGATTCCAAGCATTTTCGCAAGGAAAAGTTGACCATTGAGGTCGTGGATTTTCAGAGTGCGTATCACGCCATTTTGGGGAGGCCAGCCTACGCACGGTTCATGGCTCGACCATGTTACGTGTACCTCAAACTGAAAATGCCAGGTCCCAAAGGGGTGATCACTGTCACCGGGGATCGGAAAAAGGCAGAAGAGTGCTTTCAGAAGGGCTCAAAGATTGCCGATTCCCAGGTGACAGCGGTCGAGTTTGAAGAGTACAAGCAAAACGCAGATCCAAGTGATTTGTTGCGATCCAAGAAACCCGCCACAGAATCTGCATTTCAGTCGTCTGGTGAGACGAAGCCAGTTCACATTCACCCGACCGACCCCAATGCAGCCCCGACCCACATCTCCACGACACTCGACCCGAAATAGGAAGAAGCGCTCATCCAGTTCCTCCGTGAGAACTGGGACATTTTTGCATGGAAGCCAGCTGACATGCCAGGTGTTCCTAGGGGACTGGCTGAGCATCGCCTCAGAGTCGACAAATCAGCAAAACCAGTCAAAGAGCATCTTCGGCGGTCCGCCGTCCAGAAGAGAAAAGCTATCGGTGAGGAAGTGGCTCGACTGTTGGCGGCAGGATTTATCCGAGAGATATACCACTCCGAGTGGCTCGCTAATGTCATCATGGTTCCCAAGAAGGACAACTCACTACGCATGTGCATTGATTTCAAACACATCAATCGGGCCTGCCCGAAAGATCATTTTCCTCTCCCTCGCATAGATCAAATTGTTGACTCGACCGCGGGATGTGAGAGATTGTCTTTTCTAGACGCATATTCCGGGTATCATCAGATCCGTCTGTATGGACCCGACGAAATAAAAACAGCTTTCATCACTCCATTCGGGTGCTTCTGCTATATCACCATGCCATTCGGCCTCAAGAATGCCGGAGCCACATTTATGCGAATGATTCAGAAGTGTCTTCTCACTCAAATCAGTCGGAATGTGGAAGCGTATATGGATGATATCGTCATTAAGTCGCGAAAAGGTTCCGACCTGCTTGCTGACCTCGCCGAAACATTTGCCAACCTCAGAAGGTACGATATCAAGCTCAATCCATCGAAGTGCACATTCGGAGTTCCTGGTGGAAAGTTACTCGGTTTTCTCGTTTCTGAGCGAGGGATCGACGCTAATCCAGAGAAGATCGGCACTATTCTCCGAATGAAACGCCCTGTGCGAGTGCACGATGTCCAGAAGCTTACTGGATGCTTGGCTGCATTAAGTCGATTCATCTCACGACTCGGTGAAAAGGCATTGCCTCTTTACCGACTGATGAAGAAGGCAGACAAGTTCGAGTGGACTCCAGAAGCTGATGCAGCGTTTGCCGAGCTAAAAGCTCTACTCTCCACCCAGCCGGTGCTTGCTGCTCCAATCAGCAAAGAGCCTCTGTTGCTTTATATTGCAGCCACAGGACAAGTCGTCAGTACAGTGCTTACGGTCGAGCGGGAAGAGGAAGGAAAAGCCTTCAAAGTTCAGCGCCCGGTGTATTATTTGTCTGAAGTCTTGACTCCATCCAAGCAGAGATATCCTCATTATCAGAAGCTTGTGTATGGAATATACATGACCACGAAGAAGGTTGCTCATTATTTCTCTGATCATTCTATCATAGTCGTCAGTGACGCCCCACTATCAGAGATTCTGCACAACAGAGATGCAACTGGTCGAGTGGCGAAATGGGCGATTGAACTTCTTCCCCTTGATATCAAGTTTGAGGCAAAGAAAGCCATTAAGTCCCAGGCAATAGCAGATTTCCTCGCCGAGTGGATTGAACAACAGAAACCGACTGAAGTTCACTCGGAGCATTGGACCATGTTCTTCGATGGCTCTAAGATGCTGAATGGTTCTGGTGCTGGGGTTGTTCTGGTTTCCCCCAGAGGAGATAAGCTTAGATATGTGCTCCAGATTCACTTTGATTCCTCCAACAATGAGGCAGAGTATGAGGCCCTTTTATATGGATTGCGCATGGCCATCTCACTCGGCGTCCGTCGCCTGATGGTTTATGGCGATTCGGATTTAGTGGTCAACCAGGTGATGAAGGAGTGGGACGTGAGAAGCCCAGCCATGACTGGATACTGCAATGCAGTGAGGAAGCTGGAAAAGAAATTTGAGGGGTTGGAGCTCCATCACATCCCCCGACTGAAAAATCAAGCAGCAGATGATCTGGCAAAGATAGGTTCCAAAAGAGAAGCCATTCCGAGTGGTGTGTTTTTGGAGCATATACACGCTCCGTCAGTTAAAGAGGATCCCTTCACAGAGGAAGCTCCACAGCCCAAGAGTGCCACAGATCCGACTGAGGTTGAGGTTCCAGCAGTGGTCGACTTGGTCATGGAGGTTTTAGTGATCACTCCCGACTGGACAATTCCCTATATCGCGTATATCCTGAGAAAAGAGCTCCCAGAGGATGAGGAAGAGGCTCGGCAGATCGTCCGTCGATCCAAAGCCTTTACCGTTATCAAAGGACAGCTGTATAGAGAAAGCCCGACTGGAGTCGGTCAAAAATGCATAACGCCAGAAGAAGGTCGAATCATTCTCAATGATATTCACTCGGGGACCTATGGTCACCATGCGTCCTCTCGGACCATTGTGGCCAAAGCATACCGAGCTGGATTTTACTGGCCGAGGGTGAATGAGATGGCAAAGGAAATAGTGGACAAGTGCGAAGGATGTCAGTTCTACTCCAATATGTCACACAAGCCCGCGTCAGCTCTGAAGACCATTCCACTCGTCTGGCCGTTCGCAGTATGGGGGTTGGACATGGTCGGTCCCTTGAGAACAGGTCGAAGTGGTTTCACGCACGTACTGGTCGCAGTCGACAAGTTCACAAAGTGGATTGAGGCTAAACCAATCAAGAATCTTGACACCGGTACTGCGGTAACCTTCATCAGGGAGCTGACGTTCAGATATGGAGTCCCGCACAGCATCATTACGGATAATGGGTCGAACTTTGACTCGGAAGAATTCAAGGATTTCTGCAACGCTCAAGGCACACGGGTCGACTACGCTTCAGTCGCTCATCCGCAGTCGAATGGACAAGCAGAGCGAGCCAATGGCTTAATCCTCAAGGGTTTAAAACCCCGACTGATGCGTGATCTCAAGCACGCGGCTGGAGCATGGGTCGACGAACTCCCTTCGGTGCTTTGGGGTTTGCGGACCACACCCAATCGGTCGACCGGAAGAACTCCATTCTTTTTGGTCTATGGAGCTGAAGCAGTCTTGCCGAGTGATCTTCTTCACAATGCTCCTCGAGTTGAACTCTACAACGAAGCAGAAGCTGAGCAAGCGCGTCAGGACGCAGTCGACCTTCTAGAGGAAGAAAGGGAGATGGCTCTGATCCGATCGACCATCTACCAACAGGACTTGCGTCGCTTTTACGCCAGAAATGTGAGAAGTCGAGCCTTCCAGGAAGGAGATCTAGTGCTCCGAGTGGATCAGCAGAAACCGCATAAGCTCGCTCCTTCTTGGGAAGGACCCTTCATCATCACCAAGGTTCTCCACAACGGGGCATACCGTCTCTACAACGTCGAACACAATATCGAAGAGCCCCGAGCTTGGAATGCGGATCTACTCTGCCCATTTTACACCTAAAGTTTTTCACTCGGATGAGTTGTAATAAAGTACTTTTGTAGTTCATGGATTTCGAAATAATAGTGCCATAATCCCTTCATGATTTTTGTCACTTTTTGTTTTTGTCCAGTAAAATTTTCTCCCAGTGGGTGGCTTAGCCGCGAATCCGTTTCGCCTAAGTTTGTACAAATCCTACCGAGTGGTAAGCCAGACTTCCACTCGGAGGCTTAGCCGCGAATCCGTTTCGCCTAAGTTATAAAAATCCTACCGAGTGGTAAGCCAGACTTCCACTCGGAGGCTTAGCTGCAGCCCAGCGCTCGCCTAAGTTACAAAAAATCCTACCGAGTGATAAGCCAGACTTCCACTCGGAGGCTTAGCTGCAGCCCAGCGCTCGCCTAAGTTACAAAAAATCCTACCGAGTGGTAAGCCAGGCTTCCACTCGGAGGCTTAGCTGCAGCCCAGCGCTCGCCTAAGTTACAAAAAATCCTACCGAGTGGTAAGCCAGACTTCCACTCAGAGGCTTAGCTGCAGTCCAAGTACTCGCCTAAGTACAACGTACGCTCGCAAGGAGGACGAGGTGCAGGTCGACTGCGACCCTCTCCTCTGAGCTACGCCATAAGTACAACGTACGCTCGCAAGGAGGACGAGGTGCAGGTCGACTGCGACCCTCTCCTCTGAGCCACGCCATAAGTACAACGTACGCTCGCAAGGAGGACGAGGTGCAGGTCGACTGCGACCCTCTCCTCTGAGCTACACCATAAGTATAATGTGTGCTCGCGAGGAGGACGAGGTGCAGGTCGACTGCGACCCTCTCCTCTGAGCTTCGCCACAAATACAACGTGAAAATCCTACCGAGTGAAGAGCAAACCTCTCACTCGGGGGCTTAGCTGCAGCCCAGTGCTCGCCTAAGGTATAAAAAATCCTACCGAGTGAAGAGCAAACCTCTCACTCGGGGGCTTAGCTGCAGCCCAGTGCTCGCCTAAGGTATAAAAAATCCTACCGAGCAAAGAGCAAACCTCTCACTCGGAGGCTTAGCTGCAGCCCAGTGCTCGCCTAAGGTATAAAAAATCCTACCAAGTGAAGAGCAAACCTCTCACTCGGGGGCTTAGCTGCAGCCCAGTGCTCGCCTAAGGTATAAAAAATCCTACCGAGTGAAGAGCAAACCTCTCACTCGGAGGCTTAGCTGCAGCCCAGTGCTCGCCTAAGGTATAAAAATTCCTACCGAGTGAAGAGCAAACCTCTCACTCGGGGGCTTAGCTGCAGCCCAGTGCTCGCCTAAGGTATAAAAAATCCTACCGAGTGAAGAGCAAACCTCTCACTCGGGGGCTTAGCTGCAGCCCAGTGCTCGCCTAAGGTATAAAAAATCCTACCGAGTGAAGAGCAAACCACTCACTCGGAGACTTAGCTGCAGCCCAGTGCTCGCCTAAAGAATAAGTCGACTGCAGTGGGCATCTTGCCGTGAACCTGCAAAGGACAATTCGAGCCAAGAGCAATCATATCCAAACATCAAATCCAAGTTTAGGTCGATACCTAAAGGAACCGAGAGTGCTCAGGCACTAAGCCTGTTAAGGTTTATCGGTTACAATTTCACTCGGCATACCGAGGCAAATTTAAAGTGTCGGGCTTAAAGAAAGTTTTTTACCCCTCCTGTGGAGGGCTGGAAGGAGCAACGAACTCATCGAGGTCGATCCCGTCTGCGATCCGGGTAGCAGCAGCAATGAAAGTTTCCATGAAGGACCTGAAGTCGTGTTTCTTGGTGTTGGCCACTCGGAGAGCCGCCAGCTTCTCTTCTCGCGCGTCCTTGCAGTGGACTCGGGCCAGACACAGAGCAACATCTGCGCCACACCGAGCCGAGGACTTCTTCCACTCTTGCACTCGGTCAGGGACGGTGTTCAGTCGAGCCATCAGTGACTCGAGATCATTCTGGAGGGTCGCCCTGGGCCAAAGTGTCGAGTCGATGCGGGACGTAGCAACCTTCAGCCTTGCAAGGTAGTCCACGACAGCTGCAACACGGGACTCCAGTCGGAAGACATTCATGGCAACTTCATCATTCACTGGAGAGTTGACGGGATCAAGGTTTGGTTCTAGCTGGCTAGTCTCTTCTTCAAAGTTTCGGCAGAATTCTGCAAGGACAAAACGCCGAGTCAAGACAGTGGTCGAATGGAAGCATCACAGTTGAAAGTATTGGTCGAGTGAAAAAGATTATCTTTGAGCATAAGGAACAATTTCTTGGCGAGACCACCCAGGAAGCCTTCCAGATCATTCTTCTTCCCAGTCAACTGGTTGATTTTCTCGGTCAGAGCAGTCTTGTCAGTTTTCAGTCATTCAACATCCTTGGTGGCAATCGCCAGAGCAGCTTTCAGATTGGTATTTTCCTGTTCAAGCTTGGTGACTGAAGCTAACTTCTCCTTAGCAAGCTTGGTCTTCTCAGCTAGCTCAAGGTCTTTCTTCTTCTGGGCCTCCTTCACCTTGCCTGCAAGTTACAGCAAAATCAGATTTTGAAACAGATGGAAGGAAAAAGGAGTCGTTGAGATCTCACCAAACATACCTTTGGTCTCCTCCTTCGCCTTCATCAGATTCTCCTGCACCAGCTTCAGATCCAGCTCGAGCTGAATGTGCTTCTACTCCAGTTCGGTATAGCGAGCCGCAAGGTCACAGGATTTCTACGAAGAACCAATCGACAAAATATCAAAGATAATTCACTTCCGAGTGGATAAGAGAAAATCACACGTTTCTAAGACTACAGTCGAATGCAAGCATTCGACCGTAGTCTCGGGGACTACACCCAGTGGGTGCACTCAGCGTGCCCCCACTAATTCTGTTCAAGACAGAGTCGACCAGTCGACCACAAAAAAAAAGACGTGCTCTTCAGACTGTAGTCGACTGCAAGCAATCGACCACAGTCTCGGGGACTACACCCAGTGGGTGCACTCAGCGTGCCCCCACCGGTTTCAGAAATCCATTCGATCCAGTCGAATGACGAAAAGCCTTTACTTATAAAGCCTAAGGCCGACTGCCAGCAGTCGACCTTAGCCTTGGGGACTACACCCAGCGGGTGCACTCAGCGTGCCCCCGCTAACACTGAGTTGTTTACCGACACACCCAGTGGGTGATTGATATGGATTCCAGAAAGAAAAAGTTTTGATAGCATATCCTAACAGAACAGGTGGTGGTCGACTGACCTGAACATTGCTTTGAAGGGCGGAGCTGGCGTCGTAAGCTGCTTGGCTCGCATCACGGATGGTCTTCATCTGCTCCATCATAGCCCCTGCTTGGCGTATCGCTTCTTTGGCAGCGCTGGCTTGGTCCTCTGGGACGTGATGTGTTGTGAAGAGCGAAGGTTGCGCAACACTCGATGAAGTGGGATGAGCACTCGTCAACGGCACCGCGAAAGACACGGTGTGTCGAGTGGTGTTCCCCCCCTCCGTGACCACAGTCTCGGGCGCCGTCGCATCCTGGGTTGCCTTACCAGTAGACGCCTTCCTGCTCCTCCTATGCCTCAGCGGTTCTTCATCCTCTTCATCATCATCATCAGGAAGGGTGATAATGTCACTGGGTGGAGCTTCAGAAAAGAATCAAAGTTAGAAATCATGAGTCAGTCGACTAAGGACGGAATTAAGAGTATAGTACCAGGATTTGAGGTTGCTGCGTCCTCCATCTCATGGTCGTCAGCCTTGCCCGAGGTCTCAGAAGTTGCAGCACTGAAGTTCCAAATAATCAGTCGACTAATTCAAGTATCAACCAGAGATAAGGCTTATACAAAACAAGAAGACTTAAGCAACATGTTTACCCTGATATGGTGGGGATGGACACCTTCATCTTCGGCAGGAGCTTGGTTGGCTTTGACGGAGCCACCTTCGACTGCTTCGGCGCCTTTTCAGTCGGCACCGGAGAAGCGGTCCGAGGGTGTTTGGTCGACTGCGAAGCAGTCGCAACCCCCTTACCGCGTTCAGTCGCTGGGTCATGGACGAGTTTCGACCGCCTTTCCGAGCGCGGTGGTGCAACCTCCTCCTCCTCTTCTTCTTCGTCCTCATCATCGTCGTCGTCATCGTCGTCATCTTCAGCAGCGTCTGAATCCCACTCATCCTGGCTCTCGCCCCCGCTAGCTTCTCCCTCCTCAGTCGGAGCCTGAGCTCCATTGGGCATCGAGTACAGCTCGGTAAGGGCCTGGAAGATGTCAAGACAGAGATCAATCGACCAAGTTGCAGAGCATACAGAAACAAATTCGACAAATATACAATAGAAGGCAGAGCAAAGGTACCTTGTCTGGAACGCTGTGATGGTCGAGTGGAGGAATCCTCCTGGATCCACGGGGATTATCCTTGTTCCCAGTGACCGCGGCCATCCACCTTTCCACCGTGGCGTCGTCGACTGCTTCCGGGTGGACGCGAGTCTCGTCTTCAGTTCCGCTGTACAACCACATGCAATGGCTCCGGAACTGAAGAGGCTGGATACGCCGCCGAAGGAAAACCTCCAAAAGGTCCATGCCAGTCACGCCGTCCCGAACCAACTGCACCACATGGTCCATCAGCATCTTCACATCGGCTCTCTCCTCCGGAACCACCTTCAGAGAGGAGGGCTTGTTCACTCGGCTCATGGTGAATGGAGGGAGTCCACTCGACTGCCCCGGCGTCGACTCATTCTGGCAGTAGAACCAGGTCGACTGCCAGCCCCTAACTGACTCGGGAAACGACATAGCTGGGAAAGTACTCTTGTTCCTCACTTGAATTCCCAGGCCCCCGCACATTTGAACAACTTGGGTTTTCTCATCGCCTGGACTCGCCTTCTTCACGGTCTGAGAACGACACGTGAAGATGTGCTTGAACAAGCCCCAGTGCGGTCGACAGCCCAAGAAGTTCTCGCACATGGATACAAACGCAGCGAGATACGCGATGGAGTTCGGAGTAAAGTGGTGGAGTTGGGCTCCAAAGAAGTTCAGAAAACCGCGAAAGAAAACGCTTGGTGGCAGAGAAAATCCTCGATCGACATGAGTAGCCAGGAGCACACACTCACCCTCTTCCGGCTGGGGTTGCCACTCCTTTCCTGGAAGTCTTGCGACGCCGTGGGGGATCAGCCCGTCGTCGGCCATGTCGAGGAGATCCTTCTCCCTGATGGTCGACTGGATCCAATCTCCCTGGACCCAGCCCTTCGGCAGGCGAGATCTCGACGAAGACCCACTGCGGCTGGTGGATCTCCCCTTCGCCTTCTCCGCCGCCGACGCCTTCTCCGCCGCCGACGCCTTCTCCGCCGCCGACGCCTTCTTTGTGCGCTCCAGCACTGCCGTCTTCTCCTTGACCATGGCTGTCGGCGAGGTGCGCGAAGAAGGGATTTGCGGAGGCGAGAGCTGGTGCGTTGGGCGGAGACGAGGAGAGCAGAGGAGGAAGAATGGAGCACTGTTCAAAAACCCTCATAAATCGCATTTATAACATCCCTTCCGAGTGGATGACAGGTGGACCCGGTCAATCTAATCATATCCCGAAACAGTTGCATTGACACGATACGTGGCGGAAAAAGCGGCGCGGAGATCGAGGCGTCTATGTCCTGTCCCGTCTGAGCGCCGCGGTTCGTTCCGCTTCGCGTGCTTCCCCAAATTTCGTATCCCGTGGAATCCGCGAGCGGCAGATCGGTCTGTCAGATGCGAGATTTCCTGCGATCCGTTGCTCGGGAACCGGCAAAGTCTAAAAGATCACTCGACGAAAGACAAGAATGGATCAAGTCGACTGAAGAAAAGTTGCTCGTTATCAACAAAGAAGATCTTGGTCGCGAACGACGCACAACCAGTATATCAAAAATCAATCGGAAACAGCATCAACTTCTTCCTCATTCAAGCCTCAATCCATTCGGGGGCTAATGATGGATTCATGTACCTAGGGTAGGGTCATAGGCCTGACCTAAACATCCTACCCAAGGACACCCTTAGAAGAGATCATCTTCAAGTCGACCAACGAGGAACCCACTCGACTGACTAGAAGGACTCGACCATGAAGACTCACTCGACCATGAAGATACACTCGACCACCAGAAGGTCAAAAGGCACTCTGCACTGCAACGGCCTGTAATTGAATAGACTTAATGATAGTTAAGGCACTTTATGTGGGGCGTTACCAGTAACGCCCCAGACTTAATGTACTTTAAACCCTCCATTATGTGGGCTGGCAGGGGTCCTGGCGCACTCTATATAAGCCACCCCCCTCCACAGGCAGAAGGGTTCGCACTCTTGTAACACCTATACACATAATCCACTCGACCGCCTCAGGGCTCCGAGACGTAGGGCTTTTACTTCCTCCGAGAAGGGCCTGAACTCGTACATCGCTTGTGTTCACAACCTCTCCATAGCTAGGACCTGCCTCTCCATACCTACCCCCCACTCTACTGTCAGACTTAGAACCACGACACCGAGTCATTCAGAGTGCGAAGGACGCGTTTGGCTCGACCATTCTGCTGTGAAGTGTACGGGCATGTGAGTCGGAAAACTGTGTGATGCGACAAAAAGTTGCGGAAAGCGAGGTTGTTGAACTCTTTCCCATTATCCGTCTGAAGTGCAAGGATGGGACGCCCAAAATGCGTGCAGACATAGGAGTAAAATGCCGTCAAGGTAGAGAGTGCATCCGACTTTCTGCGCAAAGGAAAAGTCCACACATAATGAGAATAATCATCAAGAATGACCAGATAATATAAATAGCCCGAGTTACTGGGAACCGGAGAAGTCCACACATCGCTATGAATCAACTGAAAAGGAAAAGAAGCAATTGTGGTGGAGTTATTAAACGGGAGGCGAACATGTTTGCTGACACGACAGGCATGACAGGTGTGGTCCTCGATCTTATTGCAACTGAAACTGAAACTCCTAAGAATATGACAAAGTGTGGCGGGGCCGGGATGACCCAAGCGAGCGTGCCAGAGATCGACGCCAGCGGAGAGAGCAACATGTGGGGTGGTGGTGGTGGATGAAGGCGAGTGCACTGGATAGAGCTCGTCGAGGCTGTCACATCGGTGAAGTACCATCCTAGTTCGAGCGTCTTTGACACAAAAACCAAGCTCGTCAAATTCAACAGTAACAGGATTTTCACGAGTTAAACGACGAACGGAAACGAGGTTCTTACTAAGATGAGGTGACACAAGTATGTTAGACAAAGTAATAGGCATGGAATTAGAAGGAAAGGAAGTGTGTCCGACATGTGTGATAGGGAGTGTGGAACCGTCGCCGACAATGATGCGGCGGTCGGTGGTGACGGGAGTGAAGGAGGCAAGATTATCAGGATGAGCAAACATCTGAGCCGTAGCCCTGTTGTGCATGTACCAATCATCACCTCCGGTGTAGTTGTTCGGCGTAGGAGCGGCATGCACTGCGGGAAGGAGCACCGGGTCCCAGGGCGCCGGCGGCAGGCACCGGCGAGGGGGACGGAGACGCCATGGGGAGGACGTCACCACTGCTCGGCAGCGGCAGTGGGTACTCACCAGACGATATGGGAAGCAGCCCTGGCTGCGACTGCGGCGCCGGGTAGGCTGGATGGCCCGCCAGAAAACCTGCTGGCCTGTTGACGACCCCCACCAGTGCGCGGGAGCCCCGTACACGGGCGTGTCGAACGCCCTGCGTAACAGCAAGGGGTCGACGAGCAGAGTCGGCGCCGGCGGCGGGACGACAACGGACTGGCCGGAGAGCGCCGGCGGTGGGGCGGCGATGTACGCCAGTGGAGGCAGTGGAGCCGAGCCGTGCAGCAAGTCAGGATGGGCTGGCGGGGCCACGCCGTAGAGCGCCGACGGCGGGACGGCAGAGGCGGCGGCGGACGGGCCGGAGGACGCCATCGCTGATCCGACGGTGGTGGTCGGCGGCACAGAGGAGGTGCGCGGCGGCGGCGGCGTAGAGGAGGTGCGCGGCGGCGGCAGCGAACGGCGGAAGATGATGCGATGCAGCAGTAGGTCACGCGATGCGGTGCTGGCAGCAGCCGCGCGAAGGGCTTTGCGTGGAGCGGGCCGAGGCGCTGGCGGGCGGACTCGGCGCAGATCAATGTGCCCGGCCTAGTCGACGCGAGCTACGGGTCGCGTAAGCACCGTCGCACACCATGCGTAGACGTGGCCGCACCCTGCAATGGCTAGGTGGCCTTGGGACCTGCAGCAGCTCACGTGATCAGATCAACTCCACCATCCCGTCCATCTCGTATAAATCCGTGGGTGACCACGCCGTGTTGGATGCAGCGCGTAGCAGCGGGCGGACAGCGTGGCTTGGCGATGCACGATGCATACTTGCAATCGGGTGCAGCTTGGGGCGGGTTGCAGCGCTAGGTGGTGCAGGCGGGGAGAGGGGCAGCGGCAGCGGCCAGTGCGGGGAGCGCACGGGCGGCGGCGGCAGCTGGGTAGCGGCGGCGGCGGCAGCGCGGAGGAGACGCGCGGTGGTGGCGACGACGGCGGAAGCGAGAAGAAAACCTAAAAAACTGATATGTGGGAATTGCATGATGTATTACTCCTCGTGCATAGGCACGTATATATGATGTACAAAGATGGGCCACGAACCTCAACTATACAAGAACCTAGGAGGTGGGCCCAATACACAGTATGCACATAACACATATACTCAACAATTTGGACCGTTGATTTCATTAAGAGCAGTTTTAGCTATTACCTTCTTACTTAACATGTGAAAAGAGGGGATAAGAGGGAGCACGTTAAAATTTGCCTTTTATTAATTAGTGAATCTATGTAACGCTTACCTTCTTACCTCTCATGTGAAAATAGAGGTAACAGAGATCATGTTAAAATTAGCCTATTGCTGATATAGCAAGTTCAATTTGTATACACGCAATGGAAATCTCCATTTTTGCCACCACTCTTGAAGATGGAAAGACATATAATGTCTGTCCGGAGAACAAGAAAAAATAATACCTAAGGTCATATCTAAAGCGGGCCCTCAAATCTCCTCCGGATGGAAAATACTCATACAATGTCTGACTAGAGCACAAGAGGAAACAATACCTAAGGGTATCGCTGCCACCACCCCGCCCCCGTCCCCATCTCCTGTCGCCACAGCCCCCATTGATTCCTTTGACGTGACGGCTACCTTCAGCCACTCCAGGGCTTCATCTCCCTCCTTCTCCGATCGCCCACACCCACAGATCTACTGGGATTTGGCTCGGGGAGGGGAGGGAATTCAGGATCCCGCTCACGAGCGTCTACCAAGCATTCCTGGAGATGTTGCAGCCTCTCAACACGGTCTCGCTGGAAGTCCTGCGGGAAATAAGGGAGATGCCATGGAGGGAGCGGGCAACACAGATTCGCGAGGACACCCTCTCCTGGTTGCTGTGTGCTCGGGAGTGGAGAGAAGCAGAGGAGGAGCCAGGGCATGACTCAGATCCCGACCGCATTCCCCGGCGACAGGCTTTGATCTGCAAATCGCGCACAGATCAGGAGCTGCGGAACCTCTCCTAGAGGATCTACTTCGAGGGCACCCAGGAGGAGAAGCGCCGGATGCCACATCCAGTGGAACCACCCGGGGCATTCATCAATTGGGTGCGGAGAGAAGGGAAATCGGAGGACCCGCTCCGGTCTGCGAGATGGGAGTGCATCACTGGTTTGATGCCGTCCAGAAGTCCACCGGAGTCGGTGCAAGTAGACCCCCTACCGTTCCTGTCCCCGGTTCCAACGATGGACTAGTGCGTGAGCCATCTGCAGATTTGGAGGAGATGCAGGTTCTGCGGCGTTCGACAGTTGAAGATCCCTCTGATGTGGTCATCTCAGGATTCAACACAGCTCTCCCCGCTGCTAGCAACAGATTGAACAGTTGTTCCAAGCATGTGTATGGTCTTGCAGTGATAGATGGAGAAGATATCAATTATCTGTCAGCCAACATTTGGAAAGTGTCTGATGTCAAGAGAGGGGAACAACAGCTCTCTGCATATCATCGTCATCACGACTGTGGTTGAGGGGGATACCCACAAGCTGGTGTGGATGGGATTATAAGTTACCAGCTAGGCTTGGCTTCGACGAGCTCCATAGTTAATCAGCGGGATACTGATTTGATTGCCCTTGTAGCTTCTGCATTTGGAGACCTGGGTCATGATTCAGGGGAGGGGGAAAATGGCTATGGCCTAGTCTTCTGGTCAGTTTGCTGATGCTGTTAAGGAAAACAAGGATCATGAGGCCGATAGCTTAAACCTGCATCAAGAGATCTCTACTGAAGGGAGCCCAACTCTGCTGGTGATGCAGCATGCAAGAGGATTCAAGTTCCTCCAGGGTCGTAGCCGTGCTAAAATTCGAAAAACAGAAAAGGGGGCAGGTGGAAGATAACTCACCTGGTCTCGTTCCTTGTAAGCTTGTGACTCAGCGGAAGAATTCCACCGTCAGCTATGGCTACCTATAAAAGCAGACAAGTAGGAAAACCCTAGTATAACAAAGAATCCCTTCCTCCTCTCCAACCCTGCCGCCGCCAACAAACAGGGGGGAGTGCCGATGGCAGCCAGTTCTCGGGGTTGGGGATGGAGCAAGAAGCAAGGAGGGCGCGGGGACAACTATGGGAAGTGCCTGCGGGACCAGCACCTGATGCATCCACCATTGTGCCCACCTTCGCAGTTCTTTGGGTATGGATTTCAAGGGGCGCCGCCACCATGGAATTTTCATGGTCAATTCCCTCCTCCGTACCTGCAGCAGCAGTGGGGTGGGGAGGCATCCAATAATGGCTTGGTCCTACTCCGCTTCAGCAAGGGGCACTACCAGATCAGGGGCCCCCTGGTACTACCTCGGATCACAACAACAACTCGACCAGGGGCAGAGCATCTCGAAAAATCAGTCCAAGCAGAAGAAGAAGAAGAAGGATCTGCCCTCCGCTTCGACATCTTCAGTTCTGATGTCCTACTCTCAGGTTGTTTGTTATGGCTGGTGAACCTGGGCATCATGTGGACAAGTGTGACAAACCAAGAAGTTGATTTATATTCAAGATGGTCAATCACATGGTGGAACCTTGCCCAATCAGGAAAAAAACAACACATCATCCAGATGTGTGGGTAGTACTGCCCCAGGGCTTGGATTCTACCATGTTGATGCTCCAGATGTCAACACTCAACATCATGGGGGTCTAAGAAATGTGGGCATTGTGTTGGTGGAAGCTGGAGAAGTGTCTAAACAAGAACTGACCAATGAATTTGCTGACACCTACAAAACCAACTAGCCATGGCCAATCAATGCTCTAGATGAATGGTCTTTCTTAGTCAAATTTCCTCCAGAGATTGATGTGGAGCAAGTTATTGGTTACCCTTGTTTTGCTCTGAAAAATAAAATGTGGTGGTCAATGTTGAGGTCTGGAAAGGTAATGTGGAGGCTGAGGATGATCTACATGAAGTTTGGATCAAAATCAGAAAGATGAACCCAAAATGGTGTGATTGAAATATGTTGGATTAAATCACATCTACTCTTGGTGTGTTGGTGGATGTAGATTAGCAGCATAACTTTCAGTCATTCTATGAAACAGTTAGGGTCAAGATCTCCTGCAAGGACCCCTCTAAGATTCCAGAAGAAAGGCTATTTAGCATTAAAGTCAAAATCTATAGGTTATTGATTAAAGTGGAACCAATTCCTAACACTGCAGAGGTGGATGCTGATACTGGCCCTGCTGCAGCTAATCAAACTTCCATGGGCTCTGAGACTAGGGGAATAACTCCACTGATGGCAGATCCATTCCAAGACTGGCTCTGACTCTGCTTCTCTCACTGGTAATGGAAGCAACAATCCTAGGCCCCAACCTATAGGACACAACCACTCCTTGAGAGATACCATTAGTCCCACTTGAATGTTGAAAGAACACCTACCTAAGTTAGGATCAAGGCTCTAGAACTCTTGCTCAATTCAGAATAGGGAGACTCAACTGGGTTCAGCATCTTGAGAGAGATGGAGCTGATGTATGAGGATGAAGACCTAGAGGAGGAACTGAATGAAGGGCCTACATTGGCACAAATGGAGGAAGATATCAGTGCTGACTTTGAATACCCAAATGTCAGTACTCAGTTTGATCTTGACTTCCCTGTGCTATCAGGTGAGGTGGGTGACAAAACAACTAAATGGGGTCCAGTTCAAGTTGTTCGGGCGAGTGCTAGAGTAGTTGGAGACAAAAGGACTATAACTGAGAAATCTGAACAACTCAAAGAGGTACAAAACTTGAAAGTGCAGAAAGGGCAAGGTAAAACTAATGCTCCCTGCTCCTTGTTTAACAACCCCTAGATCCTTACTGTT
This sequence comes from Triticum timopheevii, assembly GCA_963921465.1. Classification (NCBI taxonomy): domain Eukaryota; kingdom Viridiplantae; phylum Streptophyta; class Magnoliopsida; order Poales; family Poaceae; genus Triticum; species Triticum timopheevii. The sequence continues at coordinate 332,681,824 of OY997264.1, forward strand.
GCTGCTAAAGTTAGAATAGATATTGATTTACCTAGCTCTAGTCCTTTGTCTCTTAGTTTAATAGTTGATGAAAATGGCACAACCCAAGACATGGTTGTGGGCCATGTTGCTGGAAATGCTAATTTCAATAGCACGCCTATGGATACTGTTAATGCAGATCCTCAATCTAGCCCCAATGAGGGTATGTGGTCTTTAGTTTGCAAACGTAGATGGGGCAAGCACATCAAAACTATGGTGATTCAATGAATGCACTTTTTTGGAACGTGAGGGACATTAATACCCCTCGTAGGAAGCCTCTAATTGTAGACACTATTAACAAAACTCATGCAACCATCCTAGGTTTGCAGAAGACCAAGAAAGAGGAATTTCACACCTCATACTATAAATCCCTGGTAGGAGTTAGAGATTTTGAATGGCATCACCTCCCATCAAAAAGGCTCTGCTGGAAGCATCCTAACGGGGGTTAATTTAGAGGTTTTTGAAGTAATTTCCTGGTCACACCTAGATTTCTCTGTCAGCTGTCTTTTAAAGCTTAGATCTAATGATCAAACTTTTATGGTGGTGATTGTTTATGGCTCACCTTATGATGAGGGTAAAGAAGCCTTTCGTTCTGAACCGCATACCTTGTTTGTTGATAATCATGTTCCCTCCTTAATTGGTGGTGAATATAATTTAGTCAAGAAAGCTAGTGATAAGAGGAATGGATTCATTAATCATAGATGGAGTACCAGCTTTAATGCCTGGATAGAGATTTGGGGGCTCTTAGAAATTAAGCTCTCTAATAGAAAATTTACCTGGGCTAACAATCAGGAGGACATTATTATGTCTACTATTTACAGACTTTTCTATGATACTGATATGGATAAGTTGTTCCCCATGGCTTCTTGTAGAGCCCTACCAGATGTGGTAGTGATCGCACTCCCTTGCTTTGGGACTCTGGTATGGACTCCCATCCTAAGAAAAGTAGTTTTAAATTTGAGAAATGGTGGCTTTTAAATCATATTTTGATGCACTAGTCCATAAGATATGGACTGAGTACAACAAAACTGGCTCCCTTTAGAAGATTGGCAAGGAAAAATTAGAAAACTTAGGAGAGTCGCTATGGGGTGGAGCTCTAATGAGGAAGCAAATCTTAGGAGATATAAGAGAATCCTTATAGCAGAATTTGATGCATTAGATGTTAAGGCAGAAACCACTGATCTCTCTGAGTCTGGGTTCTCCAGGATGAAATTCATCCAAACTGAACTTCAGAAAAACTGGCTTCAAGAGGAAACAAAAGCCAAACAAAGATCCAGAGATAGAGAGATCAAAAAAGGGGATAGGAACACTGCTTACTTTCATGCAGTAGCTAACCAGAGAAGGAGGAAAACATTGATCCACTCTCTCGGTAGCCTTAATGGGCCTTTTACTGACATTAAAGGCTTGCTCAATATTGCCAGTGACTTCTATAAGGATCTTTTTTAAAAAGAACCTAGTGGTGGCTTCAAAGTTAGGGATGATTTTTTCTCTGCTGATGACATGGTTACTCAAGCTAAAAATGACAGTCTAGAATCCCCTTTATCTGAAGAGGAGGTCAAAAAACCTATGTTTGAATCTTACCCAGATGGAGATCCTGGTCCTGATGGGATCCCTTTTTTGCTTTTACCAACACTTCTGGGAGTTGATCAAACATGACCTTTTGTCCATGTTTGAAGAATTCCACAAAGGTACACTTGATATCTCCTTAATTCCTAAGGAGCCTGATGCTACCACCATGAACAAATTCAGACCTATTAGTCTGATTAATTATAGTTTCAAAATCTTTTCTAAGGTCCTCACTAATAGATTGGCTAAAATCCTGCAAAGACTGATTGCTAGCAGCCAGTCTGCATTCTTGAAAGGCAGGTATATCCTGGAGATTGTGGTAACTGCTTATGAAGTGTTGCATTCGGTACACTCTAGCAAGAAATAGGGGCTTGTTTTAAAGCTTGACTATGAAAAAGCCTTTGATAAAGTAGACCTAGATTTTTTAGCTGACCTCCCAAAGAAGAGGGGCTTTGGGAACAAATGGTTACATTGGATCCACCAGCTCACTCATGATGGCTCTGTTGGAGTCAAAATGAATAATGTAGAAAGTGATTTATTCCTGGTTGGGAAAGGCCTCAGGCAAGGGGGCCCAATCTCACCTCTCCTTTTTAATTTGGTAGTGGATGTCCTTACCAAAATGCTAACTAAAGCAACAGGTCATGACTTGATCCCTAGCCTCTGCACTGAGGTTTGCCCTGGTGGGATTATCTGTTTGCAATATGCATATGACAGTATCCTTTTTCTTAACAATAAGATTTCTCAAGCTAACAACCTTAAGACAGTCCTTACCTGCTTTGAACAAGTCTCTTGTATGAGGATCAACTATAGTAAAAATGAACTCATACCTATTAATAAAGATGACTCTATTTTTTAAGATTTCCTTGCTACTTTAGATTGTAGTGGAGGTTCTTTCCCCATTAAATACCTGGGGATCCCTGTGACGCCCCCGATTCAATCATACACTAATCATACGCGCAAATGTGTACGATCAAGATCAGGGACTCGCGAGAAGATATCACAACACAACTCTAGACACAAATCAAAATATACAAGCTTTATATTACAAGCCAGGGGCCTCGAGGGCTCGAATACAAGCTCGATACACAAGAGTCAGCGGAAGCAACAATATCTGAGTACACACATAAGTTAAACAAGGGGTGCCTTAAGAAGGCTAGCACAAAAGCAACAACGATCGAAGAGGCAAGGCCTCCTGCCTGGGGCCTCCTAACTACTCCTGGTCGTCGGCGGTCTCCATGTAGTAGCATCCATCGGCGGTGGCATCTGGCTCCAGGGATCCGTCATCTGGTTGCATCAATCGGAAAGAATAAAGAAGGGGGAAAAGGGGGAGTAAAGCAACCGTGAGTACTCATCCAAAGTACTCGCAAGCATCAGATCTATACTAATTATGCATTGGTATCAAATGGAAGGGTTGTATCTATGGACTGAGCTGCTGAATGCTAGAATAGAGGGGGAAGGCCTAGCCAATCAAAGACTAGCATCTTCAAGCAGCTCCAAGCATCTTGCAGCATGTAGAAGAGTAAAGAATAGCAGTTTAATATTTAACAAACATGTTGTAACATTAATGCCCAGAGATCCTTCCTCGACTCCCTGCTAGAAAGCAATCCCGGAGCCACATATCTCGAGTATCCATTTGTAGTTGTATAAGATCATGATATAAGTCTGAATGACCGTTACCGTGGACACGGCTATTAATAGATAATCTTCCCTGCAGGGGTGCACCACGTTTCCCAACACGCTCGATCACTCTGGCCGGACGCACCTTTCTGAGGTCAATGCCCGGCCTCGGAAGATCAACACGTCGCAGCCTAACTAGGCTCAGCAGAGAGGTCCCTGCCGGTCTACATCCTAAGCACTCCTGGGTCTTGGGCCCATCGCCCACAGCACTCCGGGTCGTTGTGCGACGAGCCGGGACGAGCACCACCTCATACTGGATGGCACTGGCCCGACAGGCCCACGATGCTGAACTGGACATCTGACAAAGCTTCGGCTGATACTACAACGTCGAGGCCCATAACCATTCTCGCGTGGTGGTTAGTGCGTAAAGGCCAAAGGCCAACTCAGAACAAATACCCAAATCATAGTGTATTATTAGCTTGCGGAGATGAGCAGAGACTCACGATCGAAGTGACCCCGTCGCCCCGTCTCGTGGACTTACGACAAGGGCCCAGAATTCCCGGCCGTGCCACGTCATTATCTTGCGGGTGCTCTCCGGGCCCGCCCGACTTTCACCAAGGTCTCAAGTAAAGTCATTGTAACCGTGTGTCCAAACATCAAGAGGAAATCCCAAGGAATCAACCCTGGTGAATTCCACTCAATGTAATCATCAAGGTGAACATAAGAGGAACCACCCTCGAGGTTCACACTTGAGGTGTTGCATGATAGAGTCGTATCAGGAATGGTGAAGGACGAACCACCCTCGATGACCACGACCGAATACTATACTATAGAGATCTCATCAGGAGTGATGTATGAGGCTCCACCCTCGGCACTCGAAAGTAACTCTGCAGAGTTGAGCAACAAAAGGGGTGTGATGTGATGTCAGGTGTCGGGCTCTGGTCGTCGATCACGTTGATCGATTCGTCGACGATGAAGCAGTGGAACAAGGACAAGGTGGGGGTCACTGATGGATCACTAACCAACCTATACTAAGTAGTTTAGGATAAGCAGATAGGTAACGATAGCAATTACAAAAGCAGGCTATGCATCAGAATAGGAGCAATCAATTACAGTAGCAAAATCTAATGCAAGCATCAGAGAATAGAATGGGCGATATCGGGATGATCAAAGGGGGGCTTGCCTGGAAGCTCCGCTGAAAGGGATGAAGGGGTGTCGTCGACGTAGTCGATCACAGGGGCATCAGCAGTGGTCTCGGGGTCTACCGGAGAGAAGAGGGGGAAGAAACAGTAAATATAATGCAACAGATGCAACACAGATGTATGACAGAGTAACACGCAGAGCTAGGGGTGTTCTAACGGGGTGCTACAAGATATCGGTGAAGTGGGATAACATCCGGGAAAGTTTTCCCGGTTCTGGACGTCTGTTAGACAAATGAGCCGGAGGGGAAAACTTCAACGTTTGCTATGCTAGGGACGTGTGGCAGGCGAACGGACCGCGTGTTTAGATTCGTCTCGTCGTTCTGAGCAACTTTCATGTAGAAAGTTTTTCGGTCCGAGCTACGGTTTAATTTCTATGATTCTCCAAAGATTTAATGATATTCTGCAATTAAATTTAATTCAAAAATAATGAGTAAATGCTAGGTGCACCCAGATCTGTGTACACATAAGAGTACCGGAGGGTGACATGTGGGTCCAGGGGGTCCTAGTTGACCAGTCAATGTTTGACTGGTCAACAAGGGTGTGGGGCCACCCTGTCATTGACTACTAACTAATTAACTAATTAATTAGGTAACTAATTAGGTTAATTAAGTCAAGTTAATTAAACTAATTAATTAATCAATATTTATTTATTTCATTAATACTATATATATTTTTATATATTTTTCTTTTTATTTATACTTTTTTTGTTCTTATCCAGGGGCTGGGCCCCATGTGTCATAGGCACAGGGGCCAATGGGTCGGGTAAACGAGTGTTGGGACGCGGGTGACGGCGCCCGTCGGGGCGGAGGGGCGAGGCCGGCCTACCGGGGCTATGCCCAGCAGCGGCGAGGCCATGGCGAGGCGGCGCTGGGGCGCGGCGCGGGCGAGCGCCGGGAGCGGGCCGTGATAACCCACAAGTGTAGGGGATCGCAACAGCTTTCGAGGGTAAAGTATTCAACCCAAATTTATTGATTCAACACAAGGGAAGCCAAAGAATATTCTTGATTATTAGCAGTTGAGTTGTCAATGCAACCACACCTGAATAACTTAGTATCTGCAGCAAAGTGTTTAGTAGCAAAAGTGGTATGATAATAAAGGTAACGGTAGCAAAATTAAAGATAAATGTTTTTGGGTTTTTGTAGTAGTTGTAACAGTAGCAACAGAAAAGTAAATAAGCGAAGAACAATATGTGAAAAGCTCGTAGGCAATGGATCAGTGATGGATAATTATGCCGGATGCGATTCCTCATGTAATAGCTATAACATAGGGTGACATAGAACTAGCTCCAGTTCATCAATGTAATGTAGGCATGTATTCCGTAAATAGTCATACGTGCTTATGGAAAAGAACTTGCATGACATCTCTTGTCCTACCCTCCCGTTGCAGCGGGGTCCTTACGGAAACTAAGGGATACTAAGGCCTCCTTTTAATAGAGAACAAGAACAAAGCATTAACACATAGTGAATACATGAACTCCTCAAACTATGGTCATCACCGAGAAGTATCCCGATTATTGTCACTTCGGGGTTGTCGGATCATAACACATAATAGGTGACTATAGACTTGCAAGATAGGATCAAGAACACACATATATTCATGAAAACATAATAGGTTCAGATCTGAAATCATGGCACTCGGGCCCTAGTGACAAGCATTAAGCATAGCAAAGTCATAGCAACATCAATCTCAGAACATAGTAGATACTAGGGATCAAACCCTAACAAAACTAACTTGATTACATGGTAAATCTCATCCAACCCATCACCGTCCAGCAAGCCTACGATGGAATTACTCACGCACGGCGGTGAGCATCATGAAATTGGTGATGGAGAATAGTTGATGATGGCGACGACGACGAATCCCCCTCTCCGGAGCCCCGAACAGACTCCAGATCAGCCCTCCCGAGAGAGATTAGGGCTTGGCGGCAGCTCCGTGTCGTAAAACGCGATGAAACTTTCTCTCTGATTTTTTTCTCCCCGAGACAGAATATATGGAGTTGGAGTTGAGGTCGGTGGAGGTCCAGGGGGCCCAATAGATAGGAGGCCGCACCCTACAGGGGGGCGCCCCCCTGTCTCATGGACAGGCCCTGGGCCCCCTGGCATTAATTCTTTCGCCAAAAATTCTTAATAATTCCAAAAAGTGCCTCCGTGGATTTCCAGGACATTCCGAGAACTTTTCTTTTCTACACATAAAACAACATCATGGCAGTTCTGCTGAAAACATCGTCAGTTCGGGTTAGTTTCATTCAAATCATGCAAGTTAAAGTCCAAAACAGGGGCAAAAGTGTTTGGAAAAGTAGATACATTGGAGACGTATCAACTCCCCCAAGCTTAAACCTTTGCTTGTCCTCAAGCAATTCAGTTGATAAACTGAAAGTGATAAAGAAAAACTTTTACAAACTCTGTTTGCTCTTGTTGTTGTAAACATGAAAACCAGCATTCAAGTTTCAGCAAATATTATGAACTAACCATACTTACAATAACACTTAGCTCTCACAATTACTCATATCAATAACATAATCAACTAGCCATAATAATAAAACTCGGATGACAACACTTTCTCAAAATAATTATAACATGTTATAACAAAATGGTATCTCGCTAGCCCTTTCTGAGACCGCAAAACATAAATGCAGAGCACCTTTAAAGATCAAGGAATGACTAAACATTGTAATTCATGGTAAAAGAGATCCAGTCAAGTCATACCCAATATAAACCAATAATAATGAATGCAAATGACAGTGTGCTTTCCAGCGGGTGCTTTTAATAAGAAGGGTGATGACTCAACATAAAAGTAAATAGATAGGCCCTTCGTAGAGGGAAGCAGGGATTTGTAGAGGTGCCAGAGCTCGATTTTAAAAATAGAGATTGATTAACATTTTGAGCAGCATACTTTCGCTGCCAACGCAACAACTATGAGATGGCTATATCTTCCATACTACATGCATTATAGGCAGTTCCCAAACAGAATGGTAAAGGTTTATACTCCCCCAACCACCAACAAGCATCAATCCATGGCTTGCTCGAAACAACGAGTGCCTCCAACATACAACAGCCTTGGGGGAGTTTTGTTTGATTATTTTGATTTGCTTTGATCTTTTTGGATCATGGGACTGGGCATCCCGGTTACCGGCCCTTTCTCGTGAATGAGGAGCGGAGTCCACTCCTCTTGAGAATAACCCACCTAGCATGGAAGATATAGGCAGCCCTAGTTGTAACATGAGCTGCTCGAGCATACAAAACAGAATTTCATTTGAGGGTTTGGAGTTTGGCACATACAAATTTACTTGGAACGGCAGGTAGATATCGCATATAGGTAGGTATAGTGGACTCATATGGAACAACTTTGGGGTTTAAGGAGTTTGGATGCACAAGCAGTATTCCTGCTTAGTACTAGTGAAAGCTAGCAAAAGACTGGGAAGCAACCAACTGAGAGAGCGATAACAGTCGTAAACATGCATTAGAATTAATTTACACCGAGTACAAGCATGAGTAAGATATAATCGACCATGAACATAAATATCATGAAGGCTATGTTGATTTGTTTCAACTACATGCGTGAACATGTGCCAAGTCGAGTCACTCAATTCACTTAAAGGAGGATACCATCCCATTATACCACATCATAATTATTCTAATAGCATGTTGGCACGCAAGGTAAACCATTATAACTCATAGCTAATCAAACATGGCACAAGCAACTATAATCTCTAAATGTCATTGCAAATATGTTTACTTCATAATAGCTGACTCAGAAACGATGAACTCATCATATTTACAAAAACAAGAGAGGTCGAGTTCATACCAGCTTTTCTCATCCCAATAAGTCCATCATATATCATCATTATTGCCTTTCACTTGCACGACCGAACGATGTGTATAATAATAAGATTGCACGTGCATTGGACTAAGATGGAAGCTGCAAGCATTCAACTCAAGAGAGAAGACAAAGTAATATGGGCTCTAAGTTAAATAGACAATCATGCATATAAGAGCCACTAAGCATTTTCAATATGGTCTTCTCGACCCCCAAAGGAAAGAAAATAAAATAAAACTATTTACACGGGAAAGCTCCCAACAAGTAAGAAGAAGAATCTAGAAATCTTTTTGGGTTTTCATTTTAATTCTACTACAAGCATGGAAATTAAATTAACTAATTTTTTGGTTTTTCTCAAGGTTTAACAAACACACAAGAAGAAAACGAGAAAAATAAATTTAAACTAGCATGGATAATACAATGAAAGAGTATGAGCACCGACGACTAGTGTGTGAACATGAATGTAAGGTTGGTGAGAAATACGTACTCCCCCAAGCTTAGGCTTTTGGCCTAAGTTGGTCTAATACCAATGACCGCCTGGCTGATATCCATAAGTGAAACTGGGGTTGTACTGAGATGCAGAGGCAACAGCCTCCTGAGCAGCCGCGTGTTGGCGAGCTGCCTCCATTCCTCTCTCGTATTTAGCTGCTTCTTCCCTAGTGATAACATATCTTCCTCTTGCCTAATAATCAAAGAGGTAGGGGGCAGGAAGAGTAACAGGGACAACGTTGCGTCTATCATAGATTAGTCGATAATGGAGGAATTGTTCATTCCTCTCAAGAAAATGATGATTAAACATAGCTTCTTTATCTAAATAAACAGGAGGTAAAATCATATCCCCCTCTTGTGGAGCCATATTAAGAAAATTAGCCACACGAGTTGCATAAATTCCTCCAAATAAATCCCCCCTTCTACTATTATTCTGCAACCTACGTGCAACTATTGCCCCCAAGTTATAACCTTTATAACCTGACATAGCACTCTTGAGGACACAAAGATCAGGGACACACATGTGACATACTTCGTCCTTACCGTTAATGCGTCTACCAATAAAGAGAGCAAAGTAATGTATAGCGGGAAAATGAATGCTCCCTGTGGTAGCTTGTGCTATGTCCCTAGATTCTCCCACAGTAATACTAGCAAGAAAATCTCTAAATTCAGATTTGCAAGGATCATTGATATTACCCCACTTCGGGAGTTTGCAACTAGTTGTGAAATCCTCTAAATCCATGGTATAAGATGTATCATAAATATCAAACATGACACTAGGAGTATTACACGTACAGTTATATTGGAACCTCCGCACAATGGAATCAGTCAATTGATAGTATTGAGGACACTTATCTTGTAAGAAGTCCTCAAGCTCGGCATTACGCACATACGCGTCAAATTCCTCCTTGAAGCCTGCTTCGACCATAAAATCATCGGATGGCCACTCACAAGCCCGTACATTTGCGTCCCTTGGCAATTCAACATCTTGCTCATGTATAGCAATCCTTGGCCCTTTCTTCGCCGAGGAACCACCTTGGTATAATCTTCCAAGCATAATTATTTTTCTCAAAATTTCTGAAATTTTAGTAACTTCAAAATAAAAGTGAATAAAACTAAACAAGATTGATAGCAACTACTCCTACAAGTGCCTAGAGCCTATATCATGCATTGGAAATGCTTGGGACCTCAAAAATTTAACATGCAAGCTCAAGAACATGGTCACCTAAGCAGCAAAAATTTGCAATGAATAAAGCACTAGGACAAAAACTAGTTGGACCAATGGAGGAGTCACATACCAAGCAACATTCTCCCAAAGCAGTTTTGTGAATGGAGCTTTGAGCTAAGAGATCGAAAATCGCAGCAAAACGAGCTAGAACTCGTGCTTGAGCTGGATGGGGATTTTTTTGGGTAGAGGATGAAGTGTGTGGGTGCTGGCATAAGTGGAGGGGAGCCACCAGGGGCCCACGAGACAGGGGGCGCGCCCTATAGGGGGGGGGGCCCTCCTCTCTCGTGGCCTGGTGCTTGCCCCTCCTGCAGTGTTTTCAGTTCCTAAAATCCTCAAATATTCCAGAAAAAAATCATACTAAATTTGCAGGGCATTTGGAGCACTTTTATTTTCGGACTATTTTTTTAATGCACGGATAATTCAGAAAATAGACAGATGAAACTATTTTTGCTTTATTTATTCTAAATAACAGAAAGTAAAAAGAGGGTACAGAAGGTTGTGCCTTCTAGTCATCCATCTCGTGATCATCAAAATGAATCCACTAACAAGGTTGATCAAGTCTTGTTAACAAACTCATTCTGAATAACACGGAACCGGAGAAATTTCGAGTAACACTAAGTTACCTCAACGGGGATATTAAAATCCCCAACAATAAGAATATCATACTTTTTCTTGACAGTGGGAAGAGGAAATTCAAAACCTCCAAAAATGATAGTTGGAGCTTTTTCAATAGAATTGATGCTATGAACTTGAGATTATTTCCTCGGAAAGTGTATCGTATGCTCATTACCATTAATATGAAAAGTGACATTGCCTTTGTTGCAATCAATAATAGCCCCTGCAGTATTAAGAAAATGTCTACCAAGGATAATAGACATACTATCGTCCTCAGGAATATCAAGAATAACAAAGTCCGTTAAAATAGTGACATTTGCAACCACAACAGGCACATCCTCACAAATACCGACAGGTATAACATTTGATTTATCAGCCATTTGCAAAGATATTTCAGTAGGTGTCAACTTATTCAATTCAAGTCTATGATATAAAGAGAGAGGCATAACACTAACACCGGCTCCAAGATCACACAAAGCAGTTCTAACATAGTTTCTTTTAATAGAGCATGGTATAGTTGGAACACCTAGATCTCCAAGTTTCTTTGGTATTCCACCCTTAAAAGTGTAATTAGCAAGCATGGTGGAAATTTCAGCTTCCAGTATCTTTACTTTATTTGTAATGATATCCTTCATATACTTAGCATAAGGATTTACTTTAAGCATATCAGTTAAGCGCATACGTAAGAAAATAGGTCTAATCATTTCAGCAAAGCGCTCAAAATCCTCATCATCCTTTGACTTGGATGGTTTAGGAGGAAAGGGCATGGGTTTTTGAACCCATGGTTCTCTTTCTTTACCGTGCTTCCTAGCAACAAAATCTCTCTTATCATAACATTGATTCTTTGATTGTGGGTTATCAAGATCAACAGCAGGTTCAATCTCTACATCATTGTTTTTGCTAGGTTGAGCATCAACATGAACATTATCATTAACTTATCACTAGGTTCATGTTCATCAGCTGATTGTGTTTCAGCATCAGAAATAGAAATATTATTGGGATTCTCAGGTGTGTCTACGACAGGTTCACTAGAAGCATGCAAAGTCCTATCGTCTTTCTTTTTCTTCTTTTTAGAAGAACTAGGTGCCTCTAAATTATTTCTCTGAGAATCTTGCTCGATTCTCTTAGGGTGGCCTTCAGGATACAAAGGTTCCTGAGTCATTCTACCAGTTCTAGTAGCCACTCTAACAGCAAAGTCATTTTTATTATTTAATTCATCAGGCAAATCATTTTGAGCTTTGAGTACTTGCTCAGCTTGAGTAGCAACCATAGAAGCATATTTGCTAACGTGGTGAAGTTCATCTTTAACTCTAGCTATATTATCGCCCACACGTCCTATCTCGAAAGCATTATTCTTTAACTCTCTACCAACATAAGCATTAAAACTTTCTTGTCTAGCCATAAAATCATCAAATTCATCTAAGCATGGGCTATGAAATTTAGTAGAGGGAATTTCAACTTTATCATATGTATAGAGAGAATTTACCTTTACTACCTGTGTCGGGTTATCAAGACAATATGGTTCTTCAGGCGGTAAATTAAGACCATGTATTTCTTCAATAGGAGGTAAATTCTTAACATCTTCAGCTTTAATACCTTTTTCTTTCATTGATTTCTTTGCCTCTTGCATATCTTCAGGACTGAGAAATAAAACACCTCTCTTCTTCGGAGTGGGTTTAGAAATAGGCTCAGGAGTTGGCTCAATTGGTTCAGGAATTACTTCAGGAACTGGCTCGGGAAAGAGTCCAATATTTTCATTAGTCAACATATTATTCAATAGTATTTCAGCTTCATCGATTGTTCTTTCCCTGAAAACACAACCAGCACAACTATCCAAGTAGTCCTTGGAAGCATCGGTTAGTCCATTATAAAAGATATCAAGTATTTCATTTTTCTTAAGAGGATGATCGGGCAAAGCATTAAGTAACTGGAGAAGCCTCCCCCAATCTTGTGGGAGACTCTCTTCTTTGATTTGCACAAAATTATATATTTCCCACAAGGCAGCTTGTTTCTTACGAGCAGGGAAATATTTAGCAGAGAAGTAATAAATCATATCCTGGGGACTACGCACACGACCAGGAGCAAGAGAATTATACCAAGTCTTAGCATCACCCTTTAAAGAGAACGGAAATATCTTAAGGATATATAAATAGCGAGACTTCTCATCATTAGTAAACAGGGTGGCTATATCATTCAACTTGGTAAGATGTGCCACAATAGTTTCAGATTCAAGGCCATAAAAAGGATCAGATTCAACTAAAGTAATAATCTCAGGATCAACAGAGAATTCATAATCCTTATCAGTAACACAGATAGGTGAAGTAGCAAAAGCAGGATCAGGTTTCATTCTAGCATTAAGAGACTGCTGCTTCCATTTAGCTAATAATTTCTTAAGATCATTTCTATCATTGCAAGCAAAGATTTCCCTAGCAGCTTCTTCATTCATAACATAACCCTTAGGAACAATAGGCAATACATAATCATTGGGAGAACCTTCATCATCACTATCATCAGTAATAGGATCTTCAGTAATTTCATTCCCCCTAACTCTAGCAAGTTGTTCATCAAGAAATTCACCTAATGGCAAAGTAGTATCACGCACAGAAGTAGTTTCATCATGCATAGCAGAAGTGGCATCATCAATAACATGCGACATATCAGAATTCATAGCAGTAGCAGGTTTAGGTGTTGCAAGCTTAGTACTAACGGAAGGAGAATCTAGTGCAGAGCTAGATGGCAATTCCTTAACTCCCCTCATAGTTGAGGGCAAAATAGTAGTTCGATCATCTTTCAAGTTCTTCATAGTGATCAACAGATATAAATCCCAAGTGACTCAGAGAATAGAGCTATGCTCCCCGGCAATGGCGCCAGAAATTAGTCTTGATAACCCACAAGTGTAGGGGATCGCAACAATTTTCGAGGGTAAAGTATTCAATCCAAATTTATTGATTCGACACAAGGGGAGCCAAAGAATATTCTTGAGTATTAGCAGTTGAGTTGTCAATTCAACCACACTTGGATAACTTAGTATCTGTAGCAAAGTGTTTAGTAGCAAAAGTGGTATGATAATAAAGGTAACGGTAGCAAAAGTAAAGATAAATGATTTGGGGTTTTTGTAGTAGTTGTAACAGTAGCAACGGAGAAGTAAATAAAGCGAAGAACAATATGTTGATCAGTGATGGATAATCATGTCGGATGTGATTCCTCATGTAATAGCTATAACATAGGGTGACATAGAACTAGCTCCAGTTCATCAATGTAATGTAGGCATGTATTCCTTAAATAGTCATACGTGCTTATGGAAAAGAACTTGCATATGACATCTTTTGTCCTACCCTCCCGTTGCAGCGGGGTCCTTACGGAAACTAAGGGATATTAAGGCCTCCTTTTAATAGAGAAAGGGAACAAAGCATTAACACATAGTGAATACATGAACACCTCAAACTATGATCATCACCGAGACGTATCCTGATTATTGTCACTTCAGGGTTGTCGGATCATAACACATAATAGGTGACAATAGACTTGCAAGATAGGATCAAGAACACACATATATTCATGAAAACATAATAGGTTCAGATCTGAAATCATGGCACTCGGGCCCTAGTGACAAGCATTAAGCATAGCAAAGTCATAGCAACATCAACTAACTTGATTACATGGTAAATCTCATCCAACCATCACCGTCCAGCAAGCCTATGATGGAATTACTCACGCACGGCGGTGAGCATCATGAAATTGGTGATGGAGGATGGTTGATGATGACGACGGCGACGAATCCCCCTCTCCAGAGCCCTGAACGGACTCCAGATCAGCCCTCCCAAGAGAGATTAGGGCTTGGCGGCGACTCCGTGTCGTAAAACGCGATGAAACTTTCTCTCTGATTTTTTATCCCCGAGACGAAATATATGGAGTTGGTGTTGAGGTCGGTGGAGATCCAGGGGGACCACGAGATAGGAGGCCGCGCCCTACAGGGGGGCGCCCCCCTATCTCGTGGACAGGCCCTGGGCCCCCTGGCATTAATTCTTTCGCCAAAAATTCTTAATAATTCCAAAAAGTGCCTCCATGGATTTCCAAGACATTCCGAGAACTTTTCTTTTCTACACATAAAATAACATCATGGCAGTTCTCCTGAAAACAGCGTCAGTCCGGGTTGGTTTCATTCAAATCATGCAAGTTAGAGTCCAAAACAAGGGCAAAAGTGTTTGGAAAAGTAGATACGTTGGATACGTATCAGGCCGCGGGCGCTAGTGGGCGGGAGCGGCGGCCGGCGATGGGGACGCAGGCGAGCAGCAGGCTCGAGCGGGGGTAGAAGCGGGCGGCGTTCGAGCGAGGCGCGCGTCGTGAGCGCGAGCATGGCCAGCGGGCGCGTGCGGGGCGGTGACCGCAGGTGGTGGCTACGTCGACGAGGTCGGAAGGGAGACAGGTGCTACCTCTTGAGCACTGCGTTGGATTTCCCCGAAGAGGAGAGGATGATGCAGCAAAGTAGCGTAAGTATTTCCCTCAGTTTTTGAGAACCAAGGTATCAATCCAGTAGGAGACCACGCACAAGTCCCTCGTACCTACACAAAACAATAGCTCCTCGCAACCAACGCGATTAGGGGTTGTCAATCCCTTCACGATCACTTACGAGAGTGAGATCTGATAGAGAAAATAAATAATATTTTTGGTATTTTTGATAGATAGATGCAAAGTGAAAAGTAAAAGGCAAAGTAAAAAAAAGCAAGTAAATAAAGTGATATAGATTGATATGATGAGAATAGACCCGGAGGCCATAGGTTTCACTAGTGGCTTCTCTCAAGAGCATAAGTATTCTACGGTGGGTGAACAAATTACTGTTGAGCAATTGACAGAATTGAGCATATTTATGAGTATATCTAGGTATGATCATGTATATAGGCATCACGTCCGAGACAAGTAGATCGAAACGATTCTGCATCTACTACTATTACTCCACTCATCGACCGCTATCCAGCATGCATCTAGAGTATTAAGTTAAAAACAGAGTAACGCCTTAAGCAAGATGACATGATGTAGAGGGATAAATTCATGCAATATGATAAAAAAAACCATCTTGTTATCCTCGATGGCAACAATACAATATGTGCCTTTCTGCCCCTTCTGTCACTGGGAAAGGACACCGTAAGATTGAACCCAAAGCTAAGCACTTCTCCCATTGCAAGAACTACCAATCTAGTTGGCCAAACCAAAAGGATAATTCGAAGAGACTTGCAAAGATAGCTCAATCATACATAAAAGAATTCAGAGAAGATTCAAATATTGTTCATAGATAATACTGGATCATAAACCCACAATTCAACGGTCTCAACAAACACACCGCAAAAAGAAGAAGATTACATCAAATAGATCTCCACAAGAGAGGGGGAGAACATTGTATTGAGATCCAAAAAGAGAGAAGAAGCCATCTAGCTACTAGCTATGGACCCGAAGATCTGAAGTAAACTACTCACACTTCATCGGAGGGGCTATGGTGTTGATGTAGAAGCCCCCCGTGGTAGATGCCCCCTCCGGCGGAGCTCCGGAATAGGCCCCAAGATGGGATCTCGTGGATACAGAAGGTTGCGGCGGTGGAATTAGGTTTTTGGCTCCTGTTCTGATCGTTTGGGGATACGTAGGTATATATAGGAGGAAGGAGTACGTCGCTGGAGCAACAGGGGGCCCACGAGGCAGGGGGCGCGCCCAGGGGGCGCGCCCCCCACCCTCATGACCATCTCTTTTGTTCCTTGGAGCAGGGTCCAAGTCTCCTGGATCACGTTCGGTGAGAAAATCACGTTCCCGAAGGTTTTATTCCGTTTGGACTCCGTTTGATA
Source organism: Triticum timopheevii (assembly GCA_963921465.1). Taxonomy (NCBI): domain Eukaryota; kingdom Viridiplantae; phylum Streptophyta; class Magnoliopsida; order Poales; family Poaceae; genus Triticum; species Triticum timopheevii. Next base: position 332,698,206 of record OY997264.1, read on the forward strand.
TTCTGTTTCTTCGAAACACTGAAATAGGCAAAAAATAGCAATTCTGGGCTGGGCCTCCGGTTAATAGGTTAGTCCCAAAAATAATATAAAAGTGGAAAATAAAGCCCAATATGGTCCAAAACTGTAGATAAAGTAGCATGGAGCAATCAAAAATTATAGATACGTTGGAGACGTGTCGGTGTCAAAACCGGCGGATCTCGGGTAGGGGGTCCCAAACTGTGCGTCTAGGCGGATGGTAACAGGAGACGAGGGACATGATGTTTTACCCAGGTTCGGGCCCTCTTGATGGAGGTAAAACCCTACGTCCTGCTTGATTAATATTGATGATATGGGTAGTACAAGAGTGGATCTACCACGAGATCAAGGAGGCTAAACCCTAGAAGCTAGCTTATGGTATGATTGTTGTAATGGAGGTTATGTCCTACGGACTAAAGCCCTCCGGTTTATATAGACACCGGAGAGGGCTAGGGTTACACAGAGTCGGTTACAATGGTAGGAGATCTACATATCCGTATCGCCAAGCTTGCCTTCCACGCCAAGGAAAGTCCCATCCGGACACGGGACGGAGTCTTCAATCTTGTATCTTCGTAGTCTTGGAGTCCGGCGGACGATGATAGTCCGGCTGTCCGGACAACCCCCAGTCCAGGACTTCCTCAGTAGCCCCTGAACCTGGCTTCAATGACGATGAGTACGGCGCGCATAATGTTCGGCATTGCAAGGCGGGTTCCTCCCTTAAATAATCCAGAGAAGATCATGAACACCAGGATAGTGTCCGGCTCTGCAAAATAAATTCCACGTTCCACCGTAGAGAGAATAAAATGTACACAAGCTCAATCTGCTGACGTATTTTGCGGCATGACGTCACACCACTACCAAGCCTTTACTTGAATCGTTTTTTATTATACCGCCTCAGCGCGTTTAGCAAAGCGGTTTCCTTGGCACGTCTTGTCGAAGAAGAGATCGTGTTCCCCTTATTCCGGGATTCTCATCAATACGGACGTGGGTAACCCAACCGCGCTTGTCGCCACGCCTCCTCTATCGAAGGCGAATCCCGAACGGTCACGGAGACGGCTCTTGGTCCTCTTTATAATAGGGCCAAGGCTCGTTTCTTCAATCTTCCATCGAATCCTCTCCTTGCTCCAAGTTCCAACACCCAGAGCCCCAGATTCGAGTGCTTCGGAACTTCAACAATGTCCGGCTCCGACCTTCAGGGCCGGTGGATGCCCTCCTCCGTCACGGAGGAAGATGTGCTAAAGCTGCGTGAGGCCAAGTACCTGTCTTACGAGATTTCGCACAGGTTGCCCGCCCAAGGGCAGGCCATACCCACTCCCGAGCCCGGTGAGTACGTCGTCTTCGTATCCCACCTCCGTCGGGGTCTAGGCTTCTCGACGGATCCCTTCGTGAGAGGGCTCATGTTCTACTACGGGCTGGATTTTCACGACTTGGCTCTGGAGTCCATCCTCCATATTTCCGCATTTATTATCGTCTGCGAAGCCTTCCTCCGCGTTGCCCCCCACTTCGGCCTGTGGCTGAAGACCTTCAATGTAGAGCCGAAGATGATTGGGGAGCGTCAAGCAGAGTGCAGCGGGGCGGTCATAAGCAGGAGGACCGATGCCCCGTGGCCCGAGGGCTCCTTCCAAGAGGACCTCGGCTTGTGGTAGAAGGAGTGGTTCTATATAACCGCTCCGAAGGGCAGCAGGCAAAAGCCGCCACCTTCATTCCGCCCGAGACCTCCACGACGGTTGATGTCGTGGGTCAACCAAGGGCTCAATTGGGGGCCGTCAAAAGACGTGCCCTTATTGCAGGGCCAGATTCGAGACCTCCAAGCGAGGGAGATCGATCTGGTCGTGGTGATGCAGGTCATGCTAATCATGCGTCTTCTGCCCTGCAAACGCCGTCCTCTCCGGTTATGGGAATTCAATCCGGAGGGACCACGGATTCTCCAACACTTCATGGGTACGACACCCGTGGAGATGTACAAGTTGTTCTTCGGACCGCAGGTGGCGTGTCCGGAATTGACCGAGGATGCAGGCCTAAGCTGCAATCGCCCGGATACTCAGGTAAGTAGCTCAGTGTCCGGACGTACCGTTTGTTTGCTTTTCTATAATTCGCCTCTTAACCCATTATCCTTTAACAGGAATGGGTAGCACAAGCAAAGCTGATAAGGTGTCCGGCCCCCCTCCCAGAGACCGCACTGGAGCCCGTGCTGGTCAGAATGTTGGAGGCCGCGCCTTTAGAAGAAGGCGAAGGGGAAAATAGAGGAGCTATCACCTCGCCCAAGGGGGCGCTTGAAGAAGGGGGGATCGAGAATCCCTCCCTCCAGAGGGAGAAGAGGACCGCCTCCGAAGACCCGGAGGCCAAAGTCTCTAAGCGGGGGAAGAAATCTTCACCGGAGGGTCCTGCGTCCGGGGAGATCCCGGCCGTACAATCTTCTCCAAAGAATCAGCCCTCCGGCGAGCCGTGAGTAGGAAAAGGGGAGTTCATCAATACGAAAACATCCCTATTTGTGCTTCTGAGGATAACCGAAATTTTTTACCTTGTAGTTCGGATCTACGACCTTCTCAGATGAGCTCGTCTTCGGGGGATCTTCGTTCGGAGATGATGGAGAGCGAGACGCCTCCGTCCGCTGCGCCGTCAGATAGGGCGGACGAGCCTGAAGTGTCGTCACGGAGGGTATCCCCGAGTCCGGCAGAGCCGAAGAGTTCGGCGCCGACTAGTGTTCGGCCGGGGGAGCTGAAGGATCTGCTTGAGAGGGCGTCCGTCTCAGAAGATCACCGTGCGTTGATGAGCATGGTGATAGGAAGGATTTTGTCCGCCGAAAGCGGATTGCATAATGACGTCAGGAGTTTGCTGGCGGGGTTTGAGGTACGTAAAAACGACGCACCTTTTTGACAGTTTTGCACATGAAAGTGCGCCCTGTATAGATAGTAGCCCCTGAGACTCGGTAGGTTGTCGAAAGCGACAGCGTGCCGAGGATCAAAATCGCAGGTATTAAGTGTCGCCTTTCCTATGCAGGTGGCGAATAGTCCGGGGGCTAGCCGGACTGATGGAGTTGCCGAATTAATGCGGCAACTCGATGTGGCGAATGCGGACATCAGCTAGTCAACAAGCGGCTTGACGAGTCGCAAGGTAAGTTGTCTCTCCGCAGTCACCTGTTTAAGCGAGTCAAAGCCCACTTCTTACAATATTTATGGTTGACACAGATGGTGGTGCTGCTGTGGAGAGCCTTCGGGCAGAACTTGCTCAAGCCAAGGAGCAAGCCAGAAGGAGTGATGCGGCTGCCTCGAGGGCGGCCGAAGAGTTAGAAGCCGAAAGGGCTGCACACTGCCGAAGCAGGGAAGAGATGGCCGAATTGGCCGTAAAATTGAAGGATGCTACCGACCGCAATGAGGCTCTTGAAAAGGAGCGCCTATCGGAGCGGGAAGACTTGGGGAAGGCCACCGCCGAGGCCAAGGATGCCCGTTCTGCAATGCGGGCTATGAAGGAGGAGCTGCGTCAGGACGGAGACATTGTGGCTGGCAAGCCCTTCCTACTGCGTCACCGGTTTAGGGATCCAAATTATGCCCAGCTTGGCCAGCTGTAGGGTCCGGAGGATCCATATATGGACATAGTGGCAAGTGCGGCGGATGCCGTTGTGCACTTCCGGAGTCAGAAGGATCACAAGACGGAAGAGCTATTTTGCTCTCAATTCCATAGTCCGGATCGTTCACTTCCGCTGACCGATCGGTTGGCCGAATGGGCTGAGCTGAACAGGTTGTCCGGACTTGTCATGACGGATGTCGTGACTCATGTCTGGCCAGAGAGGCCCAAGGCGACGAGCTATTTTGGCTTATTGCAGCAATTTCTTGGGGCGGTGCCGCATATCAAGGAGATGAAGCGGTCGGCCTGCATAGAGGGTGCGCGGATGGCCCTTGCCCGTGTGAAGACACATTGGACGAAGATGGATGCCACCGCTGTTGCAACCCAGGGTTCGGACGAAAGCCGGTTACCCGCCGAGCACTATTTTGGGGAAGTTATGCGTGGTGCTCGTGTAATAGAGTCGCAGTGCTCGAAAAATGTCACGTTCAAATGAACGTTGTATTTTGTAAAACAATGGATTATGATGTAATCGCTTTTTATACTTGTGCGTTCCAAGTATTGAAATATCTCCTATGCGGCCGTTTATGTATACGTGTGTATAACCTGAAAGATGGCAGTCTTTGGCTTCAGCCCCCACGCACAAGGTGCGGGGGTGTTCGCAAAAATAGCGCATTGTCACACTTAATCCGACGTCTCGGTCCTGTTGAGGAGGTGGTAGCGTAGCAAACAAGGCAATCCGGACTATGATGCTTTATCACTTTCACTTAGCCATTGGAGTTCGAGGGTGGGGCTACGATATAGCCCCTGGGGGCACCGCGCTCTCTGAATTCGGGGCGCGTGTGTGCCTGACCGGGAAACTGTCCTTCGTCAAAGCGGGGGAATTCTAAACATTCCGGTGGTCGATCGAGTGGTTGACCAGTCTCTCGCTGTATCATGATAGTCAGTTTTCGGCTTTCTCTACTGAGGTGCTTCGCCCAGACGAACTGGGGCACAATCGCAGTAGTTCTCCTGGTGCCGCGTTAGCCGATGATACGGAACGTAAGGCAGCAAAACACAGGAGCCGGGCAAACCCAACATTTGACCAAAGACATGATTCGGAGCTGATGCATATAAGGCCTAACTCGAGACGCCGAACACTCCCTAAGGTGTTCGGTCTTTATAATGATGGGCAGAATAATACCCTAAGCCCCTAGTGTCCAGGTACGGGCAAGGTCCTCTGACGCGGCCGATGCCAAAACGTCAGGCTCCACTCTGGTTATAATGAGAAACTAGGGGATTATAACAACAAGAGACAATAAAAAAGGTTTACGCAGGGTCTTAATCTGAAAAGAATCCTTGCGACGGGTCCCTACTGCACGTCTGCGCCTGTGTCTCCGTTGTGCCGTTATCCTGGATGGGTGTGCACGTTGTTCATCTGTAAAAAGAGAGGAACTTAGTTTGAAAGGAAATCGTGCGAAAAAAAAGGTATATGAAAAATATTAATAAATAAGTAAAGCGGAGTCTATATGAGCTCGTTGTTGCTTATATGCGCAGCCCCTTGTGAAGGGGTGTGCGGCTAGGGAGCCCCTAGCTTATTTATGCCGGACTTGTCTAGCCGTGTCCGGGGTCTTTAAATGACCCTTGCAATGAAATGATGCCGCGTGGACCGGGCATTTTAAGTGTAAGAGACGCGTAATGTGGTATGGCGTTGAAGCGGACAAAAGCTTCACGTCCCAATAGTGCTTGATAGCTACTTTTGAACGGGGCGACATGAAAGATTAATTTTTCGCGTCGGAAGTTGTTCGGTGACCCGAACACAACTTCTAGTAATAAGGAGGCTGCACATTTGGCGTAAGGGCCTGGCGTCACTCCTTTAAAGGAAGTGCGGCTATGTCGAATTTTAGTACGGTCTATCCCCAACTTGCAGATTGTGTTTGGATATAGCAGGTTTAGATCGCTGCCTCCGTCCATCAGGACTTGTGTAAATTGTTGTCCGTCGATTATAGGATCCAATATCAGAGCAGTCCATCCTGCATTCCGGACACTTCTGGAATAATCCATGTGGTCAAAAGTTATTGGTTTTGACATCCAATCTCGATGTTCCGCTGGGGTGGACCGTGCGGGACCCGTCTTAGCGGGTGCCGCATTTTTCCGTATTATCACATGAAGTGAGTTTACTGCTTTGACTTCTTGTGGGAAAGTCTTTTGTTTTTCGGTGCTCTGCTGGTGGGGTTTATCATCATCCTCGCTTGATGCGTCGAGCCCCTTGTGTTCGGCGTTTAATCGGCCGGACTGTTTGAAAACCCAACAATCTCGGTGGGTGTGGTTTGCAGGCCTTCCGGGGGTACTGTGGATTTGACATATCCGACCCAAAATTTTGTTTAAGTTGGATAGCTCATCACTGTTATCCTTAAGAGGCAATGTTTTGTTGTTTGGCCGCGAGCTTTTGAATCCGGCGTTGACCGCCGTGTTCTTTGGGCTTTTCTCTTTATTCCGGCGCTGATCTTTTCTACGCCGTGATTTTCCGTTTCCATCTCTGATCTCGGATGTACTTGGGTCGCTGGTGCTGCATCTTGCTAACCAGCTATCTTCTCCCGCGCAAAAGCGGGTCATGAGGCTTGTTAGCACGGACATTGTCCTCGGCTTCTCTTGGCCGAGGTGTCTGGCGAGCCATTCGTCTCGGACGTTGTGTTTAAAAGCTGCTAAGGCTTCGGCGTCCGTACAGTCGACTATTTGGTTCTTTTTGGTGAGGAACCTGTTCCTGAATTTGCACACTGACTCTCTGGGCTGTTGAGTTATATGACTTAGATCGTCTGCATCCGGAGGGCGGACATAAGTCCCTTGAAAATTTGCTCTAAACGCATCCTCAAGCTCTTCCCAACTTCCAACAGTGTTTTCTGGGAGGCTTTTGAGCCAATGACGGGCTGGCCCTTTGAGCTTGAGGGGTAAATATTTTATGGCGTGGAGATCGTCTCCTCTAGCCATGTGTATGTGTAGTATATAATCCTCTATCCAGACTCCAGGGTCTGTTGTTCCGTCGTAAGCCTCTATGTTTATGGGTTTAAACCCTGCTGGGAATTCATGATCCAACACCTCATTGGTGAAACATAGTGGGTGTGCGGCGCCCCTGTATTTGGGGGCACCGCTGTCTTCGGACACTTGACGTGTTGTGTTGCTTCCTGGGGCCCTCTTCTTTGGCCCGTAAATGGACCTGGCTGGGCCATCTGTTTTTCCAGGGTCATGAATCGGCTTGTGTGCGGCGCCGCTTTTAGATTTTGGCCTATCATCTGGTCGTCTATCCGCCCAGACGGCCTCCTTATTTTTTGACTGTGGGGGCTCTATGGCTTCCTCGTCAAATTCTGGCAGCAGCTTGCGCTTCGGATAGCTCTTTGATTGATGTCCATTGCTTTATTTGTCTGCGGTTTTGAGCACTTTGCTCCACCTCATTCTGAGTATATCTTCTGCTGTTTTGAGCTTCCGTTTTTCCTTCTTCAAGCTTCTTGTTGTGGCGACGAGTCTTCCTTGAAGGTTCTTATGCTCCGGTGGTATGTCCGGCGTGAGGTTGTCCGTACTGTTGGTTTCGCCGGGATTGGATTGATTATCCGATTCGTCCTGTTCGGACGGTTGCTTGGTTGCATGTTCGTCGTCCACTGGTTTGCCCTGCTCTAACGCTGGGTCATTAGGAATGTTGTCTTTGCTGAGGCAGGGCTTAGGGCGGCTCTTGCGTCGCCGTTTTGGTTGTTTACCGACGGGATTATCCTTTGCTGTGCCCCATTGGTCCTCGTTATCGCTTCCTTTTGGGGTACCCACCATGTATACATCATGTGTTGGGGTGGTATTCCAGTGCCCTGTAGGCGCTGGTTCTTGATCGTCTCCGGCATCGTCGTCCATACCGTCGATGTCTTCGGAGTCATAGTCTAGCATGTCTGTTAGATCGTCGACAGTGGCTACAAAGTGGGTGGTGGGTGGGCTTTGAATTTCTTCGTCGTCCGCATCCCAACCATCCTGGCCATAGTCCAGCCAGGTCTCTCCGGATAGTGAGATATGCTTTAGTGAATTTAGGATGTCACCAAAGGGCGAGTGCTGAAAGATGTCCGCCGCAGTGAACTCCATGATCGGCGTCCAATCGGATTCGATTGGCAGGGGCGCAGGAGGTTCGGAGTCCGGCAGGGAGTCCGGAATCTCGGAGTCACGAGCTTTATAAGGGACAAGGTCAAAGTTCGGCTCCATCGCCGCGGAAGTGGCAGCCCCCGAGGCGGTGTCTAGCCACCGGTCCTCGATCTGGGCGATCGGCTCCGGACTGAGGGCCGGAGCAGATTCGTGTGCGGCCACCAAGGCACTGTCCGGCGGCAGAGCTAAATCGTGCCCATCGTGACAGCGCGGCACGCTCGGCTGTGGCTCGAGTCCGTCGAAGATCAAGTCCCCGCGGATGTCGGCCGTGAAGTTTAGGCTTCCGAACCTGACCTAATGGCCAGGGGCGTAGCTTTCGATCTGCTCCAGATGGCCAAGCGAGTTAGCCCGCAGTGTGAAGCCGCCAAATACGAAGATCTGTCCGGGGAGAAAGGTCTCGCCCTGGACGGCGTTGTTGATTGAAGAAGCCATCGAGCCTATCGGTGACGACACAGAGGAACTCTTAATGAAAGCACCAATGTCGGTGTCAAAACCGGCGGATCTCGGGTAGGGCGTCCCGAACTATGCGTCTAGGCGGATGGTAACAGGAGACGAGGGACACGATGTTTTACCCAGGTTCGGGCCCTCTTGATGGAGGTAAAACCCTACGTCTTGCTTGATTAATATTGATGATATGGGTAGTACAAGAGTGGATCTACCACGAGATCAAGGAGGCTAAACCCTAGAAGCTAGCCTATGGTATGATTGTTGTAATGGAGGTTATGTCCTACGGACTAAAGCCCTCCGGTTTATATAGACACCGGAGAGGGCTAGGGTTACACAGAGTCGGTTACAATGGTAGGACATCTACATATCCGTATCGCCAAGCTTGCCTTCCACGCCAAGGAAAGTCCCATCCGGACACGGGACGGAGTCTTCAATCTTGTATCTTCGTAGTCTTGGAGTCCGGACACCCCCCAGTCCAGGACTCCCTCAAGACGTATCAGGCATCCCCAAGCTTAATTCCTGCTCGTCCTTGAGTAGGTAAATGATAAAAAAGAATTTTTGATGCGGAGTGATACTTTGGCATAATTTCAATGTAAATCTTCTTAATCGTGGTATGAATATTCAGATCCGAAAGATTCAAGACAAAAGTTCATATTGACACAAAAATAATAATACTCCATGCATACTAATCAAAGCAATCATGTCTTCTCAAAATAACATGGCCAAAGAAAGTTATCCCTAAAAAATCATATAGTCTGGCTATGCTCCATCTTCCCCACATAAAATATTTAAATCATGCACAACCCCGATGACAAGCCAAGCAATTATTTCATACTTTAACATTCTCAAAACTTTTTCAATCTTCACGCAATACATGAGCGTGAGCCATGGATATAGCACTATATGTGGAATAGAATGGTGGTTGTGGATAAGACAAAAAGAGGGTAGATAGTCTCACATCAACTAGGCGTATCAACGGGCTATGGAGATGCCCATCAATAGATATCAATGTGAGTGAGTAGGGATTTCCATGCAACGGATGCATTAGAGCTATAAGTATATGAAAGCTCTACAAAAGAAACTAAGTGGGCGTGCATCCAACTCGCTTGCTCACGAAGACCTAGGGCATTTGAGAAAGCCCATCATTGGAATATACAAGCCAAGTTCTATAATGAAAAATTCCCACTAGTATATAAAAGTGACAAAACGAGAGACTCTCTATCATGAAGATCTTGGTGATACTTTGAAGCACAAGTGTGGTACAAGGATAGTAGCATTGTCCCTTCTCTCTTTTTCTCTCATTTTTTTTATTTGGGCCTTTCTCTTCTTTTTTTGGCCTCTTTTTTTATTTTTTATTTTTCGTTCGGAGTCTCATCCTGACTTGTGGGGGAATCATAGTCTCCATCATCCTTTCCTCACTTGGTACAATGCTCTAATAATGATGATCATCACACTTCTATTTTTCTTACAACTCGATACTTAGAACAAAGTATGACTCTATATGAATGCCTCCGGCGGTGTACCGGGATATGCAATGAATCATGAGTGACATGTATGAAAGAATTATGAATGATGGCTTTGCCACAAATACAATGTCAACTACATGATCATGCTAGCAATATGACAATGATGGAGCGTGTTATAATAAACGGAACGGTGGAAAGTTGCATGGCAATATATCTCGGAATGGCTATGGAAATGCCATAATAGGTAGGTATGGTGGCTGTTTTGAGGAAGGTATATGGTGGGTGTATGATACCGGCGAAAAGTGTGCGGTATTAGAGAGGCTAGCAAAGGTGAAAGGATGGGAAAAAGTGCGTATAATCCATGGACTCAACATTAGTCATAAAAGAACTCATATACTTATTGCAAAAATCTAGAAGTTATCAAAGCAAAGTATTACACGCATGCTCCTAGGGGGATAGATTGGTAGGAAAAGACCATCGCTCGTCCCCGATCGCCACTCATAAGGAAGACAATCAATAAATAAATCATGCTCCGAGTTCATCACATAACGGTTCACCATATGTGCATGCTACGGGAATCACAAACTTCAACACAAGTATTCTTTAAATTCACAATTACTCAACTAGCATGACTTTAATATCACCATCTTCATATCTCAAAACAATTATCAAGCATCAAACTTATCTTAGTATTCAACACACTCAAAAGAAAGTTTCACATATCTTAAATACCAAGTATATTAACATTAAGTGAATTACCATGCTATTAACGACTATCAAAATAATCTAAGTGAAGCATGAGAGATCAATAGTTTCTTTAAAACAAATCCACCACCGTGCTCTAAAAGATCTAAGTGAAGTACTAGAGCAAAAATATCAAGCTCAAAAGATATAAGTGAAGCACTATGAGCAAAACTATCAAGCTCAAAAGATATAAGTGAAGCACATAGAGTATTCTAACAAATTCCAATTCATGTACGGCTCTCTCAAAAGGTGTGTACAGCAAGGATAATTGTGTTAAACTAACAAGCAAAGACGCAAATAATACAAGACGCTCCAAGCAAAACACATATCATGTGGTGAATAAAAATATAGCTCCAAGTAAATTACCGATGGAAGTGGACGAAAGAGGGGATGCCTTCCGGGGCATCCCCAAGCTTTGACTTTTTGGTGTCCTTGGATTATCTTGGGGGTGCCATGGGCATCCCCAAGCTTAGGCTCTTGCCACTCCTTCTTCCATAATCCATCAAAATAATTCACCCAAAACTTGAAAACTTCACAACACAAAACTCAACAGAAATATCGTGAGCTCCGTTAGAGAAAGAAAACAAAAGACTACTTCAAGGTACTGTAATGAACTCATTATTTATTTATATTGGTGTTAAACCTACTGTATTCCAACTTCTCTATGGATTATAAACTAATTTACTAGCCATAGATTCATCAAAATAAGCAAACAACACCCGCAAAACAGAATCTGTCAAAAACAGAACAGTCTGTAGCAATCTGTAACTAATGCAAACTTCTGGAACTCTAAAAATTCTACCAAAATAGGAAGTCCTGGACAATTTGTTTATTGAACAGAAGCAAAACGAATCAATGCAAAATCACATTTCTGTGATTTAACAAAATTATAATCGTGCGTGCAAAGTTTCTGTTTTTCAGCAGAATCAAATCAACTATCATCGTAGGTTATCCTATAGGTTCTACCTGGCAAAAACACTAATTAAAACATAAACCACATCCAAACAGAGGCTAGATGGATTATTTATTCCTAAACAGAAGCAAAAAACAAAAAACACAAAATAAAATTGGGTTGCCTTCCAACAAGCGCTATCGTTTAACGCCCCTAGCTAGGCATAAAAGCAAGGATAGATCTAGGTAGTGCCGTAGTAATAAGATAGATTGGTGAAACTCATTTCATATTCTCTACGTTCGGCAGCAAGTTTTAGTTGAGGTAAGAAAAATTAATCAAAAGGGCTAAATTTAATAGGGCAAAAATTCCCAAGATCAATTTTAGGAGGTATAGGTTCCTCTTTCGGCCCTTCATAATGCACAACCAATTCATCATTATAAGCGTCCTTTTGACAAAATCTTGTGAGTCTACACTCAAGAGAGTATCCTAACTCATTATTTCGAATAGCCAAATCATCATTAAGTTCAGAGATTCTATCAATTAAAATGTTGGTTGGCACCTTTTTTCTAAGGTTTTCATTGAAAGCAACATAGTCAAGAGATTGAAAACGGATAATTTCTTCCTGATCAAAGAGGATAGATTCTATGGGAGGACGGCCGGCGTCCACCCTATAATGCGCAAAGATTTATTTGGACTCTTTTATTATAAATCTGAATTCATGGGCCAAAAAGATAGTAGCGGCACGCTTAACAGAGGAGTGTTCGATATTAGAAAATTTTAGGAAAATCCTTTGTATAGAGGGGTGCATATGTATAAATTGCCTTTCAAGTTCAACGATAAGCATGGCAATGGCATCAGCAAGACTACTGGTTCTATAAAGAATAGAACTGCCCATAGAGGGCAAAGCACTAGCACAAGTAAAGAAATCTTGAATAACTCCTTTTCCAATAATATTACCACTACCGATTCGAAATCTTTTTGTATGATAGGTAGGGGATTCTTCAGCAGGAGCTTCAGAATTTTCCATGATATTATTATCGCCAATGTCGGCAATAAATTTCCCAATTTCAGACATAACGACAAGCAAGCAAACTAACAAACGAGCAAAAAGGCAATGGGAAAAAGGCAAGCGGGAAAGAGAGGAGAAGATTGGGAAAAAGAGGGCGAATAAAATAGCAAGGGTGAAGTGGGGGAGAGGAAAACGAGAGGCAAATGGCAAATAATGTAATGCGAGAGATAGGGATTGTGATGGGTACTTGGTATTGTTGACTTGCTTGCGTGTGCCTCCCCGGCAACGGCGCCAGAAATTCTTCTTGCTACCTCTTGAGCACTGCGTTGGATTTCCTCGAAGAGGAGAGGATGATGCAGCAAAGTAGCGTAAGTATTTCCCTCAGTTTTTGAGAACCAAGGTATCAATCCAGTAGGAGACCACGCACAAGTCCCTCGTACCTACACAAAACAATAGCTCCTCGCAACCAACGCGATTAGGGGTTGTCAATCCCTTCACGATCACTTACGAGAGTGAGATCTGATAGAGAAAATAAATAATATTTTTGGTATTTTTGATAGATAGATGCAAAGTGAAAAGTAAAAGGCAAAGTAAAAAAAAGCAAGTAAATAAAGTGATATAGATTGATATGATGAGAATAGACCCGGAGGCCATAGGTTTCACTAGTGGCTTCTCTCAAGAGCATAAGTATTCTACGGTGGGTGAACAAATTACTGTTGAGCAATTGACAGAATTGAGCATAGTTATGAGTATATCTAGGTATGATCATGTATATAGGCATCACGTCCGAGACAAGTAGATCGAAACGATTCTGCATCTACTACTATTACTCCACTCATCGACCGCTATCCAGCATGCATCTAGAGTATTAAGTTAAAAATAGAGTAACGCCTTAAGCAAGATGACATGATGTAGAGGGATAAATTCATGCAATATGATAAAAAAACCATCTTGTTATCCTCGATGGCAACAATACAATATGTGCCTTTCTGCCCCTTCTGTCACTGGGAAAGGACACCGTAAGATTGAACCCAAAGCTAAGCACTTCTCCCATTGCAAGAACTACCAATCTAGTTGGCCAAACCAAAAGGATAATTCGAAGAGACTTGCAAAGATAGCTCAATCATACATAAAAGAATTCAGAGAAGATTCAAATATTGTTCATAGATAATACTGGATCATAAACCCACAATTCATCGGTCTCAACAAACACACCGCAAAAAGAAGAAGATTACATCGAATAGATCTCCACAAGTGAAGGGGAGAACATTGTATTGAGATCCAAAAAGAGAGAAGAAGCCATCTAGCTACTTGCTATGGACCCAAAGGTCTGAAGTAAAATACTCACACCTCATCGGAGGGGCTATGGTGTTGATGTAGAAGCCCTCCGTGGTAGATGCCCCCTCTGGCGGAGCTCTGGAACAGGCCCCAAGGATGGGATCTCGTGGATACAGAAGGTTGCGGCGGTGGAATTAGGTTTTTGGATCCTGTTCAGATCATTTGGGGATACGTAGGTATATATAGGAGGAAGGAGTACGTCGGTGGAGCAACAGGGGGCCCACGAGGCAGGGGGCGCGCCCAGGGGGGCGTGCCCCCCACCCTCGTGACCGCCTCTTTTGTTCCTTGGAGTAGGGTCCAAGTCTCCTGGATCACGTTCGGTGAGAAAATCATGTTCTCGAAGGTTTTATTCCGTTTGGACTCCGTTTGATATTCCGTTTCTTCGAAACACTGAAATTGGCAAAAAAACAGCAATTCTAGGCCGGGCCTCCGGTTAATAGGTTAGTCCCAAAAATAATATAAAAGTGGAAAATAAAGCCCAATATGGTCCAAAACAGTAGATAAAGTAGCATGGAGCAATCAAAAATTATGGATACGTTGGAGACGTATCAACAGGGGACGGCGCGTTCGGCGCATGAGCTCACCGCGGGAGCGTGGGGTCTAGGCAGAGGGCTCAGAAGGGGTTCGGGGAGGTCCGGCGAGGGAGAGGACGAGACGGACGACGGCGAAGGGGACGAGGCAGCCCAGCGTCAGCGCAGTTGCGGACGAGGTGGCGAGGGTGTCCAGCGAGGCGGGGCTCCTCGGAGGAGGTCCGGCGAGGGAGGAGAGGCCTCCGGGCGGCGGGCGGCGGTGGGAGCACCGCGGGGTCGAGCCCCGATCTGGATCGAGGGGAGGAGAGCGGGCGACGTGGGGAGAGTGGGGGTGAGGGAATCGGGAGAAGTGGGTGGGGGTTAGGGTTCGGGGAGGTGGCCTTGTAGGCCAGAGGTAGTGGGGGGCGGCTGGGCCACGCGGTTCAGCTGGGCCGAGGCCCAGCGAGGTGGAAGTCCTGATGTTTTCTCCCTTTTCTTTTATTCTGTCTCTGTTTCCTATTTAAAAGAGCCACTAAAATATCTTTGTTAAATGTGGCACTTTGCACAAAAATATAGGAACAAAGTGAAGCTGCATAAAAAGTTTGGGGTCACAAGGAGTAGGCTAACCATTTTTAGAAATTGGAAAAGCCAATGTAATTATTGTTGGCCCACAAAATAAAATCCCAGGGGCATTTTGGGAACTCAAAAGAGGTTGGTTCCAACATGAAAAATATCCCAGGATTATTTGCCACACTTTGAACATTTTAGTTTTCATGTTTGACAAACTTGGATTTTTGACTTTGAATTTGAATTTGAATCCGAACAGTGATTTGGATCAAGTGGGGATTAGCAATAGTAATGCGATGATGTGGCACCATTAATAGGGGTTTACTATAGCTTAATTATCCGGGCGTCACAATTCTCCTCTACTACAAGAAATCCCGTCCCGAGATTTAAGGCGTGTAATAAGGGGGAAGCTATAAGGATGGACGTCTGAAAGGATCGACATCCGGTAGTTATCTCAAGGAAGAAGATTTTAGAAGCACCAGGAATGCATCGAGAGTGCTATAAGAAGGTATACCAAGTTTCAACTAGGTATGCATCCAGCTGATGCATAAAACAGGTGATGAAGGGGTTCAGAGCAATGGGAAAATTATTGCGTCTGATACCAGAATAGATCGCTAGGAAGGTGGCTCGTGATTTACATACGAAGCCAAGTGCGAGGAATAACTTAGAAAACTGGGATGTACATGAGAGTCAGGTTTTGATCCTGTGGAACTGTGGGTTATGGGCCCACCATGTGGGTTAATACCAGGAAGGCGCTAATCATTTTGCACGATAATGATAGCAAGGCAGGTCAGAGGATAACGTGTCAATTATGTTGGCAACAACGTTGGTACCAAGGGCGAGGGATGAAGAGAACCATTCCTGCTCGTTAAGACAAGGCGGACCAATAGGCAAAGTTCTCGTCCATCGGTGGCTACCAGAATGTCATCAACAATAGTAACAAGGTCTTACTGACAGAGTTGTACATCGAGGCATTTACATAAGCAGTGAATTATCACTACTCATATATGTTACGTTACAAGAAAGTTTAAACCAAATAATGGAAAGGAAAGTGTAGACATCGAATCAGTTATCGGTGTTCTCGAGTGTCTAACAACTCGGAACCCATAGAAACTTGGAATCAGCGAGAATTAATAGTTCATGAAGAACTCATAAGATGTTATGTAGTTCCGTGATATTCTCGAGATACCAGAGGGTAGTACTCAAGGGTAGAGCAGAATAGAGGTTGGACAGGTGAAATGATCTACAGAAGACAAGTACTTCAACTTGTTCGAGAAATGGTATCAAAGAACAATATGGTCGGAACCACGGTTGAAAAGGACCAAACATAGATACAAAATAAACTTGTCACAAGGGGATTATTATTATTACAAGAAGCTTCCATGATAAGTTCCACATCGTGTCCATGGGCATGAACACAAAGTTCAAGGTCGACACCCACTTCTCAATTGCATAACCTTTCATTCACTTCTCATTTTAGACGAAGCCATAGTGTTGAGATTTTATCTGGCATAACACCAGTAGAGTATGACCTGTGGAAGTTTCCGGGTTCATACAGATTATGGAAGGCATAGGTTCAACCCATCAGGGTATCTTAGGAACACATACCACAAACTTTAGGAATAAATAACTCAAGCTCGGAAGCAGAGCATGGTTGACAAAAGCAGGGGATACAATCTACCAAAGGCATTATGTATCCGAGGAAAAGCTCATAAGGTTACTGAATATGAAGTACCCTATTGGATAAAACCCAACAAAGGACCTGGAGGTCCACAATGGATCTGATGTGAGTATCGGTACTCAACCAGAAGAAGAAAGAATTCAAAGAGGTCAGGTTATAGAAACAACTGACTAATTCAAAGCTCAAATACAAAGGAATTATGGTTTCCAAATGGGGGGATCAGAAGTAGAGGCTTTGATCAAAGACAAGTAAGTTGAATAGACATAGATCGGCAATCAATCAAGGCTTGATTCGCTAAACACCAACTCATGTCTGGAGTGACATCTGAACCAAGGGGAGAATTTTAAATAGGACTGATGATCGCAAGCATTCGCAAACGAATCGAATCAAATGCTCGAAATTATGATGACAAAGGATGCTAATGAGTATTGCTAGACATATGGAAGTAACCATACTGCAAGCAGATAAATATTAGTAGAGCATTAGTTGGAGAGGACTATCGGAAGATCAGATGGAATTCCAATATATCTTGTGAATCACATGAACAATTGTGGATGAACGAATACTTGGCAAGCGCGAGTAATTATCCGTTGGGGATATTCATGTGGCAAAGAACTGCAAGGTAGTAGGCTCAACGGATTCTCAGGACAACAGAGAGTAATTCGGGGCATCTTGTAATAACAAGAGCAACTGGGATGGAGGTATGAACGGCAATGTAGGTAGTTACCCATAAGGATTTATCGGTGGTAGGGATCGCAACGGCGAATGGCACAAGGGTCTCGGGAAAACAATGGAGAGTATCTTTAGAATCTTTTGTTGCACCAAGCAATCATCTGGAGTGAGGGGCTCTCCGGGAGAAAGTATTTACAAGAACCTAGAGTTAGATTTAATAAAACCATTTAACCCGAATAGAAGAGAGATTAGAGTCCCAGAGTAAAGGTCGAGGAGTAAAAGATCCTAATACTACCCAATGGCAACATGGGCCCGTAAGCCACACAACCATGTTAGTAAAACAGTTTTTCAAAGACTAGACTCAACTTCGGCCAAGGAGTTGGAAAGGGGGATCCTACAGGCAGTCGGCTCTGATACCAACTTGTGACGCCCCCGATTCAATCGTACACTAATCATACACGCAAATGTGTACGATCAAGATCAGGGACTCACGGGAATATATCACAACACAACTCTAGACACAAATCAAAATAATACAAGCTTTATATTACAAGCCAGGGGCCTCGAGGGCTCGAATACAAACTCGATACACAAGAGTCAGCGGAAGCAACAATATCTGAGTACACACATAAGTTAAACAAGGGGTGCCTTAAGAAGGCTAGCACAAAAGCAACAACGATCGAAGAGGCAAGGCCTCCTGCCTGGGCCTCCTAACTACTCCTGGTCATCGGCGGTCTCCATGTAGTAGCATCCATCGGCAGTGGCATCTGGCTCCAGGGATCCATCATCTGGTTGCATCAACCAGAAAGAAGAAAGAAGGAGGAAAAGGGGGAGCAAAGCAACCGTGAGTACTCATCCAAAGTACTCGCAAGCATCAGATCTATACTAAGTATGCATTGGTATCAAATAGAAGGGTTGTATCTTTGGACTGAACTGCAGAATGCCAGAATAGAGGGGGAAGGCCTAGCCTATCGAAGACTAGCATCTTCAAGCAGCTCCAAGCATCTTGCAGCATGTAGAAGAATAAAGAATATCAGTTTAATATTTAACAAACATGTTGTAACATTAATGCCCAGAGATCCTTCCTCGACTCCCTGCGAGAAAGCAATCCCGGAGCCACATATCTCGAGTATCCATTTGTAGTTGTATAAGATCAGGATATAAGTCTGAATGTCCGTTACCATGGACACGGCTATTAATAGATAATCTTCCCTGCAGGGGTGCACCATGTTTCCCAACACGCTCTATCACTCTGGCCGGACACACCTTTCTGGGGTCAATGCCCGGCCTCGGAAGATCAACATGTCGCAGCCCTAACTAGGCTCAACAGAGAGGTCCCCACCGGTCTACATCCTAAGCACTCCGGGGTCTTGGGCCCATCGTTCGCAGCACTCCGGGTCGTTGTACGACGAGCTGGGACAAGCACCACCTCATACTGGATGGCACCGGCCCGACAGGCCCACGATGCTGAACTGGACGTCTGACAAAGATTTGGCTGATACGACGACATTGAGGCCCATAACTATTCTCGCGTGGTGGTTAGTGCGTAAAGGCCAAAGGCCAACTCAGAACAAATACCCAAACCATAGTGTATTATTAGCTTGCGGAGGCGAGCAGAGACTCACGATCGAAGTGACCCCGTCGCCCTGTCTCGTGTACTTATGACAAGGGCCCAGAATGCCCGGCCGTGCCACGTCATTATCTTGCGGGTGCTCTCCGGGCCCGCCCGACTTTCACCAAGGTCTCAAGTAAAGTCATTGTAACCGTGTGTCCAAACATCAAGGGGAAAACCCTAGGAATCACCCCCGGTGGATTCCACTCGATGTAATCATCAAGGTGAACGTAAGAGGAACCACCCTCGAGGTTCACACTTGAGGTGTTGCACGACAGAGCCATATTAGGAATGGTGAAGGAGGAACCACCCTCGATGACCACGACCGAATAGCTGCACTATAGAGATCTCATTAGGAGTGATGTATGAGGTTCCACCCTCGGCACTCGATGGTAACTCTGTAGAGTCGAGCAACAAAAGGGGCGTGATGTGATGTGAGGTGTCGGGCTCTGGTCGTCGATCACGTTGATCGAGTCGTCGTTGATGAAGCAGGGGAAACAAGGACAAGGTGGGGGTCACTGATGGATCACTAACCAACCTATACTAAGCAGTTTAGGATAAGCAGGTAGGTAACAATAGCAGGTACAAAAGCAGGCTATGCATTAGAATAGGAGCAATCAATTACAGTAGCAAAATCTAATGCAAGCATGAGAGAATAGAATGGGCGATATCGGGATGATCAAAGGGGGGGCTTGCCTGGAAGCTCCGCAAGGGACGAAGGGGCATCGTCGACGTAGTCGATCACATGGGCATCAGCAGCGGTCTCGGGGTCTACCAGAGAGAAGAGGGGGAAGAAACAGTAAATATAATGCAACAGATGCAACACAGATGTATGACAGGGTAACACGCAGAGCTAGGGGTGTTTTAACGGGGTGCTACACGATACCGGTGAAGTGGAATAACATCCGGGAAAGTTTTCCCGGTTCCGGACGTCTGTTAGAGAGATGAGCCGGAGGGGAAAAGTTCAATGTTGGCTATGCTAGGGACGTGTGGCAGGCGAACGGACCGCGTGATCAGATTCGTCTCGTCGTTCTGAGCAACTTTCATGTAGAAAGTTTTTCGATCCGAGCTACGGTTTAATTTTTATGATTCTCCAAAGATTTAATGATATTCTGCAATTTAATTTAATTCAAAAATAATGAGTAAATGCTAGGTGCACCCAGATCTGTGTACACATAAGTGTACTGGAGGGTTACATGTGGGTTCAGGGGGTACCAGTTGACCAGTCAATGTTTGACTGGTCAACAGGGGTGTGGAGCCACCCTGTCATTGACTACTAACTAATTAACTAATTAATTAGGTAACTAATCAGGTTAATTAAGTTAAGTTAATTAAACTAATTAATTAATCAATATTTATTTATTTCATTAATATTATATACATTTTTTATATTTTTCTTTTTATTTATACATTTTTTTGTTCTTATCAAGGGGCTGGCCCCCATGTGTCATAGGCACCAGGGGCCAATGGGTCGGGCAAACGGGTGATGGGGCACGGGCGACGGCGCCCGTCGGGGTGGAGGGGCGAGGCCAGCCGACCGGGGCTATGCCCAGCAGCGGCGAGGCCACGGCGGGGCGGCGCTGGGGTGCGGCACGGGCGAGCGTCGGGAGCCGGCCGCGGGCGCCGTTGGGCGGAAGCGGCGGCCGGCGATGGGGACGCAGGCGAGCAGCAGGGTCGAGCGGGGGTAGAGGCGGGCGGCGTTCGGGCGAGGCGCGCGCCGTGAGCACGAGCATGGCCACCGGGCGCGTGCGGGACGATGACCGCATGTGGTGGCTACTTCGACGAGGTCGAAAGGGGGACAGGGGACGACGCGTTCGGTGCATGACGCGGGAGCGTGGGGTCTAGGCAGAGGGCTCTGGGGGGGGGTCGGGGAGGTCCGACGAGGGAGAGGACAAGGCGGACGACATCGATGGGGACGAGGCAGCCCGGCGTCGGCGCGGTCGCGGACAAGGTGGCGAGGGCGTCCAGCGAGGCGGGGCTCCGCGGAGGAGGTCCGGCAAGGGAGGAGAGGCCTCCGGGCGGCGGGCGGCGGCGGGAGCACCGCGGGGTCGAGCCTCGATCTGGATCGAGGGGAGGAGAGCGGGCGACGTGG
The DNA here is from genome assembly GCA_963921465.1 of Triticum timopheevii. Lineage (NCBI taxonomy): Eukaryota > Viridiplantae > Streptophyta > Magnoliopsida > Poales > Poaceae > Triticum > Triticum timopheevii. The sequence goes on from OY997264.1 coordinate 332,718,963, forward strand.
GGAGATTGGGGGTGAGGGAATCGGGAGAAGTGGGTGGGGGTTAGGGTCGGGGAGGTGGCCTTGTAGGCCAGAGGTAGTGGGGGGATGGGCCGGCTGGGCCGAGGCCCAGCGAGGAGGAAGTGCTGATGTTTTCTCCCTTTTCTTTTATTCTGCCTCTGTTCCTATTTAAAAGAGCTACTGAAATATCTTTGTTAAATGTGGCACTTTGCACAAAAATAGATAGGAACAAAGTGAAGCTGCATAAAAAGTTTGGGGTCAGAAGGCGTTGGCTAACCATTTTTAGAAATTGGAAAAGCCAATGTATTTATTGTTGAACCACAAAATAAAATCCCAGGGGCATTTTGGGAACTCAAAAGAGGTTGGTTCCAACATGAAAAATATCCAAGGATTATTTGCCACCTTTGAACATTTTAGTTTTCATGTTTGACAAACTTGGATTTTTGACTTTAAATTTGAATTTGAATCCGAACAGTGATTTGGATTAAGTGGGGATTAGCAACAGTACTGTGATGACGTGGCACCATTAATAGGGGTTTATTGTAGCTTAATTATCCGGGCGTTACAATTCTCCTTCATCATGACAAATTTAGAAGAGAGGATATCCAACCACTCATTGACAAAATACTAAAGAGGATTGCAGGTTGGAGGGGTAAACTTCTCTCCTACAAAGGGAGGCTCATTCTCATCCAGGCTTGCCTTGATAGCATCCCTCTCTACTTACTCTCCTTTAAATTCCTAAAGTGGGCTATTGAGCTGATTAACTCCCATATGGCCAATTGCCCGTGGAATGATTTTGAAGGGCATAGGAAAGTTCACCTAGCTAACTGAGACTAGTTTACATGAAAAAAGAATTTGAAGGTCTGGGCATCCCAAACCTACAAGATATCAATTTGTGTTTGTTAGGCTCTTGGGTTAAAAGGTGCTATGAGGGTGACGTAAGCCTTAGAGGTTGATCATTGACCATAAATATTTAGCTGGCAGCCCAACATCTTTGCCACCAGCTCTACCCCAAAACTTTCAGATTCTGGAAAGGGGTAAAATCCACTTTCCAGGCCTTGAAGTTTGGATATAGATGGAAAATTGGTAATGGGCATAGAATTAGATTTTGGGAAGACACCTAGTTCACTACTTCTCCATTAGCTGTCCAGTATTGGCCTGTCTACTCTATTTGTAATGAGCAAACTAAAAGCGTTAGAGAGGTTTGGGACGGTCGTCAACTCAAATTGTCTTTTAGGAGGAACTTTGACGGTAGGCTCACGGAACAATGGTACCAACTCATTGAGATAGCTGGGAGCATTACACATACATATGAGATTGGTTCTCTAATTTGGCAGGTTGAGAACAAAGGCCAATACTTTTAGGAGGCACATACATATGAGTTTGGTTCTCTAATGTGGCAGCTTGAGAACAAAGGCCAATACTTTTAGGAGGAACTTTGACAGTAGGCTCATGGAACAATGATACCAACTCACTTAGATAGATGGGAGCATTACACATGCATATGAGATTGGTTCTCTAATTTGTCAGCTTGAGAACAAAGGCCAATACTTAACTAGCTCCTTGTATCATGTAATTAATTTTAGAGGGGTCCAACCTATGTTCATCCCTAGTGTTTGAACTTAGGGTTACCCCTAAAATTCATGTTTTCCTTCGGTTGCTTGCTAAATAAACTCATGACTGGGGACAACCTTAGAAAAATGCATATCATCGAGACGCTTGATTGTGTGGTTTGCACTGAACCAGAATCAATCTTCCACCTTTTCCTTTGATTGTTGTCAAAGATCACTTCAAGTTGGAGGTTTGGATCAACTTTGAATCTGTTGCCAGATTCTGGGTCTCCAACAACAAAAACTCTGCTTTAAATATTGTTCATGCAACAGTACTCTAGGGCTCTCGAAAACAAGAAATTCTATTTATTTTTTACAACAACATCTGGATTTCTATTAAACAGGTATTGAGGCTGGTCCTAAGAATGATCAAATCCTGGTCTGTTTTCTCCCCGGAACAGAGCGAGGTGAGGCTGGAGGCCTTTGCAGGGCACCTGACATGCTTCATCCGGCGTCCCCTGAGGATTTCATGTGGCTGACTGCGCGCCCAGACCACTGAAACAAGCTCAAGATCTCCGATGCCGGCACCTTCCCCGCCTCTCCTGCCAAGAAGAGGGACACCGAGGTTGTTTCCATGCTGTCAAGCCCCATCTCTACACTCTCGGCATGCTGGTCAGTGGTCGCCACAAGCGACTACGGCTCCTCCAATGAAGACCAGGAAGGCTGCCTTGAGGCTCACCTGTGGATAGCTTGTTAGTCTGCGTTTATGTTGAGCTTGCTGGAGGGTGTTTTGCGTTATTTGGTTGTCCAAAAATATGTCCGCACCATTGGCTTAGCTTTTATGTTTTGCTTTTGCTGAACTGCTCCTCTAAGTGAGCTGTTTGTAAGACTTTCTCCTTCGTTTCATTCTGGCAATGGAACCGGGGAGGTAGCTCCCTGTTCTTCTAAAAAAACAATGAGAGTCACGGTGCTAGTGCTACGAAAACTTGAATGCAGAATGATTATTTCATTCCTTGGTCATGTACACAAGCTGAAATAAACCGGTACAAAGTTCCTTTTCAGTTTCAACTGAACAGAACACCGCCACAATCCATCCCTTTACGCATTTCAACAGAACAGCAGCCTCAGGCAGCCGCACTAGGTAGGAAAAATACAGTGGATGGATGGACTGACCATCAGATGCAACACCTGCCGCTTTGCATTAGGTTGTTGCCACTTAAGTCTACATAGAAGTGCCAGGAGGAGAAGAACGGTGGAGGGCACAGAGGGAAAGCACCAGTGTGAACCGTGTGAAGATTCAACGGAGAATAACGACACTGCTTTTGTCTTCTCGCACGCGCAACTCTTAACAGATAGACCTGCAAAAGCAAATGAGGTTTCTTAGCCAGGAGTAGTTCGATTTCGCCAATAGAACTGAACTATACAGCGAGCCAATTACTCTATCTGAAGGGAAAACTAGTCAAAAGGCAAGACAATGCGTATCAGCACACTGCGTTACAGTCGTTGAATACGGCACTCAGGGGGCCTCAGCATATCGCTGTTGACTATTGAGTTCTGACACGTACACGCATGATCTCATCCATCAAGAGAGCACAAGACTAACGAAGCAACATGCTTACATATGGAAACTAAAGTAGATAGGAGATTTTTCCAAGAAAAAGTACTCAGTGTTCTTCAGTCATGTTGCAGCATCTTAAATGAATTTGGGTAGTGAAATGACATTTGCAATATGTTTCGATCATCTACGGGCTGCAAATTTGTGATTGAAATACATGCATGGCTCACGAGCATAACCAATAAGTAGTGTATGGAACCTTGAAACGTTACAGAAATCAGGCGTCAGAACGTACCTCCTACGTGTATCTATGATGCAGAGCACCGCATCGATCAATCTTTGAAGATGACGGTGTCGGCGATGGCCATGAGCGGGCCAAGGCAGTCGGGCGCGAACTTGCGCGCGAACATGTGCTCATAGGTGGAGCTGTTGGACTGGCGTAGCTCGGCGATGAGCCGCGGCGACACCTCTGGCGCGGCATACGTGTGCGGGTGGCCCTCGAAGCTGTCGGTCCAGTTGACGTGCGTGAGCGTGTACCGGGTGCAGCCGGCGGGGTCGGCCATGTCGAGAAGCGTCGGGAAATAGTGCTCCTCCGGGTAGCACGAGTCCTGCGACTCCGGCAGGCACGGCTCCCTAAACTTTCGCCAGAGACGGCGCTCGCGGACGACTAGCACGGCGTGGCGGCGGGCCAGCGTGAAGAACTGGGAGCCGATGCGGAAACGGTCGAAGGGCACCTCCGGGAGCATGGCGTCGTCACCGCGCGCCACGTAGCGCGCGGGCATCTGGGGCTCGCCGGTGAGCACCTCGATATAGCTCGGGAGGCGGTGGTGGTGCGCGGCCTTCGACGGGAAGAGCGCTTCGTAGAGCCGCGGGAAGGAGTGGAGCGGGACGCAGTGCTGCGAGAGCAGCGCGAAGTAGGCGTTGGCCGGGTCGTCGAGTAGCGCGGCGACAAGCAGCCGCCGCGCCGCAGCGATGAGGCTCGGGTCCCCGCGCCGCGTCGGCTTGGCCGCGACGAAGCGGCCCCGGAAGGAAGGCGTAGGGGGGAGCCGCAGCCGCACCGCCGGGTCTGCGTGCACGTAGACGTTGAACCGGTCGGCGTGCCCCGCGAAGAAGCGCTCCCAAAGCGGCGCGAAGGTGAGGTCGGAGTTGGTCAGGAACATGAAGGCCACCTTGGACGCCACCGCCGCGCCCTCGCCGGCGTCGAGCGTCACGCGCCGGGATAGCGCGAGGTCCTCCGGTCCCTCCTCAACTCCCGCACCTCCGCCGCTGATCCCCGCAGCACCACCAGCGGCGGGCGGCGCCTCCTCGTCCCCAACCACCACGGGCAGCGGCAGCGGCAGCGGCGGCGACGACGCGCGAGGGGCCAGGACGAGCAGCGCCGTGAGCGAGGCGAAGAGCAGGAGGGACAGCACCATCGGCGACGACGCCGTCATGGCGATTAATTCCGGCCGCTAATCCCGCACGAAATCGAGGGGAAATCACAATCGACGGACAGAATCGGGGGTCAGAACCTCATCCCGGCGATCAGAATCGAGGGTTTCTATCTATCTATCTGGGAATGCTACGCTAGGAAGGAAGGCAAGCGAGGGAGGGAAGTGGAATGGAGTGGCGCTAGTCCCGTCTCGCGTCCGCCTCTCCTCTCGCTTTCTCCTTCTCTTTGTCTTTGTTTCACTCTCAGCTCGGCGGACACCGACGTGGCAGCAATATCAAGTTTTTTTTTAGGGAAGGCAAGGCAGGAATGAATATCAAGTGCGCCACGGGATTTTCTTTGCTTCGGTCCGTGTCATGCAGGCCCGTTGTTTGGTGGGGTCTCTGTGGCAGTGGGTGTGGAGTAGTATTTTTCTTTTGGAGGGCAAGGCAGGGCGAGGAAGAAGGATGGATGGCTGTCGGGCCGAGTTTGAGGGTAAGGATGAATACGGGCCGTCGGATGCGATTTGCCAAGACAATTGTGTCCTAGTGCGGTTTCTTTGTTAATCGGGCGGTGGTGTAGTGGGGAATCGGATCCGAACCAGTTGCCTAATTTGGGCCCCGTCAGTTTCGCTTTTCTTCAGTATTGATATACCACTTTCTCACGGAGAATTTTGCCAGCAACCGAGGAATTCAATGTTGAGATCAGCAGGGTAGGTAAGCTCGCTGCGAACTGGCTCGCCGAATGCGGGGGATTTGATTATTTGCCACTTATTACTTTACACTTTGACAATTTGCCACTCCTTACAATGGATTTGATCTTGAGATCTTTTACAGTACATCTAAATAATGTGAGCCGTTCATTTCCGGCCATTTAATGGTCTAGATCGATCAATACTACCAGACAAAATCGAAAGTATTTTTTGTTCAAGGGGCAAAATTGGAAGACACACAAAACAAATACAAAACTCTACTTGCTAAAGCCGGCCCGTGTGTTTTCTTCTCCTGTTCACGACTGTACGTAGTGGATCGACCCTTGCCGGACAGTATTTTAGGCCCCGAGGAAACCACCATACGAGGCCAGTACGAGTACGTGATCGGCTGATTGTTCTCCGACGATCAAAGGCACCCCGATGACCCGATCTAATTTCGCCGGAACACGTTAGATGATCCCCGTTGTCACAAGCGACGCGCGTCCCAGACTCCCAGTAGTGATGCTAAGTTGCCCATACAGGCAGCGAACTACATGCCTAGGTGGAAGGCTCGACGTACAGCGTACCCTGGCAAAGCTCACACATTGCCCATGACGAGAAGCATCAGCGATGTCGCGGAGCAAGTGGAACGTCGGCCCTGCGGCGCCGTCGCCGGCGCCGGCGGCCACAAGCCCACAACGACGCCAGGTGTCCAGAACGATGGCAGCTACTTCGTCAACGCCATTAGGGCGAACGGATGGCATGAGCTCCGAAGTGTGACTGATTGTCGGTTAGGCGCAGAAGATGAGCGACGACGGCAACGATGAGGCCTTACGAGGGATTGTACATATTACGAAACAAATAAAATACCAAACCACCCATCTAATCAACGGCTGAGATAATTCAATACTACTCGGTCCCAGCGGTAGTATGATGCACCGTAAAAACTCTCTTGATCTTTTGCCATATCTTACTTTGAACTTTAATTATTTGCCCTTTTTCCCCTAAAAACAATCCTTTCAAATGTATTTGATGGTATATGTTTCATATATACCCAAAGCCAGTGACCATATTGCCCTCTGTACATGTTTGACTGAATTAGACCGAGTCCTTCACGTGAAATTCCTCAAATTCTCTAATGTGCTCGATGAACCATATAGCTTCCTCCCCGCCGGCTGGGCACTCCTCGCAGCCGCCCTTGCTGCTCTTTGGCGCCGGCCCTTGCCGCTCCCCGCCGCCGCACTTGCAGCTCTCTGGCGCCGCCCCTTGCTCCTCCCTGCAACCATCCCATGCTCCTCGTTCCTCCCCACGAGCAACAGCAATAGCAGAACGGGCGCCATGAGTTGGACGAAGGCAAGTGCCAGCCACGAGCACGGCGCACGCGGGGCCCAACCGGCGGCAAGAGTCAGCAGCAGCTCCATGACGCGCGTCCCATGGGGGAGGAGTTTGTTGCCCCGGTGGTCCTCGACCGCGACGCCCCCGTGGTCCTGGGCGGACGCGTCCACGCAGATGAACGAGAATGGCGAGTGAGGACCGTGCCGGCCATGGTGAGCTGGGTGCAGAGGCGTGCGGCCTACGTGCGATGCCAACCCCGACGACCGGCAGGCTCACATGACGCCGCGGTGCTCCTCCACGGGCAGCAAGTCAAGCCGCGATGCGCATGTCGCTCTAGATTTCTGCTCCTCGCGATGCGCATGTCGCATCCAAAGAATCGCTCCTCGAGCTCCGGGCATACCCCCCCCCCCCCCCCCCCCCCCCCCGTTTCGCGCCGACGATGTACGGGCGAGAGCCAGGGCGTGCCGGACGACGACGACGGTGACAACGAGGCGACTGATTCGCTATCTCCCCTGTGTCGTGCTCGTGCGCTTGTGCAGCCCCTGCCGCTGCTTGGTCGCCGTCTAATTAGCCTTGCTAGTTACTAGTGGTGATTAGTGGTGCTGTTGCTGCTTGCTTGCTTGCCCATGCTGCTGTGCTGGCCTCTGCGTTGCCGGGAGTATCCGCCGCCGTCACCACTGTCTCTGAAAGTACGGGCGCGCGCGAAGGAGAGAGTTGGGGAACGGGGAGAGACGCTGTGAGTTGTCAATGGGTGGAGCAGGGACAATCTCGTCTTTTCTCATGGGCAAGGGCAAAAAATCAAAGTCCAAAATAAGATGTGGCAAAATATCAAGTCCAATATAAGCAGTGGCAAATTATCAAAGTGCAAAGTAATAAGGGGCAAATAATCAAATCCCCCGCCGAATGCACGGCAGGGCAGAGGAGAGGCGCATGTGTCCATCGGTATGGTATCCGTATCCTCTAGGAGTAGCCAGCAGCGGCAGCGCATCGATCTGCATCCTCTGCACGCCCGCGTGTCCCATGCATGCCTTGCCTTGGCATCAAGCTGGAGTCTGCTTGAAACTCCACGATATCACACGTGTGGAGCATGCAGAGACCAAGGTTCGTGTCCGCCTGCCAACCATGCTGTGCTAAAAAACCATATATGCATCATCAGATGCTGTGTCACTCTTCTCCACCACCCAGTGCACAAGTGTATCAGTCCGTATCCGTCCCATGACGATGAAGAGGGCGCATGCACCCATAGTTCATTGCTTTGACCTACATGATTTGACTCGCTTGCGGACCTTTTTTAGTTGCTTGCTGACCTTTTAAAATGAAGACTCCACATGCTCTGAGTAGCCGTTAACGTGTTTTTCTAATCAGAATGACTAATTCACATCTACTCCCTTCGTTTCAAAATAGATGACTCAACTTTGTAACTTTTACAAAGTTGAGTCATCTATTTTGAAACGGAGGGAGTAGATGTTTTTTAAGGATGTCACATCTAAGTAGTTCATCACATAATAAGGGGCTTCAAGATTTGTACAAAATATATTTTTAATTCTTTGTGCTGATGTTGTGTGATATGTCACATCTATACAAAACAACGGAAAGGAGTGGCTTCTCCATGTACTAGCGCCGCTGAACGATGTGGGGCGAATGATGATCATGATGATTTTTTGGAGGAACTGGTTTGTCCGGAATGAGTTGGTGCATTGCAAGCCTGCTCCGCCCATGGAAGTTTCAGTACGTTTTCTCCGAAGTTACTTGGATACTTTAATTGGGATCAAGCTGAATCCTCGGGCGGACCCAGCAAAAGGCAAGTCTCCTATAGTATATGAAAAATCGAGGGTAGATGATACCAGCTCTAATGCCCCAGAAGAGAAGGGATGGTGCCCCCCGGCCTGGGGGTGGATTAAGCTGAACACAGATGGCTCTTTTGTTGCGACTGAGCTAGCAGGAGCTGGAATGATCCTACGGGATCATCGTGGAGGTGTTATCTTCTCTTCTTGCAGGGCCCTGTACTCATGTAGAGATGCCCTGGAGACCGAACTATGTGCATGTATGGAAGGCATTTCATTGGCACTTCAACGCAGTGATCTTCCTATAGTGGTGGAGCTGGATTCACAAGAGGCTGCTACTATGATTTCATGTGAAGCTGTTGATCGACCAATCTATGCATCCATCGTCAAGGAGATAAAGTACTTATTGTCATTTAGACAAACTTGTATTACTCATGTTGTTAGAACTCAGAATAAAGCTAGTGATAGATTAGCATTGTTTGCTAGATCTCAAGGTAGGACCATGACCTGGCTTGGGGCTGGCCCGAATGAGGTGATGAACATTGTTAACCTCGATTGTAAGAACACCTTGATTGAGTAATACAAGTTTTGATTCCGCAAAAAAAAGATGAGTCCAAGCCACACCTTTTTTTAATCATCTCCCGCGTGCGCTGGAAAAAAGTCGCGCGTTGGAAAAAATCGCGTTATTGCGCGCGGGCCAAAACGAGCACTCAGACGCGCAATAATTGCATGCAGGGTAAAACTGGTTCAGCGCGCGGAGGAAAATGGCTTCGCACGCGGTGTATTTGCTACATCCGCTCCAGCACGCTGGATAGCGATGATTCGTACGCGACTCCACCAACCGCCAGATCTGAGACATCCAGGCACCGCCGCCCGCACCTTCCCCATTCGCTCCGGTGACCCGTCGACGCTTCCCCCGCCTATCCCCGCGCGCCGCTGCTGCTTCCTCCACCTCCTCTCCTCGCCGCCGCCCCTCGAGCGCACCCTTCCTCCAACGAATAGCGCTCGGCGGCCGTTTGCACCTTAGTGCCCATAAGGTGTTTGACAAAATGCTTGCAAGGTATGTATTTCTTCAACTTTATATTTTGTAGATGAATTTGGTGCATGTTGTTTGTAGTCTTAAAACTAGTTTAAATTCAATATTGCAGATGAGCTCGTACTATGATTCTTCCGATGAAGAATTTGATATTCAAGAGGACGAAGACCTCGCAATGATCCTAGCTATGCACGTCAATAAAAAGCCGAAGCACGATGGTTCGGTTATGGGTCGTCAGAAATTGTGGAGGGATAAGATCGATGCCCACAACAGATTGATGAGGTACTATTTTGTGGAGAATCTCATATGCCCCGAGTCCTACTTTCGGTGCCGTTTTAGGAGGGGCATCGCGTTGTGCAAACGCATTGTGGAGAAACTGGCAAGCCATGATCGGTTTTTTCAGTAAAGAAAGAATGGCGTTGGAGAACTCGGGCATAGCACCTTTCAAAAGGTGACCGTCGCTTTGTGTATGTTGGCATACGGTATTCCGGTGGATCTCGTTGATGACCGCTTAGCCATGGTCAAGCCATCATGTGTGTCAAGCGCTTCGCAAACGGAATTGTGCAAGTGTTTGGTCCGGAATATTTGAAAGCTCCCAATGTTGAAGACACCGTAAGGCTTTTGGAGATGAATAAAGCTCGTGGGTTTCAAGGTATGCTTGTCTCAATAGATTGCATGCATTGGAGTTGGAAGAACTGTCCTAAGGCATGGCATGGACAATTCCACGACCAGAAAAAGGGTTACACTATAATCCTTGAAGTGGTGGCCGATCACGAGACATGGATTTGGCATGCTTTTTTGGAATTCCTCGATCTTTCAATGACATCAAGGTTCTTAATCGGTCACCACTCATGAATAAGATTGCAAATGATGAAACTACACCGGTGGAGTTTGTAGCAAATGGCCATACATACAACTATGGCTACTATCTTGCGGATGACATCTACCCAAGGTGGCAAATATTGCCGATCAAGTACCGAACGTACGGCACCTCCACTTCAGCACACGTTGAGCTCGGTGACGTCCTCCCCTTCTTGATCCAGTAAGACGGGTGAAGTAGTAGATGAGTTCCGACAGCACGACGGCGTGGTGATGGTGATGCTATCTCTGCAGGGCATCACCTAAGCACTCTGAAAATATGACCAAGGGACGAAACTGTGGAGAGGAGCGCCGCACACGGCTAAGAGATTATCGTGGCCTTGTGTCTATCATAGCTTGCCATAGAACTAGTTAAGGCTTGCAAAACATTTAACGGTTTAAAAGTAACTAAAAAAGTCCTCAGCGAAAAAAACAAGCATTTCAGCTCACTACAGGATCAATATATATTGAAAATTTTGTTCTTTTTGTCCAGGACACATGCAGTCATATTTTTTCAATCCCTCCGTTGGATCATGTTATATTATAGGTGTGATGGTTCAGTATTTTTTTCAGAATTTTTGAGAACTTATACACCGTCGAAAACCTTAACTAGTTCTGTGGCAAGCTATTGTAGAAAATCCTACTCCTATATATATATATATATATATATATATATATATATATATATATATATATATATATATATATATATATATATAGACACACACACACACATCACCACTAGTGCCAGGAGGCGCCCCAAGGGGGGTGAATCCCCCTTGGGCTGCTGCCCTGGCCGCCCCCCCTTCCATATTGGCGCGCGGGAGGAATGCAGGGAAGGTGGTGCCCCCCCCCCCTCCACTAGTGCAGAACCGGGCTTTAGTGCTGGTTCGTGACGGCCTTTAGTGCCGGTTGGCGAACCGGCACTAAAGAGTGGGGACTAAAGGTCCCCCCTTTTAGTACCGGTTCGTCACGAACCGGCGCTAAAGTGCAAACACGTGGCACGAGTCAGGCCCGGGTGCGTGTTGGACATTAGTACCGGTTGGTAACACCAACCGGTACTAAATGTTTGGGTGTTTTTTTAATTTTTGCTTTAATTTTGTGTTTTCAATTTGGCTTTATTTTCTATTTAATTCTTTTTTGTTTGCTGGTATTTCACGATACTACAAATTGTACACGTTATGCATATATATAAATATATAGATTTTCTCGTACGTAGAACCGCATATATATATATATATACATACATATATATATATATATATCATCGAATGTCTCACAGCCAACACCATTAACTATTCACACATACACATGTATATACATATATAATTTCTCCTACATGTTGCCTTGGTGCCTTCGGAGCACGATGACAAGTGGTTCATGGGGGCGGTAGCGGGTAATAGTATTCTCCTTTGGGATCTATGACCTGGTCGAGCAAAAATCCGGCTATTTCCTCTTGAAGTGCTTGTATGCGGTCCGATGGTAGGAGCTTATGCCGCACCGACCTGAACTGTTAAGAAAGAGATCAATATGCATGTGTGTTAGTTGTGTGACTACATATCAATAATGGTGTGAATAGTGTTCTGACAAAAACGTACCCAGTCCTGTCTATCAGATCTGCTCCTTTCGCACATCATCATGCGAATGTTCTCGCAAACGTAGAATGCACACAGAATAATCCCCGACGCCTGCCTCAGGGCCTTTACGAGAATGGAATTGAATCAGATAATGATTAATCAAGCATGATAATTAATTAATGATATTGAAACAAGAATTAAAGAGATGGTAGCTAGCTAGTACTACTTAATTACTTACCTTGGGTCGATGCCAAAACAACTTTTTTGGCCACTTGCCTGGAGTCACCTTGATGAACCTTGCCCATGCCCTGCCCGCCGGCAAATAAAATTAATAAAGGAGTTATTAAATAGTTCATATCAGGAACTAATAGTTAATAATGATTGAAATTACCTGTTGACTATCCCCTTCACGATGGTGTAGTCTTTATCTTCTTTAGTTAGTGAGTCCAGTAATTCAACTTTTCCTTCCTCAACTTTAATGTCTAACAAGACCCAGTGCCAACTGCATACGCACACGTTTGCATGTCTTAATTAAGCGGGCATGTGCATAAAATTAATCAACTACCGTAAACCGTATACACTTAATTATTAACATCTAGCTAGCTAGTAAGCAAAAACAGAATTTGTAGTACAAGACAGTGTGACTCACGGGAAGTTGTAAGGAAGTAGTATATCTTCATTGGTATTGAGGCGCTTCAAGAACTCTAGCATGCTTTCCTCTACAACAGCTTGACAATGTTCAATCTCCCATATTTCCTGATTAATGGTATTTGGGTCAATGAACCCAACGCCATAGCGTCCAGCTTTTTTCATTTCATACATCTTCATCCTGCATATAATACCACATAAAAAGAATATAGTGAGGATAATTACATGTAATGATTGATCAAAATTATCACTACATAACTAGCTTGAGACTTAAATTACAGAAAGAAATCACTTACAGACAATAGCAACTGACGATAGACTTGTCGAGTGCGTCTTGATTAAATAACTAAAATAATTCTGGATACTCAATGGCCAGGGCTTTCTCATGGTAATAATGATCATGCTTTACATTCACCATGAGGGACTCTCGATTGGAAATCTTGATAATGTTCATGTACCATTGATGCAATTGATACATTCTCGTTGGGAGGTCCTTGACCTTGTCTGGATGGACCAAAGGTTTGCCCCGGACATATTACCATGCTATTTCCGATTCTTTAAGCATAGGCATGGGCTCGATTTCGAGGAGTTGTCCAACAGAGATATTGAGCATTTGAGCCTGCATTATATGATCCTCTGTTATTACCACATCGCCATGCTAGGGAACGCTAACGGTTTGCCCATAATAATATTTGGCGCGCGTCCTCTCATGTTGTTGGCACAACAAGCGGGGGGATCGCTTGCGCCACCTGTTCTCCCAACTGCGGAACGGTTTTCCCGCATTTTTTGCCAGCTGCTTGTTGGCTCGAGCTTGAGCTCGCTTCCTTCTGTAGTCGTGCTCGATGTGCCTTCCTGATTTGGCGCTCATAGTCCGAGTCAACAGGCTTGGGAGCTGGTTCTCTAGCCATACGAATGAAGTGGTCAATTACTTTCTCAGGCACTTTCTCCTTTAGCAGCGGTGCCGGTTTCGGTCCAAAATGGGCGTCCACTTGGGCTTGCACTATGGCTGCGTTTTGCTCCTTAGTCATGTTGTAAGGCCTCTGAGGAAGAGGAGCGAGGCTTGGACCATATTTATATCGCTTGTCTTCGCCTGTACTTCCTGAACTACCTCGACTCGTACCGCTACGCACCAAAGCTGCGGGATGTCTCTTCTACGATTGCTGAGCTGACGGAGACGGCTGACGTGGAGTTGGACCAGGAGAAGTGGCCAGATGATGTGCCGGACTTGAAGCAGGAGGTGTGGCCTGACACGGTGCCGGACTTGAAATCGGAGAAGTGGCATGACGCTGTGCCGGGCTTGAAACCGGAGGAGTCAGCTCACGCGTTCGGGGACTTGGAGGAGGTGGCGGACTTCGAGGAGGAGTCGTCTCACGCGTTCGTGGACTTGGAGGAGCGGGAGTCTGCTGACTCGGTGGCGGACTTCGAGGAGGAGTCGGCAGACGACGCGGTGTCGGTGGACTTCGAAAGATGATGCAATCCTTTCTCCATAGGATGATACGATGTATGGCCTCTCCCAGTGTGCGCTCGTCTTCACCTCAAGGAATGTCAAGCGTTAGCCCCGAATATGGGTCCACCACTTCATCAACCATGACACGAGCATAGCCCTCTGGAATCGGATGCAATGGCAGGTTGCTTTGGGGGTAACTGGAAAAGCAACGCCGTCCGCCACCGTCATGGATATGTTCTTCATTTTGGAGTGTAGCTCGCAGTTAGTGTTCTCTATGATCTCATCCACAGGGTATGTATCCAGCAGTGTGTCGGCCGGGGCAGAACCAACACTGCTTCTCGGCATGGATGGGTCGGTGCTATCCAATGCTGCCAGATCATCCGCTTGCTGCTGCCGCTGCTGAGACCCCCTTTCCTGGCTAAGTGAGTCGATCTGCTGTTGCTGCTGCTGGAATTTGAGTGCCAGGTCCGCGTGCCTTGCTTCTAGGCCTTGAAGGCGTTCTGCGTCCTGCTTCCTCTGCTCCTCCTCCAGCTTCCTTTTCTTCTCCTCCTCCATCTTCCTTCTTGCACGGCTCCTGTAGTCCTCGTTCCATTCTGAAAAGCCCTCATACCAGGGAATAACGCCCATGCCTCGTGTTCTTTCCGAGTGTTCAGGATTTCCCAGGGCGCGCGTAAGCTCGTCGTTCTCTCTGTTGGGCGTGAACACCCCCCTTCGAGCTTCATCTATTGCGTCAATTATCTTTTGTTCGGCTCCTTTTAGACTTGCCTTCCACGAAACTTCGCCTATCTTCGGGTCCAACGCTCCCCCATGCGCATAGAACCAAGTTCTGCACCTGGGGGGCCAATGCCGGGTAACCAGAGTGACCCCTGCATCCTCCATCTCTTGCTCAAACTTATCCCACTTAGGAAATCCAACCGCGTAGCCACCTGGACCCAGCCTATGGAACTGCGTCTTTCTTGCGGCATTTGCCTTGTTTTTAATCGACCGTTCCTTAGATATTTCTGAATCCTTGAAGGTCACGAAATCGTCCCAGTGTTCTCTTTGCTTCTCTAGTGTTCCCATGAATTCTGGAGTCTTCCTTTCATTAGCGAGGTAGTTGGCCCATACAGTTTTCTTGTGGGTGTTAAATGCAATTGCCATCTTCTTAAGAGCAGCGGCCTTGACTTTCTCCACATCTGCTTCAGTGAAATGATCTGGTAGGGTGAAATGTTCCATCAGAGATTTCAGAAGGTCTTCTTTGGCTCTTTTGTCGACCCAAGTAACACCTGGACGTTTAGTCTTTGGCTCTTTCCATTCTTGAATGGAGATAGGGAGTTTGTCCTTCACAAGAACTCCACACTGACGAGTCCACTTGTTCGCAATGTTCTTAGGCGTGAGGGGTTCGCCACTAGGTTTTGATGGATTCGATGTGGTACTTTACACCATCCTTCAACAATCTGCCCGGGCCTCGCTTTGTCTTGCTGTCTGTAGAAGCAGATTTGCTCGATCCGGAGGGCTGAAAGAAGAAAGATTGATTCGTTAATATATCTTCAATAAAAAAACATGTGATGATCACCATCATGCATGCTTATATAAATATACCTCGCCGGTAGTCTTTGTTATTTGAAGATCAGCATTGTCTGTGTCATCACAAACATTGTCTGTGTCATAATCATAATCATAGTTCATGACTTCATCAGTCCGGTCGTCGAGATCGAATATCTTTTCATCACCCTCTCTGGTATTGTTCAGATATTGGGAGCCGTCATCTGCTTCATTCAGATCATCTAGCCTGTGAGGGCTGCGTATGATGTCGAACAATTCCTCTTCTCTCTCTCTGCCGGTATTGTCCACCATAGCTTTTACTTTACTAATACAGAAGAAATATAAAACAATTTAGTATTCAAATTACAATGCATGAATGCAATTAATCAATAAGGAAAAACTGAATCTCGAATACATCGTCTCGAATATATAATCTCGAATACATTATCGATCGTCTTAATATATATAATCTCGAATACATCGTCTCGAATATTATATATCGAATACATCACTAGCTAGGTACCTAATAAAGATCGAGTACTATAGAAGAATCTAGGGTGCCACTCGCGGTTCCTGGGGCGCGGGCGGTGCACACCCAAAGAGAAGGAACCATCACAGGATCATATCTCCGGTCATCTGCCCAAAGAACCCGCCAAGTAGTGGAGAACCTGACGTCGTCCATAGCAGCCATGTAGCGATGGACGTGCTCATCTTCCTCCCTGATACGGCGAAGCACCACCTCCGGCGGGGCCGGCTGCCTCTGCACCGAATGTGGCCCACGCGAACGACACCAAAGAAGATCAGGGTCGACGACGGGACCCGAGGTCGGGTTCCTCACCAAGCGGCGTGCCCCTCCAAGTAGCACCTCCCAGTGCCAGCCCGGCGGAGCCCAGTCCCGGACATGGGTCCCCTCAAGCAGGACGTCGTCGCGAACGGGTCGACGGCGAGGATGCGGGCCGGGCATATCGTCGAGAACAAATACTAATGCCCGCAAAAAATAACATTTTTTAAATGATTGGATTGTGATAACTAAAATTCTATATATATGCAAATTCTAACTATTTGACATTAATCTAATTCATCTAACTAAAACTAATTCTAAAATTTCCTAATTATATAACTAACATTTCCATAACAATTCTAATATTTATATAACTAAAAAACAGAAAAATTGCTAACATTTCTATAAATATTTCTATAACTAAAAAACAAAAAACATTTATAACATTTCTATAAAACTAACATTTCTAATATTTATATAACTAAAAAACAGAATAATTTCTAACATTTTTATAACTAAAAAACAGACAAATTTATAACAAACAAACTAATGTGTGTGTGTGTAGTGTGTGTGTGTGTGTGTGTGTGTGTGTGTGTGTGTGTGTAGTGTGTGTGTGTGAGTGGACATGGCGGCCGGGGCGAGCTCACCGGCGAGGCGACGACGGGCCGGCGACGATGGGGCGGCAGGACGGGGCGGCGACGACGGGGCGGGGCGGCCGGGGCGATGGGACGGGGCGGCGATGACGGGGCAGGGCGGGGCGCGGCGACGGGATGGGGACGGCCGGGGCGGCGACGTCGACGGGTCCGGCGACGAGGGGCGGCGACGGCCGGGGTCGGCGACGAGGGGCGGGGACGGCGACGATCGGGGCTGGGCGGCGCGACGGAGGGAAACAGAGGGAAGAACAGAGGGAAACTGAGTTTTTTTCAAGTGTAGTATATATAGGATGGACCTTTAGTACTGGTTGGAGCCACCAACCGGTACTAAAGGTCTGTTTTGGCCAGGCCAAGCGGCGGGAAGCGCACCCCCTTTAGTACCGGGTCGTGGCTCCAACTAGTACTAAAGGGGGGGGGGGGTCTTTAGTACCGGTTGGAACCACGACCCGGTACTAAAGGGGGTGCGCTGGCTCCAGGCGGTGCGCAAGTTTAGTCCCACCTCGCTAGTCGAGGGGCTACCGCACTGGTTTATAAGCCGCAGTGCGGTAGCTCTCTCGAGCTCCTCTCCTTACCTGGCCTACTGGGCCTACCTGTCCTCTTCGCCCAATGGGCCTACTGGGCCTTTGCGGGCCTGCATCCTGGCCCAACAAAAGGTTGTGTTGCTAGTCGTATGCAGGTCGCTTTGGCCCAGTAGGCGGGCTTTTTTTTCTTAATTTTTTTCGCTTTATTTATTTTTGTTTTATTTATTTTTGAGTTGTTTTTTGCTGTATTTAGAGTTTCTTTGTGAATATTTTTTGCTTTCGGTACAAAAAAATTACAAACTTTCTGTTAGTGCCGGTAGTTTTCAAATTTGAATAGTTTAAATTTTGAATTATTTGAAATTTGTGTGAATCACTAGTTTGTGAATAACTTAACTTTGAAAAAAGTTTTTCCAGTGATTCTTTTTTCTTATGTTTAATATTAGTGTGTTTTATCATTATATTCAATTTGGTAATGCTTAGGTTATTTAAAAAATGAAATGCCTTTGTAACAGTTCAGTTTTCGTCGGAAACCCTGATACTTCGAAAGAGATTGTCCATTTTATACACGAAGTGCATCCAGTTTTTGCCGTAACCCTCTCTACTTTCTTGCACATGCTATTTGTATGAAATTATGATACCATGCCAACTTTCAATCTTTCTGAGTGTATTTGAAATGCTTTTCAATTTCAGGGTATTTAGCTGGAAAAAATCAGTAAATGCATGAAAAGAATTTGTTTGCACATAAAATTTCTTCGCGTTTCAAATGCCAAAACACATAACTACCCTAACTATTACAGACATTCCCTCCTGGGTGTGAAACACAAAAGAAAGTGATGATAGTGAAGCCGATCACATCCCAGATCTTTCGGTGTGAAACTTTTTCTTCGCGTGTGTCCCTTTGCGCCGTAACCATGGAAAATCTTCATCATTTAACAGGATGCTCGTGTCAATATTCACTGTGAATGGAGCAATTTCATCAAACTTTTCATAATCTTCTGACATGTCTGTCTTGTCATCCACTCCCATGATGTTTCTTTTTCCTGAAAGAACTATGTGGCGCTTTGGCTCGTCGTATGATCCATTCGCTTCCTTATCTTTTCTTTTTCTCGGCCTGGAAGACATGTCTTTCACATGAAAAACCTGCGCCACATCATTGGCTAGGACGAATGGTTCGTCTGCATACACAAGATTGTTGAGATCCACTGTTGTCATTCCGTACTGCGTGTCTTCCGTTACCCCGCCTCGTGTCATATTGACCCATTTGCACCGAAACAAAGGGACCTTCAAATCACCTGATCCATAGTTAAGTTCCCATATGTCCTCTATGTAACCATAATATGTTTCCTTTCCCGTGTTGGTTGTTGCATCAAAGCGGAAACCACTGTTTTGGTTGGTGCTCTTCTTATCTTGGGCGATCGTGTAAAATGTATTCCCATTTATCTGGTACCCTTTGAAAGTCATTATATTCGAAGATGGTAATTGGGACAGCGAGTACAGGTCATTTTGAATGTCGCCATCATTCAGGGCACATTTCTGCAACCAACCGGCGAAAGTCCTTGTTTGTTCGCGTGTAATCCAGTCGTCAGACTTCTCTGGGTGTTTGGACTGTAGAAAATTCTTGTGTTCCTCCATATACGGAGCCACCAAGGCGGAATTCTGTAGAACTATGTAGTGTGCTTCAGTGAGAGAATGGCCGTCCATACATATTATTTGATGCCCTCCTAGCGTGCCTTTTCCTTCCAGTCTGCCCTTATGCCGCGATTCAGGAACACCAATCGGCTTAAGGTCAGGAATGAAGTCAATACAAAACTCAATGACATCCTCATTTTCATGGCCCTTCGAGATGCTTCCTTCTGGCCTAGCACGTTTATGAACATATTTCTTCAAGACTCCCATGAACCTTTCAAAGGGGAACATATTGTGTAGAAATACAAGACCCAAAACGTTAATCTCTTCGCAAAGGTGAACTAGGACGTGCGTCATGATGTTGAAGAAGGATGGTGGGAACACCAACTCGAAACTGACAAGACATTGCACCAAATCATTCTGTAACCTTGGTATGATTTCTGGATCGATTACCTTCTGAGAGATTGCATTGAGGAATGCACATAGCTTCACAATGTCTAATCGAACATTTTTCGGTAGAAGCCCCCTCAGTGCAACCGGAAGGAGTTGCATCATAATCACGTGGCAGTCATGAGACTTTAGGTTCTGGAACTTTGTCTCTGCCATATTTATTATTCCCTTTATATTCGACGAGAAGCCAGACGGTACCTTCATGCTGAGCAGGCATTCGAAGAAGATTTCCTTCTCTTCTTTGGTAAGAGCGTAGCTGGCCTGACCCTGATGTATGCCGTCTTTTCCGTGCATACGTTGTTGGTCCTCCCGTGCCTCTGGTGTATCTTTTGTCTTCCCATACACGCCCAAAAAGCCAAGCAGGGTCACGCAAAGATTCTTCATCACGTGCATCACGTCGATTGCGGAGCGGACCTCTAGGTCTTTCCAATATGGCAGGTCCCAAAATATAGATTTCTTCTTCCACATGGGTGCGCGTCCGTCAGCGTCCTTCGGAACAGGTTTTCTGCCAGGACCCTTTCCAAAGATTACCTCCAAATCCTTTGTCATATCATGTACATCAGCACCAGTACGGTGGCGAGGCTTCGTCCAGTGATCCGCCTCACCTTTGAAATGCTTGCCTTTCTTTCTTACGGGATGCCTTGTCGGAAGAAATCGACGATGTCCCAGGTACACATTCTTCCTACAACTATCCAAATATATACTGTCGGTATCATCCAAACAGTGCGTGCATCCACGGTATCCCTTGTTTGTCTATCCTGAAAGGTTACTGAGAGCAGGCCAATCATTGATGGTCACGAACAGCAACACCTTTAGGTCAAATTCTTCCTGTCCGTGCTCATCCCACGCATGTACACCTGTTCCATTCCACAGCTGTAATAGTTCTTCAACTAATGGCCTTAGGTACACATCAATGTCGTTGCCGGGTTGCTTAGGGCCTTGGATGAGCACTGGCATCATAATGAACTTCCGCTTCATGCACAACCAAGGAGGAAGGTTATAAAAACATAGAGTCACAGGCCACGTGCTATGGTTGCTGCTCTGCTCCCCAAAAAGATTAATGCCATCTACGCTTAGACCAAACCATACGTTCCTTGGGTCACCTGCAAACTCCTCCCAGTACTTTCTCTCGATTTTTTTCCACTGCGAACCGTCAGCGGGTACTCTCAACTTTCCGTCTTTCTTACGATCTTCTACTTGCCACCGCATCGCCTTCGCATGCTCTTTGTTTTGGAACAAACGTTTCAACCGTGGTATTATAGGAGCATACCACATCACCTTGGCAGGAATCTTCTTCCTGGGGCGCTCGCCCTCGACATCACGAGGGTCATCGCGACTGATCTTATAACGCAATGCACCGCATACCGGGCAAGCGTTCAAATCCTCGTACTCACCGCGGTAGAGGATGCAGTCATTAGGGCATGCATGTATCTTTTGCACCTCTAACCCTAGAGGGCAGACAGCCTTCTTTGCTTCATACGTACTCTCGGGCAATTCGTTGTCCTTTGGAAGCATATTCTTTATCATTACCAGCAACTTTCCAAATCCCTTGTCAGATACACCATTCTCTGCCTTCCATTGCAGCAATTCAAGTGTGGTGCCCAACTTTTTTTGTCAGCTTCGCAATTCGGGTACAACAATTTCTTGTGATCCTCTAACATGCGCTGCAACTTCGTCCTCTCCAGATCACTTGCGCTGTTTCTCTCTGCATCGGCAATGGCCCGACCTAGATCATCAGCGGGCTCATCTGATGCCTCTTCTTCAGCTTCTTCACGCATTGCCGGCTCAGCTTCTTCCCCCATTGTTGTATCATCGTATTCAGGGAACCCATGGCCAGGATAGCCGTCGTCGTCCTCTTCTTCTTCATTGTCTTCCATCATAACCCCTATTTCTCCGTGCTTGGTCCAAACATTATAGTGGGGCATGAAACCGGACTTAAATAGGTGGATGTGAATGGTTTTTTCTGTAGAGTAACTGTGACCATTCTTACAGCCAGCACATGGACAAGGCATAAAACCATCCGCCCGCTTGTTTGCCTCAGCGGCCTGCAGAAAAGTATGCACTCCATTAATGAACTCGGGAGAGCATCGGTCATCATACATCCATTGTCGGTTCATCTTCATTACACAACACCAAATAGACCAAATTAATACAAGTTCATACATAAAGTTCATACATAAAGTTCATATACAACACTTAATTAAATGCAACATACAAATAACTCTCTAGCTAAAGAATTTAAATGCAACAACAAATGCGATGAAGATCGCAACTAAGGTAACAATTGATCCAACAACATAATGATACCAAGCCACACTATCAATGGCATATTTTCTAATCTTTCTAATCTTCAACCTCATTTTCTCCATCTTGATCTTGTGATCATCGACGACATCGGCAACATGCAACTCCAATTCCATCTTCTCCCCCTCAATTCTTTTCAATTTTTCTTTCAAATACTCGTTTTCTCTTTCAACTAAATTTAACCTCTCGACAATAGGGTCAGATGGAATTTCCGGTTCACATACCTCCTAGATAAAAATATCTATGTCAACTTGATGGGCATAATTTGTCATAAACATGAAATGCAACAACTAGTTTTAAAAGAGAGTATACCACATCCGAATCATAACAAGGACGAGGGCCGACAGGGACGGATATCAAAACCATGGCACTATGTATAACAAACAACATACGGGTAAGATAATTATACGAGTAACTATATATCCAAATCACACAAACATCAATTTGGTAATGTAAAACATTCATGAACAAGAGCCTCAGCACAAGGTGGTGCCGGCGATGGGCGGTGCGGGCGATCGACGGTGGTTACGACGGAGATTTAGAAGGCACTAAGTAAACCACACCTACATATGCAAACTAAGTGTTATTTTTTACCTCAAATTGCATATAAATCAAATACTAGCAAATATAATTCCTCCCAAATTAATCACTATACAAAGCATTGCAAGAGCTAATCTAGCAATGAGAGTTGAAAGGACAAAGTTGCTAACCTTTGTGATCATTTGAATGGATGGGGGCCTTCAAATCTTGACAAATTTTGGGCAAAATTTGTGAGGAGCTCGAGGGGAAAGGGGAAGAACAGAGGAGAAGTGAGGGGAACGGGGAAGAACAGAGTGACTCGGGTGGACGAAGGGTTTATGTACGTCGACCTTTAGTACCGGTTCGTGCCACGAACCGGTACTAAAGGTGCTGGACGGGCCCCAGACTGACAAGGCCGGCTAGCCGTTGGAACCGGCACTAATGGACACATTAGTGCCGGCTCAAAACCAAACCGGCACTAATGTGTCTCATATTATGTGCTTTTTCTACTAGTGCTCCCTTTCTCTCATGAGGAGGGAAAGGCAGGAGGGGCCAACCCTCCCCCTTTCCTTGCCAGAGGGCCGGCGGCCAGGGAGAGGGCGCGCCGAGCCCCTTGTGGGCTGGTGTGTGCCTCCCCTTAGGCCCATAGGCCTCCTGGGCCTCCCAGAACCCTTTCCGGTGATCCGATGGTTACCCAGTACGACCCGAAACCTTTCGGGTGTCCAAGAAGCATCGTCACATATATATATATATATATATATATATATATATATATATATATATATATATATATATATATACCTCCAAACCATTCCGGAACTCCTCGTCATGTCTGTGATCTCATCCGGGACTCCAAACAACATTCGGTCACCAAATCATATAACTCATATAACACTATATCATCAATGAACGTTAAGCGTGCGGACCCTACGGGTTCGAGAACTATGTAGACATGACCGAGACACTTCTCCGATCAATAACCAATAGCGGAACTTGGATGCCCATATTGGTTCCTACATATTCTACGAAGATCTTTATCGGTCGAACCTTATGACAACATATGTAATTCCCTTTGTCTATCGGTATGTTACTTGCCCGAGATTCGATCGTCGGTATCTTCATACCTAGTTCAATCTCGTTACCGGCAAGTCTATTTACTCGTTCCTAATACACCATCTCATAACTAGCTCCGTAGTACTCCTCCGGTATCTGGGAGTTGCATGATCTCATAGTCAAAGGAATATGTATTTGACATTAAGAAAGCAATAGCAATAAACTGAACGATCATATGCTAAGCTAACGGATGGGTCTTGTCCACCACACCATTCTTCTAATGATGTGATCCCGTTATCAAGTGACAACTCATGCCTATGGTTAGAAAACCTTAACCATCTTTGATCAACGAGCTAGTCTAGTAGAGGCTTACTAGGGACGCGGTATTTCGTTTATGTATCCACACATGTATTTAAGTTTTTGATCAATACAATTCTTGCATGAATAATAAACCTTTATCATGAATAAGGAAATATAATAATAATAACTTTATTATGGTCTCTAGGGCATATTTCCATCAGTCTCCCAATTGCACTAGAGTCAATAATCTAGATTACATTGTAATGAATCTGACACCCATGGAGTCTTGGTGTTGATCATGTTTTGCTCGCGGAAGATACTTAGTCAACGGGTCTGCTACATTCGGATCCATATGTATTTTAGCAAATTTCTATGTCTCCATCCTTGACCTTTTCACAAATGGAGTTGAAGCGTCTCTTGATGTGTTTGGTTCTCTTGTGAAACCTAGATTCCTTTGCTAAGGCAATTGCTCCAGTGTTTTCACAAAAGATTTTCATTGGACCCGATGCACTGGGTATTACACCTAGATCGGATATGAACTCCTTCATCCAGATTCCTTCACGCGCTGCTTCCGGAGCAGCTATGTACTCCGCTTCCAACATAGATCCCGCCACAACGCTCTGCTTGGAACTGCACCAACTGACAACTCCACCATTCAATACAAATATGTATACGGTTTGTGACTTAGAGTCATCCGGATTAGTGTTGAAGCTAGCATCGACGTAACCATTTACGACTAGCTCTTCGTCTCATCCATAAATGAGAAACATATCCTTGGTCCTTTTCAGGTACTTCAGGATGTTCTTGACCGTTGTCCAGTGATCCACTCCTGGATTACTTTGGTACCTCCCTGCCAAACTTATGACAAGGCACACATCACGTCTGGTACACAACGTAGCATACATGATAGAACCTATGACTGAGGCATAGGGAATGACTTTCATTTTCACTCTATCTTCTACAGTGGTCGGGCTTTGAGTCTAACTCAATTTCACACCTTGTAACACAGGTGATATGTCTCCAACGTATCTACTTTTCCAAACAATTTTTCCCTTGTTTTGGACTCTAACTTGCATGATTTGAATGAAACTAACCCGGACTGACGCTGTTTTCAGCAGAACTGCCATGATGTTGTTTATTGTGTAGAAAACAAAAGTTCTCGGAATGACCTGAAAATCCATGGAGATAAGTCTTGGAAAATATAAAAATATAGGCAAAAGAATCAAGACCAAGGGGCCCACACCCTGTCCACGAGGGTGGGGGCGCGCCCTCCCTCCTGGGCGCGCCCCCCTATATCGTGGGCCCCCTGAGACTCCACCGACCTCAACTCCAACTCCATATATTCCGTTTCACAAAGAAAAAAATCAGAGAGAAAGTTTCATCGCGTTTTACGATACGGAGCCGCCGCCAAGCCCTAATCTCTCTCGGGAGGGCTGATCTGGAGTCCGTTCGAGGCTCCGGAGAGGGGGATTCGTCACCGTCGTCATCATCAACCATCCTCCATCACCAATTTCATGATGCTCACCGCCGTGCGTGAGTAATTTCATCGTAGGCTTGCTGGACGGTGATGGGTTGGATGAGATTTACCATGTAATCAAGTTAGTTTTGTTAGGGTTTGATCCCTAGTATCCACTATGTTCTGAGATTGATGTTGCTATCACTTTGCTATGCTTAATGCTTGTCACTAGGGCCCGAGTGCCATGATTTCAGATCTGAACCTATTATGTTTTCATGAATATATGTGAGTTCTTGATCCTATCTTGCAAGTCTATAGTCACCTATTATGTGTTATGATCCGACAACCCCGAAGTGACAATAATCAGGATTCTTCTCGGTGATGACCGTAGTTTGAGGAGTTCATGTATTCACTATGTGCTAATGCTTTGTTCCGGTTCTCTATTAAAAGGAGGCCTTAATATCCCTTAGTTTCCATTAGGACCCCACTGCCACAGGAGGGTAGGACAAAACATGTCATGCAAGTTCTTTTCCATAAGCACGTATGACTATATTCGGAATACATGCCTACATTACATTGATGAACTGGAGCTAGTTCTGTGTCACCCTATGTTATAGCTATTACATGAGGAATCACATCCGACATAATTATCCATCACCGATCCAATGCCTACGAGCTTTTCACATCTTGTGCTTCGCTTATTTACTTTTCCGTTGCTACTGTTACAATTACTACAAAACTATTATCTTTACTTTTGCCACTGTTACCATTACTATCATACTACTTTGCTACTAAATACTTTGCTACAGATACTAAGTTATCCAGGTGTGGTTGAATTGACAACTCAACTGCTAATACTTAAGAATATTCTTTGGCTCCCCTTGTGTCGAATCAATAAATTTGGGTTGAATACTCTACCCTCGAAAGCTGTTGCGATCCCCTACACGTGTGGGTTATCAAGACTAATTTCTGGTGCCGTTGCCGGGGAGCATAGCTCTATTCTTTGAGTCACTTGGGATTTATAACTGTTGATCACTATGAGGAACTTGAAAGACGAAAGAACCAAGATTTTTCCCTCAACTATGAGGGGAGGTAAGGAACTGCCATCTAGCTCTGCACTAGATTCTCCTTCTGCTTTGAGTAAGCTTGCGACACCTAAACCTGCTACTGCTATGAATTGTGATATGTCGCATATTATTGATGATGCCACTTCTGCTATGCATGATACTTATGATGAAACTACTTCTGTGCGTGATACTACTTTGCCATTAGGTGAATTTCATGATGAACAACTTGCTAGGGTTAGAGAGAATGAAATTATTGAAGATGCTATTATTGATGATAGTGATGATGAAAGTTCTCCCCCTGATTATGAATTACTATTGTTCCTGAGGGTTATGTTATGAATGAGGAAGCTGCTAGAGCTATCTTTGCTTGCAAAGATAGATATGATGAAAGGATCGATATAGTTGACTAGAGGGGGGGGGGTGAATAGGCAACTAACAATTTTTAGCTTTTCTTTACCAAATTAAACTTTGCATCAAAGTAGGTTGTCTAGATATGCAACTAGGTGAACAACCTATATGATGCAACAACAACAAGCACACGAGCAAGCAAGGGAAACAACACAAGAAAGCTTGCAAAAGTAAAGGCGCGAGATAACCAAGAGTGGAGCTGGTGGATACGAGGATGTGTTACCGAAGTTCCTTCCTTTTGAGGGGAAGTACGTCTCCGTTGGAGCGGTGTGGAGGCACAACGCTCCCCAAGAAGCCACTAGGGCCACCGTATTCTCCTCATGCCCTCACACAATGCGAGATGTCGTGATTCCACTATTGGTGCCCTTGAAGGCCGCAACCAAACCTTTACAAACAAGGTTGGGGCAATCTCCACAACTTAATCGGAGGCTCCCAACAACACCACGAAGCTTCACCACAATGGACTATGGCTCCGAGGTGACCTCAACCGTCTAGGGTGCTCAAACACCCAAGAGTAACAAGATCCGCTAGGGATAAGTGGGGGGAATCGAATTTCTCTTGGTGGAAGTGTAGATCAGGGCCTTCTCAACCAATCCCGAGCAAATCAACAAGTTTGATTGGCTAGGGAGAGAGATCGGGTGAAAATGGAGCTTGGAGCAACAATGGAGTTTAGGGTTAGAAGAGGTGAGTCTTCTTAGAGAAGAAGACCCCCTTTTATAGTGGGGGACAATTCCAACCATTACCCACCACTCAGCCCGCGACCCACGAAACTACCGCACCACAGGCGCGGTACTACCGCACGGGCCTGCGGTATTACCGCGGCGAACCGCGGTACTACCATGGGCACGGCAGAGACCAGACCTGACAAAAGGAGCACCAACAGGGCGCGGTAGATCCGCAGGAGCGGTACTACCGCGGCCCCATGCGGTACTACCGCAAGACAGCCACAGGCCAGGCCCGATAGGTACAGATGTAAAAAATTACATCCGTGACTACCTCCGCTGAGAAATTGTCATGCAAAAATCCGACATGGAACTACTGCGACCACGGGTGCGGTACTACCGTGAAAGGTTCGGATGTAAAAAATTACATCCGCCCCTACCTCCGCTCCTGCTACTGAACCTGACCTGGCTCCACGGTACTACCGCGGGGAGCGCGGATGTAAAAAATTACATCCGCGCCTACCACTGCTTGAGCAGCGGTGCCAGACCAGAGCTCGTGGTACTACTGCTCTGAGGAGCGGTACTACCGTGGGAGCGTACAGTACTACCGTGCCGGAGCCCGGTACTACCGCTGGCTCCTGCGGTAGTACCGCTCGGAAGAGCAGTACTACCGCTAGCCTGAGAAGAGCAAGGCGGAGGCCTTCATATCGCGGAGACAAGGTGAGACGGAGGAACACTCCAAGGAGCTCGAGGAAAGGCGGTGCAAAAGGGAATGTGTACGTGAGATTCCACCCAAATCTTTCCAAAACGGACCCCCTCTTAGTAGTACGGCTCTCCTACGACTCAACTCCATCGAACCGAATCCGTAGAGAAACGCCGTCTTCAATAATCTTCGAGGGGCATCAAATCGTCTTGTGTTTAGTCGTGATGTATCTGAAAAGCTCAATACACACGATTAGTCCGCAAAGGCATTGTCATGAATCACCAAAACTACTTAGGGACAAGAATGCCCTTACAATCTCCCCCTTTTTGGTGGATTGATGACAATACGGGATTTGCACAAAGGAGATGAATATAGCACAAAATATAGATGAGCTCCCCCTAGATTCGTGATAGAGAGTAAAGTGCTTTGGACTGCACGGCACGAATACTAGGATCACCACTCCCCCTATATTTTAGAAATAGAGCATATCTTGCAATGATAAGGCTGACACTAAACAAGATAGTATATATGAGCATAACATGAATAGCATGATATAGCACAAGCTCAATAGGAAATAAGATACGATACGATAGAGTTCATATGTCTTACACCATATGATAGACTTAGTCTCATGAGCACAACCAAACCAAAGCAAGCAAGTTCAACGACGGAAAGCAACGCAAACGACGAAAAACACGACACGCACGCAAATCCTACACTCTCTCCCCCTTTGGCATCGAGACACCAAAAAGGAAGAGAGGTCACCTACAACAAAGGTGGTAGCTCAGGCGGAAAACGGCTCGTCGTCGCCAGACTCCGCAGCAGGAACATACTCCTCCTCTGAATCGGTCCACTTGTAGCCCTGCTTATCCATCCAGGCAGTCTCATGGGTGATGTGCTTCTCAGAGCCGCTGGACACATCCTCCCCGCAAGCCCTCAAGATCCTGATGTCGCGACGACGACTCTCCTTCTGAGCAACATGGGCCTTGTACTGACCCTGAACCTGCATGCAGAACAACCTCTTCATCTTGTTCTTCAGCTTCTTTGCCCAAGAGGGCTCAGCAGAGGGAGGCGTGAACGCAGAACAGTCCTCAGCAGCATCTTCCTCCTCAATCTCCTCCTCATCCACAACCATCTTGGCAGCCTCAGTAGCAGTGGTGGTGTTAGCCCATTGGGGCTTGATGCATAGCTTGATGGGCTCATGACGAATCCAGCCTGGAGCTTCAAACTCATCATTGGGAGGAGCTTCTCCCAAGTCTTGGGGATCAGGTAAAACAGGTAAGGCCCATAGATGGGGACCTTACGGTTGAACACGGCGAACTGAAGCTCACACCACATGATATGTGAGACATCAAGTGGCTGAGTCTGAGCCTGACGGGCCTTCTCACAAAGGAGCATCATGTCAATGAGGTAAGCATGCACCTGTCCCATGTCACCAATGCGTGGGAAGAGCGTGTTCCGGAAGAGCCTATGCATGATGTCAAGGAAGGGGTTAAGCACCCACACCTTCTTCTTGTTGGGGAGCGACTTCTCAACAAGGTATGGCATGAGCTTGTTCTTGTTGACAGACTCAGAATTGGCATGAGGGCGAACTCCAACTGGCGTGTCGAGTCCTTCATCGGGAATGAGAAGCAACTCCATGAACTCCTTCCAGGTAGCAGACAGCTGTCGACCATTAGTCATCCAAGTCATGGTCCTTTCTTCATTGACGCCGAAGTGGACCGAAGCAAAGAACTGTGCTATGATATCTGGATCAAAATCCTTGTGGAAGGTGAGAATGTGTTCAATGCCGAACTGCTCCACAAGATCCAAGGCCTCTCCAAAGTACCCACGGTGCTTCTCTTGCCTCATGTGAATCATGTCAATCCAATGAACTTCAACATAGTGATTCTGCTTGGCCTTGATCACATCCATGTATATCAGATTCTGCTGCTTGTTCCAGAAGAGTTCATTGCCTCGTGTGTTGGCCCGGGGAGACACATATGGATTGATCTTCCTTCGAATGACAAACTCGGCCTGGGGCATCTCATCCATGCCCATGACGGACTCTTTCTGTTTGCTGGCAGTGTCCTTGGTCCTGCGTTGGGGAGCAGCAGAGGACCCCTCTGGAACATCATCTGGGTTGCGCAGACGCTTTGACCCTGTGTCACGGCTGGGATTCAAGCGACGAGCAAAACCGGAGCCACCACCTAGACACAAAGACACAAAGACACGCACGGGAACAAAATGGATCGAAACCAAACCGAAAGAAACACAAAAACATGCGATTTGGACGAAGCAAAAGGGCGCAGGATGAATCTACGGTAGTACCGGACAGGGTTACGGAAGTAACAAATTACATCTGCTCCAGCCGCGGTAGTACCGTGCCGGGGTAGCACAGTAGTACCGCGCTTGGGGCAGAATTAATTTTTTTTACTTCCGGACGCCAAGCGGTAGTACCGCACCAAGGTGCGGAAGTACCGCGGAGCGTCAGATCCAGGTGAGGCTGCGGTAGTACCGCTCCAGGAGGAGCGGTAGTACCGCACGGATTGAAAACCGTCACAGAGGACGCGGATCTGGATCTAGAACCATCGCACGACAACTTCGGTACTACTGTTGATCAAACGGAACTATTTTGACTATCCAAAGAGCATGGAACTACACTACCACTCTACAACGAATCCCATTTGCACAGATTTAGCCGAAAATCTCAAGAACACCACATGCATCTCCCCAAAACCTAAAAGCACAAGGAAGGACAAAAAGAAGAGGCACTTGGGGAAAAACCTGGGTCCATGGCAAGAGGGCGAGGTGGGGAACGATCCGACCGGTCGGAATCCGAGGAGAGCGGCCGGAGGCGGAGATCCGGCGAAGTCCTCCGGCGCCGTTCTTGGTCAGGAGAGAGAGAGAGATGGGGTGGGGAATAGAGATGAATGGGTATGGGGAAGTTAGAACTCCCCCTGTCCCGCTCTTAACCCCCACCCGCTCGCGTGGGCGCGGAAGTACTGCGGGTCATCGCGGTAGTACCGCCCGGGCGGAAGAACCGCACGCTGGGCGGTAGTACCACTTGTTCAGCGGCAGTAAAAAAATTCTGCCGCGGAAGTAGCGGTAGTATCGTGCCCCTGGAGGGCCATGCACTTGGCAGAGACCCACCAACTCCTGCGGTAGTACCGTGGCGCACCACGGTAGTACCATAAACCAAGAAAGTGCTAGAACTCAAGAGGGAAAGGAGAAAAACACCAAGCAACAAAGAGGCGAACACAAACACCGACTCAAACACGCCAAGGAGAAGAGAAAGCCACACGACAATGAAGACCAACTATGAGACACATCTTCTCCAAGGAAGGGTGGTGGCCGGAGCCACCTATGTTTGAGTCAATTGGTATGGCACCGCGAAGAATTATCCTTGGGTCCATGATCAAAACTCGTGTTTGAAGCACAAGTACCATCAAGAATGGTTAATGTGAAAGACTAGATCAATTTATGCATAATGGGGGAAGGGAGAGTTCATTGAGAGAACAACACTCCCCCTATGCCCAGGCCTACACCTAAACTAGACAACAAGTTGAGTGTGGTGGGAGCTGCAAGGGTTCAAGTCACATTGCTCGAATCAATGATATTTAGCTCATGCCTTAACTCGCGAAATCTTGCTTCATCCAAGGGCTTCGTGAAAATATCTTCAAGGTTATCATGAGTGTTGACATACTTGAGCTCGATCTCCCCTCGCCTAATGTGATCCCGGATGAAGCGATACCGAATCTCAATATGCTTCGTCTTGAAGTGTTACACCGGGTTGAGAGAAATCTTGATGGCACTTTCATTATCACACCAAAGAGGCACTTTGTCACAAATGACACCGTACTCCTTTAAAGTTTGCCTCATCCATAAGATTTGTGCACAACAACTATCGGCCGCCACATACTCCGCTTCGGTGGACGAGAGAGACACACAACTTTGCTTCTTGGAAGACCAACTCACCAAAGAGCAACCAAGAAATTGGCACCCTCCGGAAGTGGACTTCCTATCCACTTTGTCTCCCGCCCAATCGGAATTCGTATATCCTTCAAGCTTGAAGTTTGCCCCTCTTGGGTACCATAAGCCAAAGTTTGGGGTATGAGCTAAATATCGAAAGATTCACTTGACCGCCACATAGTGGCTTTCCTTTGGTGCGGCTTGAAACCATGCACACATTCCCACACTCAACATGATATCCGGTCTAGATGCACAAAGGTAAAGCAAGGAGCCAATCATGGAGCGATATACCTTTTGATCCACCGCTTTACCATTGGGATCAATGTCAAGTTGGCACTTGGTGGGCATTGGAGTAGAAGCCGGCTTGACATCACTTAGCTTGAATCTTTTTAGCATGTCTTGAGTATATTTGGCTTGGTTGATGAAGGTACCTTCTCTTCTTTGTTTGATATCAAAACCAAGGAAGAACTTCAACTCTCCCATCGAAGACATCTTGAACTTGGAGGTCATGAGAGTGGCAAATTCCTCATTGAAAGCTTTGTTAGGGGAACCAAAGATAATATCATCAACATATAGTTGGCATACAAACAACTCCCCTTTGACCCTCTTAGTAAAAAGAGTGGGATCAATTTGCCCCACCTCAAATCCATGATCTTGTAACAACTCGGTAAGGTGGTCATACCACGCACGTGGGGCTTGTTTAAGGCCATAGAGTGCCTTATCGAGTTGATACACATGATCCGGGAAGTAGGGATCCTCGAACCCGGGGGGTTGCTTGACATAGACCAACTCATTAATAGGACCATTAAGAAAAGAACTTTTCACATCCATTTGTTGCAACTTAAAGTTGTGATGGGAAGCATAAGCAATCAACAAACGTATGGATTCAAGACGAGCAATGGGAGCAAAGGTTTCATCATAGTCGATACCCTCGACTTGGGAGTAGCCTTGTGCTACCAATCTTGCCTTGTTGCAAATGATGTTCCCATGAGCATCTTGCTTGTTCTTGAAAATCCACTTGGTTCCAATGACGTTGTGGTTCCCCGATGGCCTTGGCACCAATCTCCACACCTTGTTGTACTCAAAGTTGTTGAGTTCTTCATGCATGGCATTGAGCCAATCCGAGTCTTCGAGCGCCTCATAGACCTTTTGGGGTTCAACACAAGAGACAAACACGTGATGTTCACAATAGGTTGCTAATTGTCTACGAGTGCTTACCCCCTTTCTTAGGCTTCCAACCACATTTTCCATGAGATGGCCTTTGGTGGTGAGCTTGGAAGCAATCTTCGCGGCACGACGCTCTAGTTCCTCCTCGGATGTGGAGGGAGGAGGGTTAACGTGATTATCTTGAGCGCCGTCTTGAGCTTGTTCGAGATCTTGAGCTTGCTCTTGATCTTGAACTTGCTCGAGGGGGAGAACTTGACCTTGGTCATCATTTGGTGGTTCACCACCATCTTGATGTTGATCTTGCCCTTGGTCTTGTTCATGAGGGTGAGGGCCTTCACTTTGTTCTTCGGAAGCGTGTGGGTCCTGCGGAGGTGATGGCTCCACTTGAGTGGAGCATTGTCCTTCTCCTTCGGCCACAAGGGGTTCCTCAATGGGTAGAATATGACCAATACCCATTCTTCTTATGGCTTGGGGAGAATTTCATCATCTATATCACAAATACCACTTTGCTCCACTTGGGAGCCGTTATTCTCATCAAACTCCACGTTACACGTCTCCTCAATGAGTCCGGTGGACTTGTTGAGGACACGGTAAGCATGAGAGTTTGTAGCATAACCAACAAATATGCCCTCATAAGATCTAGCCTCAAATTTAGACAAACGAACACCTTTCTTGAGAATGAAACACTTACACCCGAACACCTGGAAGTACTTGAGGTTGGGCTTGTTGCCGGTGAGTATTTCATAAGGAGTCTTGTTCAAGCCCTTGCGAAGATAGAGCCGATTTGATGCATGACACACGGTGTTGATGGCTTCGGCCCAAAAGTTGTATGGAGACTTGAACTCCGCCATCATGGTCCTTGCCGCATCCATCAACGTCCGGTTCTTCCTTTCCGGTACACCATTTTGTTGAGGGGTGTATGGAGCAGAATATTGATGCTTGATCCCCTCATCACTAAGGAACTCATCCAAGGTGTAGTTCTTGAACTCGATGCCGTTGTCACTTCTTATTTTCAAGATCTTTGCATCATGTTGTCGTTGAGCTTCATTTGCAAAGTCGATGACGGTTTGTTGAGTTTCACTCTTCCTCTTGAAGAAATATACCCATGTGTATCTTGAATAATCATCCACAATCACCAAGCAATACTTTCTTCCCCCAAGACTATCAAAGGATGGAGGCCCAAAGAGGTCCATGTGAAGGAGCTCCAAGGGTCTCTTCAAGTAGATGATAGTCGTGGGAGGGTGAGCCGTCTCATGAAGCTTTCCTTCGATACAAGCACTGCAAGCACGATCTTTGGCAAAACTAACATTTGTTAGTCCACGGACATGGTCCCCCTTGAGAAGACTTTGCAAAGATCTCATATTGACGTGGGCTAAACGGCGATGCCAAAGCCATCCCACGTCAACTTTAGCCATTAGGCATGTCGCGGTCTTAGTGGGTCGCTCCGAAAAGCTTATCACATAGAGACCGTTCTCGACATGCCCAACAAAGGCTACTTTAAGAGTCTTGCTCCACAAGAGGGCCACGGTATCAATGTCAAAGAAAGTGGCAAAGCCCATGAGTGCAAGTTGACGAACGGAAAGTAAATTGTATGCAAGGGACTCAACAAGCATGACTTTCTTGATCGAGAGATCATGAGAAATGACAACCTTGCTAGGACCCAATACCTTAGAATGTGAAGCATCACCCCACTCGACATTGGTGGGCATAGATGGAATCTTTTGCACGTCCACCACCAAGTCCTTGCTCCCAGTCATATGATTTGTTGCTCCACTATCGAGCAACCATGATCCCCCACTGGAAGCAAACACCTACAAGAGATCAATGCTTGGTTTTAGGTACCCATTTAGTAATGGGTCCTTTGATGTTAGTAACAAGGGTCTTAGGAACCCAAATAGACCATTCAATGTACTCATAAGGAGAACCAACAAATTTGGCATAAACATGTCCATCACTAGCACGACACAACACATATGACGGGTTAAAGTCGCCGGCTTTGTTGGAGGAGATGGTTTTGCCCTTTTTGACATTAGCGCCCTTCACATTTTCCTTCTTCTCCTTAGGAGCACCCTCTCCCTCTTTCACAAAAGTTTGCTTGAGAGGAGGAGGTCGTTTGGTCTTGTCGTTCTTCTTCTTATTCTTGGACTTAGGTGCAAACCCAATTCCCTCCTTGGCCAAAACTTCCTTTCGATTGCTCAAAAGGTCGTTGAGGTTCTTCTCACCTTGAATGCATGTCACAAGGCCTTTCTCAAGTTGATCCTTCAACTTGGCATTCTCCTCCACAAGATGCACATGCTCACAACACGGGTTAGTAGCATATGCATTATCAATTAATACCATATGAGGGAAGGTGGCCTTTTCCTTGGTTAGCTTAACTTGGAGTTGAGCATGAGACTCCTTGAGCTTAGCGTGAGCACCCTTCAAGACCTTGTGGGCCTTGTCAAGTACATCAAACTTCTCCTTGAGTCTAGCATTATCAACCCCAAGTTTAGCCTTCACAGAAGTTAGCACACGAATCACAACAAGAGCATGATCAAGATCTTTCTTTAACTTAGCATGGTCAACGTTGTATGACTCCTCAAGAGTCAAACGATGCCCACGCTCTTCCTCAAGAGCATTAGAGAGATCCGATATCTCATCGGCATAGTCACGACTATGACCTTCCATCTTAGAGATGGTTTCTTCATGAGCCTCGATCATGTCATTGGCTTCACCAAGTTGTTCCAAGAGAGCAACAAAGTGCTTCTTGGATTTGCCCTTGAGCTTACTCATAAATGACTCAAATTCATTCACTTCCTCATTAGACCCATCATGTACATCAATGCAACCCTCCAAAGAGGGATTAGTAATGATGGTGGTTTTGATGTTGGGGGTTACCTTGTTGGAGGCCTTAACCATGAGGCATTTGGCGGTGATGTTCTCGTTGGGTGAATCAAAGAGAGACACCCGGGGAGTGGTAGCAATGGCAACGGAGGCCATGGCCATTGCTTCTCCATTTTCATCATCATCGTCATCCTCATGGTATTCTTCTTGAACCACCAACCCACGAGTAGGAGTCTTCTTGGAGAAGTTGTTCTTGTTGGGTAAGGACTTGGCTTTGTATTTTCGGATGAACTTGCCACCATTGTCTTCCCGCTTCTCGTAAGGACAATCCGCAACGAAATGGCTCACATTGCCACAGTTGAAGCAAGTTCTAACTCGTTGCTTGCCCTTGAAGCCACTTGAGTTGTTCTTGTTGAAGTTGGGTCTTGTATTCTTCTTGCTCCAAAATTGTCTTGAAGCAAGAGCCATGTGCTCATGATAATCATATTTCGTGTCTTCAGGGTTGCTCTCCTCATCTTCCTCTTCTTCCTCTTCTTCCACACCAACCTTGGCCTTCAAGGCAAGGTTGGGCTTCTTTGCCCTTTGAGAACGGAGCACCGCATTATTGGCGGTCTTGTCCAAGATGCTCATTGCAACAAACTCATCCAACACTTCACTTGAGGTCATGGAGTGGAAGTCCGGTCTTTGACGAATGACGGAGGACATGGCCTTGTTGTAGGGCATATCATGGCCTTGAGGAACTTGCGCTTGATCCAATTGTCATCCGTGTCCTTGCTCCCATGATCTCGGAGTGAGACCACGAGTTTGGTCACTCTTCGAAAGAGCTCACGAGGTTCTTCATCTTCTTTCATTGCAAACTCGTCGGCTTCATCTTGCACCACTTCATAGTTGGAGCATTGAATGGTAGCACTTCCTCGATAGAGAGACACAACGCATTGCCATGCGTCTTTGGCCATGGCATGAGGTCGAAGATGAGGGAGATCTTTGGGAAGGATTGCATCTTGGATGATGAAGAGAGCACTCTCATTGAATTGATTATCCACCACTTCTCTCGGAGTGAAGTTGCTTCGGTCATGTGGATAGAAACCTTCTTCAATGATTCTCCAAAGATTAGTATTCACATGATTTAAATGACGCTTGAATCAATACACCCAAGAATCAAAATCCTCATTTTTCACAATCTTAGGAGGAGGACCGGCATGATTTAAATGAGTAGAGGGAATCGGTCCTCCATAAATTGGAGGTTCCACATGGGCAAAGATGCCGGTGCCATTTCTACCACTAGTAGAAGGACCCTTCTCACTATTAGCTTCCCCCTTGTTGGAGTTAGCATCCGTCACCTTGTTAGCGGGATCACCCACTTTCAACGGCGAGGTAGGTAGTTTAAGTCCTTCTAAGAATTTATTAAACATGCTTTCAGCCGTGGTTGTCATGGAGGTTTTCAATGTGTCCAAGGCCACATTGAATTCCTCACGGGACACCGCGGTTTCCCCATTACCCGTAGACGAGATCGGATTCACACCGGAGTGCTCCTTCTCCCCACCGTCTACGGTGTCAACCATATTCTTCGGACGGCAAAGTCCTTAATAAAGAGACGAGGCTCTGATACCAATTGAAAGGATCGATATAGTTGACTAGAGGGGGGTGAATAGGCAACTAACAATTTTTAGCTTTTCTTTACCAAATTAAACTTTGCATCAAAGTAGGTTGTCTAGATATGCAACTAGGTGAACAACCTATATGATGCAACAACAACAAGCACACGAGCAAGCAAGGGAAACAACACAAGAAAGCTTGCAAAAGTAAAGGCGTGAGATAACCAAGAGTGGTGCCGGTGGAGACGAGGATGTGTTACCGAAGTTCCTTCCTTTTGAGGGGAAGTACGTCTCTGTTGGAGCGGTGTTGAGGCACAACGCTCCCCAAGAAGCCACTAGGGCCACCGTATTCTCCTCACGCCCTCACACAATGTGAGATGCCGTGATTCCACTATTGGTGCCCTTGAAGGCGGCGACCAAACCTTTACAAAAAAGGTTGGGGCAATCTCCACAACTTAATCGGAGGCTCCCAACAACACCACGAAGCTTCACCACAATGGACTATGGCTCCGAGGTGACCTCAACCGTCTAGGGTGCTCAAACACCCAAGAGTAACAAGATCCGCTAGGGATAAGTGGGGGGAATCGAATTTCTCTTGGTGGAAGTGTAGATCAGGGCCTTCTCAACCAATCCCGAGCAAATCAACAAGTTTGATTGGCTAGGGAGAGAGATCGGGTGAAAATGGAGCTTGGAGCAACAATGGAGTTTAGGGTTAGAAGAGGTGAGGCTTCTTAGAGAAGAAGACCCCCTTTTATAGTGGGGGACAATTCCAACCATTACCCACCACTCAGCCCACGACCCACGGAACTACCGAACCACAGGCGCGGTACTACCACACGGGCCCGCGGTATTACCGCGGCGAACCGCGGTACTACCATGGGCACGGCAGAGACCAGACCTAACAAAAGGAGCACCAACAGGGCGCGATAGATCCGCAGGAGCGGTACTACCGCGGCCCCATGCGGTACTACCGCAAGACAGCCGCAGGCCAGGCCCGGTAGGTACAGATGTAAAAAATTACATCTGCGACTACCTCCGCTGAGAAATTGTCGTGCAAAAATCCGACACGGAACTACCGCGACCACGGGTGCGGTACTACCGTGAAAGGTGCGGATGTAAAAAGTTACATCCGCCACTACCTCCGCTCCTGCTACTGAACCTGACCTGGCTCCATGGTACTACTGCGCCACAGCTTGGTACTACCGCGGGGAGCGCGGATGTAAAAAATTACATCCGCGCCCACCACCGCTTGAGGAGCGGTGCCAGACCAGAGCTCGCAGTACTACCGCTCTGAGGAGCGGTACTACCGTGGGAGCCTACGGTACTACCATGCCGGAGCCCGGTACTACCGCTGGCTCCTGCGGTAGTACCACTCGGAAGAGCAGTACTACCGCTAGCCTGAGAAGAGCAAGGCGGAGGCCTTCATATCGCGGAGACAAGGTGAGACGGAGGAACACTCCAAGGAGCTCGAGGAAAGGCGGTGCAAAAGGGAATGTGTACGTGAGATTCCACCCAAACCTTTCCAAAACGGACCCCCTCTTAATAGTACAGCTCTCCTATGACTCAACTCCACCGAACCGAATCCGTAGAGAAACGCTGCCTTCAACAATCTTCGAGGGGCATCAAATCGTCTTGTGTTTAGTCGTGATGTATCTGAAAAGCTCAGTACACACGATTAGTCCGCAAAGGCATTGTTATCAATCACCAAAACTAGTTAGGGACAAGAATGCCCTTACATATGATCTTAATAAGCTATTAGCTAAATGGAAGCAGCAATCTCTTAATGCTAGAATGAAACCTGGCCCTTCTTTTGCTACTTCACCTATTTGTGTTACTGATAAGGATTATGAATTCTATATTGATCTTGAAATAATTACTTTGGCTGAATCTGATCCTTTTTATGGCCTTGAATCTGAAACTGTTGTGGCACATCTTACCAAGTTAAATGATATAGCCACCCTGTTTACTAATGATGAGAAGTCTCCCTATTATTATATCCTTAAGATATTTTTGTTCTCATTAAAGGGTGATTCTAAGACTTGGTTTAATTCTCTTGATCCTGGTTGTATGCGTAGTCCCCAGGATATGATTTATTACTTTTCTGCTAAATATTTCCCCGCTCATAAGAAACAAGCTACCTTGCGGGAAATATATAATTTTGTGCAAATCAAAGAAGAGAGTCTCCCACAAGCTTGGGGGAGGCTTCTCCGATTAGTTAATGCTTTGCCTGATCATCCTCTTAAGAAAAATGAAATACTTGGGTATGTTATATAATGGACTAACCGGTGCTTCCAAGGACTACTTGGATAGTTGTGCTGGGTTTTTTTTCAGGGAAAGAACAGTCGAAGAAGCTGAATTACTATTGAATAATATGTTGACTAATGAAAATAATTGGACTCATCCTGAGCCAATTCCTGAGGCAATTCCTGAACCAATTGAGCCAACTCCTGAGCCTATTCCTAAACCAACTCCAAAGAAAAGAGGAGTTCTATTTCTCAGTCCTGAAGATATGCAAGAGGCAAAGAAATCAATGAAAGAAAAAGGTATTAAAGCTGAAGATGTTAAGAATTTACCACCTATTGAAGAAATACATGGTCTTAATATACCGCCTGTTGAAGAAACACATTGTCTTGATAACCCGACACAGGTAGTAAAGGTAAATTCTCTCTATAGATAAGATAAAGTTGAAATTACGTCTACTAAATTTCATAGCCCATGCTTAGATGAATTTGATGACTTTATGGCTAGACAAGAAAGTTTTAATGCTTATGTTGGTAGAGAATTGAAGAATAATGCTTTCAAGATAGGACGCTTGAGTGATTATATGGCTAGAGTTAAAGTTGAACTTAAACTCATTAGCAAATATGCTTCTATGGTTGCCACTCAAGCTGAGAAAGTACTTAAAGCTCAAAACGATTTGATCAACGAATTAAATAATAAACATGACTTTGCTGTTAGAGTGGCCACTAGAACTGGTAGAATGACTCAGGAACCTTTGTATCCTGAAGGACACCCTAAGAGAATCGAGCAAGACTCTCAGAGTAATAATTTAGAAGCACCTAGTTCTTCCAAAAAGAAGAAAAAGAAAAATGATAGGACTTTGCATGCTTCTAGTGAACCTGTTGTAGACACACCTGAGAATCCCAATGATATTTCTATTTCTGATGCTGAAACACAATCAGGTGATGAACATGAACCTAGTGATAATGTTAATGATAATGTTCATGTTGATGCTCAACCTAGCAGTAATAATGAAGTAGAGACTGAACCTGCTGTTGATCTTGATAACCCACAATCAAAGAATCAACATTATGATAAGAGAGATTTTGTTGCTAGGAAGCACGGTAGAGAAAGAGAACCATGGGTTCAGAAACCCATGCCCTTTCCTCCTAAACCATCCAAGACAAAGCATGATGAGGATTTTGAGCACTTTGCTGAAATGATTAGACCTATCTTGTTACGTATGCGCTTGACTGACATGCTTAAAGTAAATCTGTATGCTATGTATATGAAGGATATCATTACAAATAAAATAAAGATACCGGAAGCTGAAATTTCCACCATTCTTGCTAATTATACTTTTAAGGGTGGAATACCAAAGAAACTTGGAGATCCAGGGGTACCAACTATACCATGCTCCATTAAAAGAAATTATGTTAAAACTGCTTTATGTGATCTTGGAGCCGGTGTTACTGTTATGCCTCTCTCTTTATATCGTAGACTTGAATTGAATAAGTTGACACCTACTGAAATATCTTTGCAAATGGCTGATAAATCAACTGCTATACCTGTCGGTATTTGTGAGGATGTGCCTATTGTGGTTGCAAATGTCACTATCTTAACGGACTTTGTTATTCTTGATATTCCTGAGGACGATAGTATGTCGATTATCCTTGGTAGACCCTTTTTGAATACTGCAGGGGCTGTTATTGATTGCAACAAAGGCAATGCCACTTTTCATGTTAATGGTAATGAGCATACGGTACACTTTCCGAGGAAACAACCTCAAGTTCATAGCATCAATCTATTGGAAAAAGTTCAACTATCATTATTGGAGGTTTTGAATTTCCTCTTCCTACTGTGAAGAAAAAGTACAATATTCTTATTGTTGGGGATCTTCATATCCCCGTTGAGGTAACTTAGTGTTATTCGAAATTTCTTCGGTTCCGTGTTATTTGGAATGAGCTTGTTAACAAGACTTGATCAACCTTGTTAGTGGATTCATTTTGATGATCATGAGATGGATAAAACTAGAAGGCACAACCTTCTTTACCCTCTTTTTACTTTTTGTTATTTAAAATAAATAAAGCAAAGATAGTATTATCTGTCTGTTTTTTGATTTATCCGTGCAATAAAAAATATCCCGAAAATAAAAGTGCTCCAAAAGGCCCCATTTTTGGAGGTATCTATGTTGCACGTCTTCCTAAACATTTTAAGATACCTATTAGGCACCATGAGAAAGAGGAGACAATATTGCCTCCTTACATTTTAGATTACAAGAGAATGGTAGCACATGAGTTTATGTTCATAATGATGATAAGATGCTCCTGCATAACTTGAGATTTAATAAGAAACACAACGAGACTATTATTCTGCATGCGCCTCTGTTGTTTGATTTGACTGCAGTTAATTATGTTGTCAAGCCGGAAGCGGTGTACGCTCATCGAGGCCAAGCATCCACTCCAGAGCCTGAGCCTGAGCCGGAACCTTCACTAGACCCTTATCGTGCATCATCATACCAGTGGGATCCGGAGGAGATGGCCAGCCAGTGGTATCC
This sequence comes from Triticum timopheevii, assembly GCA_963921465.1. NCBI lineage: Eukaryota > Viridiplantae > Streptophyta > Magnoliopsida > Poales > Poaceae > Triticum > Triticum timopheevii. The sequence goes on from OY997264.1 coordinate 332,761,189, forward strand.
TGATTACACCTCTCAGTACACCGGGGAGAGTAGCCGTGGTCCTTGGCCTTAGACCAACTTAGGCCAAAAGCCTAAGCTTGGGGAGTACGTATTTCTCACCGACTTTACATTCATGTTCACACACTATTCTAGTTGTCGGTTCTCATACTCTTTCATTATATTATCTATGTTAGTTTAATTTTTTTTTCTAGCTTTCTTCTTGTGTGTTTGATAAACCTTAAGAAAAACCAAAAAAATAGTTAGTTTAATTTCCATGCTTGTAGTAGAAATTAAAATGAAAACCCCAAAAGATTTCTCGTTCTTCTTCTTATTTGTTGGGAGCTTTCCTATGTAAATAATTTTCTTTTCTTTTCTTTTCTTTGGGGGTCGAGAGTAGAAGACCATATTGAAAATATTTAGTGCCTCTCAAATGCATGATTGTTTATTTAACTTGGAGCCCATATTACTCTGTCTTCTCTCTTGAGTTGAATGCTTGCAGATTCTAGCTTAGTCCAATGCACGTGCACTATTTTTATTATACACATTGTTCAGTCGTGCAAGTGAAAGGTAATAATGACGATATATGATGGACTGATTGAGATGAGAAAAGCTGGTATGAACTCGACCTCTCTTGTTTTTGTAAATATGATGAGTTCATCGTTCCTGATTCAGCTTATTATGAAGTAAACATATTTGCAATGACATTTAGAGATTATAGTTGCTTGTGCCATGCTTGATTAGCTATGAGTTATAATGGTTTACCTTGCGTGCCAACATGCTATTAAAATGATTATGATGTGGTATGATGGGATGGTATCCTCCTTTGAATGAATTGAGTGACTCGACTTGGCATATGTTCACGCATGTAGTTGAAACAAATCGACATAGCCTTCACGATATTTATGTTCATGGTAGATTATATCCTACTTATGCTTGTACTCGATGTGAATTAATTTTAATGCATGTTTATGACTGTTGTCACTCTCTCCGTTGGTCGCTTCCCAGTCTTCTGCTAGCCTTCACCTGTACTAAGCGGGAATACTGCTTGTGCATCCAAACTCCTTAAACCCCAAAGTTGTTCCATATGAGTCCACCATACCTTCCTATATGCGGTATCTACCTTCCATTCCAAGTAAATTTGTATGTGCCAAACTCCAAACCTTCAAATGAAATTCTGTTTTGTATGCTCGAGCAGCTCATGTTTCAACTAGGGCTGCCTGTATCTTCCATGCTAGGTGGTTTATTATCAAGAGGAGTGGACTCCGCTCCTCATTCACGAGAAAGGGCTGGTAACCAGGATGCCCAGTCCCATGATCCAAAAAGATCAAAGCAAATCAATATAATTAAAAAAACTCCCCCAGGGCTGTTGTTAGTTGGAGGCACTCGTTGTTTCGATCAAGCCATGGATTGATGCTTGTTGGTGGTGGGGGAGTATAAACTTTTACCATTCTGTTTGGGAACTTCCTATAATGCATGTAGTATGGAAGATATAGCCATCTCATAGTTGTTGCATTGACAGTGAAAGTATGCTGCTCAAAATGTTATTCATCTCTATTTTAAAATCGAGCTCTGGCACCTCTACAAATCCCTGCTTCCCTCTGCGAAGGGCCTATCTATTTACTTTTATGTTGAGTCATCACCTTCTTATTGAAAAGCACCCGCTGGAGAGCACACTGTCATTTGCATTCATTAGTATTGGTTTATATTGGGTATGACTTGACTGGATCTCTTTTACCATGAATTACAATGTTTAGTCAGTCTTTGATCTTTAAAGGTGCTCTACATTTATGTTTTGCGGTCTCAGAAAGGGCCAGCGAGATACCATGTTGTTATATGATATTATGATTGTGTTTGAGAAAGTGTTGTCATCCGAGTTTTATTATTATCGCTCGCTAGCTGATTATGCCATTGATATGAGTAATTGTGAGACCTAGGTGTTATTGTGAGTATGGTTAGTTCATAATACTTGCTGAAAACTTGAATGCTGGCTTTACATGTTTACAACAACTAGAGCAAATAGAGTTTGTAAAAGTTTTTCTTTATCACTTTCAGTTTATCAAATGAATTGCTTGAGGACAAGCAAAGGTTTAAGCTTGGGGGAGTTGATACTCGAACGTATCTACTTTTCCAAACACTTTTGCCCTTGTTTTGGACTCTAACTTGCATGATTTGAATGAACTAACCTGGACTGACGCTGTTTTCAGCAGAACTGCCATGATGTTGTTTATTGTGCAGAAAACAAAAGTTCTCGGAATGACCTGAAAATCCACGGAGATAAGTTTTGGAAAATATAAAATATATTGGAGAAAGAATCTAGACCAGGGGGCCCACACCCTGTCCATGAGGGTGGTGGGCATGCCCTCCCCCCTGGGCGCGCCCCCTATCTCATGGGCCCCCTGAGGCTCCACCGACCTCAACTCCAACTCCATATATTCCGTTTCGCGGAGAAAAAAATCAGAGAGAAAGTTTCATCGCGTTTTACGATACAGAGCCGCCGCAAAGCGAGGGCCAATCTGGAGTCCGTTCGGGGCTCCGGAGAGGGGGATTCGTCGCCGTCGTCATCATCAACCATCCTCCATCACCAATTTCATGATGCTCACCGCCGTGCATGAGTAATTCCATCGTAGGCTTGCTGGACAGTGATGGGTTGTATGAGATTTACCATGTAATCAAGTTAGTTTTGTTAGGGTTTGATCCCTAGTATCCACTATGTTCTGAGATTGATGTTGCTATGACCTCGCTATGCTTAATGCTTGTCACTAGGGCCCGAGTGCCATGATTTCAGATCTAAACCTATTATGTTTTCATGAATATCTGTGAGTTCTTGATCCTATCTTGCAAGTCTACAGTCACCTATTATGTGTTATGATCCGACAACCCCGAAGTGACAATAATCGGGATACTTCTCGGTGATGACCGTAGTTTGAGCAGTTCATGTATTCACTATGTGCTAATGCTTTGTTACGGTTCTCTATTAAAAGGAGGCCTTAATATCCCTTAGTTTCCATTAGGACCCCGCTGCCACGGGAGGGTAGGACAAAGCATGTCATGCAAGTTCTTTTCCATAAGCACGTATGACTATATTCGGAATACATGCCTACATTACATTGATGAACTGGAGCTAGTTCTGTGTCACCCTATGTTATAGCTATTACATGAGGAATCACATCCGACATAATTATCCATCACCGATCCAATGCCTACGAGCTTTTCACATCTTGTGCTTCGCTTATTTACTTTTCCGTTGCTACTGTTACAATTACTACAAAGCTATTATATTTACTTTTGCCACTGTTACCATTACTATCATACTACTTTGCTACTAAATACTTTGCTGCAGATACTAAGTTATCCAGGTGTGGTTGAATTGACAACTCAACTGCTAATACTTAAGAATATTCTTTTGCTCCCCTTGTGTCGAATCAATAAATTTGGGTTGAATACTCTACCCTCGAAAGCTGTGGTGATCCCCGACACTTGTGTGTTATCAACAGGCAAGAACCCTTTCTTTGACTGATCCATTATGAACTTCTTCAAAACTTTGTCAAGGTATGTGCTTTGTGAAAGTCCTATTAAGCGTCTTGATCTATCCCTATAGATCTTGATGCCAATATATAAGCAGCTTCATCGAGGTCTTTCATTGAAAAATTCTTATTCAAGTAGCCTTTTATACTATCCAGAAATTCCATATCATTTCCAATCAACAATATGTCATCAACATATAATATCAGAAATGCTACAGAGCTCCCACTCACTTTCTTGTAAATACAAGCTTCTCCGTAAGTATCGATAAAACCATATGCTTTGATCACCTCATCAAAGCGTATATTCTAACTCCGAGATGCTTGCACCAGTCCATAGATGGATCGTTAGAGCTTGCACACTTTCTTAGCATCTTTAGGATCGACAAAACATTCTGGTTGCATCATATACAACTCTTCTTAAAGAAATCCATTAAGGAATGCAGTTTTGACGTTGATACGTCTCCTACATATCTATAATTTATGAAGTATTCATGCCATGTTTGCAACAATTTTATATGGTTTTGGTATGATTTTATTAGAACTAACCCGGACTGACGCTGTTTTCAGCAGAACTACCGTGGTGTCGTTTTTTGTGCAGAAATAAAAGTTCTTGGAATGGGCTGGAAATTTACGGTGATTTTTTATGGACAAAAAGAGACCCCCGAAACACCGAATCTTGGCCAATAAGTGACCGAGGAATCCACAAGCCTGGGGGGCGTGCCCACACCCCTAGGGCACGCCTTCTGAGCTTGTGGGCCCCTCGGGCACCCCCTAACTTGTTTCCAACGCTAAAAAATTCTTATAAATATAGAAACCTCTGACCTAGATCGGATTTTCCGTCGCCACAAGCCTTTGTAGACATGAAAAACCAATCGGGAGCACGTTCCGGCACCCTGCCAGAGGGAAAACCATCACCGGAGGCCACCTTCATCATCCCGCCGGACTCCATGACAAGGAGGGAGTAGTTCGCCCTCGGGACTGAGGGTATGTACTAGTAGCTATGTGTTTGATCTCTCTCTCTCATGTTCTTGATTTGCCACGATCTTGATGTACTGCGAGCTTTGTTAGTATAGTTTGATCATATGGTGTTTCTCCTTCTCTATCTTCTTGTGATGAATTGAGTTTTACCTTTGAGGTTTCACTCTTATCAGATTGAATACTTTTATGGATTTGAGAACACTTGATGTATGTCTTGCGTGGGATACCCATGGTGATAAGGGGGTGTTCTATTGATTCACTTGATGTATGTTTTGGCACTCAACTCACGGATTCCCGAGGTGACATTGGGGTAATATATGCATAGGGGTTGATGCATATTTTCATCCTTGTTTCTCCGATAGAAATCTTGGGGCACTCTTTGAGGTTCTTTGTGTTGGATTTAATATTATGAATCTGAAGGAGTTTGATGCGCATATCGTATAATTGACCAACGGATACTTGTGGTGACATTGGAGTATCTAGGTGACATTAGGGTTGATTGATGTGTATCATATGGTGTAATTTTAGTACGAACTCTAGGGCTGTTTGTGACACTTATAGGAATAGCAAAAGATTGATCAGAAAGAATAACTTTGAGGTGGCTTCGTACCCCGCAAGCAATTTCATCTTATGTTCTCCACGATAGGAACTTTGGAGTGACTCTTTGTCGCACGTTGAGGGATTGCCATACGATTTAATTATATTATCACTGTTGAGAGACTTTGCACTAGTGAAATTGTGAACCCTAGGCCTTATTTTCAAGCATTGCAATACCGTTTTTGCTCACTTTTGTTACTAGTTACCTTACTGTTTTTATATTTTCAGATTACAAAAACCTATACCTACCATCCATATTACACTTATATCACCATCTCTTTGCCGAACTAGTGCACCTATACAATATACCATTGTATTGGGTGTGTTGGGGATACAAGAGACTCTTTGTTATTTGGTTGCAGGGTTGTTTGAGAGAGACCATCTTCATCCTACGCCTCCCACGGTTTGATAAACCTTAGGTCATCCACTTGAGGGAAAATTGCTACTGTCCTACAAAACTCTGCGCTTGGAGGCCCAACATGAGTCTACAAGAAGAAGGTTGCATAGTAGACATCAAGCTCTTTTTTAGCGCCGTTGTCGGGGAGGTGAGTGCTTGAAGGTATATTGAGGTTGCCTCATATGCTTCATCTTTTTAATGTCTTCCTGAAAATGATGGAAAGGAAAAATGTGCTCAAGTGTTAGAAGAAGAAGTCGATAAAATGTCTGGCATAAAATCCATGAATGATGAGCATGATTGCAATGTTGTTAGTATGAATTCTTTGAATACCCATGATGCTAATAATATGAAAAGCCATAAGCTTGGGGATGCTATGTTTGATGAAGATGATATTTTTTGTCCCCCAAGTTTCGATGAGCAAATTTATTATGATGATAGCATCACTCCTATTTATGATGATTATGTTGATTAAAGTGGGTTTGGAAGAGTGTCAAGTCTAGTTAATGATCCCACTATTTTGGAGGATGTTGAATATTTTCACAATATTGATAAAAGTGGATTTGGAGAGGTCATGAATTTATTTAGTGATGAATCCACTATTTTGGAGAGGTTCTAATTGATTATGAGAACAAAGTTGCTACCTATGATGATTGTTGTGATGACATATATGCTATAAAGAATAATGATAACCATGAAACTTGTCATCAGGATTTTAATTTTCAATTGGATTATGCCTCACATGATAGTTATTTTGTTGAGTTTGCTCCCACTAATATTCATGAGACTAAATTTGCTTATATGGAGAGTAATTAAATTTCTATGCTTATGTATCATGAAAAGGATGCTTTATGTGATAGTTATATTGTTGAATTCATTCATGATTCTACTGTAAGTTACTATGAGAGAGGAACATATGCTTCTACGTATCTCAATACCATCAAGTTTCCTCTCTTTATGTTGAAAGTTTTTAAGTTGCACTTGTTTTGGCTTCCTATGCTAGTTGATTCTTTCTCCCAAATATTCTTTGCTCACAAATTCCTATGCATAGGAAATGGGTCAGGCTTAAATGTGCTAGTCATATGCTTCACGATTCTCTCTTTGTGTTCTAATTCTTATCTTTCATGTGAGCATCATTGGAACCATCATGCCTAGCTGAAAAGGCATTAAAGAAAAGCGCTTGTTGGGAGACAACCCAATATTTAACCCTATTGTTTTTGAGTGTTCACATGATTAGGATACTGTAGTAATCATGTTTTATAGCTTTTGTTTCAATAAAGTACCAAGAAAGTCTTTGGGATAGTGTGGATGATTGTTGATTGATTCTGTGAGAAAAAAGAAACTTTTGTGCCCAGTAACAGAATTGATATGATCTTCTAGAGCGACAAAAAAATCTGAATATTTTCACTTTATTGACATACAAATTGCCTACATTTTCCTGATTTTTCAGAATTTTTTGAGTAGCAGAAGTATGGTTAGAGTACAAATTACTACGGACTGTTCTGTTTTTGCCAGATTATGTTTTCAATGCATAGTTTGCTTGTTTTATGGTTTCTATTGCTTATATTTCTCAATATAAATTGTGGAAATCATAAGGTACAGTAGACATTATGTGAAAACAATTATTAATCTTGTCTTTGACAGTACCCAAGTGAATGATTTGCTTTTTATCATACTAACCTATCTCACGAAGTACCGTCAAGTTTCGTGTGATTGAAGTTTTCAAGTTTTGGGTGAGATATCGACATGAGGAGAATAAGTAGTGGCAAGACCCTAAGCTTGGGGATGCCCAAGGCACCCCAAGGTATTATTCAAGGAATACCCAAGCAACTAAGCTTGGGGATGCCCCGGAAGGCATCCCCTTTTTCGTCTCCAACATTATCGGTAACCTTACTTGGAGCTATATTTCTATTCATCACATAATATGTGTTTTGCTTGGAGAGTCATTTTATTTTGTTGAGATTTGATTTCTGTTATTTAGAATGAAGTTTTGTATCTTTTCTTTCAATAAACGGTCAAGTATAGCCTTTACCATGCTTATTTTACAAATCTATACATTGCTGTTTTGAAAACATAAAGTTTTCTATCATTGTCTGAATTCTTCTGGAAAGTCAGAACATGATAAAATCTTGAAATTTTTACACAATGAGTAACAACAAATTTTCTGCAGTGTGCTAATATTTCAGAAATTTTGGTGTTATAGAAGTATGAATACTCTTGCATTCTTTATAGACTGTAATGTTTAGACAGATTGCTGTTATGGGCCCGGGAGCTACTGTCTGAGCGTGCCTTGGGCCCAGGAGCTACTGTCGGCGTTCTGGGAACAGGGGTCCCCAGACTTGCCTGCCTGTGGCCTGCGGCGTGGCTCGAGTGGTGGCCCATTACGGCCCGTCTTGATCAGCACAAGACTCAAGACCCTCGCGAGGGGCCAAGCCTCGCGGGGCGGACGACACAAGACTTCCTCAGGAACGGCCTCGCCAGGAAGGCTCGCAATGAGGAGGAGAGATCAAGGCAGGGTACCTCACGAGGTGCTCGTGACGCAAGCCATGACGATCGAGACCAGGCGGGCGCCGGCCCGCGCAGTGTCCTTGTTTTCTCTTTGGTGCAAAGGGGGCAAGCACAGGCGTGCAGTACCGAGGCATCAGGCAAAGGTTGCCATTCCGGTGCAAGGAGACCAAGACCAGCAGAGCGGCAGGATGGAGGTCAGCGTGGAGCCCAAGACGGCATCACCACCAGTGCCTTTGGCAGCCGAAGACCAACTTTAGTCAGGATAACTTGTACTAGATGTCCCCCTTCAAAATGGCCGTTGTTGGCGCCCTTCCCGCTCAATATTTGGGAAGAGAACCAGGGCCTCTATAAATAGGGCTGGCCACCACAGAATAGACGATCTCATCAAGTCCTCATTAGATCCATAGGCGATCGAGCTCACCCAAGTAGTTCATTGCACCAGCTCAAGAACACCTCTCGCGAGGCTGTTCTTCCCTTTGTACTGTTCATCATCAACCCCTGAGGCAATCCACCACACCACACACTGGAGTAGGGTATTACACCACAACGGTGGCCCAAAACGGTATAAATCTTGTGTCCCTCGTGTTGTTCATTGTTTAGCTTAGATTGTCGCGAGGTAATCGGATGTGGATCGGTAGGGGGAAGATCTTCGTGCGCACCCCAGAGTTCGAACCTTAAGGGTCTGCCGGAACCCAACATCCGACAATGATGATTCCATGGATTATATGCACTCTCACCCTTCCACCATTGCTAGCCTTTCTAGTATCGTGCAACTTTTGTCAGTGCATTAAACGCATCATTACCCTTCCTCAAAACAGACACCATACCTACCAATTATGGCATCTCCATAGCCATTCCGAGATATAATGCCATGCAACTTCCACCGACCTGTTTTATTATGACACATACCATCATTGTCATATTGCTTTGCATGATCATGTAGTTCGCATAGTATTTGTGGCTTGGCCACTTTTCATATTTTTTATACATGTCACTCTTGATCATTGCACATCCCGGTACACAGGTCGGAGGCATTCATATAGAATCATATTTTGTTCTAGTATCGAGTTGTAATTCTTGAGTTGTAACTAAATAAAAGTGTGATGATCATTATTAGAGCATTGTCCTGTGTGAGGAAAGGATGATGGAAGCTATGATTCCCTCACAAGTTGGGATGAGACTCCGGACTTAAAAAAGTAAAAGAGGACAAAGAGCCCAAAATAAAAAAAGGAGGCCAAAGAGTCCAAAATAAAAAAACAGGCAAAGAGCCCAAACAAAACAAAAGAAATAGAGAAGGGACAATGTTACTATCCTTTTCCACACTCATGCTTCAAAGTAGCACCATGTTCTTCATGATAGAGAGTCTCCTATTTTATCATTTTGATATACTAGTGGGAATTTTTTATTATAGAATTTGGCTTGTATATTCTAATGATAGGCTTCCTCAAATTGCCCTAGGTCTTCGTGAGCAAGCAAGTTGGATGCACACCCACTTGGTTTCTTTTTGAGCTTTCATACACTTATAGCTCCAGTGCATCTGTTGCATGGCACTCCCTACTCACTTGCATCGATATAAATTGATGGGCATCTCCATAGCCCATTAATTTGCCTAGTTGACGTGAGACTTTCTCCTTTTTGTCTTCTCCTCACAACCTCCACCATATCCTATTCCACCTATAGTGCTATATCCATGGCTCATGCTCATGTATTGCGTGAAAGTTGAAAAAGATTAAGAACATTAAAATATGAAACAATTGCTTGGCTTGTCATCGGGGTTGTGCATGATGCAATATTTTGTGTGATGAACATAGAGCATAGCTAGACTATATGATTTTGTATGGATAACTTCTTTTGGCCATGTTATTTTGAGAAGACATGATTGCTTTATTAGTATACTTGAAGTATTATTGTTTTATATCAATATTAAACTTTCGGTTTGAATCTTATGGATCTGAACATTCATGCCACAATAAAGAAGATTACAATGATAAATATATTAGGTAGCATTCACACTTCATAAATTCTTTCTTTTATCATTTACCTACTCGAGGACGAGCAGGATTAAGCTTGGGGATGCTGATACGTCTCCAACGTATCTATAATTTATGAAGTATTCATGCCATGTTTGCAACAATTTTATATGGTTTTGGTATGATTTTATTAGAACTAACTCGGACTGATGCTGTTTTCAGCAGAACTACTATGGTGTCGTTTTTTGTGCAGAAATAGAAGTCCTCAGAATGAGCTGAAAATTTATGGTGATTTTTTATGGACCAAAAGAGACCCTCAAAGCACCGGAGATGGGCCAGGAAGTGACCAAGGAGGCCACAAGCCTAGGGGCGCGCCCACCCCCTAGTGCGCGCTTCCTGATCTTATGGGCCCACCCCCTGACTTGTTTCCAATGCCAAAAATGCTTATAAATATAGAAACCTTCGAAAAGAACCCTAGATCGGATGTTCCACCGCCACAAGCCTTTGTAGCCACAAAAAACCAATCAGGAGCCCATTCCGGCACCCTGCGGAGGGGAAAACCATCACCGGAGGCCATCTTCATCATCCCGGCGGTCTCCATGATGAGGAGGGAGTAGTTTACCCTCGGGGTTGAGGGTATGTACTAATAGCTATGTGTTTGATCTCTCTCTCTCTCTCTCTCTTTCTCTCTCTCTCTCTCTCTCTCTCTTGTGTTCTTGATTTGGCACGATCTTGATGTACCGCGAGCTTTGTTACTATAGTTTGATCATATGGTGTTTCTCCCTCTCTATCTTCTTGTGAAGAATTGAGTCTTACCTTTGAGGTTTCACTATTATCGGATTGAATAATTTTATGGATTTGAGAACACTTGATGTATGCCTTGCATGGGATACCCATGGTGACAATGGGGTGTTCTATTGATTCACTTGATATATGTTTTGGCACTCAACTCGTGGATTCCCGAGGTGACATTAGGATAATATATGCATAGGGGTTGATGCAAGTTTTCATCCTTGTTTCTCCGATAGAAATCTTGGGGCACTCTTTGAGGTTCTTTGTGTTGGTTTGAATATTATGAATCTGAAGTTGTTTGATGCATATTGTATAATTGACCCACAAATACTTATCGTGACATTGGAGTATCTAGGTGACACTAGGGTTAATTGATGTGTATCATATGGCGTTATTTTAGTACGAACTCTAGGGCTGTTTGTGACACTTACAGGAATAGCTCAAAAGATTGATCGGAAAGAATAACTTTGAGGTGGTTTCATACCCTACAAGCAATTTCATCTTATGTTCTCCACGATAGGAACTTTGGAGTGACTCTTTGTCGCATGTTGAGGGATTTCCATATGATTTAATTATGTTATCACTGTTGAGAGACTTTGCACTAGTGAAATTATGAACCCTAGGCCTTGTTTTCAAGCATTGCAATACCATTTTTGCTCACTTTCGTTACTAGTTACCTTGCTGTTTTTATATTTCCAGAGTACAAAAACCTATATCTACCATCCATATTACACTTGTATCACCATCTCTTCGCCGAACTAGTGCACCTATACAACTTACCATTGTATTGGATGTGTTGGGGACACAAGAGACTCTTTGTTATTTGGTTGCAGGGTTGTTTGGGAGAAACCATCTTCACCCTACACCTCCCACGGATTGATAAACCTTAGGTCATCCACTTGAGGGAAAATTGCTACTGTCCTACAAAACTCCGGGCTTGGAGGCCCAGCACGAGTCTACAAGAAGAAGGTTGTGTAGTAGACATCAGGCGTCCATTTGCCAGATTTCATAATTATAAAATGTGGCAGTTGCTAACATGATTCGGACTGACTTAAGCATCGCTACGGGTGAGAAAGTATCATCGTAGTCAACCCTTGAACTTGTCAAAACCCTTTTGCGACAAGTCGAGCTTTGTAGATAGTGACATTAGCATCAACATTTATCTTCTTCTTGAAGATCCATTTATTCTCAATGGCTTGCCGATCATCGGGCAAGTCCACCAAAGTCCATACTTTGTTCTCATACATGGATCCTATCTCAGATTTCATGGCCTCAAGCCATTTATCGGAATCTGGGCTCATCATAGCTTCTTCATACTTCGTAGGTTCGCTATGGTCTAATAACATGACTTCCAGGATGGGATTACCGTACCACTCTAGTGCGGAACGTGCTCTGTTTGACCTACGAGATCTAGTAGTAACTTGATCCGAAGTTTTATGATCATCACCATTAGCTTCCTCTCCAGTTGGTGTAGGCATCACGCGAACGGTTTTCTATGATGTGCTAATTTCCAATTCGAGAGAAGGTACAATTACCTCATCAAGTTCTACTTTCCTCCCACTCACTTCTTTTGAGAGAAACTCCTTCTCTAGGAAGGACCCATTCTTGCCAACGAAGATCTTGCTTCGGATCTGTGGTAGAAGGTGTACCCAATAGTTTATTTAGGGTATCCTATGAAGACTCACTTCTCCAATTCGGGTTCGAGCTTATCAGGCTGAAGCCTTTTGACATAAATGTCACATCCCCAAACTTTAAGAAATGACAGCTTGGGTTTCTTGCCAAACCATAGTTCATATGGTGTCGTCTCAACGGAATTAGACGGTTCCCTATTTAACGTGAATGTGGCTATCTCTAATGGATAACCCCAAAACGATAGTGGTAAATCGGTAAGAGACATCAGAGAACACATCATATCTAATAATGTATGGTTACGACTGTGGTGTTCTAGGTTGCGTGAGTTGTGACACAATTCCACATTGTTTTAAATGAAGGCCAGACTCGTAACTCAAATATTCGCCTCCACGATCAGATCATAGAAACTTTATTTTCTTGTTGCGATGATTCTCCACTTCACTCTGAAATTCCTTGAACTTTTCAAATGTTTCAGACTTGTGTTTCATCAAGTAGATATATCCATACCTACTCAATCATCTATGAAGGTCAGAAAATAACAATACCTGCCGCGTGCTTCAACACTCATCGAACCGCATACATCGGTATGTATTATTTCCAACAAGTCATTAGCTCACTCCATTGTTCCGCAGAACGGAGTTTTAGTCATCTTTCTCATGAGGCATGGTTTGCAAGTCTCAAATGATTCATAATCAAGTGATTCCAAAAGTCCATCCATATGGAGTTTCTTCATGCGCTTTACAAAAATATGACCTAAACAACAGTGCCACAAGTATGTTGCACTATCATTATCAACTTTACATCTTTTGGCATCAATATTATGAATATGTGTATCACTATGATTGAGATTCAACAAAAATAGACCATTCATCAAGGGTGCATGACCATAAAAGATATTATTGATACATCTCCAACGTATCTATAATTTATGAAGTATTCATGCTGCTATATTATCATTCTTGGATGTTTTACAATCATTTTATAGCAACTTTATATCATTTTTTGGGACTAACCTATTGACATAGTGCCTAGTGCCAGTTGCTGTTTTTTGCTTGTTTTTAACATCACAGAAAATCAGTACCAAACGGAGTCCAAACGCAACAAAACTTTTTGGAAATTTTTTCTGGACCAGAAGACACCCGCTGGGCCAAATAAGTACTAGAGGGGAGCTCCGAGGAGAGCACAACCCACCAGGGCGCGCTTGGGGGCCCAGGCGCACCCAGGTGGGTTGTGCCCACCTCGGTGGCCTCCCGCACCGCCTCTTCGCCCTATAAATTCTCAAATATTCAAAAAACCCTCGGGGTGACCCTAGATCGGAAGTTACACCACCGCAAGCCTTGGTAGCCACCAAAAACCAATCGGGAGCCCGTTCCGGCACCCTGCCGGAGGGCGAAATCATCACCGGTGGCCATCTTCATCATCCCGGTGACCACCATGATGAGGAGGGAGTAGTCCACCCTCGGGGCTGGGGGTTTGTACCAGTAGCTATGTGTTTAATCTCTCTCCCTCGTGTTCTTGAGATGTCACGATCTTGATGTATCACGGGTGACGACGCCATAGACCTACGGTAGGTTCATAGGCCTGACCTATACACCTCACCCAAGGTTACTACCCTGGAAGCAAAGACGTTCAAAGCACATCAGGAAGTATCAACTGAAGCCACCGAGTGCAATCCACTCGACCGGCCACCAAACTCAGATACCCCCAATTTCACTTGACCTGGATGGAGTCATTTGACCATACAGGAATCCACTCAGTGTACAGAAGACCTAGAGTCACTCAGGATGACAACGGTCAGGCGTTCACTCCGTAGTATTAAAGATCAATGAATACACTTTATAGCTGGCATTACCAGTAACGCCCTGTCTTAATGTACATTGAACCCCTGTAACAGAGGTGGACTAGGGTACTGATGTCTACTACACAACCTTCTTCTTGTAGACATTGTTGGGACTCCAAGCGCAGAGGTTTGTAGGACAGTAGCAAATTTCCCTCAAGTGGATGACCTAAGGTTTATCAATCCGCGGGAGGCGTAGGATGAAGATGGTCTCTCTCAAACAACCCTGCAACCAAATAACAAAGTCTCTTGTGTCCCCAACACACCCAATACAATGGTAAATTGTATAGGTGCACTAGTTCGGGGAAGAAATGGTGATACAAGTGCAATATGGATAGTAGATATAGGTTTTTGTAATCTGAAAATATATAAACAACAAGTTAACTAATGATAAAAGTGAGCGTAAACGGTATTGCAATGATAGGAAACAAGGCCTAGGGTTCATACTTTCACTAGTGCAAGTTCTCTCAACAATAATAACATAGATAGATCATATAACAATCCCTCAACATGCAACAAAGAGTCACTCCAAAGCCACTAATAGCAGAGAATAAATGAAGAGATTATGGTAGTGTACGAAACCACCTCAAAGTTATTCATTCGGATCAATCTATTCAAGAGTTCGTACTAGAATAACACCTTAAGACACAAATCAACCAAAACCCTAATGTCACCTAGATACTCCATTGTCACCTCAAGTATCCGTGGGCATGATTATACGATATGCATCACACAATCTCAGATTCATCCAACCAACACAAAGTACTTCAAAGAGTGCCCCAAAGTTTCTACCGGGGAGTCAAGACGAAAACGTGTGCCAACCCCTATGCATAGGTTCATGGGCGGAACCCGCAAGTTGGTCACCAAAACGTACATCAAGTGGCACGTGATATCCCATTGTCACCACAGATAAACACGGCAAGACATACATCAAGTGTTCTCAAATCCTTAAAGACTCAATCCGATAAGATAACTTCAAAGGGAAAACTCAATCCATTACAAGAGAGTAGAGGGGGGGGGGGAGAAACATCATAAGATCCAACTATAATAGCAAGGCTCACAATACATCAAGATCGTGCCATAGAGGGAACACGAGAGAGAGAGAGAGAGATCAAACACATAGCTACTGGTACATACCCTCAGCCCCGAGGGTGAACTACTCCTTCCTCATCATGGATAATGCCGGGATGATGAAGATGGCCACCGGTGATGGGTTCCCCCTCCGGCAGGGTGCCGGAACGGGCTTCCGAGAGGTTTTTGGTGGCTACAGAGGCTTGCGGCGGAACTCCCGATCTATCTTGATATTCGATGTTTTTAGGGTACGTAGGCTTATATAGGCGAAAGAAGTCGGTCGAGGGAACCTCGAGGGGCCCACGAGAGGGTAGGGCGTGCCCCCCTATCTCGTGGCTCCCTCGATGATCCCCTGGCTTGCACTCCAAGTCTCCCGGATCATATTCTTCCTAAAAATCATGCTCCCGAAGGTTTCATTCCGTTTGGACTCCGTTTGATAATCCTTTTCTTCGAAATACTGAAACAGGCAATAAAACAGCAATATGGGCTGGGCCTCCGGTTAATAGGTTAGTCCCAAAAATGATATAAATGTGTAAAATAAAGCCAATAAACATCCAAAAGGGTAATATAATAGCATGGAACAATAAAAAATTATAGATACATTGGAGACGTATCACGTCCTGACGCACTCTCTATAAGCCACCCCCTCCTCTGGGACGGGGGTTCACACCCCTTGTAACACACACCCATATTCCAGTCGACCACCTCAGGGCATCGAGACGTAGGGCTTTTACCTCCTCCTAGAGGGGCCTGAACTCGTAAACTTGTGTGTACAACCTCGCCGTAGCTAGGGCCTCACCTCCTCATACGTACCCCATATTCTTACTATCAGACTTAGTACCATGACAGTTGGCGCCCACCTTGGGGCAAAGCGTCTTAGCAACTTCCGACGAGGTTGCATTTTCTCCGATCTTCTTCAAAATGGTTTCCGGCGGCAGTTTGGTCATGGGCCGCGAGTTCCGACTCGGTGCGCTCACTTTATTTGCCAACGAATCCGCCTAGATCCAGGAAGCCCCCCTCGATGTCGAGGCTCTCCCGATCAGTGGTTCATCGCACTTCCGCGCAAGTGCCTGCAGCGTCCTCCTTCGGCAACCTCGACCCCGTATCAATCGGCCCTCACGTCGCCTTCTCACTCCGCTCGACGCCGCCGTAAGCGATCTGGTCGGTCGCGGCTCCAGCGGTGGGTGAAGCATGCGGTGGCTTGTCAGACGGCCACCCCCTGAGTCGCGGAAATCGAGCCCATCGGGTTTCACTGCGGATCAGTCGACCTGTCGACTGATTCTGCAGAAATGCTTTCTGAGAGCGGGAGCTGTAACCCCGCGGCAGAAGTTCTCCTGGTCGATACCCGCCGCAACCCACTTGGGTTTCGCCGCAGCGGCGACAATAGTGGCGGCGATGGCTCGTCATTCGGCCATGAAGAGTACCAACCACAACCTCTCAACTTGCAGCAAAGGGAAGAGCTGCACCGCCGATGTGGAGGCCCTCCAGACCCCCATCATAGGGAAGACCGCCGAGGCTCGGGCCTTGGAGGCAGTGTGCCTGGCCACGTTGTCTGAGCACACTCGTTTGGAGAATCTCCAACATTCTCTCGATAGGCGTGCCCGTCGACTGATCCCCAAATCCAGTCCATGATAGTTGTTTCCACCGGAAACTCAGGTATTCCGCACTCCGATCCAAAATCTTGCAGCTACTACGTGTACCGCAGAGTCTATTCAGCCGTCCCGTTCAGAAGATGGAAGAGGTTTGGAATAGATCAGAACGCTGCTCCGAGTGGCATGAGACCTGAACTCCGCCGTTTCTCAGTCACGGAACAGGATCCACAACAGATCGGTAAGGGCAGATATTGTTCAGTTGGCACACTGTCCTGGGTCGCCTTTGCGACGTGAAGATTGTGATCACTGCCAAGATCGGCACCTGGGAAGAGCTCATGGAGAGTATGATCGTGAGTACGCCCGCGACAACCACCGCTCGAGCGCCTTCGCCCCTTCCGAGGGATGGGTCGTACGTGCCCCGGCAGTATTATGACAGGTGTCCATATGGGCAGAGTTCCATTCGACCCAAGAGAGCCTGTCTTCAACGCAAGATCAGTCCTTGTTCAGGGTTTGGTCGACCGGAATAGATCATACAGAGAGGGGCTGGATAGAGATAGGCCTAGTGGAAGCAGGGTTCATGTTTCTGGCCCTGAGTGTTTCGGAAGAGCCATCAGAGCCACTGAGATCCCTCACACCTTCAGATTGGCGACTAGTGTCAGTAAGTTCACAGGAGAATTAAAGCCCGGCACTTGGCTTGAAGACTACCGAGTGGCTGTGCACATTGGTGGCGGCAGTGATGAGGTGGCCATGAAGCACCTCCCTCTGATGCTTGAAGGTTCTGCCAGGGCCTAGCTGAATCAATTGGCCCCTGGAAGCATTTTGAGTTGGGATGAGTTGGCCCGAGTGTTTACCAGAACATTTGAGGGCACCTGCAAGAGACCTGCTGGTTTTCCAAAATTGCAGCATTGCGTGCAGAAATAGAATGAGGCCTTGAGGGATTATATCTAGAGATGGATCACTTTGCATCACACGGTGGAGAATGTATCTGATCACCAAGCAGTCTGCGCCTTTAAAGAAGGCATTCGCTACAAAAGAGCTCAATCTGAAGTTCGGTCGGACCGGGGACATGTCTCTGGCTCAGATGATGGAGATTGCCACTAAATATGCTAACGGCGAAGAAGAGGACCGACTCCGGAGTGGCAAGAACAGACCAGTCGGCCAGGACACAGGAGGAGGAAATTCTAGTCGGAAGCAGAAGCGAAAGGCTAAGGCAGCAGGCCCTGCCGAGGCAACGTTCTGAACCAAGGGAAGTTCAAGGGGAAGCCTAAAGGGCCATGGATCCCTAAAAAAGTGAAGGATCAAGCAGGAAATGATGTGATGGATTTCCCGTGTCATATTCACACCAAAAAAGATGAGCAGGGGAATCTGATTCTCCCCAAGTATACCACTCGATAGTGTCGACTCCTGATCCGGAGCTTCAGAGAAAGCTAGCCCAATGAAAAGGACAAAGAGTCTGATAAGGAGGAAGACAAAGCGGATGGTGGTGGTTACCCCAATGTTAATGCCACCTTGGTGATTTTTGCTGATCTCGAGAGCAAAAGTTGACTGAAAGTAATTAACAGAGAGGTGAACATGGTTTCTCCGGCAACACCAAGATATTTGAAGTGGTCAAAAACCACTATTACATTTGACCAGTCCAACCACCCACCGCACGTTGCTGGGTAGAAAGCGTTGGTGGTTGACCCAGTCGTTGGGGGCACCCGACTGACCAAGGTTTTGATGGATCGTGGCAGTGGTCCGAATATATTGTACGCCGAGGCCCTCTGGGGGAGGGCATTCTGATGTCCAAACTCAGCGAGAGCAACATGAGATTCCATGGTATCATCCCAGGAAAGAAAGCCGATTCACTTGGTCAGATCACTCTTGATGTGGTTATCGGCGATTCTCTGAATTACCGCAAGGAAAAGTTGACATTTGAGGTAGTGGATTTTGAGAGTGCTTATCACCATTCTAGGCAGACCTGCTTATACTAGTTTCATGGCTCGACCGTGCTATGTGCACCTAAAGTTAAAGATGCCTGGCCCCAAAGGCGTAATCACGGTCACGGGTAACCGGCAGAGGGCAGAGGATTGTCTCCAGAATGACTCGAAACTCGCTGATGAGTAGATGGCAACAGTAGAGTTTGAAGAATATCGTAAGATTGCAGATCCGAGTGATTTGCTGCGTGCCAAGAGGCCTGCCTCAGAGTCCGCATTTTAGTCGGCTGGCGAGAACAAGCCAGTCCACATTCACTCGACCGACCCCAATGCTGCTCCGACCCATATTTCAACGGCACTCGACAGCAAATAGGAAGAAGCGCTCATCTAGTTCCTCCGTGAGAACTGGGACATCTTCGCATGGAAGCCATCTGACATGCCAGGTGTACCCAAGGGACTGGCTGAGCACCATTTGCGAGTCGACTCAAAGGCAAACCCCACTAAAGAACGTCTCCGTCGGTCCGCCGTGGAGAAGAGAAAGGCCATTGGAGAGGAGGTGGCTTGGCTTCTGGCCGCCGAGTTCATCCGCGAGATATACCACTCCGTGTGGCTCGCCTACGTTGTTATGGTCCCCAAGAAAGATAAGTCACTCCGAGTGTGTATTGATTTCAAGCACATCAATCAGGCCTGCCCGAAGGATCATTTTCCTCTTCCCCGCATCGACCAGATAGTCGACTCGACTGCGGGATGTGAGCGATTGTCCTTTCTGGATGCTTATTCCGGGTACCATCAGATCCAACTGTATGGACCCGACGAGATAAAGACAACTTTCATCACCCCATTCGGGTGTGTTTGCTATGTTACTATGCCCTTTGGCCTCAAGAATGCAGGCGCCACGTTCATGCGCATGATTCAGAAGTGTCTGCTCACTCAAATCAGTCGGAATATGGAAGCATACATGGATGACATAGTGGTTAAGTCACACAAAGGTTCCGACCTACTGACTGACCTTGCTGAAACCTTTGCCAACTTAAGAAGATATGATATCAAGCTCAATCCATCAAAGTGCACATTCGGAGTCCCCGGTGGAAAGTTGCTCGGTTTCCTTGTTTCCAAACGGGGGATCGATGCGAACCGAGAAAAGATTGGCACAATCCTCCGAATGAAGCGCCCCGTGCGTGTGCATGATGTTCAGAAGCTTACTAGTTGTTTGGCCGTGTTGAGTCGATTCATCTCACGCCTTGGTGAAAAGGCACTTCCTCTTTACCAATTGATGAAGAAATCTGACAAGTTCGAGTGGAACGATGAAGCTGAAGCAGCGTTCGAAGAGCTCAAAGCCCTGCTTTCCACCCAGCCGGTGCTTGCCGCTCCAGTCAGCAAGGAGCTCTTACTGCTTTACATCGCAACCACTGGACAGGTTGTTAGCACAGTGCTCACGGTCGAGTGGCAAGAAGAAGGCAAAGCCTTCAAAGTTCAGCGCTCTATGTATTACATTTCACAAGTCTTGACCCCGTCCAAGTAGAGATACCCTCATTATCAGAAGCTTGTTTATGGGATTTACCTGACCACGAAGAAAGTTGCATGCTACTTTTCTGACCACTCAGTTTCAGTCGTCAGCGACACTCCATTGTTAGAAATTCTGAATAACAGAGATGCAACGGGTCGAGTGGCAAAATGGGCGATTTAACTCCTTCCTTTAGATATCAAGTTTGAGGCAAAAGAAGGCCATCAAGTCTCAAGCAATTGCAGATTTCCTTGCAGAGTGGATGGAACAACAGCAGTCGACTCAAGTTCAGTCGGGACATTGGACCATGTTCTTTGATGGATCCAAGATGTTGACTGGCTCTGGTGCAGGAGTGGTTTTAGTGTCCCCACGAGGAGCCAAGCTCAGTTATGTCCTCCATATTCACTTTGATTCTTCAAACAATGAAGCTGAGTATGAGGCACTATTGTATGGGTTGCGTATGGCCATTTCATTTGGCGTCCGGCGCTTGATGGTCTATCGCGACTCAGACTTAGTGGTTAATCAAGTAATGAAGGAATGGGACGTCAAGAGTCCATCAATGACCAGTTATTGCAATGCAGTGAGAAAGCTAGAGAAGAAGTTTGAGGGGTTAGAGCTCCACCACATACCCCGAATCAAGAATTAAGCTACTGACGATCTGGCGAAGATAGGTTCCACTCGGAAGCCTATCCCCAGCAACGTGTTTTTGGAGCGTCTCCACACCCCGTCAGTACAAGAAGATCCCTTCAAGGAAAAGCCCCCACAACCGATAAGTTCAACCGATCCGACTGAGATTGAGGTTCTAGCTGTGGTCAACCTGATCATGGAAGCCTTGGTGATCACGCCCGATAGGACGGTACCGTAAATCGCATGCATACTCAGGCAGGAGCTCCCGGAGGATGAGGATGAAGCACGCCGGATAGTCCGTTGATCGAAAGCTTTCACTGTGATAAAAGGGTAGCTTTACAGAGAAAGTGTGACAGGAGTGGCTCAACGCTGCATCACCCCGGAAGAAGGTCGAATGATCCTAAACAATATCCATTCAGGGACCTGTGGTTACCATGTGTCCACTAGTACCATCGTGGCCAAAGCATACCGAGTGGGGTTCTATTGGCCTCGGGCAAATGAGATGGCAAAAGATATAGTCGACAAGTGAGCAGGTTGCCAGTTCTACTCCAACATGTCTCACAAGCCTGAGTATGCCTTGAAGACTATTCCACTCGTCTGGTCGTTTGCAGTCTGGGGGTTGGATATGGTTGGACCCTTCAAAACCAGCAGAAGTGGTTTCACTCATTTGCTCATAGCAGTCGACAAGTTCACTAAGTGGATCGAAGCCAAGCCCATCAAAAACCTTGACTCAAGCACCGCCGTCAGTTTTATTAAAGAGTTGATATTCAGATATGGAGTTCCTCACAGCACTATCACAGATAACGTCTCCAATTTTGATTCTGATGAGTTCAAGGCGTTCTGTGCATCCCAAGGCACTCGGGTCGACTATGCGTCTGTTGCACACCCGCAGTCGAATGGGAAAGCAGAAAGGGCGAATGGTGTGATCTTTCAAGGGTTAAAACCCTCACTGATGTGCGACCTCAAGCACGTTGCTGGAGCTTGGGTGACTGAGTTACCATCCGTCCTACGGGGGCTGAGAATGACGCCGAACCGGTCGACTGACCGAACCCCTTTCTTCCTAGTGTATGGCGCCGAGGCTGTGCTTCCGAGTGACTTGCTGCATAATGCTCCCCGGGTGGAACTCTTCGCAGAAGCTGAAGCTGAGCAGGCACGTGAAGACGTAGTTGATCTCCTAGAAGAAGAACACGAGATGGCTCTGATTCGGTCGACCATCTATCAGCAAGATCTGCGTCGATTCCATGCCGTAATGTCAGAGGTCGAGCGTGCCAGGAAGGAGACCATGTGCTTCGAGTGGATCAGAAACGGCCTCACAAGCTTGCTCCGGCCTGGGAAGGTCCCTTCATCATCACCAAGGTGCTTCACAATGGAGCATACCACATCTCAACGTAGCCAAGAATATGGATGAGCCTTGCGTGTGGAACGCAGAGCTGCTTCGCCCTTTCTATACCTGAAATCACTTGGATCGACGAGTTGTAATAAGAAGTCCTTCAGTTTGCTTACCAAAGACAAGATATTTGCCGTATCTTAATGATTGATTTCCCGTAATCATTTGTGTCCGAATCACCCAGTGGGTGGCTTAGCCGCGAACTTGATTCGCCTAAGTTAAAAAACATTCCGAGTGGAGAGCAATCCTCCCACTCGGGGGCTTAGCTCCCGTACTCGCCTAAGTTAAAAACCATTCTAAGTGGAGAGCAATCCTCCCACTTGGGGGCTTAGCTGCGACCCCGTACTCGCCTAAGGTAAAAACACTCCGAGTGGAGAGCAATCCTCCCACTCTTGGGGCTTAGCTGCGACCCCGTACTCACCTAAGTTAAAAAACATTCCGAATGGAGGGCAATTCTCCCACTCGGGGGCTTAGTTGCGACCCTGTACTCGCCTAAGCTAAAAATACTTCGAGTGGAGAGAAATCCTCCCACTCAGGGGTTTAGCAGCGACACCGTATTCGCCTAAGTTAAAAAAAACATTCTGAGTGGATAGCAACCCGCCCACTCGGGGGCTTAGCCGCGACCCCATACTCGCCTAAGTTAAAAAAAACATTCCGAATGGAGAGCAACCCTCCCACTCGGGGGCTTAGCGGCGACCCCGTACTCGACTAAGTTAAAAAAACATTCTGAGTCGAGAGAAATTCTCCCACTCAGGGTCTTAGCTGCGACCCCGGACTCGCCTAAGTTAAAAAACACTCTGAGTGGAGAGAAATTCTCCCACTCGGGGGCTTAGCAGCGATCCCAGACTCGCCTAAGTTAAAAACATTCCGAGTGGAGAGCAATCCGCCCACTCGGGGGCCTAGCAGCGACCTCGTATTCGCCTAAGTTAAAAACCATTCCGGGTGGAGAGCAACCCTCCCAATCGGGGGCTTAGCCGTGACCCTGTACTCGCCTAAGTTAAAAAAATTCCAAGTGAAGAGCAATCCGCCCACTCGGGGGCTTAGCCGCGACCCCGTTGTCGGTGTCAAAACCGGCAGATCTCGGGTAGGGGGTCCCGATCTGTGCGTCAAGGCTGATGGTAACAGGAAGCAAGGGACATAGATGTTTACCCAGGTTTGGGCCCTCTCGATGGAGGTAAAACCCTACTTCCTGCTTGATCAATATTGAAGATATGGGTAGTACAAGAGTAGATCTACCACGAGATCGTAGAGGCTAAACCCTAGAAGCTTGCCTATGATGGTATGATTGTAATTGTGATCAACCTTCTAAGGACCAACCTCTCCGGTTTATATAGACACCAGAGAGGGCTAGGGTTTACATGGAGCCGGTTACAAGGAAGGAAACACAATATCCGGATCGCCAAGCTTGCCTTCCACGCAAAGGAGAGTCCCATCGGGACACGGGCCAAAGTCTTGAGCCTTGTATCTTCACGCTTCAATAGTCCGGACGTTGGACATAGTCCGGCTATCCGGATACCCCCTAATCCAGGACTCCCTCAGTAGCCCCTGAACCAGGCTTCAATGACGATGAGTCCGGCGCGCAGTATTGTCTTCGGCATTGCAAGGCGGGTTCCCTCTCCGAATACTCCAAAGTACCTGTTACGACGAATAGTGTCTGGCCTCCAATCAATATTGTGCTCCTCGGCTTCAGTGCCTCAATAGTGACCATCTCCACGTGTCGAGCGAATGCGAGGAGCCGAGGCATTTTTGCATTTGGCACCCTTAATCCTCCGGGCTGACCGCCTATTTGAAGGGACGGGGATTCTCAGATCCAACCTCACTCTCCCTCCCTGAGCTAGCATCCAATAGAGCGGTCCGCGAAAATCCATTCCAACATGGCCGGCCGTCGCAGCTCTTCTGCTCGCCCTCCTCGTTCTATGTCGGGGGATTGGGGAGAGTGTTCAGTCCCACATAGCCGTTTGATAGAGTTACAAACCCAAGGGTTTCTCACACCGACGTTCATGGTCCCTGTCCGAGCCGGAATAGCTACTTATGACGGAGGGGAACAAGCGGAGGGATCTCCAAATCCATCTCCAGAGGAGCGCATATGCCTCATCCCGCATCTACTAAGGGGCGTCGGGTTTCCCATCCACCCGTTTCTTCACAGGCTCCTGGAGTTCTACGGCCTCCAGTTGCACAATCTTACCCCTGCCTCCATTCTGCATATAGCGGGGTACGTCGCCCTTTGCGAGCTGTTTTTGGGCTGTGAACCTCACTTCGGATTATGGAGGAAGCTGTTCTGCCTTGTCCCCCGCACCCAGGGAGAATCCCTATGTCAAGTGGGCGGCGCTGAAGTATGGCGCATTGCCGAGACCGGATACCTGTCCAGCACTCCTAAGAAGGCACTAGAAAACTGGCCTTCAGAGTAGTTTTACATCGATGACGTTCCCCTTCCGGATCCAGTCTGGACAGGTCTCCTCAAGTTCAGTAACACCCCACCGAGGGCACGCCTAAGCTGGCGCCCCCGGGGCCCTCAAGAAGAGGATACGTGGGAAATACACTTCCTGATGAGCAGGATAAATTTACTGGCCAAATCTGGACTAACGATAGTTGAGGTCATGGCAATATGCATAATGCGGGGAGTGCAACCACTTCAATATCGGGGGAAGCCCATGTGGCACTTCAACGGGGAAGACGACGCCACCCACTGCGGCCGTAAGGGTCCAGACTATGCCACTGCTTTGGCAAGGATATTGTCCAATTTATACAAAGGGGAAGAGGAGTAATTCCTTCGCATTAAACCGCGGGACGGATTCTCTATGTACAACCCCCCAAAGTGGGTAAGTCGTCATTCCTTTCCCTGTTTCACTTATTTTAGCATTCTTCTGCTAAGATTGCCTGCATGGATGTTTCCGAGCAGGAACTAAGGAGGGCTGTAGAAGGAATCTTCAGCCCCTCCCCGCAGCCAGAGGACCCCACAAGGGCCCTGGATCCCGGACTAAAAGAAGATCCGGATATTACCGTGGAGGTTGTCAACGGGGTATTTTATCAAGCGAGCTGGGATGGTGCCTCAGTGGCCATTACGGCCGACTATCCTGGACTGCTCCCTGTGTCGCGTGTAAGTCAAACTAAAAACCCCTATCCTCCGAAGAGGACTTCCCTCAGGTATTATGCTTTACCCCTGGGGTGTTGTGCTGTTTGCAGAGACGACGGTCGGAGCGCGGGGCCGAGCCCCTAGGGACTCGTCAGCCACGGGCGTCTGGATCGGGCAGGCTCAAGAGGAAGGCGGTGAGGGTCGACACACCGCTGCAGAGGTAAAGTGATAACCTGCCCTATGATTATAGTATTAGAAATATAACAGTGCCCTTTGCGTCTGGCAGGAAGAGAAGCAGCCAGACTATATCCGGGGATCCCGCCAATCATGCCTCCACCAGCCGGATTCAAGAACCAGCTTCGAGAGCGGAGGCGGACACGGGGCCAGTCCCGCCTAGTTCTCCGACAGAGGATGCGGATATGTTTTCGGCCACAAACTCCGAAGTGGAGAGCACCATGAATCACCGGCGCCGGAGGGCTGTGCTTCGGAACAACATCTTTTCCGAAGAGGCATTTAATGCCTTCAATTCGGCAGACGCATACGTCCGAGCTGCTCAGGGCGGGCTTGCCCGAGCGACGAACCAGTATTGCAAAGATATACGGGTAAGAAGCTTTGATAAGTATGTATGATAGTATCCCCTGAGACTTGAAATAGTTGGAACAACTGTTTGAAGGATCAATTTATGCACATGTCCTTGTAGATAAGAATGAACAATTGGCTCGGGAGCTGGAGGAATGCAAGGCTCAGCTGAGGGACAAGGTTGCCGAGTTAGAGGAATCCCAGAAGGCCTCATCTGGTAACATTTTTCTTAATTGTATGAAGATGCACCAGTTAGTAAATGGTTGGTATGACTAGTCTAACAGAAAATTCTGCAGACAATCCCGGGGTGAATTCGGAGGGTGTAACGGATGACGACTAGCATCTTAAAAGGCAGCTAAAGGCTGGCGAGCGCATCCTTACGCAAGTTAAGCGAGAGAAGAATAATCTTCAAGATGCCAATATTCGGTTGGACGGAGAATTAAAAGATGTCCGCGCTCAACTGGCGGACTCCGTGAAGGAGAACAAAAGGCTTCGACACGGCATTTATGGTGAGTTCCCGGACGAACTATATGATAGTTCGGCGAGGAAGTATATTGAAAGAATTTTGCTTGCAGGAATGTTAATGGGTCACCCTGAATAGGAGATGCCCTCATCTGCATGTGATTTACTGCAAGACCTCTTGCAACTGCACGAGCGAGCTCGGCAAGTGATGCAGGGTGTTGCTCAGGCCTTGTGGCCATCAAGCTTATTGCCGAACGGCATGGGGGAGCTTGTGGATGTGCTTCAAGGAGCACGGCGGCGCTTCCGACTGTGGAAGATGTCGGCTTGCCGGCAAGGTGCAAGAGAAGCCTAGGCTATGGTGAAGACGCGCTACACCAAGCTGGACCCGAACCATATGGCCGAAGTAGGACCGGGGGGCCCGATGGGCAAGAAATTCCCGTGAGCCTGGTATATGACCCGGTAGCGTTAGCCGCCAATTATTCTCAACTGGATTGTAAGCTAGATAGCCTGTTGGATGGTATAGAGGAAGAATATAATCAGTCCAAGTGACTATGTAATTTAATGGACATAATTAGTCCCTAGCCGGATTGAAATCATTTGTCATGGCGGACCTTTTCGCTTTATCCCCCGGATCCTATAGTCCGGGGTGTGTCCGAATGCCCGCTCAGATATACAAGACCAGGGTATGCGTGGAGACAAGGCGTAGGGGTCATAAGTGCTTGAACAGACAAGTACCCAACTAGTTATGTTATATTACATGGATAGTAAGAAACATCTTCCAGGGAGAAAGTTCCGTTAGGGGTTCCTTTCCCTGGGTACGCATGCGACAGTGCGCATGTCCGGACTGCGAACGATGGCGCAGGATACAAGACTTCTGGGGATTTATGTTGTAATGAATGAGTACATCTTTTGTTCACCGATCGAATATTCTCTTAAGGAAACTAGCTTTCGACTTCACCCAGTCTGAGGTACACATCGGGCTGAACCGGCAGTAACAATCGCAGAGGTGCTCCCCTTATGCCCTAGACGAATTAACGGGAACGTAGGGCATAAACACAAGAGCCAGGAAACCCATCTTGGCCACATCTTAAGTCATATCGATGCATATAATGGTGAAGAAAAGGCACATATGGAAAAAGAACGCATATGTGATGGGCAAAAAGCCGTTTAAAGTAATTATGTTTAGCTTCCGAATAGGAAGCCCCAGGTATAACTTACACACATAGTACGGCCGGAGTGATCCGGGAGTCCGCACTGTATTAAGTACTTTGTGTGAAGAGAGAAAAAAGGGTCGAGAAAGGAAAAAGGGGGTGGAGCAAAATTAAAAAGGAGGGGTAAGGAGACGAACACTGAGTTCGGCGTTAGGCGTAGAATCTCCGGAGTCTAGCCGCATTCGATGGGTTCGGCTCGAGTCTGTTATCGGATGTGTTACGTAAGCGGTACGCTCCTCCAGTGAGAACTTTGTCAATGACGAAGGGACCCTCCCACTTGGGTTTGAGCTTGTCCTTCTTCTTCTCCGGTAGGCGTAGAACGAGCTCGCCAATATTGTAAGTTTTGGCCCGCACTTCTCTGCTTTAATATCGTCGAGCCTGCTGCTAATAGAATGCGGAGCGGGCCTTTGTGACGTCGCGCTCCTCCTCCAGGGCACCCAAGTTATCCTGCCGACTAACTCGGCTTCCTTCTCTTCGTACATGTATACGCGTGGCGAATCATGTATTATGTCGCACGGTAGTACTGCCTCCCCGCCGTATACCATGAAAAATGGTGTGTATCCGGTAGTGCGATTCGGCGTGGTCCGCAACCCCCAGAGTACGGAGTCGAGCTCTTCGACCCAGTGCGTATCCGACTCTGTCAAGGATCGCACTAGTCTGGGTTTGATGCCGCTCATGATGAGACCATTTGCCCGCTCTACCTGGCCGTTTGTTTGCGGATGGTAGACAGAAGCGTAATCAAGCTTAATGCCCATTTTTCCGCACCAATTTTTCACTTCATCGGCTGTGAAATTTGAGCCATTATCAGTGATGATGCTGTGGGGGACACCGTAGCAGTGTACGACCCCGGATATGAAGTCTATTACTAGTCCGGATTCGACCATTTTGATTAGTTTGGCTTCTATCCATTTGGTGAACTTGTCCACCATGACCAATAAGTATTTTCTCTTATGGCTTCCCCATTTAAGAGGTCTGACCATATCTAGCCCCTAGACCGCGAAGGGGCAAGTTATGGGGATTGTTTGGAGAGAGGTAGGGTGCATATGACTCTGATTGGCGAAGAGATGGCAACCGACGCAATGTTGGACAAGGTCCTGTGCGTCTGCTCGGGCCGTCGGCCAATAGAAGCCTGTACGGAAGGCCTTGCTGACTAGTGCTCGAGCCGCGGTGTGGTGCCCGCCTAGTCCGGCATGGATTTCAGCCAAGATCTGCCGCCCTTCCTCTTCGGAGATGCATCTTTGGAGCACTCCGGTAGCACTTTTCTTGTAGAGTTCCCCTTCGTGGACTTTGTAAGCTTTAGAACGCTGGACTATGCAGCGTGCTTCATTTTGGTCTTTGGGGAGCTCCTACCTATTTAGGTAGGCCAAGAAAGGCTCAGTCCACGGTGCGATTACGGCCATGATTTCATGGGCCGAAGATGTTATTTCGGTGGCAGAGCCTCCGATTGTGTCTGATGGTTCGGGATCTAGGGGTGTGTTCGGGTCCGTGCTAGTGTTGCCGGACTCCCCTTCCCATACCACGGATGGCTTGAACAACCTTTCCAGGAATAGGTTAGGTGGGACAGGGTCGCGTTTGGCGCTGATGCGAGCGAGGACGTCAGCCGCTTGATTGTTTTCTCGATCCACATGGTGGAATTCGAGCCCCTCGAACCGAGCTGACATTTTGAGGACTGCATTACGGTAGGCCGCCATTTTCGGATCCTTGGCATCAACATCTCCGTTTATTTGTGATCATGCGAGGTTCGGATCCCCACGCACTTCCAGGCGTTGAATGCCCATAGAGACTGCCATCTGAAGACCATGCAACAGAGCCTCGTATTCGGCTGCTTTGTTGGAGTCTGTGTATAATATTTGGAGGACGTACTGGACCGTGTCACCGGTGGGAGACGTCAGGACTACACCTGCTCCCAATCCGGCCAGCATTTTAGAGCCGTCGAAGTGCATGATCCAGTTGGAGTACGCGCCGTACTCTTTAGGGAGTTCGGCTTCCGTCCATTCGGTAACAAAGTCGGCCAGTACTTGCGACTTGATGGCCCATCGTGGTTTATATATTATGTTAAACAGAAGGAGCTCGATAGCCCATTTGGCAATCCGGCCCGTAGCGTCGCGGTTATTTATTATGTCATTGAGTGGTACTTCGGAGGCCACTGTAATCGAACACTCTTGAAAGTAGTGTCGCAGCTTTCGGGATGCCACGAAGACCGCGTATGCTATTTTTTGATATTGTGGATATCGGGATTTGCATGGGGTGAGGACCGTGGATACGTAATAAACCGGCTTTTGGAGCGGGAATTTGTATCTATTGATCTCTCGTTCGACGACGAGCACTGCGCTTACAACTTGTTGTGTTGCGGCTATATACAGTAGCATAGGCTCGCCGATATTCGGCGCTATTAGGACTAGATTAATGGCCAGTAAGGTCTTTATTTCATCGAGTCCGGCCGCGGCTACATCCGTCCATACGAAGTGTTCGGTGCGCCGAAGGAGGCGGTAAAGAGGTAATGCATGTTCTCCTAACCTGGAGATAAAGCGGCTCAAAGCGGCCACGCATCCAGCTAGTTTCTAGATGTGCTTGAGGTCTGTTGGTATAGCCAACTGCGATAGAGCTCGGATTTTTGCCGGATTCACTTCAATTCCTCTATTGGAAACAATGAAGCCTAGCAGTTTCCCCGAGGGGACGCCGAAGACGCATTTTTCCGGATTCAACTTAATGTCGTATGTCCGGAGGTTATCGAATGTGAGCCTCAAGTCATCTATTACTGTTTCGACATGTCTAGTTTTTATGACCACGTCGTCCACATATGCTTCCATTGTTTTGCCGATTTGTTTTTCCAGGCATGTTTGAATCATGCGTTGATAGGTTGCGCCGGCATTCTTGAGCCCGAAAGGCATAGTGTTGAAGCAAAAAAGGCCATATGGTGTTATAAAAGCTGTTGCAGCTTGGTCAGACTCTGCCATCTTTATTTAATGGTATCCAGAGTATGCGTCGAGAAAACACAGCGAGTCGTGTCCAGCTGTGGCATCGATGATTTGATCGATGCGAGGGAGGGGAAAGGGATCCTTGGGGCAAGCCTTGTTGAGGTCTTTGAAGTCGACACATAGGCGCCAGGATTTGTCCTTCTTTGGTACCATTACCAAATTTGCCACACAATCCGGGTGTTTAATATATCTGATGAATCTGGCCTCGAGTAGCTTGGCTAACTCTTCCCACATTGCTTGTCGTTTGGGCTCTGAGAATCGCCTTAGGGTCTGTTTGACAGGTTTGTATCCCTTTAGTATGTTAAGGCTATGCTCGGCCAATCCATGTGGGATGCCCGGCATGTCCGATGGGTGCCAGGCGAAAATGTCCCAATTCTCGCGTAAGAAATCTTGCAGTGCGGCGTCCATCGCGGGGCTCAACTGTGTCCCGATGGAAGCTGTCTTCGTGGGGTCCGTTGGATGGACTTGGAATTTGACTATCTCGTCTGCAGGTTTAAATGAGGTGGACTTGGTTCCCTTGTCGAGTATCACGTCGTCTCTATCCATGGTGGTCCGCAGTGCCGTTAACTCTTCGGATGCTAGAGCTTCAGATAATGCTTCCAGGGCTAGTGCTGCGGTTTTATTTTCGGCGCGAAGCGCGACGTCCAGATCACTGGCTAGAGTGATGATTCCATTGGGCCCAGGCATTTTAAGCTTCATGTACCCGTAATGGGGTACTGCTTGAAAGCTTGTAAACGCGTCCCGCCCCAGAAGGGCGTGGTATCCGCTGCTAAAGGGAGCCACTTGGAATGTGATCTCTTCGGACCTATAATTCTCCGGGGTGCCGAATACTACATCGAGTGTGATTTTCCTGCACACCGCGCTTCCCGAGTAGGGATAATTCCCTTGAAGGTTGTGCCGCTTTGTTCAATGCGGCTGTTATCAATTTCCATCTTGCCGAGTGTTTCTTCATAGATCAGATTTAATCCGCTTCCGCCGTCCATGAGTACTTTAGTGAGCCGAAAGCCATCTACGATCGGGCTAAGGACCAGAGCGGCTGGCGCCCAGACAGTCTGGAATCGAGGTTCATCACTGGCATTAAAAGTTATAGCAGTGTCGTTCCAGGGGTTCATTTTTGCCACATGGAAAATTTCAGCAGAGCTTCGGTGAGCCCGCTTGCACCTATTGTTTGAGGCGAAAGTCTCGAAGACTATTAGTACCGCATTGTATTCGTTGGCGGGATGTTGTTCTACTTTATGGCTTGCAAGAAGATCCTCGCCGCTTTTTGCGACCTGCCGGAGTATCCAACACGCTCTAAGGCTATGAGTTGGCGTCGTGTCCGGAGTGCTGTGGAGTTTACATGGTCCATTGAGCCATTCTTCCAATACGGTTCCCTGCCCCGGGGTGCGCTTTGGTTTCTTGGGAACATGATCGGCCGACTTATGAGAGTTCGCCCGTTTAGTTCGGACAGAGGTTTTGATGAGAGCTGTACTGTCCCAAAATTCTGTTTGGGTTTTCCAGGCGCTTTCCATCGCACACTACTTCTGTACTATGATTGCTAAGTCCGCGAAGTGTACTATGTCCCGGTGGCTTATAGCATTAAGGAGTCATTTGTCCGTGCAGTTTTTGCAGAAGAGTAAGACGAAGTCCTCCTCGCGGCAGTCCTTGACCCTGTTAAACACAAGGAGGAATCTGGCCTAGTAGCGATGAACAGTCTCCTGGGGCTCTTTCCTGATGTGGGAGAGACGGTTTAGGTCCTCCTGGTTGTTGTTAGCTGAATCCGGATTCTGATCCGATCTAACACCCAGGAGCGTGGGAGGTTCCGAGCCTGACAGCTTGGGATTCGGAGTGCCGCACAATTTCGTCGGCCCAATGCCCGGTTCTAAGTCCGGTACCTGGGTCATGTCCTCCTTTGAGCAGGTATTCGGCTCAAGGAGTTCGGTGATCCGGACATAATTCGTCCTCAAAGTCGAGGGGCGATCCATGTGTGGTTCCTCCACTACCGCTATCTCGTGGGTGACCGGTCGGGATCTGATATCCCTTTGGTCGGGTTTAAGCCCGATCCGGTCATAGTCTATAGTGACTCCTAGAGCAGCGATGCGATCCAAGAGCCCATTAAGGGAGGAGATCTCCATCGGATCTATCTGTTCGGCGAGTTCCGAACTGACGCGAAGGTTACGATTGATGACCCGAGAGGCCATCGTCGGCGTTACCGCCGATGGGGCGGCCATGATAAAGCCGCCAAGTTGGAGAGTTTGGCCTACATCCAGAGTTCCCCCCGAGGTAATGCTGTCCTTGACGACAAGACGAGTCATCGAGCCTGGCAGCAACGACACAGAGGAACTCTCAATGAAAGCACCAATGTCGGTGTCAAAACCGGCAGATCTCGGGTAGGGGGTCCCGATCTGTGCGTCAAGGCTGATGGTAACAGGAAGCAAGGGACACAGATGTTTACCCAGGTTCGGGCCCTCTCGATGGAGGTAAAACCCTACTTCCTGCTTGATTAATATTGAAGATATGGGTAGTACAAGAGTAGATCTACCACGAGATCGTAGAGGCTAAACCCTAGAAGCTTGCCTATGATGGTATGATTGTAATTGTGATCGGCCTTCTAAGGACCAACCTCTCCGGTTTATATAGACACCGGAGAGGGGTAGGGTTTACATGGAGTCGGTTACAAGGAAGGAAACACAATATCCGGATCGCCAAGCTTGCCTTCCACGCAAAGGAGAGTCCCATCCGGACACGGATCGAAGTCTTGAGTCTTGTATCTTCACGCTTCAATAGTCCGAACGTTGGACATAGTCCGGCTGTCCGGATACCCCCTAATCCAGGACTCCCTAACCCTTACTCGCCTAAGTTAAAAACATTCCAAGTGGAGAGCAACCCGCCCACTCAGGGGCTTAGGCGCGACCCCGTACTCGCCTAAGTTAAAAGCATTCTGAGTGGAGAGCAACTCTCCCACTCGGGGGCTTAGCTGCGACCCCGTACTCGCCTATGTTAAAAACATTCCGAGTGGAGAGCAACCCTCCCACTCAGGGGCTTAGCCGCGATCCCGTAGTCTCCTAAGTTAAAAACATTCCGAGTGCAGAGCAACCCTCCCACTCGGGGGCTTAGCAGTGACCTCGTACTCGCCTAAGTTAAAAACACTCCAAGTGGAGAGCAATCCTCCCACTTGGAGGCTTAGCAGCGACCCCGTACTCGCCTAAGTTGAAAACACTCCAAGTGGAGAGCGATCCTCCCACTCGGAAGCTTAGCTGCGACCCCGTACTCGCCAAAGTCATAAAGATCCTCTGAGCTACTTCACAAGTACAACGTACGCTCCATCCCGATTCGCAGGACGATGAGGTGTCAATTGAACACAGCATCGGATCTAGGTCACAAGTACAACGTACGCTCCATCCCGATCTGCAAGGACGATGAGGTGTTGACTAAACACAACGTCAGAGCTGCGTCACAAGTACAATGTACGCTCCATCTCGATCCACAAGGATGTTGAGGTGTCGACTGAACACAACGTCAGAGCTGCGTCACAAGTACAACGTACGCTCCATCCCAATCCGCAAGGACGACAAGGTGTCGATTGAACGCATCGTCAGAGCCACTCGACGAAAAGGAGAAAAGGTCAAGTTTTCACTTGCAATTGAAAGACATTCAAAAGCGATGAAGGCAAATCCATCGTATTCAAAGAAAACCAAGTTCAGATAAATCCCGCAAAGGTTCAGAACCGCAACAGGCAGAAGTACTCAGGCATCAGGCCTGAAAGAGTTTAACGATTACATAACCACTCAGCATTTCGAGGAAAATAAAGGTGGTGCATAATGTTTGTTCACTCGGCAGGAGGAGGACTTGCTGGCTTGACGAAGCTGTCAAGGTCGATGCTGTGTGCGATACGAGTGGTGGCGTCAAGGAAGGTGTCCATGAAGGACTAGAAGCTGAGCTTCTTAGTGTTGGAAACCTTGAGAGCCGCCAGCTTGTCTTCTCTGACATCCTTGAAGTGGAATCGGACCAATGACATAGCAACGTCAGCGCCACAGCGAGAAGAAGACTTCTTCCATGCCTGCACTCAACCAGGGATTTGGTTCAGTCGAGTCATCAGAGACTCAAGATCCTTTGGAAGTTCTGCTTGAGGCCAGAGTTCAACGTCGATCCACGACATTGCCACCTTCAGAAAAGCGAGATAATCCACTGCACTGTCCAGACGAGACTCCAATTGCAGCACGCTCATCGCAACGTCATCTTTGACAGGAGAGTTTAGGTTGTCAAGACCTATCTCGACCCGCCCAGTCTCTGCTTCGAAGTCTTGAAAAAGTTTTGCACAAGCGGTGAGTCGACAGTTTAACAAAACATGTCAGTCAACATCGACAAATTGGTCAGACAAAATGAAATACCTTCAAGTTTGAAGACCAGCTTCTCAGCGAGCTGTCCCAGATAAGCCTCCAGTTCACCCTTCTTGGCCTTGAGACTTCCAACCTCGTCAGTCAAGTTTTCCTTGTCCTTCTTCAGCCTCGCGACCTCCTGGTTGGCTTCTGTAACGACAGTCTTCAATTTAGAGTTCTCCTCTTCCAACTTGTTGAATGAGGTCAGCTTCTTATCAACAAGTGTCGTTTTCTCCGGCGCCTCCTTTTGAGCTGCAGCAAGGTCTTGATCCTTCTTC
This sequence comes from Triticum timopheevii, assembly GCA_963921465.1. NCBI lineage: Eukaryota > Viridiplantae > Streptophyta > Magnoliopsida > Poales > Poaceae > Triticum > Triticum timopheevii. The sequence goes on from OY997264.1 coordinate 332,796,436, forward strand.
TCCAGAGCCTGCTTCATTTTCTCTAAAGAAATAACATTCTTCAGACGAGCTTGGAGTTGACGGTTTTTGCTACGCACATCTGTTCGAGTGAAGTCACTCAGTTCAAGAGACTAAAAAAAGAGAGAGTCATAAGGTGGACAGTCGAAGAATTATTACCTCCCATAGTAGCTGCTTCTTCCTAGGCCTTCTTGAGATTCTTCTTGGCCAGCTCCAGATCAAAGTGGAGGCCGATCTGCTTCTTCTCCAGTTCAACAAATTGAGCTCCAATATCACAAGATTTCCGCGGTCAGCAAATAAGATATGTCAGTCGATGGGAACAAAAGTCAATCACAGCGAAAATTGCTCTAAGACTACCGCCGAATCAAACATTCAACAGTAGTCTCGGGGGCTACACCTAGTTGGTGCACTTGGCGTGCCCCCACTAGTCCGATTTTCCACTCGGCATGGTCTTCCCAGCATGAGTGTGCAATAAAAAAGAGAGATTCTCAGACCCCAGCCGACTACCAGTAGTCGACCGCGGTCTCAGGGACTGATGTCTACTACACAACCTTCTTCTTGTAGACGTTGTTGGGCCTGCAAGTGCACAGGTTTATAGGACAGTAGCAAATTTCCCTCAAGTGGATGACCTAAGGTTTATCAATCTGTAGGAGGCGTAGGATGAAGATGATCTATCTCAAGCAACCCTGCAACCAAATAACAAAGAGTCTCTTGTGTCCCCAACACACCCAATACAATGGTAAATTGTATAGGTGCACTAGTTCGGCGAAGAGATGGTGATACAGGTGCAAAATAGATAGTAGATATAGGTTTTTGTAAACTGAAAATATAAAAACAGCAAGGTAACTAGTGGTGAAAGTGAGCGTAAACGGTATTGCAATGATAGGAAACAAGGCCTAGGGTTCATACTTTCACTAGTGCAAGTTCTCTCAACAATAATAACATAGATAGATCATATAACAAGCCCTCAACATGCAACAAAGAGTCACTCCAAAGCCACTAATAGCGGAGAACAAACGTAGAGATTATGGTAGGGTACGAAACCACCTCAAAGTTATTCTTTCGGATCAATCTATAAAAGAGTTCATACTAGAATAACACCTTAAGACACAAATCAACCAAAACCCTAATGTCACCTAGATACTCCATTGTCACCTCAAGTATCCGTGGGCATGATTATACGATATGCATCACACAATCTCAGATTCATCCAACCAACACAAAGTACTTCAAAGAGTGCCCCAAAGTTTCTATCGGAGAGTCAAGAACGTGTTCCAACCCCTATGCATAAATTCCCAATGTCACGAAACCCGCAAGTTGATCACCAAAACATACATCAAGTGGCACATGATATCCCATTGTCACCACAGATAATCACGGCAAGACATACATCAAGTGTTCTCACAAAAGACTAAATCCAATAAGATAACTTCGAAGGGGAAACTCAATTCATCACAAGAGAGTAGAGGGGGAGAAACATCATAAGATCCAACTACAACAGCAAAGCTCGGGATACATCAAGATCGTGCCATAGAGGGAACACGAGAGAGAACACGAGAGAGAGAGAGAGAGAGATCAAACACATAGCTACTGGTACATACCCTCAGCCCCGAGGGTGAACTACACCCTCCTCGTCATGGATAGCGCCTGGATGATGAAGATGGCCACCGGTGATGGGTTCCCCCTCCGGAAGGGCGCCGGAACGGGCTCCCGAGAGGTTTTTGGTGGCTACAGAGGCTTGCGGCGGCGGAACTCCCGATCTATCTTCTGTTCTAGAAGTTTTAGGGTACGAGAGTATATATGGGTGCAGGGGGTACGTCGGAGGAGCTATGGGGGCCCCACGAGGCAGGGGGCGCGCCCTAGGGTGGTGGGCGCTCCCCACCCTCGTGAGCACCTCCCGTATCTCCTAACGTGCACTCCAAGTCCATCGGGTGGCTTTCCTTCCAAAAATAACTTCTCCAGTTGATTTCGTTCCGTTTTGACTCCGTCTGATATTCCTTTTCCTCGAAACACTGAAATAGGCATAAAACAGCAAATTTGGGCCGGGCCTCCGGTTAATAGGTTAGTCCCAAAAATAATATAAAAGTGGATAATAAAGCCCAATATTGCCTAAAACAGTAGATAAAGTAGCATGGAACAATCAAAAATTATAGATACATTGGAGACGTATCAAGCATCCCCAAGCTTAATTCATGCTCGTCCTCGAGTAGGTAAATGATAAAAAAATTGATGCGGAGTGATACTTTGGCATAATTTCAATGTAAATCCTCTTAATTGTGATATGAATATCCAGAACCGAAAGATTCAAGACGAAAGTTGAATATTGACACAAAAATAATAATACTTCAAGCATACTAACTAAGCAATTATGTCTTCTCAAAATAACATGGCCAAAGAAAGTTATCCCTACAAAATCATATAGTCTGGCTATGCTCCATCTTCCCCACACAAAATATTTAAATCATGCACAACCCCGATGACAAGCCAAGCAATTGTTTCATACTTTAACATTTTCAAAACTTTTTCAATCTTGACGCAATACATGAGCGTGAGCCATGGATATAGCACTATATGTGGAATAGAATGGTGGTTGTGGAGAAGACAAAAAGAGGGAAGATAGTCTCACATCAACTAGGCGTATCAACGGGCTGTGGAGATGCCCATCAATAGATATCAATGTGACTGAGTAGGGATTGCCATGCAACAGATGCACTAGAGCTATAAGTATATGAAAGCTCTACAAAACAAACTAAGTGGGTGTGCATCCAACTCGCTTGCTCACGAAGACCTAGGGCATTTTGAGGAAGCCCATCGAATATACAAGCCAAGTTCTATAATGAAAAATTCCCACTAGTATATGAAAGTGACAAAATGAGAGACTCTCTATCATGAAGATCATGGTGCTACTTTGAAGCACAAGTGTGGTAAAAATATAGTAACATTGTCCCTTCTCTCGTTTTCTCTCATTTTTTTATTTGGGCCTTTTCTCTTTTTTTATGGCCTCTTTTTTTCTCTTTTTTTATTTTTTTCGTCCGGAGTCTCATCCCGACTTGTGGGGGAATCATAGTCTCCATCATCCTTTCCTCACTGGGACAATGCTCTAATAATGATGATCATCACACTTCTATTTACTTACAACTCAAGAATTACAACTCGATACTTAGAACAAAATATGACTCTATATGAATGCCTGCGGCGGTGTACCGGGATATGCAATGAATCATGAGTGACATGTATGAAAGAATTATGAACGGTGGCTTTGCCACAAATACGATGTCAACTACATGATCATGCTAGCAATATGACAATGATGGAGCGTGTCATAATAAACGGAACGGTGGAAAGTTGCATGGCAATATATCTCGGAATGGCTATGGAAATGCCATGATAGGTAGGTATGGTGGCTGTTTTGAGGAAGGTTTATGGTGGGTGTATGATACCGGCAAAAAGTGTGCGGTATTAGAGAGGCTAGCAATGGTGGAAGGAAGAAGGGTGTGTATAATCCATGGAGTCAACATTAGTCATAAAGAACTCATATACTTATTGCAAAAATCTACAAGTAATCAAAGCAAAGTATTATGCGCATGCTCCTAGGGGGATAGATTGGTAGGAAAAGACCATCGCTCGTCCCCGACCGCCACTCATAAGGAAGACAATTAATAAATAAATCATGCTCCGACTTAATCACATAACGGTTCACCATACGTGCATGCTACGGGAAGCACAAACTTTAACACAAGTATTTCTCAAATTCACAACTACTCAACTAGCGTAACTCTAATATCACCATCTTCATATCTCAAAACAATCATCAAGCATCAAACTTCTCTTAGTATTCAAAACACTCATAAGAATTCTTACAAATCTTGTATGCTTAGCATATTATGATTATTTAAGAAACTTACCATGCTATTTAAGACTCTCAAAATAATATAAGTGAATCATGAGAGTTCATATATTTCTCCAAAATAAAACTACCACCATGCTCTAAAAGATATAAGTGAAATACTAGAGCAATAACAAAAACTACTCCGAAAGATATAAGTGAAGATCAATGAGTAGTCGAATAATTATACAACTATGTGAAGACTCTCCCATTTAATAATTTCAGATCTTGATACTTTATTCAAACAGCAAGCAAAGCTAAAGAAAACTACATTGCAAGGATAGCACAACTCATGTGAAGAAGCAAAAACTTAGGCTCAATCGATACTAACCGATAGTTGTTGAAGAAGAAAGGTGGGATGCCTACCGGGGCATCCGCAAGCTTAGATGCTTGAGACTTCTTGAAATATTATCTTGTGGTGCCTTGGGCATCCCCAAGCTTGAACTTTTGTGTCTCCTTAATTCCTCTCATATCATGGTTTCTCTTTTTATCAAAAGCTTCATTCACAACAAACTCAACAAGAACTCGTGAGATCGGTTAGTATAAACCAATGCAAAACCTTATCATTTTCTACTGTAACAAATCACTAAAATTATTATTCAACATTGAATAGTAAATGTCTCTGCATATTTAATACTCCTATCTTCAAATAGAATCATTAAACAAGCAAACATATGCAAACAATGCAACCATAACAGCAATCTGCCAAAACAGTACAGTCTGTAAAGAATGCAAGAGTCATCATACTTCCCTAACTCCAAAAATTATGAACTAAAATTCCCACTGTAATAAATTTATCAGAGCTCAATATGCAAAAAGATTCAATATTATACCACTCTCTGACTTTTCTTGGGAATTTTTGCAACAGCGGTAAACTTTCTGTTTTCAAACAGCAACATGTATACTAGCAAAATAAGCATGGCAAAGGCTATCCTTGACTTCTTTATTGAAACTAAAGATGCAAAACATTACTCTAACTAACAGAAAGCAAAAACTAACAAAAGAAAATGACGCTCCAAGCAAAACACATATCATGTGGTGAATAAAAATATAGCTCCAAGTAAAGTTACCGATGAACGAAGACGAAAGAGGGGATGCCATCCGGGGCATCCCCAAGCTTAGGCTCTTGGTTATCCTTGAATATTACCTTGGGGTGCCTTGGGAATCCCCAAGCTTAGGCTCTTGCCACTCCTTATTCCATAGTCCATCGAATCTTTACCCAAAACTTGAAAACTCCACAACACAAAACTCAACAGAGAACTCGTAAGCTCCGTTAGTATAAGAAAATAAAACCACCACTTAGGTACTGTAATGAGCTCATTCTAAATTCATATTGGTGTAGTATCTACTATATTCCAACTTATATATGGTTCATACCCTCCGATACTACTCATAGATTCATCAAAATAAGTAAACAACACATAGAAAACAGAATCTGTCAAAAACAGAACAGTCTGTAGTAATCTGTATCAAACGTATACTTCTGGAACTACAAAAATTCTACCCAATTAGGAGGTCTGTCGGTGTAAAAACCGGCGGTTCTCGAGTAGGGGGTCCCGAACTGTGCGTCTAGGCGGATGGTAACAGGAGACAAGGGACACGATGTTTTTACCCAGGTTTGGACCCTCTCGGTGGAGGTAAAACCCTACTCCTGCTTGATTAATATTGATGATATGGGTAGTACAAGAGTAGATCTACCACGAGATCAAAGAGGCTAAACCCTAGAAGCTAGCCTATGGTATGATTGTTGTTCGTCCTACAAACTAAAACCCTCCGGTTTATATAGACACCGAAGAGGGTTAGGGTTACACAGAGTCGGTTACAATGGTAGGAGATCTACAGATCCGTATCGCCAAGCTTGCCTTCCACGCCAAGGAAAGTCCCATCCGGACACGGGACAAAGTCTTCAATCTTGTATCTTCATAGTCCAGGAGTCTGGCCAATGGTGATAGTTCGGCTATCCGGACACACCCTAATCTGGGACTCCCTCAGTAGCCCCCGAACCAGGCTTCATTGACGACGAGTCCGGCGCGTAGATTGTCTTCGGCATTGCGAGGCGGGTTCTTCTCCCAATTCCATATACTTGTCGAATAGTGTCCGGCTTCTTATAAATGCTGCGCTCCTTGGCTTCCACGCCCAATAATGGCCATCTTCCACGTGTCGAATGAATGCGAAAAGCCAGAGTATCTTTACATTTACCCCCCTAGCTGCGCAAATGAGCCGTCTATAAAAGAGACGGGGATCTAGATCCGAATCACACCATCCTCCCTCCACGAGCATTCATCGGAGCGCCTCTGACAAAAATCCATTCCATCATGGACAGTCGATGCGGCTCCTCCTCTCGCGCTCCCAGCCCTCAGCCTGGAGATTGGGAGAGATGCTCGGTCCCGCACAGCGAGCTAGCGACGCTCCAAACCAAGGGATTTCTTCCCCCGGCCTTCATGGTTCCGGTTCGAGCCGGACTCGCCACCTACAAGGGCGGAAAGCAGGCGAAGAACGTCCCCGATCCCTCCAAAGGAGAGTGGGTATACTTCGTCTCTTATCTGATAAGAGGGCTCGGATTTCCAATTCATCCCTTTCTCCGGGGGCTCCTGGAGTTCTACGGCCTCCAGTTGCACAACCTTACGCCTGCCTCCATTCTGCATATTTCGGGCTTCGTGGCCCTTTGCGAGCTGTTTTTGGGCATTGAGGCTCATTTCGCGCTGTGGAAGAGATTGTTTTGCCTTGTACCCCGTTCTCATGAGGGGTCAATATATCAAGTGGGCGGAGCCGAACTATGGCGCATCACCGGGACCGGATATCTATCCGGAACCCTGAAGAAGGCGTCCGAAGACTGGCCTTCGGAATGGTTTTACATGGAAGACGTCCCGCTGCCGGATCTTGTTCGGATCGGCCTCCCGGAGTTCAGTAATGCTCCTTTGAAGAAACGCCTAAGCTGGCGCCTGCAGAGCCCCCAGAGGGAAAGTGATAGGGATGTCCTCTACCTGATGAGCCGAATAAGGTTATTAGCTCATTCCGGCCTGACTATGATCGGAGTCATGGCCACATGCATTATGCGGGGGGTGCAGCCACTCCAGTATAGGGGCCACCCCATGTGGGATTTCAACGGGGAGGATGATGCCACCCGCCATGGCCGTGAGGGGCCGGATCGTTCGCCGATCCGGTGAAGATCTTGTCCGGCCTGTACAAAGGGGAAAAGGAGGATTTTCTCCGTGTTAGTCCACTAAACGGGTTTTCTATGAACAATCCTCGAAGCTGGGTAAGCGGACATTTCTTTTTGCCTATCCGATCCCCATTCCCATGGTTAAGTATCTCATTTTGGGATTTCGACGCAGGAACTGCGCCGGGCCGTAGAGGATATACACAGCCCGCCTCCACAACCCGAGGATCCGGAGCAGTCCCTCGATCTGGCCTCCGAAGAGGATCCGGACCTAAAGGTGGAGCTGATCGATGGGGTGTTCCACCAAGTTAGCATCGACAATGCTTTGGTTGCCATTACAGTCGACTACCCCGGAATATTTCCAGCTTCCCAGGGAACTGTGACCGAAGTCCTGATACCATGACCCATCCGTGCTTATTTCTGATCACCGCATACCAATGGTGTTCCGCAGGAGGTGCCTTTGAGGTGGGAAGCTGAGCCCGCAGCGGCTGGCCAACAAGGGGCAGCTCGGCCCAGCAGGCGGAAAATAAGTGCGGTGCGGATCGAGAAGTCGCCGCAACGGTGTGGCGCGCCACCGTGTTTCAAGGAAAGATTCCTGGAAGGCATACTAACGCTCGTGATTTTTTCAGGAAAAAGAGCGCTCGCCAGACTGTGTTCGGAGAGGTTGCCAATCAAGCCTCCGCCAGCCAGACTTCAAAGCCGGGTCCGGAAGGGGAGGCGAACACAAGGCGCGTGTCGGATGCTCCTCCAACGGAGGATGCCGACAGATTGTCTGCTACCAAATCTGAGGTGGAGAGCGCCATGAATCATAGGCGCCGCCGGACAATTCTTCGTGACGCATGTTTCTCCCAGGAGGCATTGAATGCCTTTAATTCGGGAGATGCGCACCTCCGTGCCGCTCAAGATGGTCTAGCCAGAGCCACGGAGCAGTATGTGAAAGACATACGGGTGAGGGATTTTTACAGTTATATATGCCAGTAGCCCCCGAGACTTAAAATAGTTAGAATAACTGATTTAAGGATCATTTGTTATGCAGGATCTTACAGAAAAGAATACCCAACTGTCCTAGGAGCTTCAAGAGTGCAAGGCCCAACTTGAGGCCGCACTAGCCGCGACAGGGGAAGCCACAGAGACCCCCTCTGGTAATATACGCTTTGAAAGAGAAGTAGTTTGCAAAGTGCGGCGTGTGTATAAGTCTGACAATAACATTGCAGATGGCGCTGGGGTAGATCTGGACAAGCAACAACTCCTGCGCCAGTTAAAAGCTGGCGAGAATGTGCTTACAAGGGTGCGGCAAGAGAGAAATAACCTCCAAGATGCCAACACCTAGCTGGGCGAGGAACTAAAAGATGTTCGTGCCCAGCTGTTTGACTCCGTTAAGGAGAATCGGCGGCTTCGTTGCGGCATTTTTAGTAAGTGCTTGAATGAACCTTAAAAAAGAGTTCGGCGAGGAAGTCGACTAACAGGGATATGTCCGTAGGTATGCTCACAGGTCGTCCTGCAGAGGAAATGCCCGGTTCAACGGGTGACCTACTTCCCGAGCTGCTGCAATTGCACGAACGAGTTCGGCAGGTGATGAGAGGCGTCGCCCAGGCCTTGTGGCTATCCATCTCCCTACCCGAAGGCCTTGGAGAGCTTGCAGAGAAGCTTTAGGGAGCACGGCGGCGGTTACGGCTATGGAAGATATCGGCCTGCCGTCAAGGCTCTAGGGAGGCCTGGACCATGGTAAAGATGCGGTACACGAAGGCTGACCCAAACCACATGGCCGAGGTCGGACCTGTGGGGCCCGATGGGAAGGAGATCCCTGTGAGCTTAGTGTACGGCCAAGTAGAGTTGGCCGCAAAGTATTCCCAGCGGGACTGTAAACTAGACAGCCTATTAGATGGTATTGAAAAGGTATACAATCAGTCAATTTGACTATGAAATTTAAAATGACATGTAAAATGCCTTCTAGTCGGGTGGTGATTGTTTGTCGTAGCGGACCTTTTCGCTTCAACCTCGGGACCCGACAGTCCGGAGTGTGTCCGAATACCCTCGCGGTTATATAAAAAACCGGGGCATGCATGGAGACCAGACGTAGGGGTCATTAGTGCTTTATCAGACAAGTGCCCAACTAGTTATGTTATATTACATGGTTAGTAAGAAACATCTTCCAGGGAGAATAGTTCCGTTAGGGGTTCCTTTCCCTGGGAGGCATGCCCTAAAGTGCATGTCCAGACTGCGAAAAAAGCAGGAAAGCATCTGGGGGCAGATAAATAAATAGGTAATAAATCGTCTTTTAGTTCACCGACCGAATATTCCCTTAAGAATGCTAGCTTTTGGCTTCACCCAGTCTGAGGTACACATCCGGCTGACCCAGCAGTAACAATCACAGAGGTGCTCCCTTTACCACCTAGCCGAACAATCGGGAACGTAGGGGTAAGCACAGGAGCCAGGCAACCCAGCTTGGCCAAAACTTAAGTCATATCGATGCATATAATGGTGAATAAAAGGTACATGCGGAAGTGTGACACATTGTTGGGCATAAAGCCTGTATAAATAAGCTTCTGTTAAAGAAGCCCCCAGGTATAATAAGCGCGAGTAGCACGTCAAGTGTGTGCGAACAATGCGCAGACGAGCCTCCAAAGGCTTTAAGAAAAAGGGAGGGAGAAGGATAGAAATAAAAGACAGCTAAAGTATAAAATGTAGACGGAGGAAGGAGACGAACTCAGAGTCCGGCGCTAGGCGTAGAATCTTCGGAGACGGGCTGCGTTCCATGGATTCGGCTCGACTCGGTTATCCGATGCATTTGCCAGACGGTACGCTCCGCCGGTCAGGACTTGGTCGATGATGAAGGGACCTTCCCATTTGAGCTTGAGTTTGTCCTTTTTCTTGTCCAGCAGGCGTAGAACTAGTTCGCCAACATTGTAAGTTTTGGCCCGTACTTCTCTGCTTTGATATCTTCGAGCCTACTGTTGATAGAATGCGGAACAAGCTTTTGCCACGTCACGCTCCTCCTCTAAGGCGTCCAAACTATCCTGCCGATCTAGCTCGGCTTCTCTTTCTTCGTACATGCACACGCGAGGTGAGTCATGAATTATGTCGCAGGGCAAAACTGCCTCTACTCCGTATACCATAAAAAATGGTGTGAATCCGGTAGTGCGATTCGGCGTGGTCCGCAGCCCCCAGAGTACAGAGTCGAGCTCCTCTACCCAGTGCGTGTTAGATTCCTTGAGGGACCGCACTAGTCTGGGTTTAATGTCGCTCATGATTAGACCATTTGCTTGCTCAACTTGACCGTTAGTTTGAGGGTGATAGACTGAAGCGTAGTCGAGCTTGATGCCCATGTTTTTGCACCAGAGTTTAACCTCGTCGGCCGTGAAGTTCGTGCCGTTATCGGTGATGATGCTATGGGGGACGCCGTAACGGTGTACTACCCCTGATATGAAGTCTATCACGGGTCCGGATTCGGCCGTCTTAACTGGCTTGGCCTCTATCCATTTGGTGAATTTATCCACCATGACCAACAGGTATTTTTGCTTGTGGGTTCCTCTAAGGGGTCCAACCATGTCAAGCCCCCAGACCGCGAACGGCCAGGTGATGGGTATAGTTTTCAGGGCGGTGGGTGGCATGTGGCTATGATTAGCAAAGAGCTGGCAACCGACGCATCGTTGGACTAAGTCCTGAGCGTCTGCCCGGGCCGTCGGCCAATAAAATCCTGTACGGAAGGCCTTGCCTACAAGGGCCCGGGCTGCGGCGTGGTGCCCACCGAGTCCGGCATGAATTTCAGCCAGAAGATTTCTCCCTTGCTCTTTGGAGATACACCTTTGAAGGACTCCAGTTGTGCTTTTCTTATAAAGCTCTCCCTCATGGACCTTATAGGATTTAGATCGTCGTACTATGCAGCGAGCCTCGTTTTGGTCCTCAGGAAGTTCCTGCCTAGTTAAGTAGGCTAGGAATGGCTCGGTCCACGGGCCAATGACTGCCATTATTTCGTGGGCTGAAGGTGTTATTTCATTGGCAGAACCACCGATTGTGTCAGAATGTTCAGTGTCGGGCGGTGCGGTTGGGTCCGGATTGTTGTTTCCGGACTCCCCTTCCCATAGTACGGATGGCTTGAAAAGCCGCTCTAGGAAGATGTTGGGAGGGACGGCATCGCGCTTTGCGCCGATGCGTGCCAATACGTCCGCCGCCTGGTTATTATCCCGGGCTATATGGTGAAATTCGAGCCCTTCAAACCGAGCTGACATTTTTAGGACGGCGTTACGATAAGCTACCATTTTTGGATCCTTGGCGTCAAAGTCTCCATTTATTTGGGATATCGCGAGGTTCGAATCCTCACGCACCTCTAGGCGTTTAATGCCCATGGAGACCGCCATTCGTACGCATGTAGAAGGGCCTCGTATTTGGCTGCGTTGTTGGAGTCCGTGTACATTATCTGGAGTACGTATTGGACTGTGTCTCCGGTTGGGGATGTCAGGACGACGCCAGCCCCCAGGCCGGCCAACATTTTGGAGCCGTCAAAGTACATGATCCAATTGGAATATGCGTCGT